>LT934122.1:123157864-123535936 GCA_900231445.1 Triticum turgidum subsp. durum
AGAAGAAGAAGAAGAAGAAGAAGTAGAAGGAGAAGGAGAAGGAGAAGAAGAATAAGAAGAGGAAGAGGAAGAAGAAGAAGAAGAAGAAGAAGAAGAAGAAGAAGAAGAAAATAAAGCAGAAAAGAAATAACTATATAAAAAAATTAATCAAAAATAAATAGAAGAAAATAAATAATGCAGAAAAGAAAAAAACTAATATAAAGCAAAAATATTCACAAAGAAACTAAATACAGCAAAAAAAACTACTCAGAAATAAATAGAAGAAAAAAATAAAGCAGAAAAAAAATAACTATATAAAAAAATTACTCAAAAATAAATAGAAGAAAATAAATAATGCAGAAAAGTAAAACAATTATATAAAGCAAAAATATTCACAAAGAAACTAAATACGGCAAAAAACAACTCATAAATAAATAGAAGAAAAAATAAAGCAGAAAAGAAATAACTATATAAAAAAATTACTCAAAAATAAATAGAAGAAAAATGCAGAAAAGAAAAAAATTGTTGGGGCGCTGCCCTGTGGGCCTGCCAGACCTTGGGTGTGCGAATACATGCCCAGTAGGGCCAGCAGACTCACAGGGCAGCGCGCCCTAGTTAGGCCCAGAAGCTTGCTAAATAGAGGAGTTTGAAAGGGCAGCCACGGCTGGGTTTATAAACCAGTGCGGCTGCCCTTCGCTCGGCGAGGTGGGACTAAACATAGCGCACTGCGGTGGCAGCGCACGGCCTTTAGTACCGGTTGGTGCCTCCAACCGGTACTAATGTGTTGCCCTCGTTTCCCGCCGCTTGGGCTGGCCAAAATTGGCCTTTAGTACCGGTTGGTGGCTCCAACCGGTACTAAAGGCTCCCCCTATATATATGACACTTACGAAAAATCAGTTATCGTCGCCACTTCGTTCCGCTTTTCTCGCGCGAGAGAGTCTCGCTCGATCTCGACGACACGCCGACGCCGCCGCGCCGCCGTGCCGTCGCCCTCGCCGCCCCCGCTGCCCGTCGTCGTCGTCGCCGCGCGCCCCCGCCGCCCGTCGTCGTCGCCGCGCGCCCCCGCCGCCCGTCGTCGTCGCCGCGCGCCCCCGCCGCCCTCGTACACGCATACACACACACACATGCGCATACACACATACTACACACACACACGCATACACACACACATACACACAGACACGTACATACAAAACACACACACACACACTACACGTACACACACGCATACACACACACGTATATATACACACACACACATATTTTTTTACTTATTTTCTGTTTTCTATAAATAATGTTTAGATGAATTAGAACTATCTAGTTTATTTTTAGAATGTTAGAAATGTTATCATCGATGAATTAGAAATATGTTAATGTTTAGTTTGAACTAGTGAATTAATATATAGAACGAACTAGTTTATTTTTAGTAAATGCTTAGTTGAACTAATTGAATTAATATATATAACTAGTTTATTTTTAGTAAATGCTTAGTTGAACTAGTTGAATTAATATATATAACTAGTTTGTTTTTAGTAAATGCTTAGTTGAACTAGTTGAATTAATATAGTAACTTGTTTATTTTTAGTAAATATAATGCTTAGTTGAACTAGTTGAATTAATATATAGAACTAGTTTATTTTTAGAAGATGCTTAGTTGAACTTGTTGAATTAATATATAGAACTAGTTTATTTTTAGTAAATGCTTAATTAGGTGAACTAGTTGAATTAATATAACTAGTTTATTTTTAATAAATGCTTAGTTGAACTAGTTGAATTAATAGATTTTTCTGTTAATGGATTTTTTTCTGTTAATAGATTTTTTTGGTGATATTATTATTGAATATGCATGTTTGGTGATATTATTGTTAATAGATTTTTTTTGTGATATTATTATTGAATATGCATGTTTGGTGATATTATTGTTAATAGATTTTTTTGGTGATATTTAGATTGTGTAATTAATTTTGTTCATAGAATTTTAATGATTTTTTTGTTCATAGTATTTAGAAAAAGGAAAAAAAGAAGAAGTAGTTTATATATAGTTGAACTAGCTAGTTGATTTAATAAACTAATTTATTTTACTATATAATGAAGTAGTTTGTTTTTAGTAAGTACTACTTATTTATTTGTTCTTCAGGGATCTCACTGGAGCTATGATCTTGTGATGGTTCCTTATATTTGGGTGTCCACCGCCCGCGTCGATACCCGTCGGGTGCTACGGTTCTAGTTGTATTAGTGATAATATTCGACGATGTACGGACACCAAGAGATGATGTACTTTTGCTTATAATTATTGAATGCATGCTAATTTGAATACTATACTTTATTTTATGGTTTGGTTTTGCTTATTTTATGATTTGGTTTTGCTTATTGAATGCTCATATTGGATAAGTTCTCCTTCATTCCTGTGTGCTAGACAATTTGGTATAATAATGCATTCGGGAATGAAAGAGGAGCTACGTACGTACATCGATCATCGATAGTCAACCCGTGATTAATAATAATGATCTAGTTTAATATTTGAATTATGAACGTAGGCCGGAAACGTTGTACTCATCGGACGACGAAAACCGCCCGGGGGAGTGCGACTGGTGCCACGACGACCGAGGTATGTGCGACAGGTTCATTGAGCTGGACGAAGATCGGCGCTTCAGCATTAAGCTCGAGGAGACTTTCGATGTTCTTACGGTACGCAACGACGACAATAGTTTTTTTCGTAATTAAGCATGACTTCAACTATTTTAACGTGTATTTTCTATCTTTTCCAATTCGACTAGCTTATCCCATGCTTTGCAAGACGCTATGTCTTGGAGAGGATGGGTTTTGAAGACCATGAAAATTTCGAAACCAAAAAAATTATCCTAAGTACCCATCATGGTGTGGATTTTCAAGTAAAGTTGTACAATGCTCAGAGTGTAACCCATTTTGGTTGCAAAAATTGGGATGCATTTTGCAAGATGTATGGTCTTGATGAGGGTATGCTTGTCACCATGGATCTTGGTGATCCTACAATCGAGCAAGAGACACCTTCGATTTGGGTCTTTGTGGATACACCTCCAGTTCTTCCCTCATGTGAGCTAAACATAGTTATTAAGTAATTTATATTTTTTATTTCAAAATATATAGTTGACAACTTATCTCCGTTGACAGCTTATTTTCATTCTTCAAAGAATGTGCGGAAGATGGTAGACAGAACGTACTACACCGAAGGCTCCGAATTATCTTATCAGGAGAAAAATCATCTGGTCAGATTTTGTACTGATCTTGAGAATTAGAATATCTACAATCAAACTCCTCAACATTATGGTCAATACGTGCCACTAGTGCACGTGTTGAACTACGGTAACTACCATGGAGATACCCTGGTAAGATTATTTTTTACTATTACAACATCCGTGCATCTTTTTGCACACTTCTAAAAGTAGTACATCATTGCTAACTAGGAAGTTATTACTATGTTTTTCAACAGATAATCCCGAATGATTGTGTGCCTCATCTGATGTATACGCATGGTAGCCTTCATGTTTTGAACATACGACCAGGTCGTCCTACGAATCTCAACTGTCCATACCGGGTTTCTAAAAGAAGTGGAGACACAACAATCAAAGAATGGAAAAAATGTATGGACAGTCGTAAGGAGCTTCTTGGAAGCAATGAGCAGCGAAGGGCAAGAATTGGAGACAGGATGATCGCCATTCTTCATAATGGAGAGTCAGGGTCTATATTGTTTTATGCTATTTTACCTTAAGGGTGTTTAGGTCCTACCTGATACTGATGATCATGTGCTAAGAACAATTATGTAGGGTTGGGTTCGATGACTATGAGGATGATGATCGTATGAGTAGCTAGCAGGAGTGATTCAGCTAGTTCTTCATGCTACTCTTAATTAGTACTTGTCCTTTCATGTCTGTGTTCTTCGTTCTGAACTTAAGTGATTTGCTTTTGTGGTGTTATATATGAATGCTTATAATATCATGACAATCATGTTCAACTCGATGATTGGTTCTACTGGAAATTCTATTAATATGCATAACGTGTACAATGTGTAGTATCGTAAAATACCAGCAAATGAAAAAGAATTAAAATGGAAACACAAAATTAAATGAAAAAGAAATCATAAAACTAAAAACCCACCAAACCTTATAGTACCAGTTGGTGTTACCAACCGGTACTAAAGGGCTCCAGGCCCCCGGAGCTGGCTCGTGCCATGTGGTTGGCCTTTAGCACAGGTTCGTGCTGAACCGGTACTAAAGGGGGGGCCTTTAGTGACCACATTTTAGTGCCGGTTATGTAACCGACACTAAAGGGCCTTACGAACCGGTGCTATTGCCCGGTTCTGCACTAGTGATCACATAGACGTCCCGTAGTGCTCACTTCCGTTCCCATTTGGGAATGTGTGTGGCGTAGATCATGTTGACCGTTTTCACCTGGGAGGAAATTTCTTCTGTCCCCCCGTGTTCGAACGCCGGGGATCCTCATCATCGTCGCTGTGCAGCCCCTTGTCCTTGTTTTCGGGGTTTATTTTACCGGCATGTTTGAACACCCAGCAGTCTCTATTAGTGTGGTTTGCTGGCTAGTCCGGGGTGCCATGAATTTGGCACGAGCGTTCAAGTATGCGGTCCAGACTGGATGGTCCCTGATTGTTTCTTTTGAACGGCTTTTTCCGCTGACCGGATTTAGATCCGCTGAATCCGGCATTGACTGCCGTGTCTTCAGTGTTGTCGCCGTTGTTCCGTCACTTATGTCTATTGCGCCGTGGCTTGCCGTTATTGTCGCGAACATCCGAGGTGCCGGAATGTGGCGTGATGCTACTGCGAGCTAACCAGCTGTGCTCGCCTGCACAAAAGCGGGTCATCAGTTTCGTGAGGACGCCATGGACTTGGGTTTTTCCTGGCCAAGGAGTCAGGCGAGCAACTCATCACGGATATTATGCTTAAAGGCCGCCAGGGCTTCGGCGTCCGGACAGTCGACTATTTGGTTCTTTTTAGTTAGGAACCGAGTCCAGAATTTCCTAGCTGACTCTCCGGGCTGTTGAGTAATGTGGCTCAAGTCATCGGCGTCCGGTGGTCGCACGTATGTGCCCTGGAAGCTGTTGAGGAATGCGTCTTCCAGGTTTTCCCAACTGCCAATGGAATTTGCCAGCAGGCTGTTTAGCCAGTGCCGGGCAGGTCCATTGAGCTTAAGGGGAAGATATTTGATGGCATGTAGATCATCTCCGTGTGCCATGTGAATGTGGAGAAGGAAATCTTCAATCCATACTACAGGGTCTGTTATGCCATCGTATGATTTGATGTTTACGGGTTTGAACCCTTCTCGGAATTCATGATCCATCACTTCCTCAGTGAAGCAAAGGGGGTGTGCGGCGCCTCTATGCCGGGCTATGTGGCTACGTAGTTCAAATGTGTTTGGGTGGCTGTATTCGGCCCGACCGGACTTTTTCGAAGTGTATCCGGCGTGACGATCATCGTCGCGTGTTGGGGTGCGCCCCCGCGATCCGTAGATCGATCTTGACTATCCTGCTTTGTTTTCCAGTATATCTTGCAGGTCTTGCCTATTGCCCCGGGCCATAGTGTATTGCCGTGGGGATGCGGGCGGGTATTCGGGTTGATATGTTGTTTTATCCCGGCCACTCGGTGGCCGGTCAGCCGTCTGGCGCTCGAGTCCATATTCCTCAGCTGCCAGGACTTCAGTCCATCTTTTTGTGAGCAGGTCTTGATCAGCTTGGAGTTCTTGCTGCTTCTTTTCAGGCTCCTCGCAGTGTTCATGAGCCAGCGCTTAAAGCACTCCTGCTCCACGGGGTCCTCAGGAACGCCGAACTCGTCGTCGCCGAGGCTAATATCATCTTTGGAGGGGGCATGTAGTTGTCCTCCTCCGGATATCCGTCCGTCCCCTGTTCGTCTGGGCTGACAGGCCCGTCTTCCTGTTTGGCCTGCTCGAAGGCAGGCTGAACAGGGTTGTATTCATCTTCGGCACCATCCGGATTGTTTTCGTCTCCTGTGCCGGTATTGCTGTGGCAGGGCTTGGAGCGGCACCGACGAAGCCCAGGCTTTGCTTTCTTCCCTGAGGGGTTATCCTCCGTTGCCTCATCGCCATTGGTATCCTTCGGAGTGTCCACCATATATATATATCATATGAGGATGTGGCTGTCCACCGCCCCGTGAGTGGTGGTTCCTGTTCTTCCCTTGCATCGTCGTGCATACAGTCAATGTCTTCAGAGTCAAAGTCAAGCACGTCGGTTAAATCATTGACCATGACAATGAAGTGGGTGGTGGGTGGGCAACGAATTCCTTCGTCGCTTGCTTCCCACTCGAGCTGGACATAGTTCGGCCACGACTCTCCTGACAAAGAGAGAGACTTTAACGAGTTCAGCACGTCGCCAAAGGGCGAGTGCTAGAAGATATCCGCAGCGGTGAACTCCATTACCGGAGCCCAACCAGGTTCGGCGGGCTCGGGAGCGCGCGGACTGGAACCTACAACCGGATACGAGTCCGGGGGTCCGGTGCCACAGGGTTCTTTGCGGGTAAGGCCTGTGTTCGACTCTACCGCCGATGAGTGTGCGGCCTGCGGGGCGGGGTCCACCCACCCATCCTTGGGCAACGCAATCTGCTCCGGATTTAGGTCCGGGGCTCCTGCAAGGGCGATATCCCGAGCATTGTCCGACGACAGGTCTAAGCCGTGCTCATCGTGATTGTCCGGCGCTCCTAGCGCAGGCCCGAACCCGTTGAAGATCAAGTCTCCACGGATATCGGTCGTGTAGTTCAGGTTTCCGAATCTGACCTGGTGGCCAGGGGCGTAGCTGTCGATCTGCTCCAGTTGGCCAAGCTAATTTGCCCACAGTGTGAAGCCGCCGAACACGAAGATCTGTCCCGGGAGAAAAGTCTCACCCTGGACCGTGTTGTTGACGATTGAAGGAGCCATCAAGCCTTGCAGCGACGACACAGAGGAACTCTCAATGAAAGCACCAATGTCGGTGTCAAAACATGCGGATCTCAGGTAGGGGGTCCCGATTTGTGCGTCTAAGGCTGATGGTAACAGGAGGCAAGGGACACAATGTTTTATCTAGGTTCGGGCCCCCTCGATGGAGGTAAAACCCTACTTCCTGCTTGATTGATATTGATGATATGAGTAGTCCAAGAGTTGATCTACCACGAGATCGTAGAGGCTAAACCCTAGAAGCTAGCCTATGATGATTATGATTGTGATCGTCCCTCTGAGGCAAATACACTATCCTGGAAATCTTTTGTGATTGTGAACCCCCATCAAAATAGTATATGCCAAAATTGTTGATGTTAGACAAGGAAGACAACATAATGATTTATGTTTGTTCATATTCACATAGAAGTTATATTGTCATAAATCCTTCAACATGTGGTGCTTGCCCCCCCCATCTTTGCTAGCCCAATATTCCGCACCAAGTAGAGAGATACTACTTGTGCATCCAAAAACCCTTAAACCCAAATCTTATTTTCAAGAGTCCACCGTACCTACCTAACGATTGAGTAAGATCCTTCAAGTAAGTTGTCATTGGTGCAATAAGGCAATAAAAATTGCTTCTAAAAGTATGAGATCATTTAGCGTAAGAGAAAATTGAGCATTGTATGAACTTGTGATGGTAAAGAATAAAAGTAACAGACTGCATAATAAAGGTTGCTATCATAAGGGGCAATATAACATGACGTTCTCTTGCATTAAGGGGTTGAGCATACAAACAAAGAGCGCATGTTAACCTATGCTTCCCTCTGTGAAGGGCCTATCTTTTACTTTTATGTATTTACTTTCATGCATGAGTCAAAGTTCTTCTCTCTATTACTTTTTATTTTCTATTTTGGCAAGCATCATGTGGTGAGGAAAGATCTAGGCACATATATCCAGTTGGATATGGGTAGCATGAGTTATTATTGTTGACATCACCCTCGAGGTGATTATGTTGGGAAGCGAAACTATAAGCCCCTATCTTTCTATGTGTCCGGTTGAAACGTTTTTCTCATGTGTATGCGGTGAGTGTTAGCATTCATAGAAGACTATATGATGGTTGAGTATGTGGACTTGCCTAGAGACTACGATACGTGACCCTTCTTGAAAATATGATGAATTGTAGTTGCAAAGTTGACTGAGAACATAGTTTGTTGGTTTCCAATAGAGTTTATGCTTTATACTTCGATGGTGTGATGAATTGTTACATATTCATGAGAAGTCTATGATAAAAGTTCTATGATAAAAGTTTTATGTTTAAGTTTGTTGCTGTTATAATAATTCACATGATGCTTCTATGTCCATATTTTGTTTTTATCGACACCTCTCTCTCTAAGCACGTGGACATGTTTCTCGATTTTGGTTTTCACTTGAGGACAAGCGAGGTCTAAGCTTGGGGAAGTTGATAAGTACATTTTGCATCATGTTTACCTACTGTTATTTATGATGTTTTTATCCATAAAAATGCTTTTTGGAGTAATTCTAATGCCTTTTCTCTCTTAATATGCTAGGTACACACAAAGAGGGAGAATTTCGGCAGCTGGAAATTTGGACCTCGAAAAGCTACGTCAGGCCATCTATTCTGCACAACTCCAATGAGCTAAAACCTCACAGGGAATTTTTATGGAAGATATAAGAAATATTAGAGCCAATAAGTATCATAGGGGGCCCACCAGGTGGGCACAACCCACCTGGGTGCGCCACGGAGATTAGGCGCGCCCTGGTAGGTTGTGCTCCCCTCGGCCCACCTTTGGTGCCCATCTTCTGGTATATAAGTCATTTTGACCTAGAAAAATAAGGAGAAGACTTTCGGGACGAAGCGCCGCCGTCTCGAGGCGGAACTTGGGCAGGAGAACTTTTGCCCTCCGGCGGAGCGATTCCGTCAGGGGAACTTTCCTCCCGGAGGGGGAAATCATCGTCATGATCATCACCAACAACTCTCCCATCTTGGGGAGGGCAATCTCCATCAACATCTTCAATAGCACCATCTCCTCTCAAAGCCTAGTTCATCTCTTGTGTTCAATCTTTGTACTGGAATTATAGATTGGTGCTTGTGGGTGACTAGTAGTCACTACTGCAGGTTGCTGCTAACGCGACACTACAATCAGAGACCCTTCGACGAAACTGTGTGCGATGCATTAATCGCAAACAGTGGTGTAAAAAACCATGAAAAAAGGTGCAAAACGTTTGTGATGGAGGATGCATCAAACATGGTTCAGATTTTAGTTGTGTGTGCGATGCTGGGCATACGGTTCAGTTCAATTAACTGTTTGCGATGTGGTAGAACAAAAGAAACGGGGAGCCAGATGAAGGTGTGTGCGATATATGGCTTACTGTTCCCTCGGATGAACTGTTTGTGATTAGGCAACACAAAAGAAACGGTCAGCCAGATCAAGGTGTGTGCGATATACGGCATGCGGTTCACTCGGATGAACTGTTGCATTGAGAACAGAAACAGTTCAATATATCAAGATGTGTGTGATACGCGGCAAATAGGTCTGTAATTAGAAATGTGTGCGAAGACCGATAATAACACAGACAATTGCTTCTAATAGGACGTGTGTGATATGCTTTGTCTACACAACATCTATTGGCCATAAGGATGCAAAGAGGCATCCTATATCAGCAAGGACTAGCTGTGCCACCAGTAGCTCATCTAAGAGAACTTTCAACTTAAGTGTGCTCAGGCTGGAGCAGCCATCAGATGGGTGACTAGATGGGAAGCTTTCTTGATGTTAAATTAACTGATGGGATGGGTCGTCACGGTCAAATTAAATTACCTTTGACCTGGATGATCCATCCCATGAGTGGATTTAACCATGAGGTCCTTGTTTTATTTATTTATTAACACATGTTAAAGAAGGTCTACCGCATTAATTTTTGATAATGTGCGATATGTGGCATACAGTTGATGAATCTGACCTATTTGTGATGGAACAAGCCGTGTGTGTTGTGGGCAAACGCTTGCTAGTATTCAACCGTTTGCGATTGATGACTTCATCACCGATGGGTTCCCTAATGTGGTTCGTGTTCATCTGATCATCATCTACTTCTTGTGCTAGCTTGATGTTCCTTCTATTCTAAGTTTCCATTAATTGATGGCGTTTTATGAACACACCACCGTTTCCCGCCATTTCCTCACCTATTTCCTGCCACCCAACGATATTGCGCATAAACCTAGGCGGCTGATACGTCTCCAACCTATCTATAATTTGTGGAGTATTCATGTGTTATATTATAATTCTTGGATGTTTTACAATCATTTTATAGCAACTTTATATCCTTTGTGGGACTAACCTATTAACCTAGTGCCCAGTGCCAGTTGCTATTTTTTACATCGCATGAAATCGATATCAAACGGAGTCCAAACACCGTGAAACTTTTTGTGGATTTTTCATGGGCCAGAAGACTCCCGATGGACCAAAGAAGCACTTAAGGGGTGCCCCGAGGACGGCACAACCCAGCAGGGCGCGCCTGGGGGCCTAGGCGCGCCAGGTGGGTTGTGCCCACCTCGGTGGCCTCCCCTACCCCTTCTTTGCACTATAAACCCTTGGGGTTACACTAGATCAGAAGTTTCGCCGCCGCAGGCCTCTGTAGCCACCAAAAACCAATCTAGACTCGTTCCGGCACCCTGCCGGAGGGGGAATCATCTCCAGTGACCATCTTCATCATCCCGGCGGCCACCACGATGAGGAGGGAGTAGTCCACCCTCGGGGCTGAGGGTTTGTACCAGTAGTTATGTGTTTAATCTCTCTCTGTCTCTCATGATCTATATCATGGTCTTTGTTAATATAGATGGATCATATGATGTTTCTCCCCTCTATACTCTTGTTGTGATGAATTGAATCTTTACCCTTTGAAGTTCTGCCTTGTCGTATTGAATATTCAGATTTGAGAACACATGATGTATGTCTTGCAGTATGAATACTTTAGGTGACAATGGGGTATCATATTGATTCACTTGATGTATGTTATGGCACTCAACTTGTGGATTCCCGAAGTGACATTGGGGTAAGCTATGCATTGGGGTTGATGCACATTTTTATTATCTTTTCTCCAATAGAAACTTTAGGGTCTCTTTGTAGTTCTTTGTGTGGATTGAGTATTATGAATATGAATTTTCTTTGGTGTTATTTTAGTACGAACTCTTGATTGGATCGATCATAAAGAATAGCTTGCGTTATTTTATTACGAACTCTAGGATAGATCAAGTGGAAAGAATAACTTTGAGGTGGTTTCATACCCTACAAACAATTTCTATCTTTTGTTCTACGCTAATAGGCACTCGTGAGTGATTCTTTATTGCACTTTGAGGGATAATCATATGATCCAACTATGTTAGCACTATTGAGATATTGCACTAGCGAAAGTACGGACCCTAGGCCTTGTTTCCAAGCATTGCTACCTTGCTACCTTGCTGTTTTATTTATTCAGATTATAAAAATATATTTCTACCATCAATATTACACTTTTATCACCATTTCTTTGCCGAACTAGTGTACCTATACAATTTTCCATTGTATTGGGTGTGCTGGTGACACAAGAGATTTCTTGTATTCGGTTGCAGGATTGTTTGAGAGAGACTATCTTCATCCTACGCCTCCCACGGATTAATAAACCTTAGGTCATCCACTTGACGGAAAATTGCTACTTTCCTACAAAACTCTATGCTTGGAGACCCAACATATGTCTACAAGAATAAAGTTGCATAGTATACATCAAGCTCTTTTCTGGCGTCGTTACCGGGGAGGTGAGTGCTTGAAGGTATATCTTTAGATCTTGCAATTGAATCTTTTATTTTCTTGTTTTATCACTAGTTTGGTTGATAAACGAAAGCTACATAAAAAATGGAATTAGGTTGCAATATATTATTGATCATCTTTATAATATCTTTCTTGAAAATGATGGTTCGGAGAATTGTGCTCAATTGTTAGAAGAAGAAGTCAATAAAATGCTTGGCACAAAATATTTGAATGATGAGCATGATTGCAATGTTGTTAGTATGAATTCTTTGAATATCCAAAATGCTAATGATGATTGCACAAGTCATGACAAAAATGTTTCTTGTAAGCATGTTACTTTTTGCGGAGTGAACTTGGAGTGCCTTTGCACACCAGAATGGGAAAATGGATTTTGTAAGAGGCATAAATATTTAGAAACGAAAAAGTTGCAAGAGAGGCTAGATGATTGTGCTGAAAGATTTAATTTTTTTTGCCATCCTTCTGAACATTGCAATGAACATGGTCATCTAAATCTCCAATGCAAATTCTTTCATGATCAAATCTTGTCCAAAAATTGTGATAACTTGATTACCTTGAGCATCATAAAGAGCTTAGTCTTCTTTCGGGGTATGAAGAAATGAAATGCATAACTAAGGGTATTCCAAAATTTAATCTCAAGAGATTTCTTGATTTTGATCTAGAGGAAATTTATATGTTTTGTGTGACAAATTGCATTGGGAATCCTTATATCGCCAACTACCTAAAGACAAGAAAACAAATGGAATATGAGAGAGTACTAATGAAAGGGAAATGTTTCCCAATACCCTCCTATTGTTTATTATGATGAATCAGGTAACGAGGAGGAGCTTCCTATCCAATCAATCTCTTCAACAAGAAGCTTAATTTTTTATTAAACCCACACATAATGTGGTGAAGAATAAGAAAAGAAGAAAGAATAGAGGTAAAAAGGTATCTCTCCCAAATAATGTTGCTCCTATCACCATTGTGCCTCATGAAAGTGAATCAAATATGTTGATGGAAGATGATGATATTGAGTATGATTTTGTGATACCTACTGCTTGTTGTAATGATTATGATTGGGATGACAATGATGTCCCTTATGATCTTGAAAATCTTTTTAGCACTTTCTTGGAAGAATATGATAATAATGTTTGCTATACTATTGGCGCCATTCATGCTATTGATAAGAATGATAGTGATGATATGCAAAACCACAAGCTTGGGGATGCTATGTTTAATGAGTATGATATGTTTGAAGATTTATTTGCTAGAAATAATGCTTGTCCAAAGCTTGGGGATGCTTTGCTTAATGAATATGATCCTTTGATTCCTTGTACTTTTGATAAGAATCTTTATTATGATGATAGCATGCCTCCTATTTATGATGATTACATTGATAAAATTGTTTGGAAGAGTGTTAACTCTAGGTAGTAGTGATCCCACTATTTTGGAGGGTGTTGAATCTTATTACAATATTGATGAAAGTGGATTTGTAGATGTCATGACTTTATTTAGTGATACATCCACTATTTTGGAAGAGGTTTCAATTGATTATGACAATGAAGTTGCTATCTATGATGATTATTATGATGACATCTATGCCATAGAGAGTGATAAATCTTCTATGCTTTTGCATCATGAAAAGAGTGCTGTATGTGATGGTTATATTGTTGAATCCATTCATGATGTTTCTGAAAATTATTATGAGGAAGGAACTTATGCTCTTACATATCTCAATAATATCAAGTTTCTTCTCTATGTGTTGATTGTTTTGAAGTTGCACTTGTTTTTCCTTCCTGTGCTAGTTGATTCTTGCTCCCATAAGTTGTTTTCTCACAAAATCCCTATGAATAGGAAGTGGGTTAGTCCTAAATGTGCTAGTCATATGCTTCATGATGCTCTCTTTATGTTTCAACTCTTATCTTTTATGCACATCATTGAAATCATGATGCCTAGCTTAAAAGCCATTAAAGAAAAACGCTTGTTGGGAGACAACCCAACACTTTTACCTACTGTTTTTTGTGTGTTTACATGATTATGCTACTGTATTGATCATGTTTTATTGCTTTTGTTTCAATAAAGTTCCAAGTAAGGCCTTTGGGATCATGTTGGGTGATAGTTGATTTGACCCTGCTGAAAAACAGAAACTTTTGTGCTCACGAAAATAAGTCTCATTTTAAACAGAAGAGTGATTTTGAGTTGATTCTTTTTGAAGAAGTTTAATATAACAATTTCTCATGTGGTTTTAATTTTTTCATAATTTTTTGAGTATTAGAAGTATGGTTTGAGTACAGATTACTGCAGACTGTTCTATTTTTGACAGATTCTATTTTCAATGCATAGTTTGCCTGTTTTCTAGTTTCTATGGCTTATATTGCTCAATATAAATTGTGGAAATGATAGGATACAGTAGGAATTGTGTGGAAAAAAATTAAAACTTGTCTTTGACAGTACCAAATTGAAATGGTTTGCTCTTTATCATACTAACCTATCTCATGAAGTTTTGTTAAGTTTTATGTGATTGAAGTTTTCAAGTTTTGGGTGACATATCGATATGAGGAGAATAAGGAGCGACAAGAACCTAAGCTTGGGGATTCCCAAAGAACCCCCAAGGTAATATTAAAGGAAGATCCAAGAAAATAAGCTTGGGGATTCCTCGGATGGCATCCCCTCTTTCGTCTCCAACAATATCGGTAACCTCACTTGGAGCTATGTTTTCATTCGTCACATGATATGAGTTTCACTTGGAGAGTTAGTTTATTTCGTTAGGATTTGCTTGCTGTTATTTAGAATAATGTTTTCCATCTTTTATTTCAATAAAAGTGGCATTGATAGCTTTGCCATGCTTATTTTGCAAGTATACATGTTGCTGTTTGAAAACAGAAAGTTTTTCGATGTTGCGAAAATTCCCGAGGAAAGTCAGAATGTGATAAAATGTTGAAACTTTTTGCATAATAATATATGATAAATTTTCTACAGTGTGGTATAATTTCATAATGTTTGGAGTTGAATAAGTATTGATACTCTTGCATTCTTTACAGACTGTACTATTTTGGTAGATTGCTGTTATGATTGCATTGTTCGCATATCCTTGTTTGTTTAATGATTATATTTGAGGACAGGAGTATTAAATATGCAGAGGCATTTAGTATGCAATGTTGAATAATAATTTTAGTGATTTTCATTGGTTTATACTAACTTATCTCACGAGTTCTTGTTGAGTTTTGTGTGGATGAAGCTTTTGAGATTTAGGAAAACCATGATATGAGAGGAATTAAGGAGACACAAAAGCTCAAGATTGGGGATGCCAAAGGCATCCCAAGATAATATTTCAGGAAGTCTCAAGCATCTAAGCTTGGGGATGCCCCGGTAGGCATCCCACCTTTCTTCTTCAATAATTATCGGTTAGTATCGCTTAAGCCTAAGTTTTTGCTTCTTCACATGATGTGTGCTATTCTTAGAATATCATTTTATTTTGTTAGGCTTGCTATTTTAATAAATAACTTAGATCTGGAAGTTTTTAAATAAAATAGAGTCCTCAAATAGTTGCCAAGGAGGCTAAGTAAGCGTCATTCACATCCCGTCAACGAAACTCTTTTCTTCGGAATTGCTCTTGTGATTCAATTATATCCTATGAGTAAATTGTTGAATAAACTAAATGTCATTAAGTTGATATCATATCATCCCTACTGGTAGCTTACCATTGGGTTTAGAAAGTGAAATCTTTTGAGGCTTGACAATCACAATATTGGTCATACAAGCAATTCACGAATAATTAGTATCAGGAAGAGAACTTTCACATGCAAATATACTATCGTGGAAATCTTTTGTGATTGTGAGCCCCCATCAAAATATTATATGCCAAAATTGTTGACGTTGGACAAGGAAGACAACGTAATGATTTATGTTTGCCCATATTCACATAGAAGTTAGATTGTCATAGATCCTTCAACGTGTGGTGCTTGCCCCCCATCTTTGCTAGCAAAAAATTCTGCACCAAGTAGAGATACTACTTGTGCATCCAAAAACCCTTAAATCCAAATCTTATTTTCAAGAGTCCACCATACCTACCTAAGAATTGAATAAGATCCTTCAAGTAAGTTGTCATCGGTGCAACAAGGCAATAAAAATTGCTTCTAAAAGTGTGAGATCATTTAGTGTAAGAGAAAATTGAGCATTGTACGAACTTGTGATGGCAAAGAATAAAAGCGACAGACTGCATAATAAAGGTTGCTATCATAAAGGGCAATATAACGCGACGTTCTTTTGCACTAAGGGGTTGCGCATACAAACAAATAAGCGCATGGAAACCTCTGCTTCCCTCTGCGAAGGGCCTGTCTTTTAATTTTCAGTATTTACTTTTATGCAAAGAGTCAAAGTTATTCTCTCTATTCCTTTTTATTTTTCTCTTTTGGCAAGAATCATGTGATGATGAAAGATCTAGGCACATATATCCAGTTGGATATGGGTAGCATGAGTTATTATTGTTGACATCTCCCTTGAGGTGAATACGTTGGGAGGCAAAATTATAAGCCCCTATCTTTCTATGTGTCCGGTTGAAACATTTTGCTCATGTATATGATGGGTGAGTATGTGGAGCTCCTACTTAGACTCTGTTGAATAATCTGAATTCCAATTGCTTGGTGACTGAGAACATAGGTTGTTGAGTTTCAAGAGAATTCATTGGTTAAACCTTAACATGTGAATTGGTTGCTACTATAACATGAGAAATTTTATGAGAAAAAATTGTTGTTATGATGCTAGGAAAAGTGATTTAAATTATCATTGATCAAACTTATGCACTTTGCTAGAATTCACACTTCATAAATTATTTCTTTTATCATTTACCTTCTCGAGGACGAGTATGAATTAAGCTTGGGGATGCTGATACATCTCCAACGTATCTATAATTTACGAAGTATTGATGATGTTGTATTATCATTCTCGCATGTTTTACAATCATTTTATAGCAACTTTATATCATTTTTTGGGACTAACCTATTGACCCAGTGCCCAGTGTCAGTTGCTGTTTTTTGCTTTTTTTTGCATCGCAGGAAATCAATATCAAACGGAGTCCAAACACCGTGAAACTTTTTGTGGAATTTTTTATGGGCCAAAAGAGCCCCGATGGACCAAAGCAGCACCAGGGGTGTGCCCCAAGGGGGGCACAACCCACCAGGGCGCGCCTGGGGGGCCAAGCGCGCCCAGGTGGGTTGTGCCCACCTTGGTGGCCTCCCGTACCCCTTCTTTGCACTATAAATTCCCAAAGATTCTGAAACCCTTCGGGATTACCCTAGATCATAAGTTCCGCCGACGCATGATACGCCCATTTTGCATCATGTTTTCTTACTATTATTTATAATTTTTCATCCATAATAATGCTTTTTAGAGTAATTATAATGCCTTTTCCCTCAGAATTTGCAAGGTACACACCAAGAGGGAGAATTCCGACAGCTGGAAATCTGGACCAGGAAAAGCTACGTCAGGCTACCTATTCTGCACAACTCCAAACTAGATGAAACTTCACAGAGAGTTTTTATGGAATACATAAGAAATATTGGAGCAAATAAATACCAGAGGGGGCCCACCAGGTGGGCACAACCCACTTGAGCGTGCCAGGGAGCCCATGCGCGCCCTGGTGGGTTGTGCCCTCCTCGGCCCACCTCTGGTGCCCATCTTCTGGTGTATAAGTCATTTTTACATAGGCAAAAATAAGGAGAAGGCTTTCGGGATGGAGCGCCACCGTCTCAAGGTAGAACTTGGGCAGGAGCACTTTTGCCCTCCGGCAGAGCGATTCCGCCGGGGAAGTTCCCTCCCGGAGGGGGAAATCATCATCATCATCATCACCAAAAACTCTCCCATCTTTGGGGGGGGGGCAATCTCCATCAGCATCTTCAATATCACCAACTCATCTCAAACCCTAGTTCATCTTTTGTATTCACTATTTTTACCGGAACTATAGATTGGTGCTTGTGGGTGACTAGTAGTGTTGATTACATCTTGTAGTTGATTACTTTATGGTTTATTTGGTCAAAGATTATATGTTCAGATCCATTATGCTATTTAATACCCCTCTGATCATGAACATGTTTATCATTTTTGAGTTGTTACTTTTGTCCTTGAGGTCACGAAGCAATCATGTTGCAAGTAATCATGTGAACTTGATATGTGTTTGATATTTTGATAGTATGTATGTTGTGATTCCCTTGGTGGTGTCATGTGAACGTCGACTACATGACTCTTCACCATATTTGGGCCTAAGGGAATGCATTGTGGAGTAGCAAATAGATGATGGGTTGCGAGAGTGATAGAAGCTTAAACCCTAGTTTATGCGCTATTCCGTAAGGGACCGATTGGATCCATAAGTTTAATGCTCTGGTTAGAATTTATTCTTAATACTTTTCTCATAGTTGCGGATGCTTGCGTGAGGGTTAATCATAAGTAGGAGGTTTTTTCAAGTAAGAACATCACCTAAGCACCGGTCCACCCACATATCAAATTATCAAAGTAGCGAACACAAATCGAACCAACATGATGAAAGTGACTAGATGAAATTCCCGTGTACCCTAAAGAATGCTTTGCTTATCATAAGAGACCGTTTTGGCTTGTCCTTTGCCTCAAAAGGATTGGGCTACCTTGCTGCATACTTGTTACTATTATTGTTACTTGCTTGTTACAAATTATCTTGCTATCAAACTACCCGCTACTTACAATTTCAGCACTTGCAGACACTACCTTACTGAAAACTACTAGTCATTTCCTTCTGGTCCTCGTTGGGTTCGACACTCTTACTTATCGAAAAGAGATACAATTGATCCCCTATACTTGTGGGTCATAGAGGCTATTTTCTGGCGCCATTGCCGGGGAGTGAAGCCCCTTTCGTAAGTGGAATTTGGTAAGGAAACATTTATATAGTGAGCTGAAATTGATTGTCACTTGTTACGATGGAAAATAATCCTTTGAGGGGTTTGTCCGGGGTATCTTTACCTTGTCCGGAAACACAATAAGCTACCCCTCAACCTACTACACCTACTGAAAATATTGAATCTGACATTCCTTCGGGTAAGATAGAACAACTGCTAGCTAATCCTTATGCAGGAGATGGAACAGAACATCCTGATATGCACTTGATATATGTGGAAGAAATTTGTGTATTGTTTAAGCTTGCAGCTTTACCCGGAGATGAGGTGATGAAAAAGGTTTTCCCTTTATCTTTGAAGGGAAAAGCATTGGCATGGTATAGGCTATGCGATGATATTAGATCATAGAATTGGAATCGTTTGAAATTGGAGTTCCACCAAACAATTTATCCCATGCATCTAGTTCATCGGGATCGGAATTATATATATATAATTTTTGGCCTCGTGATGGAGAAAGTATCACTCTAGTCAATGTTATATTCATGCCCAAATCATGAGCTCTCAAGATAAATTATTATCCAGAATTTTAATGCTCGGCTTTCTCGTAATGATCAAACCATGCTTGATAGTTCTTGTGCTAGTTCTTTTATGAAGAAGACTATTGAATTTCGGTGGGATATTCTGGGAAGAACTAAACGAAACTCTGAAGATTGGGAACTTGACAAAGGTAAAGAGTCAGGTATTAAGCTTAAGTATGATTGTGTAAAATCTTTTATGAATACTGATGCTTTTCAAAAGTTTAGCACTAAATATGGACTCGACTCTGAGATAGTAGCATCCTTTTGTTAATCATTTGCTACTCATGTTGAACTCCCTAAAGAGAAGTGGTTTAAATATCACCCACCTATTAAAGAAGAAATTAAAGAACCGGTACCGCTGAAAGAAGAAACTATGATTTATAATGTTAATCCAGCTGTCCCTTCTACTTATATTGAGAAACCACCTTTTCCTGTTAGGATAAAGGAATATGCTAAAGTTTCAACTATGGTCAACAAAAGCTATATTAGAACACCTAAACCTGATGAACAAATCAAAGTAGAACCTAGCATTGCTATGGTTAAAGATCTCTTAGAAGAAGATATAGATGGACATGTTATTTACTTTTGTGAAGAAGCTACTAGAATTGCTAAACCTGATAAAAGAGATAAACATAGACCTACTGTGGGCATGCCTGTCATCTCAGTTAAGATAGGAGATCACTGTTATCATGGTTTATGTGACATGGGTGCTAGTGTGAGTGCTATTCCTTACACTTTATATCAAGAAATCATGAAAGACATAGCACGTGCTGAGATAGAAGAAATAGATGTTACTATTAAACATGCCAATAGAGACACCATATCACCAATTGGGATTGTTAGAGATGTTGAATTCTTGTGTGGAAAATAAAATATACCCTACTGATTTTCTTGTTCTTGGTTCCCCACAAGATGACTTCTGTCCCATTATCTTTGGTAGACCTAACACAGTTAATGCTAAGATAGATTGTAAGAAACAAACTGTCGATGTTAGCTTTGGTGATGAGCCTCATGAGTTTAATTTTTCCAAGTTTAGTAGAAATCTTCATGAAACATAATTTCCTAGTAAGGATGAACTAATTGGTATTGCTTCTATTGTTGTGCCACCTACTGATCCTTTAGAACAATATTTGCTAGACCATGAAAATCATTTACATATGCATGAAAGAAATGAAATAGATAAGATTTTCTTTGAACAACGTCCTCTACTTAAACACAATTTTCCTATTGAAACTCTTGGAGGTCCTCCTCCACCTAAAGGTGATCCTGTGGTTGAATTAAAACAATTGCCAGACATCTTGAAATATGCTTATCTTGATGAAAAGAAAATATATCCTGTTATTATTAGTGCTAACCTTTCAGAACATGAAGAAGAAAGATTATTGAAAGTTCTAAGGAAGCACCATGCTGCTATTGGATATACTCTTGATGATTTAAAGGGCATTAGTCCCACTCTATGTCAGCACAAAATTAATATGGAGCCTGATGCTAAACCCGTTGTTGATCACCAACGTTGGTTAAACCCGAAGATGAAAGAGGTGGTAAGAACAGAAATACTAAAACTTCTGGAAGTAGGTATAATCTATCCCATAGTTGATAGTAGATGGGTAAGTCCTGTTCATTGTGTTCCTAAGAAAGGAGGCATTATTGTTGTTCCTAATGATAAGAATGAACTTATTCCACAAAGAATTGTTACAGGCTATAGAATGGTAATTGATTTTAGAAAATTAAATAAAGCAACTAGAAAAGATCGTTACCCTTTGCCTTCTATTGATCGAATGATTGAAAGATTATCTAAGCACACACACTTTTGCTTCGTTAATGGATATTTTGGCTTCTCACAAATACCAGTTTCTCAACCTGATCAAGAAAAGACAACTATTACTTGTCCCTTTGGAACGTATGCTTATAGACGTATGCCTTTTGGTTTATGTAATGCACATGCTACCTTTCAAAGATGTATGACTACTATATTCTCTGACTTTTGTGAACAGATTGTTGAGTTTTTCATGGATGACTTTTCTGTTTATGGGAAGTCTTTTGATGATTGTTTAAGCAATCTTGATCGAGCTTTGCAGTGATGTGAGCAAACAAATCTTGTCTTGAAGTGGGAGAAGTGCAACTTTATGGTTAATGAAGGCATTGTTTTGGGTCATAGAATTTCTGAAAGAGGTATTGAAGTGGACCAAGCTAAGGTTGATAACATTGAGAAAATGCCATGTCCTAAGGACATCAAAGGTATTCATAGTTTCCTAGGTCATGCTGGTTTCTATAGGAGATTTATCAAAGACTTTTCTAAAATTTCTAGGCCTCTCACTAGTCTTTTGCAAAAGGATATTCCTTTTGTTTTTTATGATGATTGTTTAGAAGCCTTTGAAACACTCAAGAAAGAATTAATTTCTGCACCTATTGTTCAACCACCTGACTGGAACTTTCCTTTTGAAATTATGTGTGATGCTAGTGATTATGCTATTGGTGTTGTTCTAGGACAAAGAGTTGATAAGAAATTGAATGTTATTCATTATGCTAGTAAAACTCTAGACAGTGCTCAAAGAAATTATGCTACTACTGAAAAAGGATTCTCAGCAGCGGTGTTTGCTTGTGATAAATTTAGACCTTATATTGTTGATTCCAAAGTAACTGTTCACACAGTCCATGTTGCTATTAAATATCTTATGGAAAAGAAACATGCTAAAACTAGACTTATTCGTTGGGTTCTCTTGTTACAAGAATTTGATATACATATCATTGATAGAAAAGGAGCTGAGAATCCCGTAGCTGATAACTTGTCTAGGCTTGAAAATGTGCTTCATGACCCACTACCTATTGATGATAGTTTTCCTCATGAGGAGTTAGTTGCCATAAATGTTGCTAATAGTACTCCTTGGTATGCTGACTATGCTAATTACATTGTTGCTAAATATTTACCACCTAGCTTTACATACCAACACAAGAAAAAATTCTTCTATGATTTAAGACATTACTTTTGGAATGACCCACATCTTTGTAAAGAAGGAGTAGATGGTATTATTAGACGTTGTGTACCTCAGCACGAACAGGGACAAATCCTACGAAAATGTCACTCCGAGGCTTATGGAGGACATCATGCTGGAGATAGAACTACTCATAAGGTATTGCAGTCGGGATTTTATTGGCCTACTCTCTTCAAGGATGCCCATAAGTTTGTCTCATGTTGTGATGAATGCCAAAGAATAGGTAATATTGGTAAGCATCAAGAAATGCCTATGAATTATTCACTTTCTGTTGAACCATTTGATGTTTGGGGGTTTGATTACATGGGACCTTTTCCTTCCTCTAATGGGTATACACATATTTTGGTTGCTGTTGATTATGTTACTAAATGGGTAGAAGCTATTCCAAACAGTAGCGCTGATCACAACACCTCCATTAAAATGCTTAAGGAAGTTATTTTCTAAAGGTTTGGAGTCCCTAGATTTTTAATGACTGATGGTGGTTCACACTTTATTCATGGTGCTTTCCATAAAATGCTTGCTAAGTATGATGTTAACCATAGAATTGCATCACCCTATCATCCTCAGTCGTGGTCAAGTTGAACTTAGCAATGGAGAAATAAAATTAATTTTGCAAAAGACTGTCAATAGGTCCAGAAGAATTGGTCTAAGAAATTAGATGATGCACTTTGGGATTATTGAACACCATATAAAAATCCTATGGGTATGTCCCCTTATAAAATGGTTTTTGGAAAAGCTTGTCATTTTCCTTTTGAGTTAGAACATAAAGCATATTGGGCAGTCAAAGAGCTCAACTATGATTTCAAGCTTGCTGGTGAAAAGAGGTTATTTGATATTAGCTCATTAGATGAATGGAGAACCCCAAGCTTATGAAAATGCAAAATTATTCAAAGCAAAGTTAAAAGATGGCATGACAAAACAATTCAAAAGCGTGAGTTTAAAGTCAGAGAATATGTTCTTTTGTATAACTCTCATTTTAGTTTCTTTGCAGGAAAGCTCCTCTCAAAATGGGAAGGCCCATATGTCATTGAGGAGGTTTACCAGTCTGGAGCCATCAAAATAAATAATTTCGAAGGTACTAGCCCGAAGGTTGTAAATGGGAAACAAATAAAGCATTATATCAAAGGTACGCGTATTAATGTTGAAAGTAATATTATCCAAACTTTGAGACCGAAAGAACACATAAAAGAGTCCTTCCGGAACACTCCAGAATCATGAAAATAAGGAGGTACATGATACGGTAAGTAAACAGACTCCGAAAAATCCGCAAAATTGTTTTTATCAGTTTTGGACTATTTTAGAATTTTGGGAATAAAGAAACTTCCAGGAAGCGTCCCCTGGTGGGCACAAGACACAAGGGCGCGCCAGGCTTGCCTGGCACGCCCAGATGGGTTCTGCCCGCCATGGACACCTTCCGGGCTCTGTTTTTCTACCTTATGCTTGTCCTCCAAGATAAAAAATCTATATATATACTTCCCGAACCTGTTGATCACTGTATTGCGGAGAAATCCTATGTTCTCTTTTCTTGCTGTTTCAGGTCAGATTTATCAAGCCAGGCATCATGTCTTCCTACTCCTCCAACAACATGGAAGAAGATGCTTGGCTGATGAAGATCGAGACGAAGAGGGAGGAGCCTACGGACACCATCAAGGGAGGCAAGGGCAAGGAAGCTACCGTAGATCCATCCCCGGTGGCAGCACAAGCACTGCTGGCCGAGGAGGAGGAAGAAGATATCCTTAAGCGCTATCTTATCATCTTACTCTTGTTGAGATTGAACCTTTTCGCGTCATTGAAATAGTTCACATACAAAATAAGTATCTCACTCATGAAAATAGTCTGCATCAAGAGCATATCATCCACCTCCGGAGCGTCATCTGTTGGCTGGAGAATCTCTTGATCATTAAAAATAGGATCGCCTCTTCACCACCGCCATCTTCTTCACCACCAAAGGAGAATTGAGTATCAGGTATGGGCACTCCCCTTGGCTTCCGCCAAGGTTGGGGAGGTGCCCCGGTATCATATTATCCCACTCTCTTTTTTTGCTTTTACTTATCTTAGTTCGATCGTTTTGCTTTAGATGAGATAAAGTTTAGCTCGATCATTTATTATTTGAGAGTTTGCTTAGTGATCTATCATTGTAATCGTGTGCAAGTTATATAATAAAGTTTAGTTTGAGTTTTTGCTTTCTTTATTTTCATTTTGCAAATAAAGAAAAGAAATAAAAAAGAAACAAAATAAATAAATAAAAGAAAGGAAATAAATCAATAAAATCATATATTAATTGCTACCTCTTGGGAATGCGTTGGTTTTCCTTGAAGAGGAAAGGATGATGCAGCAAAGTAGCGTAAGTATTTCCCTCAGTTTCGAGAACCAAGGTATCAATCCAGTAGGAGACAACGCACAAGTCACCTAGTACCTGCAGAAACAACCAAGAACCTTGCAACCAACGCAATAAAGGGGTTGTCAATCCCTTCACGGTCACTCGCAAAAGTGAGATCTAATAGAGATAGTAAAGTAAATATTTTTGGTATTTTTGTTGTATAGATTGGGAAGTAAAGATTGCAAAATAGTAAACGAGATGATATGTAAATAAAAGAGATGCAATATAATAGGAAAGAGACCCGGGGTCCATAGGTTTCACTAGTGGCTTCTCTCAAGATAGCATGTATTACGGTGGGTGAACAAATTACTGCTGAGCAATTGATAGAAAAGCGCATAGTTATGAAGATATCTAAGGCAATGATCATGAATATAGGCATCACGTCCGTGTCAAGTAGACCGAAATGATTCTGCATCTACTACTATTACTCCACACATCGACCGCTATCAAGCATGCATCTAGAGTATTATGTTCTTAAGAACGGAGTAACACATTAAGCAAGATGACATGATGTAGAGGGATAACTTAAGCAATATGATATAAACCCCATCTTTTTATCCTCGATGCCAACAATACAATACGTGCCTTGCTGCCCCTACTATCACTGGGAAAGGACACCGCAAGATTGAACCCAAAGCTAAGCACTTATCCCATTGCAAGAAAGATCAATCTAGCAGGCCAAACTAAACCGATAATTCGAAGAGACTTGCAAAGATATCAAATCATGCATATAAGAATTCAGAGAAGAACCAAATAATATTCATGGATAATCTTGTTCATAAATCCACAATTCATCAGATCTCGGTAAACACACCGCAAAAGAGTATTACATCGAATAGAAATCCAAGAACATCGAGGAGAACTTCGTATTGAGAATCAAAGAGAGAGAAGAAGCCATCTAGCTAATAACTATGGATCCAAAGGTCTGTGGTAAACTACTCACGCTTCATTGAAGAGGCAATGGTGTTGATGTAGAAGCCCTCCATGATCGATTCCCCCTCCGGTAGATCACCAAAAAAGGCCCCAAGATGGGATCTCACGGGTTCCGGCAGTGGAGAAGTGGTTTCGTGGCTCCCCTTGATGTCTCTAGGGTATAAGAGTATATATAGGCGAAAGAAGTATGTCGATGGAGCTACAAGGGGCCCACGAGGGTGGGGGGCGCGCCCTCCTGCATCGTGGCCTCCTCGTGGAGTTCCAGACTTCGACTCCAAGTCTTCTGGATTGCTTTCGGTCCAAGAAAGATCCTCGCGAAGGTTTCATTCCGTTTGGACTCCGTTTGGTATTCCTTTTCTGCAAAACTCTCAAATAGGCAAAAAACAAAAACTAGCACTGGGCCTCCGGTTAATAGGTTAGTCCCAAAAATAATATAAAAGAGCATATTACAACCCATTAAACATCCAACACAGATAATATAATAGCATGGAATAATCAAAATTTATAGATACGTTGGAGACGTATCACTAATCCTATGGTAGGTGATGGCACCACATAAGGAAAAGTATAAGTAGAAAATTTTATTAGAGATTGACAAACATAGCATTAGTCAATGATGCTACTCATGAAAGAATTAATAAGGCAAGGGAAGGTTCACATATAAATATACTATCCTATAAATCTTTTATGATTGTGAGCCCTTATCAAAATATTATATGCTAAAATTGTTGACGTTGGACAAGGAAGACAACTTAATGGTTTATGTTTGCTTATATTCACATAGAAGTCATATTGTCATAGATCCTTTAACATGTGATTCTTGCCCCCATCTTTGCTAGCCAAAAATTCCGCACTAAGTAGAAATACTACTTGTGCATCCAAAAACACATAAATCCAAATCTTTTTCAAGTGTCCACCATACCTACCTAGGGAATGAGCAAGATCCCTCAAGTAAGTTGTCATCGGTGCAAAAGGGCAATAAAAATTGCTTCTAAATGTGTGATATTGATAACCCACAAGTATAGGGGATCGCAATAGTTTTCGAGGGTAGAGTATTCAATCCAAATTTATTGATTCGACACAAGGGTAGCCAAAGAATATTCTCAAGTATTAGCAGTTGAGTTGTCAATTCAACCACACCGGGATAACTTAGTATCTGCAGCAAAGTATTTAGTAGCAAAGTAGTATGGAAGTAACGGTAAGAGTAGCAAAAGCAACAGTAGCAGTTTTGTAGCAATTGTAACAGTAGGAACGGTAAAGTAAATAAGCAAAGCACAATATGTGAAAAGCTCGTAGGCATTGGATAAGTGATGGATAATTATGTCAGATGTGATTCCTCATGGTATAGTTATAACATAGGGTGACACAGAACTAGCTCCAGTTCATCAATGTAATGTAGGCATGTATTCCGAATATAGTCATACGTGTGTATGGAAAAGAACTTGCATGACATCTTTTGTCCTACCCTCCCGTGGCAGCGGGGTCCTAATGGAAACTAAGGGATATTAAGGCCTCCTTTTAATAGAGAACCAGACCAAAGCATTAGCACTTAGTGAATACATGAACTCCTCAAACTACGGTCATCACCGAGAAGTATGCCGATTATTGTCACTTTGGGATTGTCGGATCATGACACATAATAGGTGACTATAGACTTGCAAGATAGGATCAAGAACTCACATATATTCATGAAAACATAATAGGTTCAGATCTGAAATCATGGCACTCGGCCCTAGTGACAAGCATTAAGCATAGCAAAGTCATAGCAACATCAATCTCAGAACATAGTGGATACTAGGGATCAGACCCTAACAAAACTAACTTGATTACATGGTAAATCTCATCCAACCCATCACCGTCCAGCAAGCCTACGATGGAATTACTCACACACGGCGGTGAGCATCATGAAATTGGTGATGGAGGATGGTTGATGATGATGACGGCGATGAATCCCCCTCCCTGGAGCCCCGAACGGACTCCAGATCAGCTCTCCCGAGAGAGATTAGGGCTTGGCGGCGGCTCCACATCCTGAAACGCGACGAAACTTTCTCTCTGATTTTTTTTCTCCGCGAAAGCAAATATATGGAGTTGGAGTTGAGGTCGGTGGACGTCCACGGGGCCCACGAGGCAGGGGGTGCGCCCTAGGGGAGGGGGCGTGCCCCCCACCCTCATGGACAGGGTGTGGGCCCCCTGATGCTAATTCTTTCGCCAGTATTTTTTATTACTTCTGAAAAGTTGCTCCGTGGATTTTCAGGTCGTTCCGAGAACTTTTATTTCTGCACAAAAATAACACCATGGTAGTTCTGCTGAAAACAGCGTTAGTATGGGTTCGTTCCATTTAAAGCATGCAAGTTAGAGTCCAAAACAAGGGTAAAAGTGTTTGGAAAGTAGATACGACAGAGACGTATCAACTCCCGCAAGCTTAAACCTTTGCTTGTCCTCAAGCAATTCAGTTGACAAACTGAAAGTGATAAAGAAAAACTTTTACAAACTCTGTTTGCTCTTGTTGTTGTAAATATGTAAAGCCAGCATTCAAGTTTTCAGCAAAGATTATGACTAACCATATTCAGAATAACACTTCGGTCTCATGTTTACTCATATCAATGGCATACTCAACTAGCGAGCAATAATAATAAAACTCGGATGACAACACTTTCTCAAAACAATCATAATATGATATAACAAGATGGTATCTCGCTGGCCCTTTTAGAGACCGCAAAACATAAATGCTGAGAACCTTTAAAGATCAAGGACTGAATAAACATTGTAATTCATGGTAAAAGAGATCCAGTCATAGTCATACCCAATATAAACTTATAGTAATGCATGCAAATGACAGCGGTGCTCTCCAGCGGATGCTTTTTAATAAGAGGGTGATGACTCAACATAAAAATAAATAGATAGGCCCTTCGCAGAGGGAAGCAGGGATTTGTAGAGGTGCCAGAGCTCGATTTTGAAATAGAGATGAATAACATTTTGAGCGGTATACTTTCACTGTCAACGTAACAACTATGAGATCACGATATCTTCCATGCTACACACATTATAGGCGGTTCCCAAACAGAATGGTAAAGTTTATACTCACCCACCACCAACAAGCATCAATCCATGGCTTGCCCGAAACAACGGATGCCTCCAACTAGCAACAATCCTGGATTTTTTTTAATTATTTTGATTTGATTTGAGCATGGACTGGGCATCTCGGTTACCAGCCATTTTCTCGTGAATGAGGAGCGGAGTCCACTCCTCTTGAGAATAACCTACCTAGCATGGAAACACAGACAACCCTAGTTGATACATGAGCTGCTCGAGCATACAAAACATAATTTCATTTGAAGGTTTGGAGTTTGGCACATACAAATTTACTTGGAACGGCAGGTAAATACCGCATATAGGAAGGTATGGTGGACTCATATGGAATAACTTTGGGGTTTATGGAGTTTGGATGCACAAGCAGTATTCCCGCTTAGTACAGGTGAAGGCTAGCAAGACACTGGGAAGCGACCAACTGAGAGAGCGACAACAGACATGAACATGCATGAAAATTAATCAACACCGAGTGCAAGCATGAGTGCGATATAATCCACCATGAAGATAAATATCATGAAGGCTATGTTGATTTGTTTCAACTACATGCGTGAACATGTGACAAGTCGAGTCACTCAATTCATTCAAAGGAGGATACCACCCTATCATACCACATCACAACCATTTCAATAGCATATTGGCACGCAAGGTAAACCATTATAAGCTCCTAGCTAATTAAGCATGGCATAAGCAACTATAATCTCTAATTGTCATTGCAAACATGTTTATTCATAATAGGCTGAATCAGAAACGATGAACTAATCATATTTACAAAAACAAGAGAGGTCAAGTTCATACCAGCTTCTCTCATCTCAATCAGTCTATCATATATCGTCATTATTGCCTTTCACTTGCACGACCGAACGGTGTGGATAATAATAATAGTGCACATGCATTGGACTAAGCTGGAATCTGCAAGCATTCAATTCAAGGGAGAAGACAAGGTAATATGGGCTCTCGGTTAAATCAACAATTATGCATATAAGAGCCACTTAAACATTTTCATTATGGTCTTCTCCTCTCGACCCCCAAAGGAAAAGAAAAGAAAATAAAACTATTTACACGGGAAAGCTCCCAACAAGCAAAAGAAGAACAAGAAATCTTTTTGGGTTTTCATTTAATTACTACTACTACAACATGGAAATTAAACTAACTAATTTTTTTGGTTTTTTTCTTAATGTTAATGAAACACACAAGAAGAAAGCTAGAAAAAGAAAATAAACTAGCATGGATAGTACAATAAAAAAGTATGAGCACCGACAACTAGAATGAGTGTGTGAACATGAATGTAATGTCAGTGAGAAATACGTACTCCCCCAAGCTTAGGCTTTTGGACTAAGTTGGTCTATGGCCATGGGTAGCCTGGCTGATATCCGAAGTTGTAACTGGGGTTGTATTGAGATGCAGCAGCCAATGCCTCCTGAGCTGCAGCACGGAGGAGAGTTGCCTCCGTCCTCCTCTCGTACTCATTTGCCTCCTCCCTGGTGATAACATATCTTCCTCTTGCCTGACAATCAAAGAGGGCAGGAGTAGGGAGAGTAATATGGACAGCACAACGTCTGTCAAAGATTAGCCGATACTGGAGGAATTGTTCATTCCTCTCAAGAAAATGATGACTAACCATGGCATTATAATCTAAATAAGCAGGAGGCAACTCTCTATCATCTTCATGTGCAGGTATACCAAGATAGTTAACCACACGGGTCACATAAATCCCTCCAAACAAGTCTCCAACTAAACCATTGTTATGCAACCTACATGCGACAATTGCCCCCAAGTTGTATTGTTTATCACCTAATACAACACTCTTGAGAACACAAAGATCACGCATACACTTGCTTCATCTTTACCATTAATGCATCTACCAATGAAGAGAGCAAAATAATGTATAGCAAGAAAGTGAATGCTCCCTATGGTAGCTTGCGCTATTTCTCTAGATTCTCCCACAGTGATACTAGCAAGAAAGCCCTTATATTCAGATTTATGGGGTTCATTAAGACTACCCCACTGTGGGAGTTTACAAGCAGTAGTGAAATCTTCTAGGTCCATGGTATATGATTTATCATAAATATCGGACAAGACACTTGGAGAATTATGCGAAGATGTAAATTTAAACATTCTCACGAATGAATCAGTCAAATAGTAGTACTGAGGACACTTATCTTTCCTGAAGTACTCAAGATCGGCATTATGCACATATGCATCAAATTCATCCTTGATGCCTGCATTAACCATAAGCTCTTCTGACGGTCATTCACAAGGCCATACCTCCGCCACGCGAGGAAGATTATACTTGGGCTTTTCATTCTCCTTAGCTTGTTTATCCTTAGAGCCCTGGCTAGAATAGCCCCTCAAGAAAAATCTCTTCATCTTTTTCTGAAAATTTCTGAAATTTTTAGTAACTCAAAATAAAAGTGAACCAAACTCAAGAAGATTGATAGAAACTACTCCCACAAGTGCCTAGAGCCTATATCATGCATTAGAATTGCTTGGAACCATATAAATTTGACATGCAAGCTCAAGAACAGGGCCACCTAGGAAGCAAAAAATTTGCAATGAATAAAGCACTAGAACAAAAACTAATTGGACCATTGGAGGAGTCACATACCAAGGAACAATCGCCCAAAGCAGTTTTGTGAATGGAGCTTTGAGCAAGGAGATCGAAAATGGTAGCAAAGTGAGCAGGAACTTGTGCTTGAGCTCGAAGGTGATTTTTTGGGAGGAAGATGAAGTGTGTGGGTGCAGGAATAAGTGGAGGGGGCCACCATGGGCCCACAAGGCAGGGGCGCGCCCTGGGCCCTCGTGGCCAGGTGCCAGTTCCACCTGTTGTGTTCTTAGTGCCAAATATTCTCAAATATTTCAGAAAAAATCACAGTAAATTGGCTGGGTATTTGGAGAACTTTTATTTTCGGGGTATTTTTTATTGCATGGATAATTCAGAAAACAGACATAAAATACTATTTTTGTTTTATTTATTCTAAATAATAGAAAGTAAAAAGGGGGTACAAAAGGTTGTGCCTTCTAATTTCATCCATCTCATGATCATCAAAAGGAATCCACTAACAAGGTTGATCAAGTCTTGTTAACAAACTCATTCCGAATAACATGGAACTGGAGAAATTTCGAATAACACTAAGTTACCTCAACGAGGATATGAACATCCCCAATAATAAGAATATCATATTTCTTCTTTACAGTAGGAAGGGAAAATTCAAAACCTCCAATAATGATAGTTGGAATTTTTCCAATAGAATTGATGCTATGAACTTGAGGTTGTTTCCTCGGAAAGTGTACCGTATGCTCATTACCATTAACATGAAAAGTGACATTGCCTTTGTTGCAATCAATAACAGCCCCTGCAGTATTCAAAAAGGGTCTACCAAGGATAATCGACATACTATCGTCCTCAGGAATATCAAGAATAACAAAGTCCGTTAAGATAGTGACGTTTGCAACCACAATAGGCACATCCTCACAAATACCGATAGGCATAGCAGTTGATTTGTCAGCCATATGCAAAGATATTTCAGTAGGTGTCAACTTATTCAATTCAAGTCTATGATATAACGAGAGAGGCATAACACTAACACCGGCTCCAAGATCACATAAAGCAGTTCTAACATAGTTTCTTTTAGTGGAGCATGGTATAGTTGGTACCCATGGATCTCCAAGTTTCTTAGGTATTCCACCTTTAAAAGTATAATTAGCAAGCATGGTGGAAATTTCAGCTTTCGGTATCTTTCTTTTATTTGTATTAACATGTTTCATGTATTTAGCATAAGGATTCACTTTAAGCATATCAGTTAAGCGCATACGTAAGAAGATAGGTCTAATCATTTCAGCAAAGCGCTCAAAATCCTCATCATCCTTTTTCTTGGATGGTTTGGGAGGAAAAGGCATGGGTTTCTGAACCCATGGTTCTCTTTCTTTACCGTGCTTCCTAGCAACAAAGTCTCTCTTATCATAATGTTGATTCTTTGATTGTGGTTATCAAGATCAACAGCAGGTTCAATCTCTACATCATTATTATTGCTAGGTTGAGCATCAACATGAACATTATCATTAACATTATCACTAGGTTCATGTTCATCACCTGATTGTGTTTCAACATCAGAAATAGAAACATCATTGGGATTCTCAGGTGTGTCTATAACAGGTTCACTAGAAGCATGCAAAGTCCTATCATTCTTCTTTTTCTTCTTTTTAGAAGGACTAGGTGCATCTACATTATTTCTCTGAGAATCTTGCTCAATTCTCTTAGGGTGGCCTTCAGGATACAAAGGTTCCTGAGTCATTTTACCAGTTCTAGTAGCTACTCTAACAGCAAAATCATGTTTATTATTTAATTCATCGAGCAAATCACTTTGAGCTTTAAGTACTTGTTCTGCTTGAGCGCTAACCATAGAAGCATATTTACTAATGAGTTTAAGTTCACCTTTAACTCTAGCCATATAATCACTCAAGCGTCCAATCATGTAAGCATTACTCTTTCATTCTCTACCAACATAAGCATTGAAATTTTCTTGTCTAGCCATAAAGTCATCAAATTCATCTAAACATTGTCTAGGAAACTTAGTAGACGGGATTTCAACTTTATAATATCTATAGAGAGAATTTACCTTCACTACCTGTGTTGGGTTATCAAGACCATGTGTTTTTTCAATAGTCGGGTTATTAAGACCATGCATTTCTTCAACTGGAGGTAAATTCTTAACATCTTCAGCTTTAATACCTTTCTCTTTCATTGATTTCTTTGCCTCTTACAAATCTTCATGACTGAGAAATAGAAATCCCCTTTTCTTTGGAGTTGGTTTAGGAGTTGGCTCAGGAAGAGTCCAATTATTTTCATTAGTCAACATATTATTCAATAGTAATTCAGCTTGATCGACCGTTCTTTCCCTGAAAACACAACCAGCACAACTATCCAAGTGGTCCTTGGAAGCATCAGTTAGTCCATTATAAAAGATATCAAGTATTTCATTTTTCTTAAGAGGATGATCAGGCAAAGCATTAAGTAATCGGAGAAGCCTCCCCCAAGCTTGTGGGAGACTCTCTTCTTCAATTTGCACAAAATTATATATTTCCCTCAAGGCAGCTTGTTTCTTACGAGCGGGGAAATATTTAGCAGAGAACTAATAAATCTATCCTAGGGACTACGTACGCAACCAGGATCAAGAGAATTAAACCAAGTTTTAGAATCACCCTTTAATGAGAACGGAAATATCTTAAGGATATAGTAGTAGCGAGATTTCTCATCATTAGTGAATAGGGTGGCTATATCATTCAACTTAGTAAGATGTGCCACAGCAGTTTCAGATTCATAGCCATAAAAAGGATCAGATTCAACCAAAGTAATTATCTCAGGATCTACAGAGAATTCATAATCCTTATCAATAACAAAGATAGGTGAATTAGCAAAAGCAGGGTCATATTTCATTCTAGCATTTAGAGATTTCTGTTTCAGTTTAGCTAATAACTTCTTAAGATCAGATCTATCATTGCAAGCAAGAATATCCCTAGTAGTTTCTTCATCCATAACATAATCCTCTGGAACAACAGGCAATTCATATTTAGGGGGAGAACCTTCATCATCACTATCTTCAATAATTTCATTCTCTCTAGCCCTAGCAAGTTGTTCATCAAGAAATTCACCTAATGGCAGAGTATCAAGCACAAAAGTAGTTTGATCATGAGTATCATGCATAGCAGAAGTGGCATCATCAATAACATGTGACATATCATAATTCATAGCAGAAGCAGGTTTAGGTGTCACAAGCTTACTCAAAACAGAAGGAGAATCTAGTGCAGAGCTAGATGGCAGTTCCTTACCTCCCTTCGTAGTTCCGGGATAAACCTTAGTTCTTTCATCTTTCAAGTTCCTCATAGTGATCAGCAGATATAAATCCCAAGTGACTCAAAGAATAGAGCTATGCTCCCCGGCAACGGCACCAGAAAATAGTCTTAATAACCCACAAGTATAGAGGATCGCAACAATTTTCGAGGGTAGAGTATTCAACTCAAATTTATTGATTTGACACAAGGGGAGCCAAAGAATATTCTCAAGTATTAGCAATTGAGTTGTCAATTCAACCACACCTAGATAACTTAGTATCTGCAGCAAAGTATTTAGTAGCAAAGTAGTATGGAAGTAATGGTAACAGTAGCAAAAGTAATAGTAGCAGCTTTGTAGCAATTGTAACAGTAGCAACGGTAAAGTAAACAAGCAAAGCACAATATGTGAAAAGCTTGTAGTCATTGGATCGGTGATGGATAATTATGTCGGATGCGATTCCTCATGTAATAGTTATAACATAGGGTGAGACAGAACTAGCTCTAGTTCATCAATGTAATGTAGACATGTATTCCGAATATAGTCATACATTCTTATGGAAAAGAACTTGCATGACATCTTTTGTCCTACCCTCCCGTGGCAGCGGGGTCCTAATGGAAACTAAGGGATATTAAGGCCTCCTTTTAACAAAGAACCGGACGAAAGCATCAGCACTTAGTGAATACATGAACTCCTCAAACTACGGTCATCACCGAGAAGTATCCCGGTTATTGTCACTTCGAGGTTGTCGGACCATAACACATAATAGGTGACTATTGACTTGCAAGATAGGATCAATAACTCACATATATTCATGAAAACATAATAGGTTCAGATCGGGAATCATGGCACTCGGGCCCTAGTGACAAGCATTAAGCGTAGCAAAGTCATAGCAACATCAATCTCAGAACATAGTGGATACTAGGGATCAAACCCTAACGAAACTAACTTGATTACATGGTAAATCTCATCCAACCCATCACCGTCCAGCAAGCCTATGATGGAATTACTCACGGACGGCGGTGAGCATCATGAAATTGGTGATGGAGGATGGTTGATGATGACGACAGCGACGAATCGCCCTCTCTGGAGCCCCGAACGAACTCCAGATCAGCCCTCCCGAGAGAGGTTAGGGCTTGGCGGCGGCGCCATATTGTAAAACGCGATGAAACTTTCTCTCTAATTTTTTTCTCCGCGAAAGCAAATATATGGAGTTGGAGTTGAGGTCGGTGGACGTCCAGGGGGCCCACGTGGCAGGGGGCGTGCACCCACCCTCGTGGACAGGGTGTGGGCCCCCTGACGCTAATTCTTTCGCTAGTATTTTTTATTAATTCTGAAAAGTTGCTCCGTGGATTTTTGATACGTCTCCAACGTATCTATAATTTTTGATTGCTCCATGCTACGTTATCTATTGTTTTGGACTATATTGGGCTTTATTTTCCACTTTTATATTACTTTTGGGACTAACCTATTAACCGGAGGCCCAGCCCAGAATTGCAGTTTTTTGCCTATTTCAGTCTTTCGAAGAAACAGAATATCAAACGGAGTCCAAACGGAATGAAACCTTTGGGAACGTGATTTTCCAACCGAACGTGATCCAGGAGACTTGGACCCTACTCCAAGAAGTGCCAGAGGCGGTCACGAGGGTGGAGGGCGTGCCCCCCTGGGCGCGCCCCCTACCTCGTGGGCCCCTTGTAGCTCCACCGACGTACTCCTTCCTCCTATATATACCTACGTATCCACGTACGATCAGAACAGGAGCCGAAAACCTAATTCCACCGCCGCAACCTTCTGTATCCACGAGATCCCATCTTGGGGCCTATTCCGGAGCTCCGCCGGAGGGGGCATCCACCACGGAGGGCTTCTACATCATCACCATAGCCCCTCCGATGAAGTGTGAGTAGTTTACTTCAGACCTTCGGGTCCATAGCTAGTAGCTAGATGGCTTCTTCTCTCTTTTTGGATCTCAATACAATGTTCTCCCCCTCTCTCGTGGAGATCTATTCGATGTAATCTTCTTTTTCGGTGTGTTTGTTGAGACCGATGAATTGTGGGTTTATGATCCAGTATTATCTGTGGAAAATATTTGATTCTTCTCTGAATTCTTTTATGTATGATTGAGTTATCTTTGCAAGTCTCTTCGAATTATCCTTTTTGGTTTGGCCAACTAGATTGGTAGTTCTTGCAATGGGAGAAGTGCTTAGCTTTGGGTTCAATCTTGCGGTGTCCTTACCCAGTGATAGAAAGGGTTGCAAGGCACGTATTGTATTGTTGCCATCGAGGATAACAAGATGGTTTTTTTTATCATATTGCATGAATTTATCCCTCTACATCATGTCATCTTGCTTAAGGTGTTACTCTGTTTTTACTTAATACTCTAGATGCATGCTGGATAGCGGTCGATGAGTGGAGTAATAGTAGTAGATGCAGAATCATTTTGATCTACTTGTTGTGGATGTGATGCCTATATACATGATCATTGCCTAGATATACTCATAACTATGCTCAGTTCTGTCAATTGCTCAACAGTAATTTGTTCACCCATCGTAGAATACTTATGCTCTTGAGAGAAGCCACTAGTGAAACCTATGGCCCCCGAGTCTATTCTCATCATATCAATCTCTATCACTTTATTTACTTGCTTTATTTTACTTTGCCTTTTACTTTTTTACTTTACATCTATCTATCAAAAATACCAAAAATATTATCTCTATCAGATCTCACTCTCGTAAGTGACCGTGAAGGGATTGACAACCCCTAAGCGTTGGTTGCGAGTTGCTATCATTTTGTGTAGGTACAAGGGACTTGTGCATGGTCTCCTACTGGATTGATACCTGGGTTCTCAAAAATTGAGGGAAATACTTACGCTACTTTGCTGCATCATCCTCTCCTCTTCGGGGAAATCCAACGCAGTGCTCAAGAGGTAGCAAGAAGAATTTCTGGCGCCGTTGCTGGGGAGGCTCACGCAAGCAAGTCAACAAAACGAAGTACCCATCACAATCCCTATCTCTCGCATTACATTATTTGCCATTTGCCTCTCGTTTTCCTCTCCCCCACTTCACCCTTGCCGTTTTATTCGCCCCTCTTCTGTTCGATCTTGTGTCTCCATGTACCTTATTTTTTGCTTGCATCTTCTCTTGCTAAAAGTTTATGGATCCTCATCCACTTGCTAATCTCTTTAAGAGATCCAATTATGTTGAACCTATTGCTAGTGAGTTGAGTGCACTAGATTATCTTTCTGAGGTTTTTCTTGAAATTTGTGAATCTGAAAATTATGATGAAGAAATTTATGAAGAGATTAACAATAAATCCTTGAATAAAAAGCATGATTGCAATGATTTTCCAATAAATTCTCTTGATGTCAATTGTACTAATAATATGCAAAACCCTAAGCTTGGGGATGCTAGTTTTGCTATGTCTACTACTTGTTTCAATGATCATGATTGGGGTGATTCTTCTTACAACCTTGAAAATTTATTTAAGCCCCATGATGAATATGAGATTGATAATAATGTTTGCAATAATATTGAAAGTGGGTTTGGAAGAGTGTCAACTTTAGATCCCACATTTTTTGAGTATGTTCAATCTTATGATATTTTTGATAAAAAAGTGGGTTCGGAAAGGTCATGACTCTAGCTAATGTTAATCCCACTATCTTGGAAGAGTGTCAACTTTGCATGCATGTGGATCGTGTTGAGAATATGTAATGTGATAGCTATTTTGTTGAATTTGCTTATGATCCTACATGTAATTATTATGAGAGAGGAAAATATGGTTGTAGAAAATTTCATGTTACTAAATTACCTCTCGTCGTGTTGAGATTGCTATTGTCTCTTTCTTATTCCTTGCATATGCTAGTTTTTGTTTTCCTTGCAAATTTGTTTGCTTATAATATGCCTATGCATAGGAAGTATGTTAGACTTAGATGTGTTTCCCACGTGTTTCATGATGCTCTCTTTGCGCTTCAATTCTTGTCTTTCTTGTGAGCATCATTAAAATCATCAATGCCTAGCTAGGGGCGTTAAAACGATTGCGCTTGTTGGGAGGCAACCCAATTTTATTTTTGTTTTTTGTTTTTGCTTCTGTTTAGGAATAAATAATCCATCTAGCCTCTGTTTGGATGTGGTTTTATCTTTTAATTAGTGTTTGTTCCAAGTAGAACCTATAGGATAACCTACGATGATAGTTGATTTGATTCTGCTGAAAAACAGAAACTTTTCACGCACTAATTTAGTTATGATAAATCACGTAAACGTGATTTTGCGTTGATTCTTTTCGCTGATGTTCAATAAACAAAGTTTCCAGGACTTCCTATTTTCGTCGAATTTTTAGAGTTCCAGAAGTTTGCGTTAGTTACAGATTGCTACAGACTGTTCTGTTTTTGACAGATTCTGTTTTTCGTGTGTTGTTTGCTTATTTTGATGAATCTATGGCTAGTAAAATAGTTTATAAACCATAGAGAAGCTGGAATACAGTAGGTTTAACACCAATATAAATAAAGAATGAGTTCATTACAGTACCTTGAAGTAGTCTTTTGTTTTCTTTCTCTAACGGAGCTCACGAGATTTCTGTTGAGTTTTGTGTTGTGAAGTTTTCAAGTTTTGGGTGAATTCTTTTGATGGACTATGGAACAAGGAGTGGCAAGAGCCTAAGCTTGGGGATGCCCATGGCACCCCCAAGATAATCCAATGACACCAAAAAGTCAAAGCTTGGGGATGCCCCGGAAGGCATCCCCTCTTTCGTCCACTTCCATCGGTAATTTACTTGGAGCTATATTTTTATTTACCAACATGATATGTGTTTTGCTTGGAGTGTCTTGTATTATTTGTGTCTTTGCTTGTTAGTTTACCACAATCATCCTTTCTGTACACACCTTTTGAGAGTTCCATATATGAATTGGAATTTGTTAGAATACTCTATGTGCTTCACTTATATCTTTTGAGCTTGATAGTTTTGCTCATAGTACTTCACTTATATCTTTTGAGCGTGATATTTTTGTTCTAGTGCTTCACTTATATCTTTTAGAGCACGGTGGTGGATTTGTTTTAAAGAAACTATTGATCTCTCATGCTTCACTTAGATTATTTTGAGAGTGTTTAATAGCATGATAATTTGCTTAATGTTAATATATTTGGTGTTCAAGATATGTGAAACTTTCTTTTGAGTGCGTTGAATACTAAGATAAGTTTGATGCTTGATAATTGTTTTGAGATATGGAGGTGATAATATCAAAGTCGTGCTAGTTGGGTGATTATGAATTTGAGAAATACTTGTGTTGAAGTTTGCAAGTCCCGTAGCATGCACGTATGGTTAAACTTGTGTAACAAATTTGAAACATGAAGTGTACCTGGCTTGTGCATCCTTATGAGTGGCGGTCGGGGACGAGCGATGGTCTTTTCCTACCAATCTATCCCCCTAGGAGCATGCGTGTAATACTTGATTTTTTATGACTTCTAAATTTTTGCAATAAGTATATGATTTCTTTTGACTAATGTTGAGTCCATGGATTATAAGCACTCTCACCTTTCCACCTTTGCTAGCCTCTTCGGTACCGTGCATTGCCCTTTCTCACCTTGAGAGTTGGTGCAAACTTCGCCGGTGCATCCAAACCCCGTGATACGATACGCTCTATCACACATAAACCTCCTTATATCTTCCTCAAAACAGCCACCATACCTACCTATCATGGCATTTCCATAGCCATTCCGAGAAATATTGCCATGCAACTTCCACCATCATCATCATCATCATGACATACATTACTTTTGTCATATTGCCATTGCATGATCATGTAGTTGACATCGTATTTGTGGCAAAGCCACCATGCATTATTTTCCATACATGTCACTCTTGATTCATTGCACCATCCCGGTACACCGCCGGAGGCATTCATATAGAGTCATATCTTGTTCTAAGTTTCGAGTTGTAATCCTTATGTTGTAATCAATAGAAGTGTGATGATCATCATTATTAGAGCATTGCCATAAAAAAAGAGAGAGAAAGGCCAAAAAAAAGAAAGGCCCAAATATATATATATATAATAAAAAGGGCAATGCTACTATCTCTTTTTCCACACTTGTGCTTCAAAGTAGCACCTTGTTCTTCATGTAGTGAGTCTCATATATTGTGCTTAAAAGTAGCACCTTGTTCCTCATGTAGTGAGTCTCATAAGTAGTTCTTTTTATACGAGTGGGAATTTTTCATTATAGAACTTGGCTTGTATATTCCTACGATGGGCTTCCTCAAATGCCCTAGGTCTTCATGAGCAAGCGAGTTGGATGCACACCCACTAGTTTTCTTTTGTTTAGCATTCATAGCTCTAGTGCATCCGTTGCATGGCAATCCCTAATCCTCATGTTGACATCAATTTATGGGCATCTCCATAGACCATTGATTAGCCTCGTCAATGTGAGACTTTCTCCTTTTCTGTCTTCTCCACACAATCCCCATCATCATATTCTATTCCACCCATAGTGCTATATCCATGGCTCACACTCATGTATTGCGTGAAGGTTGAAAAAGTTTGAGATTATTTAAGTATGAAACAATTGCTTGGCTTGTCATCGGGGGTATAGAAGTTGGGAACATCCTTGTGTGACGAAAATGAAGCATAGCCTAACTATATGATTTTGTAGGGATGAACTTTCTTTTGCCATGTTATTTTGAGAAGACATGACTGCTTTGATTAGTATGCTTGAAGTATTATTATTTTTGTGTCAATATGAACTTTTGTCTTGAATCTTTCAAGATCTGAATATTCATATTACAATTAAGAAGATTTACATTGAAATTATGCCAAAGTATCACTCCGCATCAAAAATTCTTTTTTATCATTTACCTACTCGAGGACGAGCAGGAATTAAACTTGGGGATGCCTGATACGTCTCTGAAAGCACAAGTGCTCCCTAGGTGGTTTTGGTAATTAATGTCAACATATCTCTTGTTGGACTAACACTTTCATCTAGTATGTTTCAGATAAGTTCAACATTGGAGTGGCATGGACCGAAGGATGTGGGAACTCCTTCAAGATACAAAGGACAAAGGATTGTCTCAAGCTTCAAGCTCAAGACTTTTCATTTTACATTTTAGTGATCCAAGATCACATTGAGTCTATAGGAAAAGCGAATACTATCAAGGAGGGATGACGTGTTGCTTAATGAGTTTCTTGCTCCATAGTGCTTAGTGATATGCTCCCAAGCCCTCAACTAATTTCCCGCTTCCACACATATGTCCTATACCTAAAGTCAAACTTGGCCCCACCGATTCTTCCTATCCAGCAAAACCGAGTTCAGATGACATAGCCACTGCCACAAACCCTAGGCAAATCGGTCTCACCAATAGGGATCTCGGTCTCACCGAGATGGGATTGTAATCTCTCTGTGTATGTCCATTATCAAAGTCGGTCTCACCGAGTTTGAGAAATCGGTACTGCCGAGATTACAATGCAAACTTCCTGGTTGACTCACTAACAAAATCAGTCCCACCGAGTTTGTGTAGTCAGTCCAACCGAGTTTGCCTGACCAACTCTCTGGAAAGCTTATTACCAAAATCGGTCTCACCGAGTTTGTGTAATCGGTCTCACCGAGATTACGTTATGCCCTAACCCTAACCACATCAGTCCTACCGAGTTGCATGTCCCACCGAAAATCCTAACAGTCACTAGGTTTACTAAATCGGTCTGACCGAGTCTGTTGAATCGGTCCCACCAAGTTTGGTAAATTGTGTGTAACAGATAGATTTTGTGTGGAGGCTATATATACCCCCACCTCCTCTTCATTCGTGGAGAGAGCCATCAGAACAAACCTACACTTCCAACTTACCATTTCTAAGAGAGAACTACCTACTCATGTGTTGAGGCCAAGATATTCCATTCCTACCATATAATCTTGATCTCTAGCCTTCCCCAAGTTGCTTTCCACTCAAACCTTCTTTCCACCAGATCCATATCCTATGAGAGAGAGTTGACTATTGGTGAGTCTATCATTTGAAGCACAAGAGCAAGGAGTTCATCATCAACACACCATTTGTTACTTCTTGGAGAGTGGTGTCTCCTAGATTGGCTAGGTGTCACTTGGGAGGCTCCGACAAGATTGTGGAGTTCAACCAAGGAGTTTGTAAGGGCAAGGAGATCGCCTACTTCATGAAGATCTACCGCTAGTGAGGCAAGTCCTTCATGGGCGACGACCATGGTGGGATAGACAAGGTTGCTTCTTCGTGGATCCTTCGTGGGTGGAGCCCTCCGTGGACTCGCGCAACCGTTACCCTTCGTGGGTTGAAGTCTCCATCAACGTGGATGTACGATAGCACCACCTATCGGAACCACGCCAAAAACATCTGTGTCTCCAATTGCGTTTGAATCCTCCAAAACCCTTCCCTTTACATTCTTGCAAGTTGCATGCTTTACTTTCCGCTGCTCATATACTCTTTGCATGCTTGCTTGTTATGTATTGTGAATGTTAAACTTGTGCCTAAACTCCACTCAAACCTAAAGAAGTTAAAAACTGCAACTTTGATACTTAGTGTCTAATCACCCCCCCTCTAGACACCTCTTCTCAAGGTCCTACAAGTGGTATCAGAGCATTGGTCTCCATTGCCTTGGTTAATCACCATTGGAGGAAGATGGATGAGTCTACTTTGGGGAGTCTTAGACAAAGAGTGCCTATTCTTGATGGAGAGTATTTTCATGAGTGGAAAAATGAGATGCTTGTAATTTTCAATCAATATCATTTGAACAAGTACATTGCTAGCCCTTGTGCACCTCATGTTGATCCCATGCATCCTACTCCTGATGAGTCAATTGACATGATTAGGAATCTTAGAACTGCCGAACTTATCATTAGAGGATTGCCTAGAAACTTGATTCGATGTTTTCCTACTCTTAAGTGTGCCTACACTATATGGAAATTTCTTGAGGAACGCTTTCCAAATTATTCCTTGAAAAATCTTGATGAAATTCTCCATAAGTCTATTGCTTTGAGTAAGATGAATACTAGTGATCCTATGTTTGGTGATCGTCTATTTGAGCTTACAAACCTTATGCGTGCCAAAGGAGATGTTGGGATTATTAGTGATATTATTTTCGAAGCTATAAAAATACATAAGCAAGATCATTGTCAAACTCACTCTAACGAATCACCCTCTCTAGGATTTGATCCACCACATGACGATGTTGAACATGGATACTATGATGAGGATGATGATAGTGACTTCAATCTTGATGATGCAACGGGCATTTTGGTCTTATGGCAAATCTTCGGGGATATATGTCAGGAGGAAAGGAATGGGTTCTTGACAGTGGATGTACCGATCACATGACCGGAGATAAAGACATGTCTCGTGAGCTTCCTGAAAATGATAGTCCTTGAAAGTATGTCACTTTCGGTGACAACTCAAAGGGTAAGGTGGTTGGCCTCGGTAAGGTGGCCATATCACATGATAGCTCCATACAAAATGTCATGCTCGTTGAATCTCTTGGTTACAACTTACTTTCATTATCTAGACTTGCTGATTTCGGTTTCAATGTCCTATTTACTGAAGTAGATTGCCAAGTGTTTCGTCGAGACAATCACAAAATGGTGTTTACCGGTGTTCATAGAGGTGATCTATACATTGTTGATTTCACTAAAAAGGCTCAACCTAAAACTTGCTTCATTGCTAAATCCTCAAAAGGTTGGTTATGGCATAGACGATTAGGTCACGTTGGCATGAGAAACCTTGACAAGCTTATTAAAAGAAATCATATCCTTGGAGTTAACGATGTCATATTTGATAAGGATAGACTTTGCAGCGCTTGTCAGGAAGGTAAACAGGTTGGAGGAAGGCATCCCGTGAAGAACATCATGACCACAAGGAGGCCACTCGAGCTACTTCACATGGATCTTTTTGGTCCCAACTCTTACAAGAGTCTCGGTGGAAATTCTTTTGGTCTAGTTATAGTTGATGATTTTTCAAGATTTACGTGGGTGTTCTTTCTCGATGATAAATTGCGGGTCCAAAAGATCTTCAAAAACTTCGCTAGGAAGGCCCAAAATCTATTTGAAGTGAAGATCAAGAAGGTTCGCAGCGACAACGGAACAGAGTTCAATAACGCAAATGTGGACACCTTTCTTGACGAAGAAGGGATTTCACACGAGTTCTCGGCGATGTACACACCTCAACAAAATGGAGTTGTTGAGAGGAAGAACCGGACGCTCATCGAAATGGCGAGAACGATGCTTGATGAGTACAAGACACCGAAGCACTTTTGGGCAGAAGCAGTTGAGACAGCTTGTCATGCAACAAATCGCTTGTATCTTCACAAGCTACTCAGCAAGACGGCATACGAGCTCCTCACCGGTAACAAACCCCAAGTTGGATATTTTTGAGTATTCGGCTCAAAGTGCTACATTCTTGATAAGCATCGTCGTTCTAAATTTGCTCCTAAGTCTCATGAAGGTTTCCTACTAGGTTATGGTTCAAACTCTCACACTTACCATGTCTACAACAATTTCACCCGAAAGGTTGAAGAGACTATAGATGTGAAGTTTGATGAATCTAACGGCTCGCAAGTAGAACAATTGCCAATTGATGTAGGAGACAAAGATCCTTCGGAAGCAATCCAAGACTTGTCTATTAGCAAGGTCTGTCCAACGGAGGTGAAGGAGAGTACCTCGTCCGTCCAAGTGGAAGCTTCTACTTCACAACAAGGTGAACCAAGAGTTGATACGGAAGCATCCACAAGTGGGACACACCAAGATGAAGAAAACAAGGAAACGCATCAAGATGAACGTCAACAACCTCCTTCTCCACCACGACAAGAGAACGACAACGCCAACAATGAAGAAGGCAAAGAAGAGGAACAAGATGAAGAAGAAGTTGAACCAAGAAACAAGCAAAAGCTTTCACGAGTTTGAGCAAGAATTGCTAAAGATCATCCCGTCGAGCATATCTACAATGACATTCAAACCGGGAGAACACTCTCTCTAAAACTCGTTTAGCTAACTTTTGTGAAAACTATTCTTTCATCTCTAGCATTGAACCTATGAAGGTCGAAGAAGCATTGGAAGATCCGGATTGGATAAATGCTATGCATGAAGAGCTACACAACTTTTAGAGGAACCAAGTTTGGACATTGGTTGAGAAGCCCGACAACAACCACAATATCATCGGTACCAAATGGGTGTTTCGCAACAAGCAAGATGAAGATGGACAAATAGTTCGCAACAAAGCACGTCTCGTCGCCCAAGGCTACACACAAGTCGAAGGTATGGACTATGGTGAGACTTACGCTCCCGTTGCTAGACGTGAGTCCATTCACATCTTACTTGCCTATGCTAATCATCATGATATCACCTTGTACCAAATGGACATTAAAAGTGCTTTTCTAAATGGTGAAATAGAGGAGGAAGTTTATGTTAAGCAACCTCCCGGCTTTGTCAATCCTAAGAAACCAAATCATGTTTACAAACTTCACAAAGCTCTTTATGGTCTTAAACAAGCTCCTAGAGCATGGTATAAATGCTTGACCAAGTTCCTTATTGAAAAAGGCTTTGAAATTGGGAAAATTGATTCAACACTTTTTACTAAAAGGGTTAATGGAGAACTATTTGTGTGCCAAATCTATGTTGATGATATTATATTTGGTTCAACTAACCCTCATTTTAGTGAAAAGTTTCGGAAGCTAATGTCGGAGAAGTTTGAGATGTCTATGATGAGTGAACTCAAATTCTTTCTTGGTTTGCAAATCAAGCAAACTAAGGAAGGTACCTCTGTTTCTCAAACAAAGTACACCAAGGACTTATTCAAGAAGTTCAATATGCAAGAATGCAAAGGTATGTCTACACCCATGCCTACTAGTGGACATCTTGATTTGACCAAAGATGGTGAACCGGTTGATCAAAAGGTTTATCGCTCTATGATTGGTTCATTGTTATATATATGTGCTTCACGTCCCGATATCATGTTAAGTGTGTGCATGTGTGCACGATATCAAGCTGCTCCTAAAGAATGTCATCTTAAGGCCGTGAAAAGGATAGTGAGATACTTAATCCATACACCAAATTTTGGCATTTGGTATCCTAAGAGGGCCTCTTTCGATCTTGTTGGCTACTCCGACTCGGACTATGCCAGAGACAAGGTTGATAGAAGGTCCACTTCGGGTACTTGTCAATTTCTTGGTAGATCTCTTGTGTCTTGGTCCTCCAAGAAACAAAACTCGGTATCCTTATCCAGCGCTGAAGCGGAATACATTGCCGCTGGCTCATGTTGTGCTCAATTACTTTGGATGACCCAAACTCTTAAAGACTATGGGATATATGTGAAACATGTTCCATTGCTTTGTGACAATGAAAGTGCTACTATAATTGGTCATAATCCTGCTCAACATTTTCGAACTAAGCATATTGAAGTTCATCATCATTTCATTCGAGATCATGTTGCTAAGGGTGACATTGATCTTAAGCATGTTCGCACCGAAAAGCAGTTAGCAGATATATTCACTAAACCTCTTGATGAGAAAGTGTTTTGCAGGTTAAGAGGAGAATTGAACATCATTGATGCTTCAAACTTGGAGTAGAAACTCCATTGGATACATGCAAGACATGAGCTTATGACTAATCCTTGATATTTCTCTTATGATGAAAATCGTATGTCTTGGATATATTTGCATCTTGCATGTTATCTAACCCATGTAGGTACTTGGTTGAATCAAATTCCATGAGATTGTAATCTATTCACATCTTGAACAATCTCTACATCACCAAGTTTCTACACTATGGTTGTTGAAGACAAGGAAGTACGGAACCACTCAAACATATCCTTTGACAAATGTTGAGCTTCATGATTGTCATTTTTGGATACACAAGTGCTCTTCCTTGCAAGAACTAACCCATGTAGGTAGATGGACTCAAATTCCAAGTGGTGCTCCCAACTCTTGATGAGCTACATCAACCTTGAGCAACCCACACAAGTTCAACTACATGGACAACACCACCAACCATGGTATGTCATTCCATCTTAGAGAAGCTTTACTCCTAGTCATGAGCTAAAGCAACTCGACAAGATGTGAATACATCAAGATGCTTAAACAAAAAATGGCAACCCCATTTTGAGCTTAAACGATGAGTATGACCTATGATCAAGTGATCTCACTTGACTCCTAAGTCAATATACTCTAACATAGGTGACTTTGTCGCCAACCATCTCTAGATGAAGTTCTCTTATGTTCTTTTCTGTGCTTTTGCATTTGTCTCATGCATATTTGTTTCCCCTTTCAAAAAAATAAAAAAAAACTTCATCTAGATTTCTTTTTGTTTGCTCTGCATTTTCTGCATCCAATTCGTTGCATATCTTTCAGTTAATTCCTTGCAAATCTTTGTGAGATCTTACTAGTCTAGTGAGCTGAGGTGACAAGTGTTTTCTCTGCGATGAACTCGGTTTCACCGATTTGTTGTTTTTGGTCCAACCGAATCCTTTCGGTACAACCGAAGCATACCACTCGGTGCCACCGATTTCACAGCAGGAAAACAGTTTGCCACTTATTCTGTGTTTCTTCTGATCCAGCTCCAGTCAATGAATCTTGTCCTCTACAAGCATCACATTTTTATCATTGCTTTGTGCTGTGACTCAAGGACCAAACCCATTCATGAAAAATTCCAGAAGACCCTTCTTGGAAATTGATGTCAAAGGGGGAGAGAGAGATCACATCAAAGCTTCTTATCACTTAAAGAGATCACATCAGAGAGAGAAAGTATCACCTCCTCAGGGGGAGAAAGAGATCTCCAGGGGGAGAGAATACTCAAGTAGAAAGTATTTCTCAAGGATCCCAGATGCTTGGTGTTCAAGAGGAGAGATGCCACATGTCTTATTAAGGGTAAAGACATGTCCATATGTGCTTATTTGCATTAGCTTGCATTAGCTCTGTTCATTTGTATATCTTTCAGCTCTGATTTTCTGTTCCCTATCTTCTCCCAGTATCCTATGCTAGATTCAGGGGGAGAAAGACATATAAGGGAAAGAAATCATTTAAATTCATTGCATATCTTTACTCTTGGGGACATGTCTAATCCAATGTGGTACTTAGTACTCACTCTCTACATGTCATCCCAGTCTTGGTATTCTTGTGGTTTCTTCTGTTTGCTCTGGCTAGTAGATGCACCTGTGTTATATAACCTTGTTTGCGCAGGTTCATTTAATCCTAAGCCAACTCAAGACTACAAGGTAAGTATATGCATCACAATCATGTGTATGAGGAATTCTTGCTGATGTACATACTGTTTGCAAGAAGGACTCATGGGCATGAAGGTATTTTCTTTAACATTCTTTGATCTGATGCATATGGCCAAGATACATGTAACACATTGCCTAGTCTATCATGGTTATGCTCTCACATGCTTCTATATTCCATATTCACATGATTGCATACATGTAGGGGGAGCCTTTGCTTGTTACATGTCTTTCCAAAGCTTTACTTGCTATTCTTTATATCTTTATCTAAAGCTTTGATGTATGTTGTCATCAATTACCAAAAAGGGGGAGATTGAAAGCACAAGTGCTCCCTAGGTGGTTTTGGTAATTAATGTCAACATATCTCTTGTTGGACTAACACTTTCATCTAGTATGTTTCAGATAAGTTCAACATTGGAGTGGCATGGACCAAAGGATGTGGGAACTCCTTCAAGATACTAAGGACAAAGGATTGGCTCAAGCTTCAAGCTCAAGACTTTTCATTTTACATTTTAGTGATCCAAGATCACATTGAGTCTATAGGAAAAGCCAATACTATCAAGGAGGGATGAGGTGTTGCTTAATGAGTTTCTTGCTCCACCGTGCTTAGTGATATGCTCCAAAGCCCTCAACTACTTTCCCACTTCCACACATATGTCCTATACCTAAAGTCAAACTCGGCCCCACCGATTCTTTCTATCCGGCGCCACCGAGTTCAGATGACATAGCCACTGCCACAAACCCTAGGCAAATCGGTCTCACCGATAGGTATCTCGGTCTCACTGAGATGGGATTGTAATCTCTCTATGTATGTCCATTATCGAAGTCGGTCTCACCGAGTTTGAGAAATCGGTACTACTGAGATTACAATGCAAACTTCCTGGTTGACTCACTAACAAAATCAGTCCCACCGAGTTTGTGTAATCAGTCCAACCGAGTTTGCCTGACCAACTCTCTGGAAAGCTTATTACCAAAATCGGTCTCACCGAGTTTGTGTAATCGGTCTCATCGAGATTACGTTATGCCCTAACCCTAACCACATCGGTCCTACCGAGTTGCATGTCGGTCCCACCGAAAATCCTAATGGTCACTAGGTTTACTAAATAGGTCCGACCGAGTCTGTTGAATCGGTCCCACCAAGTTTGGTAAATTGTGTGTAACGGATAGATTTTGTGTGGAGGCTATATATACCCCCACCTCCTCTTCATTCGTGAAGATCTACCGCTAGTGAGGCAAGTCCTTCGTGGGCGACGGCCATGGTGGGATAGACAAGGCTGCTTCTTCGTGCACCCTTCATGGGTGGAGCCCTCCATGGACTCGCACAACCATTACCCTTCGTGGGTTGAAGTCTCCATCAACGTGGATGTACGATAGCACCACCTATTGGAACCACACCAAAAACATCTGTGTCTCCAATTGCGTTTGAATCCTCCAAAACCCTTCCCTTTACATTCTTGCAAGTTGCATGCTTTACTTTCCACTGCTCATATACTCTTTGCATGCTTGCTTGTTATGTATTGTGAATGTTAAACTTGTGCCTAAACTCCACTCAAACCTAAAGAAGTTAAAAACTGCAACTTTGATACTTAGTGTCTAATCACCCCCCCTCTAGACACCTCTTCTCAAGGTCCTACAGTCTCCAACATATCTATAATTTTTGATTGCTCCATGCTACTTTATCTATTGTTTTGGACTATATTGGGCTTTATTTTCCACTTTTATATTACTTTTGGGACTAACCTATTAACCGGAGGCCCAGCCCAAAATTGCTGTTTTTTTGCCTATTTCAGTGTTTCGAAGAAATGGAATATCAAACGGCGTCCAAACGGAATGAAACCTTCGGGAATGTGATTTTCCAACCGAACCTGATCCGTGAGACTTGGACCCTACTCCAAGAAGTGCCAGAGGCGGTCACAAGGGTGGAGGGCGCGCCCCCCTGAGCGTGCCCCCCTACCTCGTGGGCCCCCTGACGCTCCACCGACGTACTCCTTCCTCCTATATATACCTAAGTATACCCGTACCATCAGAACAGGAGCCAAAAACCTAATTCCACCACCGCAATCTTCTGTATCCACGAGATCCCATCTTGGGGCCTGTTCTGGAGCTCCGCCAGAGGGGGCATCCACCACGGAGGGCTTCTACATCATCACCATAGCCCCTCCGATGAAGTCTGAGTAGTTTACTTCAGACCTTCGGGTCCATAGCTAGTAGCTAGATGGCTTCTTCTCTCTTTTTGGATCTCAATACAATGTTCTCCCCCTCTCTCGTGGAGATCTATTCGATGTAATCTTCTTTTTGCGGTGTGTTTGTTGAGACCGATGAATTGTGGGTTTATGATCTAGTATTATCTATGGAAAATATTTGATTCTTCTCTGAATTCTTTTATGTATGATTGAGTTATCTTTGCAAGTCTCTTCGAATTATCCTTTTTGGTTTGGCCAACTAGATTGGTAGTTCTTGCAATGGGAGAAGTGCTTAGCTTTGGGTTCAATCTTGCCGTGTCCTTACCCAGTGACAGAAAGGGTTGCAAGGCACGTATTGTATTGTTGTCATCGAGGATAACAAGATGGGGTTTTTATCATATTGCATGAATTTATTCCTCTACATCATGTCATCTTGCTTAAGGCGTTACTCTGTTTTTACTTAATACTCTAGATGCATGCTGGATAGCGGTCGATGAGTGGAGTAATAGTAGTAGATGCAGAATCGTTTCGATCTACTTGTTGTGGACGTGATGCCTATATATATGATCATTGCCTAGATATACTCATAACTATGCTCAGTTCTGTCAATTTCTCAACAGTAATTTGTTCACCCACCGTAGAATACTTATGCTCTTGAGAGAAGCCACTAGTGAAACCTATGGCCCCCGGGTCTATTCTCATCATATCAATCTCTATCACTTTATTTACTTGCTTTATTATACTTATGCTGTTGAGAGAAGCATCATGTTTTCTTACTGTTATTTATAATGTTTTTATCCATAATAATACTTTTTGGAGTAATCTAATGCCTTTTCTCTCATAATTTGCAAGGTACACACCAAGAGGGAGAATATCGGCAGCTGGAAATCTGGACCTGAAAAAGCTACGTCAGGCTACCTATTCTGCACAACTCCAAACAAGCTGAAACTTCATGGAGATTTTTTATGGAATATATAAAAAATATTGGAGAAAATAGCTACCAGAGGGGCCCACCAGGTGGGCACAACCTACCTGGGCGCGCCAGGGGGCCCAGGCACGCCCTGGTGGGTTGTGCCCTCCTCGGCCCACCTCCGGTGCCCATCTTCTGGTATATAAGTCATTTTTACCTAGAAAAAAATAAGAAGAAGGCTTTCAGGACGGACCGCCGCCGTCTCGAGGCAAAACTTGTGCAGGAGCACTTTTGAACTCCGGCGGAGCGATTCCGCCAGGGGAACTTCCCTCCCGGAGGGGGAAATCATTGTCATCATCATCACCAACAACTCTCCCATCTAGGAAAGAGCAATCTCCATCAACATCTTCAACAACACCATCTCATCTCCAACCCTAGTTCATCTCTTGTATTCAATCTTGTTACCGGAACTATAGATTGGTGCTTGTGGGTGACTGGTAGTGTTGATTACATCTTGTAGTTGATTCCTATATGTTTTATTTGTTGGAAGATTATATGTTCAGATCTATTATGTTATTTAATACCCCTCTGATCATGAACATGTTTATCATTTGTGAGTAGTTACTTTTGTTCTTGAGGTCACGGGAGAAATCATGTTGCAAGTAATCATGTGAACTTGATATGTGTCTGATATTTTGATAGTACTAGCACAAATGCCCGTGCGTTGCAACGGGAGACAAAACCCCACTTTACAAATGCAATGGCTCACATCACAAGACATGGTGATATCGACAAACTCCTTGAAATCCTCCACATTGTCGCATGAGAAACTACATAATATGAGGAGCGTTGTACAAAGATCACCCATCTTTCTATGATATAACAGAGAAAAGTGCGGAGTTTGAGTCGCACACAGTAGGGACTCCTAGTCCGATTCCTTGTACTTTGATGACGGACGCTTGTGAGTTGATCAGAAATATAAGAGTAAAGGTGTTTTCTGTTCTCAAAAAAATATAGCACATGACCAACAAAAAATGGACACCTTTTTATTGTGATTTAGACATATTTGTTTGCGTGTGTTATACGTCATATTTTTCTCTTGAGTTAAATTTTTTTGGTACGTCAAGTATTAGTATTACAACGTCATATCTTAGTTCTTGATGTCAACAGTTCTGATATAAAGAAGTGGTTCAACCGCGGCATATGCACCTAAACAAAACACCTACCTATTCAGTTACAAATGAAGTGGTCCAACAAATTTAGACACAAAAGAAGAAATTGATCGGCCTGGACCATGTAGGTAAATTATGATATTTTTGCACCAAACTGCATGATCTGGGAGACCGGTCGCGCATGTGATGATAATCCGATTGCATGGTTTGGTCATGTCCGCCGTGGGTGATTTTGTGTAAGCCATGCGTCCGTACATCCCATTAATTTTTTGAATAACTCCCCCACAAAAAAAATATACTTTTTTTTGAATAACTCAAAATCTTGATCGGCCACAATCTCAGTTTTTTTCTAGTGCAAAGACATCTAATTTTGTATATGCTCATGTCTTTTTTGTATGTGCTCAAGTATCAACTTGCATGTTCCATAAAAAATTTTACGCATGTTTTTATATATATTTCTGACTCATAATGGAGTGTGGCCGTACATGTTTTTTGTTTCAAATATGGTTTCTCCATATACGAGCTCCCCAGCACGACATCGACCTTTTTCTTTCAGAGATGGAATAGTCCTCAATCATCATGGCCGATCCCTTTCTTTTCTGCCTCACCTTCCCGCACCCTCGTTCTTTGTTTTTTTTATCACATCTGAAATCCCTCGTTCTTTCCTTATTATCTCAATCCCTCTTTCTTTCCTTATATTTTCTGAATGCCTATTTCCTTCCTTATTATGAGACGTCTGATTTCCTCCTTAATGATTCCTGGGATGGCTCCTCGATATGCAAAAGAAAATCCAGACGTATATAAATTATGAAAATGAGATCTAAGGGAGCGACATGACTATTTTTTTGAGCATCAGTACAGACACAAGCGCTCATATACACGCGCATACACTCATCCCTATGAACGCACACGCGCACACCCTACCCCTATGAGCACCTCCGAGAGACTGAGCCGGCATATCATCTTGAGATTTACGAAGTCACCGTAGGCGCCTCGTCGTCGACGGGAACGTCTCCTCCCACTGAAAGCGCATCGCCGAAAATCCTGAAATAAATCCAAGAATAATGCGAGCACCAGGATTTGAACCCTGGTGGATTGGGGATACCACTGTCTACCTAACCAACTCAACCACAGATTGATTCGCGCCACATGACTATTTAATTGGTTAATCATCATTGTATTCTCATATGTTGCTATCCAGCTTAGTCCAGAATTTTTTTGCATTGGCCGCCTGGGACTATTTGACAGGTGTGAAACCTTTTGTTCAAACACGAACACATCCTAGCTCAACATGGCAACGGCTTGTCATGTTTGGTGTGATGGTTGTGAGTTCGATCCCACTTGCTAGCAGTTTTTTGTGCCGTCTTTTATACAGAAGTTGGGCCGTCTGACTTGGGCCATATAGACGTTTGATGAAAATTTCGATGGGCCGTCTGAGTCAGACATAGCGACGCGACCACAGACGAAAAAATATGGATGGTCACTATATATAGCAATAGGCCCTATATATAGTACCACCTCAGATGAATAGTACCACCTCGTATATGTAGAGAATAATATAGATGAAAAACAATTGAAAGTCTGAGTCAAACATGCCAGTGTGTTGCAATGGAAGGAAAAAAATTGATGTGCTTCGCTACGAAGCAAACGCCAATTATCATTAATCAGGCTAGACATATAGAGGATAAGTTTGACGATGACGAAAATGATGGATCAATTAACAACAAGATTCTTTGGGGCGTTAGTTCAAAATATACGACATTAAATTCAGTGAGAATTCCGGAGATGCGCATTTAGTGGGAGGAGATGTTTCCTACTGACTATAAGCCATCTGTGATGACTTTGTAAATCAAAGCTGATACTTTGAACGCATGCGTCTGTATTGTGTTAAAATAAAACCAACATCCCTAAAAAAAATTAAAACCAACATTCACCTAGTTCGGGGAACCAACAGTGCACGCTGACACGTCCGCGTAAACTCAGAGTCTTTTATGGTTGCGTGATTAAAAATAATGTATACCACGGTCAAACATGTGTGCACGCTAGCCTAACACTCAGCTTGTCTAGAAGAAACAAGCCGCCTCGCTGGCGCTCCTCTAGCCGTATATGGACTGGTCGATCGCAGCCATCCCATGGTTTTTGAATGTCATTCTCTTCCGACTCGGAACCACGACCCCTGTCCTGGGACGCGCCGCCGCTAGCCGCCTGCGCCATTGGATCGGCCGCTGCATCGGCCACATGCCACGGGACGTAGGATTCACGTGGAGGCCTGATCCGTTTGTTTCGTTCCTTTCTGTTGTAATCTGGACACGATCAACTCCGCGGTATGGCGCGGATTTAGTGGATCGTGGACAGCGTAGGACGTCGAGGTGAACCTGGAATAAGAGAAAAGAGTAGAAAAGACGCAAGCTTTGAGGCGTCGCAAAATACTCCTGTCCCCTGTGTGTTCTCGTGTTCGTCAGGGAGAGTTTCAGATACGAGCGACAAATCAGAGTTTCCACTTGCAATCCATTGTGATCGTGTGCGTCCCAGGGCTGGGATCTAACAAGGACGTGTTCGCACCCGAGCGCCCAGCCCCTAACTCGTCTCGCCAGAATCCATCACGTCGTCGGAGGGAGCACCAACGCCGCCACCCTCTATGCCTTCCTTTCCTCTTCCACCCCCCGTGTGGCCCTCGTGTTCTCCGTCAGGCAACGACACGGTCGCGCCCGAGCGCCTAGCTGCCGGCTTGTCTCGATGGAGTCCGACGGCTCTTCTTGACGGAGTCCGACTCGTCGCCGGAGGAGCACCAGTGCCGCGGCCCTCGGTGCCTTCCTGTCCTCTCCCGCCCCAGCATGATCCTCTAGACAACTTAGATATATGAATTGGTTCTCTTATATCTAAAGGAGTGATGTGGACAGCAGAGAAGGTCGTGAACTTGATCCAAATAGCTATTGTATAGTTTTTTACGAGCTGAAGCCAACGGATGGCCTGCACGCCCATGTCAAGGAGCGAGACGTCTTTGACTGAGAAAATAATATAGGCATAGTGGACGGATGACAGAAGTACAACAAATAGTACCACCTTGGATATAGAAAATAAATGTAGACGTGTTGAAAAAAAAACTGAAAGTGTAAATTCAGGAAAAAAGCGTATTGTGACGGTGAACCTAAGGAATCAATCCATGCTTTAAAAAACAAAAAACGTAAATTCACGGAAAGAAAGCGTATTGTGACGGTGGACCCAATGAGTCAATCCGTGCTTTATTATTAACAGAAAAAAGCGTATTGTGACGGTGAACCCAAGGAGTCAATCTGTGCTTTATTATTAGGGATAGATGTATGTTGTGATTTCCTTAGTGATGTCATGTGAACGTCGACTACATGAAACTTCACCATATTTGGGCCTAAGGGAATGCATTGTGAAGTAGGAAATAGATGATGGGTTACAAGAGTGACAGAAGCTTAAACCCCAGTTTATGGGCTATTCCATAAGGGACCGATTGGATCCATAAGTTTAATACTATGGTTAGAATTTATTCTTAATACTTTTCTCGTAGTTGTGAATGCTTGCGGGAGGGTTAATCATAAGTAGGAGGTTTGTTCAAGTAAGAACAACACCTAAGCACCGGTCCACCCACATATCAAATTATTAAAGTAGCGAACACAAATCGAACCAACATATGATGAAAGTGACTAGATGAAATTCCCGCGTACCCTCAAAAACGTTTTGCTTATCATAAGAGACCGTTTTGGCCTGTCCTTTGCCTCAAAAGGATTGGGCTACCTTGCTGCATACGTGTTACTATTATCGTTACTTGCTGGTTAAAAATTATCTTGCTATCAAACTACCTGCTACTTACAATTTCAGCACTTGCATACACTACCTTACTGAAAACTACTTGTCATTTTCTTCTGCTCCTCGTTGGGTTCGACACTCTTACTTATCGAAAAGAGCTACAATTGATCCCCTATACTTGTGGGTCATCACCGCAGGCCTCTGTAGCCACCGAAAATCAATCTAGACCCGTTCTGGCACCTTGCCAGAGGGGGGAATCATCTCCGGTGGCCATCTTCATCATCCCGGTGGGCTGAGGCTTTGTACCAGTAGCTATATGTTTAATCTCTCTCTCTAGTGATCTATATCATGGGCTTTGTTAATATAGATGGATCATATGATGTTTCTCCCCTCTATACTCTTGTTGTGATGAATTGAATCTTTACCGTTTGAAGTTTTGTCTTGTCGAATTGAATATTCAGATATGAGAACACGTGATGTTTCTCTTGTGATATGAATACTTGAGGTGACAATGGGGTATCATATTGATTCGCTTGATATATGTTATGGCACTCAACTTGCGGATTCCCAAGGTGACATTGGGGTAATCTATGCATAGGGGTTGGTGAATGTTTTTATTATCTTTTCTTCAATAGAAACTTTGGGGTCTCTTTGTAGTTCTTTGTGTGGATTTGAGTATTATGAATATGAATTTGTTTTGGTGTTATTTTAGTATGAACTCTTGATTAGATCGATCGAAAATAATAGCTTGCGTTATTTTAGTACGAATCTAGGATAGATTGAACGGAAAGAATAGCTTTGAGGTGGTTTCGTACCCTACAAAAAATTTCTATCTTTTGTTCTACGCTAATAGGAACTCGGGAGTGATTCTTTATTGCACTCTGAGGGATAATCATATGATCCAACTATGTTAGCACTGTTGATAGATTGCACTAGCGAAAGTACGGACCCTAGGCCTTGTTTTCAAGCATTGCAATACCGTTTTGTCCCCGTTTACTATTTGCTACCTTGCTATTTTTATTTATTCAGATTATAAAAATATACCTCTGCCATCAACCTCGTCGACGAGGAAAACGAGAAGGCGCCATGACCCGTCGAGGCCGAGGCGGTCCCTGGCAACGCAATGGATGACGCCATGATGCCCGTCATCGCCAGGGTTGAGCAGACCTTTGGCGCATGGCGCTTGAGCACCGCGGATCAAGATAGGCATGTCAGAGCCGACAGGGTGCAGCTCGCCGCACAACATGATCGATGGCGCGCCGCAGAGCAAGCTAGGCGCGTCCACGCCGATAGGCTGCGGCTTGCCGCACGGTGAGATCGTTGGAGCGCCGCAGAGCGAGAGGTGTAGCGTGCCGCATTGCAAGAGCAGATCCATCGGCGCTTGCCTGCTGTCGACACAGCGTCGTAGCTGGGTACATGTCCCGTCAGTACCCCCATTCCTCGCCAGGAGTGGGCAGAGCCCGTCAGCAGCATACTTGCACTTGACGCCCGCCGCGCCGTTCGCATGGGTGGCATAGTTCGCCTTGTCCGCGGCCCGCTGGATGCCAACGCGCTGGTCCGTAGGCTCGGCCGCCTCCTTGGCACAGGTGTCCACCTAGGCGCAGTAGAGGAACATGGCCGTCGCATCCTCGAGCTAGTGATCTCTGATGAAATAGCCAACTTGGAGCTCGAGATCGCACTTCAGATGTACAGCGAGCGTGTCAACCGCTTGGACGAACGCCTACATGAGTTCAAGCAAAGCCAAGAGCTACCGTAGGTAAGGGCTGTTGGTCATGGTATCATGGACCCGTTTTATTATGTTGAGTCGTTTCGACGTGGATAGCTATGTATTCACAGGAATCATAGTATTGATCTGTTTATTCCTGTGTTTCAATGTGTGTACTCTGTTTTCGGTTCTTATATGTTCTGTTTCAATGTGTATATATACGCTTTCCATTCTGTATATGTGGATGATAATAGCTAGATTCAAATTAATATACAAAACAGATAAAAAATGGAATTCATAAGATACGCACACGCACACACACACAAACACACACACACACAGATATATATATATATATATATATATATATATATTAATTGTTCATTAGTTCATCACAGAATATATATATAATATCATCACATACATGTGATGATACTTAACTACTAGGTACAATGCATAAAATTGAAAATGAACAATAATAAAACTAATAATCCCTCCTGGGGCCAGTATTCCGGCAGCCCCTCGCCAGCAGCTCTGTCGGGGGGATGAACCCCGGGCAGGCAACGGAACCCGGATCCTTTTCGAAAACAACGGAGCCAGCATCGCCCCTCAAGCCGGCACGCGCTTGGCCGGGTCGCTCAACCCGGCCAAACCCCGCAACCCGGCCAAACTCTCCGACCCGGCAAGACGCGTCGACTCGGCCTCAACAACTAGCCCAAGACAGCCGAACCCGGCGCAACCAAAGCTTCCTCAACAAGACAACTCCACACGTGGCGTGCTCCGCAGTCCAGCCACGGGTCAGCTCCCGTCCCATCCAGGCTGTACGATGGGACGAGTCTTCAGCTACCGATGACCAAGGCAACAATGACCTGCCCATGCCTCTGGTGAGCCGAAGCATGGCAACAGTGCCCCTCACCTGCCCGCTGACCAGGGCCGGCGTGGCTACAGTGGCCCGCTCTCACCGCTGACGACAACAAGCGGCAACCTGACGGAGCGCCACTGTACACGACTCGATTCGGTCACGCCCTGACGATCGACAAGACGGTGCATAGTCCCCCTAGGCATGCGGGACCCGCACCTAGGGGAACCCGGCAAACCACAGGCCCCCAGTGGGTCCCAGCCCGGGTCCCCAGACGCCAACAACCCGGACGCACTGACCTATAACATTACCATTGTACCCCTGGGGGGTTGGCATATAAAACCCCCCAGGAGCCCACACATACGGGCATGTATGTAAGAGAGAGAACAAATAAGCAGCAACATCCACCCAGAGAGAAGGATCAGCCTAAGCCTTGGTCAGCTTTCTTTCCTCCTCCATACAGCTCTAGGAGCAACATTGTACTATCAAACATCAAACTACACTCGGCAGGAATAGGGGTGTTATCTCTCCAGAGAGCCCCGAACCTGGGTATGTCCGGCATCCCGCGCCCGCTCATGCCAACCTCGCCTCTAGAGCCCACCAGCGCCCTCGAGTCTCCTCCTCTCTTTAGCCATCCCATGGCATCTGCCGTGCGCCCACCACGACAGTTGGCGCCCACCATGGGGTAGCTCGAGGAGCTGGCCGGGAGCATGCTTCAGACGGGGCCCTTATCCTACTCCGACGAGTCCGTCGCACTAGCGGACGGCGTCGTCGGCGCGCTCGCCGCCTCCTTCGTCGCGCTGCGCATCTCCGATGCATCCATGGCTGACGAGTACCCCAACGAGGTGCTCAGCTACTCTGACACCCCCCTTTCCCTCGGCGGTGGCTTTTCCGCCGGGGCAATGGATGTCCCTGTGGAGGTCTTCATCACCGGCGATGGCGCCTCCTCCTCATCGAGCAAGACGAGGAAGGCCGCCGAAGCCAGGGCCGCAGCGGAACGAACCGAGCCGTCCGATCCGTTGCATGCTACGATGCAGAGCCTCCGCATCCCCATCGGCACCGACGTCGACGCCACCAACGCCGCTGAGGCCCGAACCCAGCGCGAGGAAAGGCGCCAGCAGATGCTGGACCTGTCCGAGACGCACGCCGCCACTCAGCGTCGTCTGGACGCCGCTCAGCTGGAGTGGAATGCTGCCTACGGAATCGCGCCCGCCACGGCCGAGCCAAGCCGGGTCGCCGATGTGCGTGCCCGGCGAGGAGCGATCGGCCGGGCCCTCGGCGCCGTCCCGGCCGTCTACGAGACCCCAACGAAGAACATGCGTGCTGCCTAGGCAGCCACAGTCAACCTAGATCGGCTCACAGGTGAGGAGCTGAAGGAGCGCATCGGGAGGATGCGTGAACTCCTCAACGCGGCCAACACCCAGCAGGACCGCCGCAACCAGCTCGCCAAGCCGACGGGATCCGGCTCCGCCTGCCTTGGTGGACCTAGCGAACTTCTGCACACAGCTTCCTTGCCGCCCGGTGAGGCGCACTCCGGCCGAGCCCAGACTCGGCGCGACCCGGCCGCCCCAGCCACCGGCGGTTTGGGCGACGAGCCCGTCCCGGAGGTCCAGTGCGGACCCGGCCAGCATGGCTGGCGTCCGGCTCCAACCGACCCGGCCTCCCGTGGCCTAGTCGCCAGTCGACATGGCCCGCGCGCCATCGACGACGCCGACGCTCGCCACCGCCTCGATCAGCTCGCTCACTCCCTGGAGGTGGAGGAGAGCGGTGCTATCAGGCTAGCGTGCTTCGGCCCGCGCATCCGGGAAGAGCGCTTTCCCAAAGGGTTCATGCTCCCCCGTGACACCCCCAAGTACAACGGGACCGTGAAGCCAGAAGAATGGCTCGCCGACTACACCACTGCCATTGGCATCACCGGTGCCAATCGCCAGCTCGCCGTGAGCTAAGCACCGCTCATGATCCAGGGGTCAGCCCACACGTGGTTGAACAGTCTGCCGATGGGCAGCATCAACACGTGGGTCGATTTCGAGCAAGCCTTCGTCCGCAACTTCACAGGGACCTACAAGCGACCCGGCCGCCCTAGCCAGCTCGCCATGTGCGTGCAGGGGCCAACGGAGACCGGTCGCGAGTACCTCGCACGCTGGACTGAGCTCCGGAACAGCTGCGAGGGCGTCCATGAAGGCCAGGGGATCTAGTACTTCGTCAACGGGTGCCGAGACAGGACCCTCCTCAAGCACAAGCTCTTACGCTTCGAGCCGGCCACCATGGCCGCGCTCATGGTGACGGCGGACAAATACGCCAATGCCGACTCTGCCGTGAAGAACCAGGTGGCGCTGGAAGAAGCCGGCAAGGCGAAGCCGGTCCCCCCTCCGAAGCCGGCCGGCGAAAGCAGCCGGCAGCAGCATCACCAGAACAACAAGCGCAAGGCCGACCAGCCAGCACAGCACCATGATAACTGGCTCGTCGCAGCCACCGAGCCCTCGGTGGACCCGGCGGCGAAGTGCCGACAGACCGGCAAGATGGCGTGGCAACCCGCCATGAGCTTCGAAGAGATCCTCGACGCCCCCTGCAAGCACCACAGCGGCGCAAGACCGTCCACGCACACGCTTCGGCAGTGCGCCACCACCAAGCGCATCATGAGGGGCGACGTCTCGCCTCCTCCGGCTCCAGGCGTGGGGCAGCCACCTCCACCTCCACTGCCGACTCCAGCTGGCGGCGCGATGCACGACAACGCCTACCCGGATCAGAACGCGACCTACGTCGTCTTCACCAGCCTCGGCGACGACAATGGTAGCGAGCGCCTCCTTCAGTAGGAGGTGAACACTGTCGTCCCGGCCAAACCAGAGTTCATGCACTGGTCGGATCGCGCGGTCACCTGGACCCGGTAGGATCACCCGTCGGTCATGCCGAGTCCGGGTGGTTATGCCCTCGTCCTCAACCCCACCATCATCACGCGGCGCACGTGCATGTTCTCCCGAGTCCTCATCGACGGTGGCAGCAGCATCAACATCCTCTACCGTGACACGATGACCAAGCTCGGCCTTAAGGCCGAGGACCTGGAGCCAACTCGTACGATCTTCCACGGCATCGTTCCCGGCCTCTCCTGCTCTCCCATTTGCCGGGTCCGGCTTGACGTCCTGTTCGGTGAAAGCAGCCACTTCCGACGCGAAACAATCTGGTTCGAGGTGGTGGACCTGTCCAGCGCGTACCATGCATTGCTGGGCTGACCTGCGCTCACCAAGTTCATGGCGGTCCCCCATTACGCGTATCTGAAGATGAAGATGCCGGGTCCCAAGGGCCTCATCACCATTACTGGTGACTACCGCAAGTCCCTGGAGTGCGCCCGAGATGGCGCCAAGCTGGCCGAGTCGCTGGTCATTGCCGAGGTGCGGCGCCAGCTCGATCGGATCGTCGCCATGGCAGGAGAGGCCTCGGCCGCGTCGATCTCGACTGTCGGTGTCAAAACCGGCGGATCTCGGGTAGGGGGTCCCGAACTGTGCGTCTAGGCGGATGGTAACAGGAGACAAGGGACACGATGTTTTACCCAGGTTTGGGCCCTCTTGATGGAGGTAAAACCCTACGTCCTGCTTGATTAATATTGATGATATGGGTAGTACAAGAGTGGATCTACCACGAGATCAAGGAGGCTAAACCCTAAAGCTAGCCTATGGTATGATTGTTGTAATGTATGTTGTGTCCTACGGACTAAAGCCCTCCGGTTTATATAGACACCGGAGAAGGCTAGGGTTACACAGAGTCCGTTACAATGGTAGGAGATCTACATATCCGTATCGCCAAGCTTGCCTTCCACGCCAAGGAAAGTCCCATCCGGACACGGGACGGAGTCTTCAATCTTGTATCTTCGTAGTCTTGGAGTCCGGCGGACGATGATAGTCCGGCTGTCCGGACACCCCCAAGTCCAGGACTCCCTTAGTAGCCCCCGAACCAGGCTTCAATGACGATAAGTCTAGCGCGTATATAGTCTTCGGCGTTGCAAGGCGGGTTCTCCCTTCAAGTTCCATGTACCTGCCGAACAGTGTCCGGCTTCCTCATAAATGCTGTGTTTCTTGGCTTCTACGCCCCATAATGGCCTTCTTCCATGCGTCGCACGAATGCGAAAAGCCAGGGTGTCTTTTATGTTTCACCCCCTAGTCATGCAAGTCATCCGCCTACGAAAGAGGCAAAAATCCAGATCCAAATCACACCATCTTCCTTCCGCGAATACTCATCGGAGCGCCTTTGACCCAAAAATCCATTCCATCATGGACCGTCGACGCAGCTCCTCTTCTCGCGCTCCCATCCCACCGCCAGGAGATTGGAGGAGGTGCTCTGTTCCACACAATGAGCTAGTGAAGCTCCAAGCGGGGGGATATCTCCCTCCGGCCTTCATGGTCCCGGTTCGAGCCGGGCTGGCCACCTACCAAGGTGGGGAGCAAGCAGAGGCTACCCCAAGTCCCAACAAAGGGGAGCGGGTATGCTTCGTCCCTTATCTGATAAGGGGACTCGAATTTCCGGTACATCCGTTTCTCCGCGGTCTCCTGGAGTTCTACGGACTCCAGCTCCATCACCTTACACCCGCCTCTGTCCTGCATATCGCGGGTTACGTAGCTCTTTGCGAGCTATTCCTGGGCATCGAGCCCCATTTTGCACTGTGGAAGAGGTTGTTCTGCCTCGTACCCCATTCTCACGAGGGATCTATATATCAAGTGGGCGGCGCCGAAGTATGGCGCATTGCCAGGACCGGATATCCATCCGGTACCCCGAAGAAGGCGTCCGAAGACTGGCCTTCGGAATGGTTTTACATAGGAGACGCTCCGCTGCCGGACCCAATCCGGGTCGGCCTCCCGGAGTTTAGTGCTGCTCCCCTGAAGAAACGCCTTGGCTGGCGCCCGCGGAGCCCCCAATTGGAGGAAGACAAGAGCGTCCATTACCTAATGGGCCGAATAAAATTACTAGCCCATTCCGGGTTGACCATGATTGGAGTCATGGCAACATGCATCATGCGGGGGGTACAGCCATTGCAATACAGGGGCCACCCCATGTGGGATTTCAACGGGGAAAATGATGCCACCCGCCATGGCCGCAAAGGGCCAGATTCGACCGAGGATCTGGTGCAGATCCTGTCCGGCCTGTACAAGGGGGAGAAGGAGGACTTCCTTCGAACGAACCCCTTGAATGGGTTTTCCATGAGTAACCCTCGGGGCTGGGTAAGCGAACACCTTTAAGGGCTCAACCCATGCTTTCAAAGTCTAAGCTTTTTACATTATATCTTCGGCGCAGGAACTACGCCGGATTGTGGAGGACATGGTAAGTCCAGCTCCGCAACCCGAGGATCCAGAGAGATCCCAGGATCCGGCCTCCGAAGAGGATCCGGATATCAAGGTGGAGCTGATCGACGGGGTGTTCCACCAGCTCAGCATGGATAACGCTTTAGTCGCCATTACGGCGGACTACCCCGGATTATATCCGCCTTCGCAGGTGATTGTGACCGAGGTCCGGACACCATTATCTCTTCCTTTCCCATTTCTGACCTTCGCGAACGATGGTGCTTTACAGGAAACGCCTTCAAGGCGGGAAGCCGAGCCCGCGGCGGCTGAGCAACAAAGGCCAGTCCGGACCAGCAGGCGAAAAAGGAGCGCGGCGCGAACTGGAACATCGCCGCAAGGGTATAGTTCGTGTTTAAATATTCAGAGCAACGTTCCTAGGGAGCGTCTGAGTGCTCGTGATCTTTGTAGGAGAAAAAGCGCTCGCCGGACTGCGGGCGTAGAGGTTGCCGATCCGACCTATACCGGCCAGGCTCCAGCGCCTGGTCTGGAGGGGGAGACAAGCGCAAGGCACGGGCCGGGTACTCCTCCAACGGAGGATGCCGACAGACTGTCCGCCACAAAGTCTGAGGTGGAGAGCGCCATGAACCATAGGCGCCGCCGGACAGTATTTCGTGACGCGGGCTTTTCCCCTAAGGCGCTGAACGCCTTTAACGCGGGGGACACGCACCCCGTGCTGCTCAGGATGGTTTTACCAGAGCCACGGAGCAGTATGTAAAAGACATACGGGTAAGGGAATTTAATAGTTATATATGCCAGTAGCCCCCGAGACATAAAGTAGTTATGTTAACTGATTTAAGGATCATTTGAAACGCAGGCTCTTACCGAGAAGAATGCCCAGCTGTCTCAGGAGCTGCAAGAATGCAAGGCCCAACTTGAGGCCGCACTTGCTTCCGCAGGAGGAAACACAGAGGCCCCTCCTGGTAACACATGTTTTGTTAAATATAAGCGTTGTGCGGCGTGCGCGCAAGTCTAATAATGACATTGCAGGTGCTGCCAGACAAGATCCGGACAGGCAGGAACTGCTGCGCCAGCTGAAGGCCGGCGAGAGGGTGCTGAATAGGGTACAGCAGGAAAGGAACAAGCTTCAAGATGCCCACGCCCAGCTTGGAGAAGAGCTGAAAGGCATTCGGGTCGAGCTGTCCAGCTCCGTTAAGGAGAATCAGCGGCTTCGTCGCGGCATATATAGTAAGTGCTTGAGCGAACTCCTTTGAAAAGAAGAATTCGGCGAGGGAGTCAATTGACAAAATATGTCTTGTAGGTATACTCACAGGTCGCCCTGCAGAGGAGATGCCCGTATCGACGGGTGATCAACTTCCCGAGCTGTTGCAACTGCTCGAACGAGTTCGGCAGGCGATGAGCGGCGTCGTCCAGGCATTATGGCCAGTCGTCTCCCTACCGGAGGGCCTTGGGGAGCTTGCGGAGAAACTCCAGGGAGTGCGGCAGCGCTTCCGTTTATGGAAGATTTCGGCCTGCCGCCAGGGTGCCAGGGAGGCTTGGGCCGTGGTGAAGACGCGGTACAAGAAGGCGGATCCCAACCACATGGCCGAAGTTGGACTAGTGGGGCCCGATGGGAAGGAGATCCCTGTGAGTTTAGTATACAGCCAAGTAGAGTTGGCTGCTAAATTTTCCCAACGGGAGTGTAAGTTAGACAGCCTGTTAGACGGGATTGAGGAGGAATACAATCAGTAAATTTGACAATGTATTTTTAAAATGACATGTGAAATGCCTTCTAGCCGGATTGTAGATCGTTTGCCTTTGCCGACCTTTTAGCTTCGACCTCGGGACCCTAGAGTCCGGAGTGTGTCCGAATACCTTTTTGGTTAAGAAACAACCAGGGTATGCATGGAGACCAGGCGTAGGGGTCATTAGTGCTTTATCAGACAAGTGCCCAACTAGCTATGTTATATTACATGGTTAGTAAGAAACATCTTCCAGGGAGAATAGTTCCGTTAAGGGTTCCTTTCCCTGGGAGGCATGCCCTAAAGTGCATGTCCGGACTGCGAAAAAAGCAGAAAACATCTGGGGGCAGATAAACAAATGGGTAAAAAATCATCTTTCAAGTCACCGACCGAATATTCCCTTAAGAACGCTAGCTTTCGGCTTCACCCAGTCTGAGGTACACATCCGGCTGACCCGGCAGTAACAATCGCAGAGGTGCTCCCTTTACCTCCTAGCCGAACAATCGGGAACGTAGGGGTAAGCATAGGAGCCAGACAACCCAGCTTGGCCAAAACTTAAGTCATATCGATGCATATAATGGTGAGTAAAAGGTACATGTGAAAGCTTGACACATGTGCTAGGCATGAAGCCCTTACAATTGAGCTTCTTGAAAAGAAGCCCCCAGGTATAATGAGTGCAGATGGCATATCAAGTGTGTGCGAGCAATGCGCAAGTGGGCCCTTAAGGGCCTTTTATGAAGAAAGGTTAAGAGAAGAAAGAGAAACGAAGTGCAGCGGGAGTATAAAAGATTTGGACGGGGGAAGGGGACGAACTCTTAGTCCGACGCTAGGCGTAAAATCTTCGGAGGCGGGCTGCGTTCCATGGGTTCGGCTCGAGTCGGTTGTCCGATGCATTTTGCAGACGGTACGCCCCGCCGGTCAGGACTTGGTCGATGATGAAGGGGCCCTCCCATTTGGGCTTGAGCTTGTCCTTTTTCTTGTCCGGCAGGCGTATAACTAGTTCGCCAACGTTATAAGTCTTGGCCCGTACTTCTCTGCTTTGATATCTTCGGGCCTGCTGCTGATAAAATGCGGAACGAGCCTTGGCGACGTCGCGTTCCTCCTCCAATTCGTCCAAGCTGTCCTGCCGATCCAGCTTGGCTTCTCGTTCTTCGTACATGCGCACTCGAGGTGAGTCATGAATGATGTTGCAGGGCAAGATCGCCTCTGCGCCGTATACCATAAAAAATGGTGTGAATCCGGTAGTACGGTTAGGCGTTGTTCGCAGCCCCCAGAGTACGGAGTCGAGCTCCTCTACCCAGTGCATGTCGGATTTTGTAAGTGACCGCACTAGTCTGGGTTTAATGCCGCTCATTATTAGACCATTTGCTCGTTCCAGTTGACCGTTGGTTTGAGGGTGATAGACTGAAGCGTAGTCAAGCTTAATGCCCATATTTTTGCACCATGACTTAACCTCATCAGCCGTGAAGTTCGTGTCGTTGTCAGTGATGATGCTGTGGGGGACACTGTAACGGTGTATGACCCCGGATATAAAGTCTATCACTGGTCCGGACTCTGCCGTTTTGACCAGTTTGGCCTCTATCCATTTGGTGAATTTATCCACCATGACCAATAGGTACCTTTGCTTGTGGGTTCCCCCTTTAAGGGGTCCAACCATATCAAGCCCCTAGACCGCGAACGGCCAGGTAATGGGTTTGTTTTGAGGGCGGTGGGTGGCATATGGCTCTGATTAGCAAAGAGCTGATAACTGACGCATCTCTGGACTAAGTCCTGGGCATCTGCCCGGGCCGTCGGCCAATAAAATCCTGTACGGAATGCCTTTCCTACAAGGGCCCGGGCTGCTGCGTGGTGTCCGCCTAGTCCGGCATGAATTTCAGCCAGGAGGTTTCGCCCTTCCTCTTCGGAGATACACCTTCGAAGGACTCCGGTTGTACTTTTCTTATAAAGTTCCCCCTCATGGACCTTGTAGGCTTTCGATCGCCGGACTATGCAGCGGGCCTCATTTTGGTCTTCGGGGAGTTCCTGCCTAAGCAAGTAGGCTAGGAATGGTTCTGTCCACGGGGCGATTACTGCCATTATGTCGTGGGCTGAAGGTGTTATGTCATCGGCTGAATCGCCGGTTGTCGCGGTTGTTTCCGGTTTGTCATTTCCGGTCTCCCCTTCCCATAGTATGGATGGCTTGAAGAGCCGTTCCAGGAAGATATTTGGAGGGACAGCGTCACGTTTTGCACCGATGCGTGCCAGTACGTCGGCTGCTTGGTTATTATCTCGTGCTACATGATGGAATTCAAGTCCTTCAAACCGAGCTGAAATTTTTAGGACAGTGTTACGATATGCTGCCATTTTCGGATCCTTGGCGTCAAAGTCTCCGTTTATTTGGGATATTGCAAGGTTTGAATCCCCGCGCACCTCTAGGCGCTGAATGCCCATGGAGATTGCCATCCGGAGACCATGTAGGAGGGCCTCGTATTCGGCTGCGTTGTTGGAGTCCGTGTACATTATTTGAAGTACGTATTGGACTGTGTCCCCGGTTGGTGATGTCAGGACGACGCCAGCCCCCAGTCCGGCCAACATTTTGGAGCCGTCGAAGTGCATAGTCCAATTGGAGTATGCGCCGTACTCTTTAGGGAGTTCGGCTTTGGTCCATTCAGCGACAAAGTCAGCCAAAACTTGTGACTTTATAGTTCGCCGAGGCTTGTAGGTTATGTCGAATGGTAGGAGCTCAATGGCCCATTTTGCAATCCTGCCCGTTGCGTCGCGGTTGTTTATAATGTCATTGAGTGGTACTTCAGAGGCCACTGTTATCGAACACTCTTGAAAGTAGTGTCGGAGCTTCCGGGATGCCATGAACACCGCGTAGGCTATCTTTTGATAGTACGGGTAACGGGACTTGCAGGGGGTTAACACAGTGGATACGTAGTACACTGGTTTTTGAAGAGGGAATTTATGCCCTTCTGTCTCTCGTTCAACGACGAGTACCGCGCTTACAACTTGATGTGTTGCTGCGATGTATAACAACATGGGTTCGCCTAGGTTTGGGGCGGCTAGGACCGGATTTGTTGCCAATATGGCCTTTATTTCTTCGAGTCCGGCAGTGGCAGCATTTGTCCACTCGAAGTGTTCGGTACGCCTAAGGAGGCGATAAAGGGGCAGTGCCTTTTCTCCCAAGCGGGAGATAAAACGGCTTAGATCTGCCACGCATCCGGTCAATTTTTGTATCTGTTTGAGGTCTTTTTGGAATATCCAATTGTGATGAAGCCCAGCAGCTTTCCGGCTGGTACGCCGAAAACGCATTTTTCCGGATTCAGCTTGATTTCATATGCTCTGAGGTTGTCGAATGTGAGCCTCAAGTCGTCTACTAGAGTTTCGACGTGTTTGGTTTTGACGACTACGTCGTTTACGTATGCCTCGACTGTTTTGCCGATCTGGGTAGCCAGACATGTTTGAATCATGCGCTGATATGTTGCGCCGGCGTTTTTAAGTCCGAAGGGCATCGTGTTGAAGCAGAATGGTCCTATGGAGTGATGAATGCCGTTGCGGCTTGATCTGCTTCCGCCATCTTGATTTGATGATAGCCGGAGTATGCGTCGAGGAAGCACAACGAATCGTGCCTTGTGGTAGCATCGATAATTTGGTCGTTGCGGGCGAGGGGGAAGGGATCCTTTGGGCAAGCCTTATTGAGGTCTTTAAAATCGACGCATAGGCGCCAGGATTTGTCCTTCTTTGGTACCATTACCAGATTTGCTAGCCAATTCGGATGTTTGATATCTCTGATGAATCCGGCTTCCAATAGTTTGGCTAGCTCTTCTCCCATTGCCTGTCTTTTGGGTTCGGAAAATCGTCGAAGAGCCTGTTTGACTGGCTTGAATCCTCTTAGGATGTTTAGGCTGTGTTCTGCCAACCTGCGTGGGATTCCGGGCATATCCGAAGGATGCCAGGCGAAAATATCCCAATTTTCCCGAAGGAATTCGCGTAGTGCGGCGTCTACTTCGGGGTTCAATTGTGCCCCAATGGAGGCCGTCTTTGTTGGGTCTGTTGGATGGACCTAGAATTTTACTATTCCATCTGCTGGTTTGAAGGAGGTGGACTTGGATCTTTTATCGAGTATCACATCGTCCCTGTTCACCATAGAGCGCAGCGCGGTGAGTTCTTCTGCCGCTAGGGCTTCGGATAGTGCCTCCAGGGCTAGTGCGGATGTCTTGTTTTCAGCGCAGAGTGCTATGTCCGGATCACTAGCGAGAGTGATTATTCCGCCGGGCCCAGGCATTTTGAGCTTCATGTACCCGTAATGGGGTACGGCTTGAAAAATTGTGAATGCCTCTCGTCCTAATATAGCGTGATATCCGCTGTTGAACGGGGCCACTTGGAACGTGACTTCTTCGGATCTGTAATTGTCCGGCGAGTCGAATACCACATTGAGTGTGATTTTTCCGGTGCAACGCGCTTCCCGGCTAGGCATTATTCCTCTGAAGGTTGTGCTGCTTCTCTCAATACAGCTCCAGTCTATTTCCATTTTTTGAAGAGTTTCCTCGTAGATGAGGTTTAGTACGCTGCCGCCATCCATGAGGACCTTTGTAAGTCGAAAGCCGTCTACTATGGGACTAAGCACCTGTGCGGCTGGTGCTCGGGCTGTTCGGAATTTAGGTTCGTCGCCGGCGTTGAAGGTGATGGCTGTGTCGCTCCATGGATTTGCTGTTGCTACTTGGTAGACTTCGGCGATGCCGCGGATTGTTCGTTTTTGCATATTATTTGATGCGAAGGTCTCGAAGACTGTTGGTACCGTACCGGTATTGTTGGAGTGGTTTTCCTGGGCTAGAAGCTCCTCGCCACTTTTGGCCACCTGCCGTAATATCCAACATGCTCGAAGGCTATGTGTTGGGATGGCGCCCTCTGTACTATGAATCTTACAGGGTCCGCTGAGCCATCCCTCCAGTACGGTTCCGTGCCCTTTATGGGGTTTTTGCTTTTTGTTTTTTGTATCTGGGGCCTGAGTATGATGCACCCTTTTGTTGCGGACTAGGGTTGTATTCGGGGCCGGATTGTCCCAAAACTGATTTTTGGTTTTCCGGAAACTCTCCATCACACAGTATTTTCGTACTATGGACGCCAGATCGGTGAAGCGTGTGATTTTATGACGGCCGATGGCGTTCAATATTCCCTTGTCCGTGCAATTATTGCAAAAGATTGAAATTGCGTTTTCCTCTCGGCAGTCCTTTATCCTGTCCATGACCAGGAGGAATCGGGCCCAGTAGTGATGTACTGTTTCAGCGGGCTCTTGCCGTATTAGGGATAGATCGCATATGTCTGGGCGGGTGGGTGGAATAAATTCCGGATCCCTACCCATCTCGGGGCTTAAAGGCCGTAAAGTTTCCAATTTTGGAAGCTTGGATTGCTGGACGTTGTCCAATGAGTCCGGCCCGATGCCTGACTTTAAGTTCAGTGCTCGATCGAATTCCGTTCCTCCGCGGGAATCCGGCGTGGAGGGTTCGGGAGCCCGGACATGTCTAATTTTTAATACAGGAGAAAAGTCGCCGCATTGTTCCTCTACCACTGCGACGTGGTGGGTGACCTGGGGAGAGTTAATCTCTCTCAGATCGGTTTTAAGCCCAATCTGATTTTAGTCCGTAGCGACTCCCAGGGCGGCGATGCGATCCAAGAGTTCGTTGACAGACGAGAGCTCTATCGGATCCAGCCGCTCGACGAATTCCGAGCTGACGTGGAGATTGCTTTTGACGACTTGAGAAGTCATTGTCGAAGCAGTGGCCGGACAGGCGGTCATAAGAAAACCACCTAGCCAGATAGGTTGGCCGGCGGCCAAGGCCCCTTTGGCGAAAACACCATCCTTAAAGACGGGTGGGGGCATCCTTCCTATCGGTGATGACATAGAGGAACTCTCAATGAAAGCACCAATGTCGGTGTCAAAACCGGCGGATCTCGGGTAGGGGGTCCCGAACTGTGCGTCTAGGCGGATGGTAACAGGAGACAAGGGACACGATGTTTTACCCAGGTTCGGGCCCTCTTGATGGAGGTAAAACCCTACGTCCTGCTTGATTAATATTGATGATATGGGTAGTACAAGAGTGGATCTACCACGAGATCAAGGAGGCTAAACCCTAAAGCTAGCCTATGGTATGATTGTTGTAATGTATGTTGTGTCCTACGGACTAAAGCCCTCCGGTTTATATAGACACCGGAGAAGGCTAGGGTTACACAGAGTCGGTTACAATGGTAGGAGATCTACATATCCGTATCGCCAAGCTTGCCTTCCACGCCAAGGAAAGTCCCATCCGGACACGGGACGGAGTCTTCAATCTTGTATCTTCGTAGTCTTGGAGTCCCGCGGACGAAGATAGTCCGGCTGTCCGGACACCCCCTAGTCCAGGACTCCCTCACCGACCAAGGACCCAGCCAACGAGGCCGCCTTCAAGCCCTCCAAGGAGACCAAGAAAGAGAAGCTGAAACCGGAAGACCCCGACTGCAGCAAGTACGTTGTCGTAGGTGCCCGCCTCGATAGCAAATAGGAAGGCGAGCTCGTCGACTTCCTCCGTGAGAATCGGGATATCTTCGCATGGACCCCCAAGGACATGCCGGTTATCCCAGGGAAATATGCTGAGCACAAACTTCACGTTGTTCTCCGCAAGGACGCCAAGCCTATCCGTCAACCCCTACGACGTTTTTCCGAAGAGAAGTTAAGAACCATTGGTGAAGAGGTCTCCAAGCTTTTGGCGGCCGGCTTCATCATGGAAGTGTTTCACCCTGAGTGGCTGGCCAATCCAGTCCTCATCCTGAAGAAGAACAAGAACTGGCGTATGTGTATCGACTACACTATCCTCAACAAGGCCTGTCCCAAGGATCCGTTCGCTCTCCCACGGATCGACCAAGTCATCGACTCTACCGCCGGGTGCAAGCTCCTGTCCTTCCTGGACGCTTACTCTGGCTACCACCAGATCAAGCTGGACCCGGCTGACGCCCTGAAAACATCCTTCATCACGCCCTTTGGGGCGTATTGCTACATCACTATGTCGTTCGGCTTGAAGAACGCCGGCGCCACCTTCCAATGCTGCATACAGAAATGCCTGCTGCCGCAACTCAGCCGCAATATCCATGTTTACATGGACGACATCGTGGTGAAGACCAAGCAGCACCTCACGCTCCTCGACGACTTGAAGGAAACATTCACCAACCTCCGCGAATACAAGGTGAAGCTTAACCCAGAAAAGTGTGTTTTCGGTGTCCCGACCGGAAAGATAGTCGGCTTCCTCGTCTCGGAACGCGGCATTGAGGCGAACCCGAAGAAGATCAAGGCCATCAAGCGCATGCGCAAGCCGGCTCGGCTGTGCGATGTCTAGAAGTTCACCGGATGCTTGGCCTCGGTCAGCCGGTTTCTAAGCCGGCTGGGCGATAGGGCGCTACCCCTGTACCTGCTGATGAAGAAGACGCAGTCGTTCGAATGGAACGACAAGGTAGACGAGGCTTTCCAAGACCTCAAGCGCATGCTCTCCACCGCACTAGTCCTGGCCGCGCCGACCGACAAGGAGCCGTTGTTGCTCTACATAGCCGCGACCTCGCGGGCGGTCAACACGGTGTTGGTGGTCGAGCGAGGTGCTCTCGATCTCCAAGCCGACCAGAGAAGGGCAAGATCCAAGCCGTCCAGCGCCCGGTCTACTACCTGAGCGAGGTGCTCTCCATCTCCAAGCAGAACTACCCGCACTACCAGAAGATGTGTTACGGCGTGTACTTTATCGCCAAGAAGCTGAAGCAATACTTCCAAGAGCACGTCATCACTGTGGTAAGGACGGCTTCTATCGGAGAAATCACTAGGTGCCGGGATGCCTCTGGCCGGGTCGCCTAGTGGGCGTTCCAGCTGGCCGGCCACATCATCCTCTACGAGCCCCACACCACGATCAAGTCTCAGGCCCTGGCCGACTTCCTTGTCGACTGGACCGAGACCCAGTACTTGCCGCTGCCCCCCGACTCGACGCATTGGCGCATGCACTTCAACGGGTCCAAGATGCGACTCGGCCTGAGGCCGGTATCGTTCTGTCGTCCCCGAAGGGCGACCGACTCCTCTACGCGCTCCAGATCCACTTCGCCGCCTCCAACAATGTCGCCGAGTATGAAGCCATTGTGTACGGCCTCCGGCTTGCCAAGGAACTCGGCATCCGGCGCATCCTGTGCTACGGCTACTCGGACCTAGTGGTGCAGTAGTGCTCCAGCAAGTGGGACGCCCGCGACTCCAACATGGCAAGGTACCGCTTCCTCGTCCAGAAGCTGTCGGAGTCCTTCGAGGGCTGCAAGTTCCTCCACGTCCCACGCGCGGAGAACGAAGCGGCCGACACGCTCGCAAAGATTGCCTCATCCTGACAATCCATCCCGTCCGGCGTTCCCTCGAGCACCTGCGCAAGCCGTCGGTCAAGCCGTCGCCGGACTCCGAGTCCATCCACGTTCCAGACGACCCAGCCGCACCTCAACCCGGCCCGGGGGCTGCGGAACCCGGCCCGGGGGCTTCTCAGCTCGACACGGCCACCATCACCCCAGACCCGGCCGTCGCCATCCCCGACCGGGGGGTTGCTCAACCCAGCTCGAGGGCTGCTGACTCGGAACCCGCCCCGGTGGCCGTCTTCGCCATGGTTACGGCTCCGTCCTGGGCCCTCCCAATATCAGAATTCCTGGAGAACGGGGTTCTCCTCATGGATGGGACCGAAGCCGGGCAAGTGCAGCGTCGGGTGCCCACCTACAGCATCATCAACAACGAGCTTGTCAACCGCAGCTCCACCAGTGTGTTCCAGCGCTGCGTTGAGCAGGAACAGGGCATCGACATCCTCCTCGAGATACACCAGGGCGAATGCGGGCACCACGCCGCATCGCGATCCCTGGTGGCCAAGGCATTCCGCCACGGCTTCTACTGGACCACGGCCCTCCAAGATGCCGAGTCACTCGTTCTCAAGTGTAAGGGGTGCCCGCGCTTCAGCAAGCAAAGCCACCAGCCGGAATCAACACTCTGCACCATTCCGATCTCCTGACCCTTCGCGGTTTGGGGACTCGACATGGTGGGCCCCTTCAAAACCGCTCGAGGCGGCATGACGCACCTGCTGGTGGCAGTAGAAAAGTTCACCAAGTGGATCGACGCACGACCGATCAAGAAACTGGATGGGCCAACAGCCGTCCGGTTCATCAAGGACATAGCGGTTCGCTACGGCATGCCGAACAGGATCATCATGGACAATGGCACCAACTTCGCCAAGGGCGCGCTTGAGCAATACTGCTCCGTCTCCGGCATCTGCCTCGACCTGGCCTCCATTGCACACCCGCAGTCCAACGGGCAGGTCCAGCGGGCCAACGGACTCATCCTGTCCGGCATCAAGCCACGACTCGCTGAGCCACTCATCCGCTCACCCGGCAATTGGGTTGATGAGTTGCCGGCCGTTCTCCCCGTTCCGCACCACGCCGAATCTGTCGACCGGGTTCACCCCGTTCTTCCTTGTCTATGGAGCCTAAGCCGTCATCCCGACCGACATCGAGTTCGACTTGCCGTGCGTCGTGATGTACACCGAAGCCGAAGCCAGAGAAGCCCGCGAAGACAGCGTCGACCTACTCGAAGAAGACCGCCTCCTGGCGCTCAGCCGTTCGGCCATCTACCATCAAGAACTGAGGCACTACCACAGCAAGAAGATCAAGCCCCTCGCGTTCCGCAAGGGTGACCTCGTCCTCCGACTCGTCCAAGAGCAAGCAAGCCAGCACAAGCTGTCCCCTCCTTGGGAGGGCCCATTCATCATGAGCAGGGCCTTGCGCGATTGCAACGCTTACTACCTCATCGACGCACACAAGTCAAACAAGCGCAAGAGAGTCACCGCCGGCGAAGAAACGACCCGGCCGTGGAACATGGGACTCCTCCGCCCATTTTACAGTTAGCTACACGAGTGTATGTATCGTGCCATTTGTAAACGCATGAAACTATGGGGTTCCTGAACGAGACTCGGGGGCTCCCTTTTGTTGACCAACTTATTGTGTCCCTACTTTTTTGCATCACTATGCCACTGAACCCGGCCACCGGTCTGACCTGCTCGACCCGGGGGCTCGGGGGATGGCTGGCTCGATCGCCACCCCGCCGCCTTACTTGGTGATTCATGATACAGTAAGCATGTCGCGGCCCCTCACATTGCCCTAAAGTGACAGATCCGGCTTTGGCTATCGGCTGACAAGCACAACGGGCCAGAGCTCCTTCACGCTTCAAACGCCAAGTCAAAGGCTGCCGGGTCGATCAACCCGGCCCGCCGCTCAGAAAATAAACAGCCGCACGACCGGCTGCTCGCCAACCGGCTCCGCCGGGTTGCCGCCAGCTGGCCCAGTGGGTGTTTCACTCGCGCTCAATGTTTTGAAGAGCCCAAGTCCTGCGCGCTCCTCTTGAAGAACCTAACTCCTTGTCACGGAGTGGAGCCTCGGTCGTCTGACTCATGGGGGGAAGGTTTGAGAAAGGAAAAGCGCAAGAAATCGGTCTAAAAACGGAAGGCAAAAGCAGAAACATTCACGACATATACACATAAATATTTAAAAGGCCCACGGCCCGAGTTCATTACACCCTAAAACCACCAGTGGGTGGGTGGACCCGCTACCTAACAAATTCTACTAAGATATCTCAGGCATCTCCAGCGCCGCGTCGCGACGTCGACGGCTCTCCCCTGGCGGCCTCCGGGTCCAGCGAGGCACCAGTGTCCTCCTCGGCGCCCCTATCACGGTAGACGCCTGTCTCCTCAGAGCTCTCCTTTGGATCGTGAAGGAGCAGGCTGTAGTCGTCACCATCCACGACGCCGCCGTCCTTCGCCCGCTCAGGGTGGAACTCGTCGTGGAAGGCGAACTCGGCGATGTAGCTGGCCCGGGAGGCGATCCGGCCGGCTTGCTCCTGGAGCAGCTACTCCGAGACGGCCCGCTGGCCCATCAGCACGTCCAGCTGCAGGTCTGGATGCCAAGACAGCGCGAACCGGAGTGCCATCTCAGCGCCGGCACGAGCGGCGGAGACGCGCCACTCATGAAGCCGGTCCGGCCCCATCTCCAGCCAACGCGCCAGGTGCGTGAAGATGCTCGGCTCGACGGAGTCCGGCCAAAGGGCCGCCGTCATCGCGGTGCCGGCCTATGATAGCCACCCCATCTGCTACCCCAAGACCCAAAGGCGGGCCTCAGTGGCGACGATGATTTCCGAAAAGGTCCACGCCACCCGCGGGTCCATCCCGGATCCAACGACTCCGGTCGGGTCGCGCTGAAAGCGGACGGCTTCCTCCGCTAGCCGTTGCATCTCCAGAAAGGCTCCTGCCAGAAAAAACGAAGCATATCAGAAAAAGGACAAAAAGGATGAAAGGCCAGACAATGGTGCGGTCGCGCTCCTAGACAATGGTGCTATGCTTCAAGCAACGTACCACGCCGCTGCCAGACAATGGTGCGGTCGCGCTCCTAGAGCGCCTTCTCCAGATCGGCCGCCTTGGCAAGGGCCTCCTTCAGCTCGGCGACCTTGCCGTCGACCACCTTCTCGACTGCCTCGCGACAACGGGCCTCGTCCTGTCGGCCCCCCTCAACCGTGGTAGCCTGCCCCATAGGGGATCCGCCTCAACCTGGAGCCGGCCCTCTTCGTCGGCCAGCCTGCCGCGCGCCTGGTGCACCTCGACCAGGGCCTGCTGCGCCTCCACCACCTTGGTATCTTCCACCTTAAGGAGCTCCACCTCGGCCTTAAGGCGGCTCTGATGACCCGCCAGCTGCTCCTGCAGCTGGTTGGCCTCGTCGAGCGACCGCCGGGCCGCGGCCGCCTCTGCCCTCGCCTGCGCCACCTCGACGCCGAGACGACTGGTGTCGACAACAAGCCGGTCACAGCGATGACCAGCCCGGAGCAGATGAGTCTGCCAGGACAGCACCTCGGCTACGAAAAAGCAGCAAAGGAGAAAGCAAGACTTAAGATTTGGCCCAACTGTAACACAGTTGGCCCGAATCTCGGGGGCTACACCCAGTGGGTGCGCTAGCGCGCCCCCACTAGAAAAGAGCATGAAGATACCTACGGCGACGCGGAGATCCTCCTCCTTGGCGGTGAGCTGCTCCTTGAGCTCCCGGTACTTGCCCAGGAGACTGTTGAAGGCGCCGACCCGATAGGCGTCGAGTTGCTGAAGAAAGAAGAAATCAGAACAAAGATAGCATTCTAAAGATTCGACCCAACTACTACGTGGTTGGCCCGAACCTCGGGGGCTACACCCAGTGGGTGCGCTGGCACGCCCCCACAAAGAAGAAATTGCGAAAAAGAAGAAGCTTACCAGATCAGCGCACTCTAATGTCTACTACACAACCTTCTTCTTGTAGACGTTGTTGGGCCTGCAAGTGCACAGGTTTGTAGGATAGTAGCATATTTCCCTCAAGTGGATGACCTAAGGTTTATCAATCCGTAGGAGGCATAGGATGAAGATAGTCTCTCTCAAACAACCCTGCAACCAAATAACAAAAAGTCTCTTGTGTCCCCAACACACCCAATACAATGGTAAATTGTATAGGTGCACTAGTTCAGCGAAGAGATGGTGACACAAGTGCAAAATAGATAGTAGATAAAGGTTTTTGTAATCTGACATAATAAAAACAGCAAGGTAACTAACAGTAAAAGTGAGCGTAAACGGTATTGCAATGATAGGAAACAAGGCCTAGGGTTCATACTTTCACTAGTGCAAGTTCTCTCAACAATAATAACATAGAAAGATCATATAACAAGCCCTCAACATGCAACAAAGAGTCACTCCGAAGCCACTAATAGCGGAGAACAAACGTAGAGATTATGGTAGGGTACGAATCCACCTCAAAGTTATTCTTTCGGATCAATCTATTCAAGAGTTCGTACTAGAATAACACCTTAAGACACAAATCAACCAAAACCCTAATATCACCTAGATACTCCATTGTCACCTCAAGTATCCGTGGGCATGATTATACAATATGCATCACACAATCTCAGATTCATCCAACCAACACAAATTACTTCAAAGAGTGCCCCAAAGTTTCTACCGGAGAGTCAAGACAAAAAAGTGTGCCAACCCTATGCATAGGTTCATGGGCGGAACCCACAAGTTGTTCACCAGAACATACATCAAGTGGGACGTGAAATCCCATTGTCACCACAGATAAACATGGCAAGACATACATCAAGTGTTCTAAAATCCTTAAAGACTCAATCCGATAAGATAACTTCAAAGGGAAAACTCAATCCATTACAAGAGAGTAGAGGGGGAGAAACATCATAAGATCCAACTATAATAGCAAAGCTCGCGATACATCAAGATCGTGCTATAGAGAGAACACGAGAGAGAGAGATCAAACACATAGCTACTGGTACATACCCTCAGCCCCGAGGGTAAACTACTCCCTCCTCGACATGGAGAGCGCCGGGATGATGAAGAAGGCCACCGGTGATGGGTTCCCCCTCCGGCAGGGTGGCGGAATGGAACTCCCGATCTATCTTCTCTGTGGATGTTGTTAGGGTACGTGGGACTATATAGGCGAAAGAAGTCGGTCAGGGGGTGCTTGAGGGGCCCACGAGACAGGGGGCGCGCCCAGTAGGGGGGAGGGCGTGCCCCCTATCTCCTGGCCTCCTCGAGGATCTTCTGACGTGAACTCCAAGTCTCCAGGATCATATTCTTCCAAAAAATCACGCTGCCGAAGGTTTCATTCCGTTTGGACTCCCTTTGATATCCCTTTTCTTCGAAATACTGAAACAGGCAATATGGGCTGGGCCTCCTGTTAACAGGTTAGTCCCAAAAGTAATATAAAGTGCATAATAAAGCCCATAATCATTCAAAAGAGATAATATAATAGCATGAATGCTTCATAAATTATAGATACGTTGGAGACGTATCAGCATCCCCAAGCTTAATTCCTACTCGTCCTCGAGTAGGTAAATGATAAAGAAAGAATTTATGAAGTGTGAATGCTAGAAGGTGCACAAGTTTGATCAATGATAATTTCAATCACCTTTTCTAGCATTATAATATGTCATAACAGTAGTTCATCTCATAAAACTTCTCACGGTAAAGTAACAAGCAATTCACATGTCAAAGCATAGACCATAAACTTTCTTGAAAACTAGCAAACTTCATTCTCAGTCATCAAACAATTGCAATTCATCTTATTTTCAGGAATAGCAAACTCCACATACTCAACTATCATATAGTCTTCTACAATTGCTAACACTCACGCAATACTAATGGTTATGGAGTTTCAATCGGGCACTGAGAAAGATAGGGGCTTATAGTGTTGCCTCCCAACGTATTCACCTTTGGGTGATGTCAACAATAATAGTTCATGCTAACTTACATCCAATTGGATATATATATATCAGGATCTTCCCAACACGAGGTGCTTGCCAAAGGATAAAATAAAAAAGGGAATGGTGAAGATCACCTTGACTCTTGCATAAAGTAAAAGAGATAAAGTAAAAGATAGGCCCTTCACAGAGGGAAGCAGAGGTTGTCATGCGCTTTTAGGGTTGGATGCACAAAATCTTAATGCGAATGAATGTCACTTTATATTGCCACTTGTATCCGTCGCTTTTATTGCTTCCATAACAAGATCGTATAAAGCTATTTTCTTCACACCAAAAGATCATACATAATTAGAGAGCAATTTTTATTGCTTGCACTGATGACAACTTACTTGAAGGATCTTACTCAATCCATAGGTAGGTATGGTGGACTCTCATGGCAAAAGTGGGTTTAAGGATATTTGGAAGCAAAAGTAGTATCTCTACTTGATGCAAGGAATTTTGGCTAGCATGAGGGGGAAATACAAGCTCAACATGTTTGAATGAACCATGAGGGGGAAAGACAAACTTAACTGAGATGTGCGAAAACATAACCCATTATGTTGTCTTCCTTGTCCAACATCAAATATTTAGCATGTCTACTTAATGACTGCTCCCAATTATAAAAAGATGTCTAGGATAGTGTATTTATATGTGAAATCTCTCTTCCTTCAATATTCTTTCATGAATTGTTCAAATGACCAATACAATGCTTGCTAACATTCAATACATTTACAACCTCTACTTCTTAGATGTGAAGTCATTACTCCCCATGGGATAATTAAATGAGACATATATAATTTCAGTTTTATGACAATCAGCTCATTCAACAATTTACTCATAGATATAAGTGAAGCACATGAGTAAATGACAAACTACTCCAAAAAGATGTAAGTGAAGATCAACGAGTAGCTAAATTATTATGCAACTATGCGAAGACTCTCTCTGATTAAAGAATTTCAGATCTTGGTATTATATTCAAACAGCAAGCAAAACGAAATAAAATGGCATTGCAAGGATAGCACAACTCATGTGAAGAAGCAAAAACTTAGGCTCAACCGATACTAACCGATAGTTGTTGAAGAAGAAAGGTGGGATGCCTACCGGGGCATCCCCAAGCTTAGATGCTTGAGACTTCTTGAAATATTATCTTGGGGAGCCTTAGGCATCCCCAAGCTTGAACTTTTGTGTCTCCTTAATTCCTCTTATATCATGGTTTCTCTTATTATAAAAAGCTTCATCCACACCAAACTCAACAAGAACTCGTGAGATAGCTTAGTATAAACCAATGCAAAACCTTATCATTTTATACTGTAACAAATCACTAAAATTATTATTTCACATTGCATACTAAATGCCTCTGCATATTTAATACTCTATCCTCAAATAGAATCAATAAACAAGCAAACATATGCAAACAACACAAACATAACAGCAATCTGCCAAAGCAGTACAGTCTGTAAAGAATGCAAGAGTATCAGTACTTCCCTAACTCCAAAAATTATGAAATAAATTTCCCACTGTAGTAAATTTATCAGAGCTCATTATGCAAAAAGTTTCAACATTATAACATGCTCTGACTTTTCTAGGGAGTTTTTGCAACAGCGGTAAACTTTCTGTTTTCAGACAGCAACATGTATACTAGCAAAATAAGCATGGCAAAGGCTATCCTTTACATTTTTATTGAAACTAAAGATGCAAAACATTATTCTAATAACATAAAGCAAATACTAAAAAAAGAAAATGACGCTCCAAGCAAAACACATATCATGTGGTGAATAAAAATATAGCTCCAAGTAAAGTTTACCGATGAACGAAGACGAAAGAGGGGATGCCTTCCGGGGCATCCCCAAGCTTAGGCTCTTGGTTGTCCTTGAATATTACCTTGGGGTACCTTGGGCATCCCCAAGCTTAGGCTCTTGCCACTCCTTATTCTATAGTCAATCGAATCTTTACCCAAAACTTGAAAACTTCACAACACAAAACTCAACAGAAAACTAGTAAGCTCCATTAGTATAAGAAAATAAAACCACCACTTAGGTACTGTAATGAACTCATTCTAAATTCATATGGGTGTAATATATACTGTACTCCAACTTATCTATGGTTCATACCCTTCGATACTACTCATAGATTCATCAAAATAAGCAAACAACACATAGAAAACAGAATCTGTCAAAAACAGAACAGTCTGTAGTAATCTGTATCAAACGTATACTTATCGAACTCCAAAAATCCTACCAAATTAGGAAGTCCTAAGAAATTTGGGTAACAATACGCAGCAAAAAGAATCAGATCAAAATCACATTTCTGTTAGTTAACGAAACTAATTTACTGGGTGCAAAAGTTTCTGATTTTCAGCAGGATCAACACACTATCACCATAAGCTATCCTAAAGGTCGTACTTGGCACTTTATTGAAACAAAAGCTATAAAACATGATTAATACAGTAGCATAATCATGTGGACACACAAAAACAGTAAGGATAAATATTGGATTGTCTCCCAACAAGCGCTTTTCTTTAATGTCGTTCTAGCTAGGCATGATGATGACAATGATGCTCATATAAAAGATAAGAATCGAAACATAACGGGAGCATCATGAAGCATATGACTAGCACTTTTAAGTCTAGCCCTGTTCCTATGCATAGGGATTTTGTGAAGAAACAACTTATGGGAACAATAATCAACAAACATAGGAAGGTAAAACAAGCATAGCTTCAAGATTTTAAGCACATAGAGAGGAAACTTGATATTATTGCAATTCCTACAAGCATATATTCCCCCCTCATAATAATTTTCAGTATCATCATGAATGAATTCAACAATATAAACATCACCTAAAGCATTCTTTTCATGATCTACAAGCATAGGAAATTTACTATTCTCTACATAAGCAAAATTCTTCTCATTCAGAATAGTGGGAGTATCATAAGAGACTTGAACACTAAAAATTGTTTCCACATTAAAAGAGTAATGTTCAGAAAAAGGGTAATCATAATCATGACAAGATTTGTAAATATAATCATCACTACTTTTTATAGCATAACTTTCATCACAATAATCATCATAAGTAGCAACTTCGTTCTCATCATAATCGATTGGAACCTCTTCCAAAATAGTGGAATCATCACTAAATAAAGTTGACACTCTTCCAAATACACTTTCATGTTCATCACAATAAGATTCAACATCTTCCAAAATAGTGGGATCACTAATTCCTAAAGTTGACACTCTTCCAAACCCACTTTCATCAATATAATCATCATAAATAGGAGGCATGCTTTCATCATAATAAATATTCTCATCAAAACTTGGGGGACTAAAAATATCATATTCATCAAACATAGCTTCCCCAAGATTGTGGCTTTGCATATCATTAGCATCATGGATATTCAAGGAATTCATACTAACAACATCGCAATCATGCTCATAATCCAAAGATTCAGTACCAATCATTTTAATGCATTATTCTTCTAGCACTTGAGCACAATTTTCCTTTCCTTCATACTCACGAAAGATTTTTAAAAGATGAAGCGTATGAGACAAACTCAATTCCATTTTTTTTGTAGTTTTCTTTTATAAACTAAACTAGTGATACAACAAGAAACAAAAAGATTCGATTGCAAGATCTAAAGATATACCTTCAAGCACTCACCTCCCCAGCAACAGCGCCAGAAAAGAGCTTATTTGACGGGGTGTGAGTGCCGCTTACCTAGCCTCCCCGGCAACGGCGCCAGAAAAGAGCTTGATGTCTACTACACAACCTTCTTCTTGTAGACGTTGTTGGGCCTGCAAGTGCACATGTTTGTAGGACAGTAGCAAATTTCCCACAAGTGGACGACCTAAGGTTTATCAATCCGTAGGAGGCGTAGGATGAAGATGGTCTCTCTCAAGCAACCCTGCAACCAAATAACAAAGAGTCTCTTGTGTACCCAACACACCCAATACAATGGTAAATTGTATAGGTGCACTAGAGGGGCGAAGAGATGGTGAGTGCAATATGGATAGTAGATATAGGTTTTTGTAATCCGAAAATATAAAAACATCAAGGTAACTAACGATAAAAGTGAGCGTAAACGGTATTGCAATGATAGGAAACAAGGCATAGGGTTCATACTTTCGCTAGTGCAAGTTCTCTCAACAATAATAACATAGATAGATCATATAACAATCCCTCAACATGCAACAAAGAGTCACTCCAAAGCCACTAATAGCGGAGAACAAACGAAGAGATTATGGTATGGTACGAAACCACCTCAAAGTTGTTCTTTCAGATCAATCTATTAAAGAGTTCGCACTAGAATAACACCTTAAGACACAAATCAACCAAAACCCTAATGTCACCTAGATACTCCATTGTCACCTCAAGTATCCGTAGGCATGATTATATGATATGCATCACACAATCTCAGATTCATCCAACCAACACAAAGTACTTCAAAGAGTGCCCCAAAGTTTCTACCGGAGAGTCAAGACGAAAACGTGTGCCAATCCCTATGCAATGGTTCATGGGTGGAACCCGCAAGTTGGTCACCAAAACATACATCAAGTGGCACGTGAAATCCCATTGTCACCACAGATAAACTTGGCAAGACATACATCAAGTGTTCTCAAATCCTTAAAGACTCAATCCGATAAGATAATTTCAAAGGGAAACCTCAATCCATTACAAGAGAGTACAGGGGGAGAAACATCACAAAATCCAACTATAATAGCAAAGCTCGCGATACATCAAGATCATGCCATAGAGAGAACATGAGAGAGAGAGATCAAACACATAGCTACTGGTACATACCCTCAGCCCTGAGGGTAAACTACTCCCTCCTCGTCATGGAGAGCGCCGGGATGATGAAGAAGGCCACTGGTGATGGGTTTCCCCTCCGGTAGGGTGCCGGAACGGACTCCCGAGAGGTTTTTGGTGGCTACAGAGGCTTGCGGTGGAGGAACTCCTGATCTATCTTCTCTGTGGATGTTTTAGGGTACGTGGGACTATATAGGCGAAACAAGTCGGTCGAGGGGTGCTCGAGTGGCCGACGAGACATGGGGGCGCGCCCAGTAGGGGGGCGCCCCTATCTCCTGGCCTCATAGAGGATCTTCTGACGTGAAATCCAAGACTCGAGGATCATATTCTTCCAAAAAATCACGCTGCCGAAGGTTTCATTCCGTTTGGACTCCGTTGGATATCCCTTTTCTTCGAAATACTGAAACAGGCAATAATACAACAATATGGGCTAGGCCTCCGGTTAATAGGTTAGTCCCAAAAGTAATATAAAAGTGTATAATAAAGCCCATAATCATTCAAAACAGATAATAAAATAGCATGAATGCTTCATAAATTATAGATACGTTGGAGACGTATCATGCTCCAGGTCACGCGTCCGCTCCACGTCGGCCTGGGCGAAGGCCTCGAGCCGGTTCGTCCAGCTGCACAGACGGCGGTTGTCGGTGTCCATCGCCGCCTCGTCCGGGGTCTGAGGTCCAAAGACCACGGCGCCCCCGCTCCGAGCCGGCTGCGGCACGGCGGCCCGACTCCCTCCCTGCCGGGGCACCAAGGTGTGCTCCCCGCTGGCCGCTCCCGACGCGGCCGGCACCTCCTCCGACGCCCTCTCTGGCGCCGTCGATGACCCGGACGCCAGGATGACCTGCGTCGCCGCCTCCGGTCCGGACGATGGGACGGCCTGCTGCGCCACCACCGGCCCAGCTGCCGGGGTGGCCTCCGGCACCGCCGCTCGCGGTGCCTCCTCCAAAACCGGCGGCGCCTCGCGCGCCGCCGCTCACAGTGCCGCCTCCAAGACGGCGCCGCCACCACCTCCATCAGCCCCCGCCCGCTCGACAACGTCGACCCGCAGCGGGGTATCATCCTCCACCTCCATGACCTCCTGGTCGAGGATCACTACGTCAGCCCGGCCCTCACGGCCGCGCTCCCTCACCGACGATGGCTCGAAGACCGTCGCCGCCACCATCAATCCCTCCGTCATCTCGCGCTAGGCCGGCTCCGCACTGGCTCGCACCCATGCCGCCACCGCGTCGGTCCAAGCCCGGACCGATGCCGCCTCGAGCTCCGCCTCGAACCTGTTCCTGTCTCGCTAGGCCAAGCCCTCGGTGTCGTTCGGGTCCAGGCCGACGTCCGAGTCAGCATGTCCCTCCTCCTCGACCTGGTCGACGAGGTCGGACCAGCTCCTGCAGAACGCAGTCCCTTCGGCGGCCACGACGTCCGCCGCCGCCCTCGCCAACGCGATTGGCGACCTGAAGAGGAAGAAGACCGAATGAGCAAAAGAGACAAGGCCAGCTCGACAGTCCGGATGCATACAGGAGATGGAGCTTACCCTGACAGGACCAGGACCGGGTTTGGCCTCCCATGCCCGGCGCCGCACTTCCTCTTGTCCGGCCTCTTGGCCACGGCAGGGTCTGTCGTGCGCTTCGGGGCCCGGGGCCGTGGCACGATGCTATTCTTCCCGTGTGGGCGACTCGGCGCCGGCCCACACGACGAACCGGCTCCACCCGCGTCGCCGCCTCCCCCGCCCAACGCCACTGCACCAACAATTGGCGTCAGCATCGCCCGTGTCGTTCCGTGGTCAGCAACTCGACATACACGAAGAAAAATACAAGACTTACCCGCATGACGCCCAACACCGGCATCGGCCTCGGCTTCCTCCTCCCCGCCGTGGGCCACGGGCTCCTCCGGCACATCCGGCGCCACCTGCGATGGAGCCCGGGCGTAAGGATGCTGGATCGCATTTAGAAGCACCTCCCGCGTTACGTCAGGACAGACGAGGAGGTGCGCAGCAGCAAAGTAAGGCGATCGGACACTCACCTGTGGTGCCGGATTCGACTCGCTGTACGGCACCTTGCCAAACCGCCAGTCCTCCTGAAGGTTGGCCTTGGAGATGTCATTCAAATGGCACGTGATCTACTCCGCCGCCAGGCGCGTCGATCCCATGCGGTTGGCATCTTGAAGACCGACCATCTTGCCGATGAGGCAGGAGCGCCTCTGCAGCAGGAGAACCCGGCGCATGATGAACGCGGCGATGAGGTCATTGCCGGTGAGCCCCTCCCACGTCCACATCACCGTCACCGCTTGCAGAGATTGAGAATCTCCTGTGACGGGCGCCTCGGGGAGTAGCCCTAGTTCATCTTCGCCCATGGTGGCGTGATGGCAAAGGCCGAAAGATTGATGCGGTACGCACGCAAGTTGCGGACATTGAAGAAGGAGTTCTGCCATTTCTTGGCAGAATCCTCCAGCGGGATCTTGGGGCAGTCCGCCCCCAACCGCTTCGAGATGACGGCGGCACCGTAGTCGGCGAACTCTCCAGCCGTCAGGCCCTGCAGCTTCAGGGACAAGAAGCACGCCCAGAGGTCGATCATAGGCTCGACCCCCAGGTACCCCTCGCAGAGGGTGACGAAGCCGGAAAGCTGGACGATGGCGCCGGCTCCAAGATGGTGAGGCTAGAGCCCGAAGAGCTCCAAGAATGTGCGGAAGAAAGTGCTCGCCGGCAGCCCAAATCCATGCTCGAAGTACGTGAGGAAGACCATGCGCTCCAACTCCTCGGGCTACGGCCTCTGCTCGCCGCGCGGCAGACGGACAGCGACATCCGTCTCCCGCGGCAAGCACCGCGACGCCCGAAGATGGGTGATGTCTTCAGTGGTGTCGATCAAGCCCATCAAAGAGCCCGACGGCAGCGCCATGGACGAAGGAAGGAGAAAGAAGATGGACGACGGCGAAGTTCTGCTCAGGGCAGCGGGCGCCGCAGTGCGTCGGTTGCAAGGAGCAGAGCAAGGGCAAAGGGGCAGGAGGGCGCGTGCAAGAATAATGTCCGCCGCCCCCCTTGCCCCCCAATTTATAACCCTCGGTTCGAACGTGGGGGAGTGGGATCATCTGCACTCGCCCTTCCCACTACCCCGCAATAAGTGTGCACGTTCACACGCAATAACTGCCCGGGGAAGAGCAACTGACCCCTGGACAACGCAATAAATCCGCGTGCGTGGGCCAAGGGCGTGCGGCGGCGAGCCCCAGCCCATCGCTCAGTCCCGTCATGCGCGTGGCCTGTCAGGCCCCTCCGACTTTCGGGAACCACGTGGCGCTCGCATGAAGCCCGAGGGATTGCCCCAAGATTCGATGGACTCCTCGGTTCCTGCCGCTGCTGGAACACCGCGATCCGATTTCTGAGAAAACCGGCACACAGTGGGTGTTGCCGGACCCGACGCTTGCAGAATTCACCTAGCTTAAGGGGAAACAGCGAAGGCCCACTCATCCGAAGACGGCGGACCTTCACAACTTCGGGGACTACTGTCGGGGGGATGAAACCCGGGCAGGCAACGGAACAAGGATCCTTTTCAAAAACAATGGGGCCAACATCGCCCCTCAAGCCGACACGCGCTTGGCCGGGTCGCTCGACCTGGCCAAACTCGGCAACCCGGCTTAACTCTCCGACCCGGCAAGACGCGTCGACTCGGCCTCAACAACTAGCACAAGACAGCTGAACCCGGGACAACCAAAGCTTCCTCAACAAGACAACTCCACCCGTGGCGTGCTCCGCAATCCAGCCACGGGTCAGGTCCCGTCCCATCCAGGCCGTATGATGGGACGAGTCTTCAGCCACCGATGACCAAGGCAACAGTACCCGACCATGCCTCTGGTCAGCCGGAGCGTGGCAATAGTGCCCCTGACCTGCCCGCTGACCAGGGCCGCCGTGGCTACAGTGCCCTACCCTCACCGGTGACGACAGCAAGCGGCGACCTGACAGAGCACCACTGTACACGACTCGACTCGGCCACGCCCTGACGATCAACAAGACGACGCACAGTCTCCCGAGGCATGCGGGGCCCGCACCTAGGGGAACCCGGCGAACCACAGGCCCCCAACGGGTCTGATGACCCACAAGTATAGGGGTTCTATCGTAGTCCTTTCGATAAGTAAGATTGTCGAACCCAACGAGGAGCAGAAGGAAATGATAAGCGGTTTTCAGCAAGGTATTCTCTGCAAGTACTGAAATAAGGAGTAACAGATAGTTTTGTGATAAGATAAATTGTAACGAGCAACAACTAACAAAAGTAAATAAAGTGCAGCAAGGTGGCCCAATCCTTTTTGTAGCAAAGGACAAGCCTGGACAAACTCTTATAATAGGAAAAGCGCTCCCGAGGACACATGGGAATATCGTCAAGCTAGTTTTCATCACACTCATATGATTCACGTTCGGTACTTTGATAATTTGATATGTGGGTGGACCGGTGCTTGGGTGTTGTTCTTACTTGAACAAGCATCCCACTTATGATTAACCTCTATTGCAAGCATCTGCAACTACAACGAAAGTATTAAGGTAAACCTAACCATAGCATGAAACATATGGATCCAAATCAGCCCCTTACGAAGCAACGCATAAACTAGGGTTTAAGCTTCTGTCACTCTAGCAACCCATCATCTACTTATTACTTCCCAATGCCTTCCTCTAGGCCCAAATAATGGTGAAGTGTTATGTAGTCGACGTTCACATAACACCACTAGAGGCTAGACAACATACATCTTATCAAAATATCGAACGAATACCAAATTCACATGACTACTAATAGCAAGACTTCTCCCTTGTCCTCAGGAACAAACGTAACTACTCACAAAGCATATTCATGTTCATAATCAGAGGGGTAATAATATGCATAGAGAATCTGAACATATGATCTTCCACCAAATAAACCAACTAGCATCAACTATAAGGAGTAATCAACACTACTAGCAACCTACTAGCACCAATCCCGGACTTGGAGACAAGAATTGGATACAAGAGATGAACTACGGTTTGGAGATGAGATGGTGCTGGTGAAGATGTTGATGGAGATTGCCCTCTCCCGATGAGAGGAGCGTTGGTGAGGACGATGGTGATTATTTCCCCCTCCCGGAGGGAAGTATCCCCGGCAGAATAGCTCTGCCGGAGCCCTAGATTGGTTCCGCCAAGGTTCCGCCTCGTGGCGGCGGAGTCTTGTCCCGAAAGGTTCCTGTCGGTGTCAAAACCGGCGGATCTCGGGTAGGCGGTCCCGAACTGTGCGTCTAGGCGGATGGTAACATGAGACAAGGGACACGATGTTTTACCCAGGTTCGGGCCCTCTTGATGGAGGTAAAACCCTACGTCCTGCTTGATTAATATTGATGATATGGGTAGTACAAGAGTGGATCTACCACGAGATCAAGGAGGCTAAACCCTAAAGCTAGCCTATGGTATGATTGTTGTAATGTATGTTGTGTCCTACGGACTAAAGCCCTCCGGTTTATATAGACACCGGAGAAGGCTAGGGTTACACAGAGTCGGTTACAATGGTAGGAGATCTACATATCCGTATCGCCAAGCTTGCCTTCCACGCCAAGGAAAGTCCCATCCAGACACGGGACGGAGTCTTCAATCTTGTATCTTCGTAGTCTTGGAGTCTGGCGGACGATGATAGTCCGGCTGTCCGGACACCCCCTAGTCCAGGACTCGCTCAGTAGCCCCCGAACCAGGCTTCAATGACGATAAGTCCAGCGCGTATATAGTCTTCGGCGTTGCAAGGCGGGTTCTCCCTTCAAGTTCCATGTACCTGCCGAACAGTGTCCGACTTCCTCATAAATGCTGTGTTTCTTGGCTTCTACGCCCCATAATGGCCTTCTTCCACGCGTCGCACGAATGCGAAAAGCCAGGGTGTCTTTTATGTTTCACCCCCTAGTCGTGCAAGTCATCCGCCTACAAAAGAGGCAAAAATCCAGATCCAAATCACACCATCTTCCTTCCGCGAATACTCATCGGAGCGCCTTTGACCCAAAAATCCATTCCATCATGGACCATCGACGCAGCTCCTCTTCTCGCGCTCCCAGCCCACCACCAGGAGATTGGAGGAGGTGCTCTGTTCCACAAATCGAGCTAGTGAAGCTCCAAGCGAGGGGATATCTCCCTCCGGCCTTCATGGTCCCGGTTCGAGCCGAGCTGGCCACCTACCAAGTTGGGGAGCAAGCAGAGGCTACCCCAAGTCCCAACAAAGGGGAGCGGGTATGCTTCGTCCCTTATCTGATAAGGGGACTCGGATTTCCGGTACATCCGTTTCTCCGCGGGCTCCTGGAGTTCTACGGACTCCAGCTCCATCACCTTACACCCGCCTCTGTCCTGCATATCGCGGGTTACGTAGCTCTTTGCGAGCTATTCCTGGGCATCGAGCCCCATTTTGCACTGTGGAAGAGGTTGTTCTGCATCGTACCCCGTTCTCACGAGGGATCTATATATCAAGTGCGCGGCGCCGAAGTATGGCGCATTGCCGGGACCGGATATCCATCCGGTACCCCGAAGAAGGCATCCGAAGACTGGCCTTCGGAATGGTTTTACATAGAAGACGCTCCGCTGCCGGACCCAATCCGGGTTGGCCTCCCAGAGTTTAGTGCTGCTCCTCTGAAGAAACGCCTTAGCTGGCGCCCGCAGAGCCCCCAATTGGAGGAAGACAAGAGCGTCCATTACCTAATGGGCCGAATAAAATTACTAGCCCATTCCGGGTTGACCATGATTGGAGTCATGGCAACATGCATCATGCGGGGGGTACAACCATTGCAATACAGGGTATGGCCGCAAAGGGCCAGATTCGACCGAGGATCTGGTGCAGATCCTGTCCCGCCTGTACAAGGGGGAGAAGGAGGACTTCCTTCGAACGAACCCCTTGAATGGGTTTTCCATGAGTAACACTCGGGGCTGGGTAAGCGAACACCTTTAAGGGCTCAACCCATGCTTTCAAAGTCTAAGCTTTTTACATTATATCTTCGGCGCAGGAACTGCGCCGGATTGTGGAGGACATGGTAAGTCCAGCTCCGCAACCCGAGGATCCAGAGAGATCCCAGGATCCGGCCTCCAAAGAGGATCCGAATATCAAGGTGGAGCTGATCGACGGGGTGTTCCACCAGCTCAGCATGGATAACGCTTTAGTCGCCATTACGGCGGACTACCCCGGATTATATCCGCCTTCCCAGGTGATTGTGACCGAGGTCCGGACACCATTATCTCTTCCTTGCCCATTTCTGACCTTCGCGAATGATGGTGCTTTACAGGAAACGCCTTCAAGGCGGGAAGCCGAGCCCGCAGCGGCTGACCAACAAAGGCCAGTCCGGACCAGCAGGCGGAAAAGGAGCGCGGCGCGAATTGGAACGTCGCCGCAAGGTTATAGTTCGTGTTTAAATATTCAGAGCAACGTTCCTAGGGAGCATCTGAGTGCTCGTGATCTTTGTAGGAGAAAAAGCGCTCGCCGGACTGCGGGCGTAGAGGTTGCCGATCCGACCTATGCCGGCCAGGCTCCAGCGCCTGGTCTGGAGGGGGAGACAAGCGCAAGGCGCGGGCCGGGTACTCCTCCAATGGAGGATGGCGACAGACTGTCCGCCACCAAGTCTGAGGTGGAGAGCGCCATGAACCATAGGCGCCGCCGGACAGTATTTCATGACGCGTGCTTTTCCCCTGAGGCGCTGAACGCCTTTAACGTGGGGGACGCACACCTCTGTGCTGCTCAAGATGGTTTTACCAGAGCGACGGAGCAGTATGTAAAAGACATACGGGTAAGGGAATTTAATAGTCATATATGCCAGTAGCCCCCGAGACTTAAAGTAGTTATGTTAACTGATTTAAGGATCATTTGAAATGCAGGAACTTACCGAGAAGAATGCCCAGCTATCTCAGGAGCTGCAAGAATGCAAGGCCCAACTTGAGGCCGCACTTGCTGCCGCAGGAGGAAACACAGAGGCCCTCCTGGTAACACATGTTTTGTTAAATATAAGCGCTATGCGGCGTGCGCGCAAGTCTAATAATGACATTGCAGGTGCTGCCGGACAAGATCCGGACAGGCAGGAATTGCTGCACCAGCTGAAGGCCGGCGAGAGGGTGCTGAATAGGGTACAGCAGGAAAGGAACAAGCTTCAAGATGCCCACGCCCAGCTTGGAGAAGAGCTGAAAGGCGTTTGGGTCGAGCTGTCCAGCTCCGTTAAGGAGAATCAGCGGCTTAGTCGCGGCATCTATAGTAAGTGCTTGAGCGAACTCCTTTGAAAAGAAGAATTCTGCGAGGGAGTCAATTGACAGAATATGTCTTGTAGGTATACTCACAGGTCGCCCTGCAGAGGAGATGCCCGTATCGACGGGTAATCAACTTCCCGAGCTGTTGCAACTGCTCGAACGAGTTCGGCAGGCGATGAGCGGCGTCGTCCAGGCATTATGGCCAGTCGTCTCCCTACCCGAGGGCCTTGGGGAGCTTGCGGAGAAACTCCAGGGAGTGCGGCAGCGCTTTAATTTATGGAAGATTTCGGCCTGCCGCCAGGGTGCCAGGGAGGCTTGGGCCATGGTGAAGACGCGGTACAAGAAGGCGAATCCCAACCACATGGCCGAAGTTGGACCGGGGGGGCCCGATGGGAAGGAGATCCCTGTGAGTTTAGTATACAGCCAAGTAGAGTTGGCTGCTAAATTTTCCCAACGGGACTGTAAGTTAGACAGCTTGTTAGACGGGATTGAGGAGGAATACAATCAGTAAATTTGACAATGTATTTTTAAAATGACATGTGAAATGCCTTCTAGCCGGATTGTAGATCGTTTGTCTTTGCCGACCTTTTCGCTTCGACCTCGGCACCCTAGAGTCCGGAGTGTGTCCGAATACCTTTTTGGTTAAGAAACAACCGGGGTATGCATGGAGACCAGGCATAGGGGTCATTAGTGCTTTATCAGACAAGTGCCCAACTAGCTATGTTATATTACATGGTTAGTAAGAAACATCTTCCAGGGAGAATAGTTCCGTTAAGGGTTCCTTTCCCTGGGAGGCATGCCCTAAAGTGCATGTCCGGACTACGAAAAAAGCAGAAAACATCTGGGGGCAGATAAACAAATGGGTAAAAAATCATATTTCAAGTCACCGACCGAATATTCCCTTAAGAACGCTAGCTTTCGGCTTTACCCAGTCTGAGGTACACATCCGACTGACCCGGCAGTAACAATCGCAGAGGTGCTCCCTTTACCTCCTAGCGGAACAATCGGGAACGTAGGGGTAAGCACAGGAGCCAGGCAACCCAGCTTGGCCAAAACTTAAGTCATATCGATGCATATAATGGTGAGTAAAAGGTACATGTGGAAGCTTGACACATGTGCTAGGCATGAAGCCCTTACAATTGAGCTTCTTGAAAAGAAGCCCCCAGGTATAATGAGTACGGATGGCACATCAAGTGTGTGCGAACAATGCGCAAGTGGGCCCTTAAGGGCCTTTTATGAAGAAAGGTTAAGAGAAGAAAGAGAAACGAAGTGCAGCTGGAGTGTAAAAGATTTGGACGGGGGAAGGGGACGAACTCTTAGTCCGGCGCTAGGCGTAGAATCTTCGGAGGCGGGCTACGTTCCATGGGTTCGGCTCGAGTCGGTTGTCCGATGCATTTCGCAGACGGTACGCCCCGCTGGTCAGGACTTGGTCGATGATGAAGGGGCCCTCCCATTTGGGCTTGAGCTTGTCCTTTTTCTTGTCCGGCAGGCGTAGAACTAGTTCGCCAACATTATAAGTCTTGGCCCGTACTTCTCTGCTTTGATATCTTCGGGCCTGCTGCTGATAAAATGCGGAACGAGCCTTGGCAAGATCGCCTCTGCGCCGTATACCATAAAAAATGGTGTGAATCCAGTAGTACAGTTAGGCATTGTCCACAGCCCCCAGAGTACGGAGTCGAGCTCCTCTACCCAGTGCGTGTCAGATTTTGTAAGTGACCGCACTAGTCTGGGTTTAATGCCGCTCATTATTAGACCATTTGCTCGTTCCACTTGACCGTTGGTTTGAGGGTGATAGACTGAAGCATAGTCGAGCTTAATGCCCATATTTTTGCACCATGACTTAACCTCGTCGGCCGTGAAGTTCGTGCCGTTGTCGGTGATGATGCTGTGGGGGACACCGTAACGGTGTACGACCCCGGATATAAAGTCTATCACTGGTCCGGACTCTGCCATTTTGACCGGTTTGGCCTCTATCCATTTGGTGAATTTATCCACCATGACCAATAGGTACCTTTGCTTGTGGGTTCCCCCTTTATGGGGTCCAACCATATCAAGCCCCCAGACCGCGAACGGCCAGATAATGGGTATAGTTTTGAGGGCGGTGGGTGGCATATGGCTCTGATTAGCAAAGAGCTGACAACCAACGCATCTCTGGACTAAGTCCTGGGCATCTGCCCGGGCCGTTGGCCAATAAAATCCTATACGGAATGCCTTTCCTACAAGGGCCCGGGCTGCTGCGTGGTGTCCGCCTAGTTCGGCATGAATTTCAGCCAGGAGGTTTCGCCCTTCCTCTTCGGAGATACACCTTTGAAGGACTCCGTTTGTACTTTTCTTATAAAGTTCCCCCTCATGGACCTTGTAGGCTTTCGATCGCCGCACTATGCAGCGGGCCTCATTTTGGTCTTCGGGGAGTTCCTGCCTAAGCAAGTAGGCTAGGAATGGTTCTGTCCATGGGGCGATTACTGCCATTATGTCATGGGCTGAAGGTGTTATGTCATCGGCTGAATCGCCGGTTGTCGCGGTTGTTTCCGGTTTGTCATTTCCGGTCTCCCCTTCCCATAGTACGGACGGCTTGAAGAGCCGTTCCAGGAAGATATTTGGAGGGACAGCGTCACGTTTTGCACCGATGCGTGCCAGTACGTCGGCTGCTTGGTTATTATCTCGTGCTACATGATGGAATTCAAGTCCTTCAAACCGAGCTGAAATTTTTAGGACAGTGTTACGATATGCTGCCATTTTCGGATCCTTGGCGTCAAAGTCTCCGTTTATTTGGGATATTGCAAGGTTTGAATCCCCGCGCACCTCTAGGCGCTGAATGCCCATGGAGATTGCCATCCGGAGACCATGTAGGAGGGCCTCATATTCGGCTGTGTTGTTGGAGTCCGTGTACATTATTTGAAGTACGTATTGGACTGTGTCCCCAGTTGGGGACGTCAGGACGACGCCAGCCCCCAGTCCGGCCAACATTTTGAAGCCGTCGAAGTGCATAGTCCAATTGGAGTATGCGCCGTACTCTTTAGGGAGTTCGGCTTCGGTCCATTCAGCGACAAAGTCAGCCAAAACTTGTGACTTTATAGCTCGCCAAGGCTTGTAGGTTATGTTGAATGGTAGGAGCTCAATGGCCCATTTGGCAATCCTGCCCATTGCGTCGCGGTTGTTTATAATGTCATTGAGTGGTACTTCAGAGGCCACTGTTATCGAACACTCTTGAAAGTAGTGTCGGAGCTTCCGGGATGCCATGAACATCGCGTAGGCCATCTTTTGATAGTGCGGGTAACGGGACTTGCAGGGGGTTAACACAGTGGATACGTAGTACACTGGTTTTTGAAGAGGGAATTTATGCCCTTCTGTCTCTCGTTCAACGACGAGTACCGCGCTTACAACTTGATGTGTTGCTGCGATGTATAACAACAGGGTTCGCCTAGGTTTGGCGCGGCTAGGACCGGATTTGTTGCCAATATGGCCTTTATTTCTTCGAGTCCGGCAGTGGCAGCATTCGTCCACTTGAAGTGTTCGGTACGCCTAAGGAGGCGATAAAGGGGCAGTGCCTTTTCTCCCAAGCGGGAGATAAAACGGCTTAGAGCTACCACGCATCCGGTCAATTTTTGTATCTGTTTGAGATCTTTTTGGAATATCCAATTATGACAGAGCTTGGATCTTGGCCGGGTTTACTTCAATTCCTCTACCGGATACAATGAAGCCCAGCAGCTTTCCGGCTGGTACGCCGAAAACGCATTTTTCCGGATTCAGCTTGATGTCATATGCTCTGGGGTTGTCGAATGTGAGCCTCAAGTCGTCTACTAGAGTTTCGACGTGTTTGGTTTTGACGACTACGTCGTCTACGTATGCCTCGACTGTTTTGCTGATCTGGGTAGCCAGACATGTTTGAATCATGCGCTGATATGTTGCGCCGGCGTTTTTAAGTCCGAAGGGCATCGTGTTGAAGCAGAATGGTCCGTATGGAGTGATGAATGCCGTTGTGGCTTGATCTGCTTCCGCCATCTTGATTTGATGGTAGCCGGAGTATGTGTGGAGGAAGCACAACGAATCGTGCCCTACGGTAGCATCGATAATTTGGTCGATGCGGGGGAGGGGGAAGGGATCATTTGGGCAAGCCTTATTGAGGTCTTTAAAATCAACGCATAGGCGCCAGGATTTGTCCTTCTTTGGTACCATTACCAGATTTGCTAGCCAATCCGGATGTTTGATATCTCTAATGAATCCGGCTTCCAATAGTTTGGCTAGCTCTTCTCCCATTGCCTATCTTTTGGGTTCGGAAAATCGTCGAAGAGCCTGTTTGACTGGCTTGAATCCTTTTAGGATGTTTAGGCTGTATTCTGCCAACCTGCGTGGGATTCCGGGCATACCCGAAGGATGCCAGGAGAAAATGTCCCAATTTTCCCGAAGGAATTCGTGTAGTGCGGCGTCTACTTTGGGGTTCAATTATGCCCCAATGGAGGCCGTCTTTGTTGGGTCCGTTGGATGGACCTGGAATTTTACTATTTCATCTGCTGGTTTTAAGGAGGTGGACTTGGATCTTTTATCGAGTATCACATCGTCCCTGTTCACCGTAGAGCGCAGTGCGGTGAGTTCTTCTGCCGCTAGGGCTTCGGATAGTGCCTCCAGGGCTAGTGCGGCTGTCTTGTTTTCGGCGCGGAGTGCTATGTCCGGATCACTAGCGAGAGTGATTATTCCGCCGGGCCCAGGCATTTTGAGCTTCATGTACCCGTAATGGGGTACGGCTTGAAAAATTGTGAATGCCTCTCGTCCTAATATAGCGTGATATCCGCTGTTGAACGGGGCCACTTGGAACGTGACTTCTTCGGATCTGTAATTGTCCGGCGAGCCGAATACCACATCGAGTGTGATTTTTTCGGTGCAGCGCGCTTCCCGGCTAGGGATTATTCCTCTGAAGGTTGTGCTGCTTCGCTCAATACGGCTCCAGTCTATTTCCATTTTTTGAAGAGTTTCCTCGTAGATGAGGTTTAGTCCGCTGCCGCCATCCATGAGGACCTTTGTAAGTCGAAAGCCGTCTACTATGGGACTAAGCACCAGTGCGGCTAGTGCTCGGGCTGTTCGGAATTTAGGTTCGTCGCCGGCGTTGAAGGTGATGGCTGTGTCGCTCCATGGATTTGCTGTTGCTACTTGGTAGACTTCGGCGAGGCCGCGGATTGTTCGTTTTCGCATATTATTTGATGCGAAGGTCTGGAAGACTGTTGATACCGTACCGGTATTGTTGGAGTGGTTTTCCTGGGCTAGAAGCTCCTCGCCACTTTTGGCCACCTGCCGTAATATCCAACATGCTCGAAGGCTATGTGTTGGGACAGCGCCCTCTGTACCATGAATCTTACAGGGTCCGCTGAGCCATCCCTCCAGTACGGTTCCGTGCCCTTTATGGGGGTTTTGCTTTTTGGTTTTTGTATCTAGGGCCTGAGTATGATGCACCCTTTTGTTGCGGACTAGGGTTGTATTCGGGGCCGGATTGTCCCAAAACTGATTCTCGGTTTTCCGGAAACTCTCCATCGCACAATATTTTCGTACTATGGACGCCAGATCGGTGAAGCGTGTGATTTTACGACGGCCGATGGCGTTCAATATTCCCTTGTCCATGCAATTATTGCAAAAGATTGAAATTGCGTTTTCCTCTCGGCAGTCCTTTATCCTGTCCATGACCAGGAGGAATCGGGCCCAGTAGTGATGTACTGTTTCAGCGGGCTCTTGCCGTATTAGGGATAGATCGCATATGTCTGGGCGGGTGGGTGGAATAAATTCCGGATCCCTACCCATCTCGGGGCCTAAAGGCCGTAAAGTTTCCAATTTTGGAAGCTTGGATTGCTGGACGTTGTCCAATGAGTCCGGCCCGATGCCTGACTTTAAGTTTAGTGCTCGATCGAATTCCGTTCCTCCACGGGAATCCGGCGTGGAGGGTTCGGGAGCCCGGACATGTCTAATTTTTAATACAGGAGAAAAGTCGCTGCATTGTTCCTCTACCACTGCGACATGCTGGGTGACCTGGGGATAGTTAATCTCTCTCAGATCGGTTTTAAGCCCAATCTGATTGTAGTCCGTAGCGACTCCCAGGGCGGCGATGCGATCCAAGAGTTCGTTGACAGACGAGAGCTCTATCGGATCCAGCCGCTCGGCGAATTCCGAGCTGACGTGGAGATTTCTTTTGACGACTTGAGAAGTCATTGTCGAAGCAGTGGCCGGACATGCGGTTATAAGAAAACCACCTAGCCGGATAGTTTGGCCGGCAGCCAAGGCCCCTTTGGCTAAAACACCGTCCTTGAAGACGGGTGGAGGCATCCTTCCTATCGGTGACGACACAGAGGAACTCTCAATGAAAGCACCAATGCCGGTGTCAAAACCGGCGGATCTCGGGTAGGGGGTCCCGAACTGTGCGTCTAGGCGGATGGTAACAGGAGACAAGGGACACGATGTTTTACCCAGGTTCGGGCCCTCTTGATGGAGGTAAAACCCTACGTCCTGCTTGATTAATATTGATGATATGGGTAGTACAAGAGTGGATCTACCACGAGATCAAGGAGGCTAAACCCTAAAGCTAGCCTATGGTATGATTGTTGTAATGTATGTTGTGTCCTACGGACTAAAGCCCTCCGGTTTATATAGACACCGGAGAAGGCTAGGGTTACACAGAGTCGGTTACAATGGTAGGAGATCTACATATCCGTATCGCCAAGCTTGCCTTCCACGCCAAGGAAAGTCCCATCCGGACACGGGACGGAGTCTTCAATCTTGTATCTTCGTAGTCTGGGAGTCCGGCGGACGATGATAGTCCGGCTGTCCGGACACCCCCTAGTCCAGGACTCCCTCAGTTCCCTTCTATTTATTTCTCATCGAAGGACTTCATATAGGAGAAGATGGGCGTCGGAGAGCCACCAGTGGCCCACGAGGTAGGATTGTGTGCCCCAGGGGGGGGGCGGCCCCACCCTCGTGAGCAAGGTGTGGGCCCCCTGGCCTTCATATTTGGCGACGATGTTTCTTTATTTATTTTTAGATATTCCGTGGAGTTTCAGGACTTTTGGATTTGCGCAGAATAGGTCTCCAATATTTGCTCCTTTTCCAGCCCAGAATTCCAGCTGCCAGCATTCTCCCTCTTCATGTAAACCTTGTAAAATTAGAGAGAATAGCCGTAAGTATTGTGACATAACGTGAAATAACATCCCAAAATGCAATAAATATTGATATAAAAGCATGATGCAAAATGGACATATCAACTCCCCCAAGCTTAGACCTCGCTTGTCCTCAAGCGAAAAGCCGATAACAATAAATATGTCCTCGTGTTTAGAGGTAGAGGCGTCGATAAAAAAATAAAATATGGACATGAAGGCATCATGATTATTTCCATAATAGCAACATATATAGATTTTGTCATATGATTACTTATGTTCAAGTGACAATCTTTTCACAAAGCAAAAGTATGAATCAGAAACCTTATTGAGCACCAACAAATTATAACCTTAGTGTTGGGGATATTACCACTAGGCATGAACCGGCCTGCTTGGGCCGGGTTAACTTCATTAGTGGTACAAGCAGATGAAGGCCCAAGGCCTGTAGTCAGTTTAGAACCTGTAGCCGTAAACCGGCTTGATGTATAACTTGTATTGTAAGTTAGGAATAGAGAGATACCAACCGGGATACGAGTATGAACCGGTTGGGACTCTATGGACCGACGGGCATCACCCGTGTATATAAGGGGGCGACCCGGCGGCGGTTCAGGAGAGACAACGACAACTCGAGCCTAGGCGAAGCTTGTTTGCACCCTAGCCATCGAGACCACATCAATTCCATCACAATTAGACGTAGGCTTTTACCTTCATCGAAGGGGCCGAACTAGTATAAACCCTCATGTCTTTGTGTCCGCTTTAACCCCTTCGAGTTAACCCGTAGCGATGGCTCCACGACTAAGTCCTTTCACTAGGACATCTGCCGTGACAAATCCACGACAGTTGGCGCCCACCGTGGGGCTATCGCACGATGGTTTGACGATCTTGGAGGGCAAACTCAAAGGACGCGAAGGCTATGCTGTGGGCCGGATGACCAAGAGTCGTCGTGGCAAGATCTACATCGACGACGCAAGATGGGGTCCCGAGGGATCGAGTACGGGTACCGGGTCCCCTTTGGTGGCATACACGTTTTCATCGGCAAGATCGGGGAGCCTGGGCCTGAGCCGGACATCTGCACCGACCTCGTCGAGACGGCTCAGCGTGCGAGATCTACCCAGGCTAAACCGTCTGTGAAGCGTGCCTTCGTTGGAGTCATCCACGGAGGAGAGCGTGAGGACGAGTCAGAACATGGTAGCGAGACCGTCGTCTATTCCGGCGACGAGTCCTCGACCGGAGAGACCGAATCGCTATACCAGTTGCAAGACGACCAGGTTAGGGGCTGTTCCGATGGCGACAGCATTCCGAACCCCCCAGGTCAGGGCAACCGGGTTGGAATATTCATGGCCGGCACACAGGCGGTGAATCACTCTTCGACCGCCGCAGCAATGCTCTCCGGATCAGCAGCGGCAACGGCAGCAGGGGCAGGAGGCCTTGTGCGCCCGCCGGTTCAAGTTCTGTCTGATCTATTTGATGCACTAGCCGCGCTTATGGCAGAGGCCAATCTGGCGGATCAGGAGACCCATGATGCAGAGATCGCAAAGGTAAGAGAGCAGATTGTACAAGCCAAAGCAGATCTAGCAGCAGAAAAGGACAGGATGGCCGCAGAGCGGGCCGCTTTGGACGCCCAGGCCTATAAGCTCATGCTTGACCAGAACGCATCACAGGTGGTCTTGAAGCGGAAGCACAGATCACGCCTGCCGTTAGGGTTTGACTCTCGAAATCTCTTTCACACTCCGGGAGCTGGACCCAGTAACCGCCGCCGTACCTGGAGGCAAACCGGGTCGAGGCACCAGGGCCAGGAGCGACGGTCCAACCCCGCCTGATGGAACCTCCTCAACAGAACATTGTGATTCCTCCGCCGGTTCAGACACCTCCGGGTCGTTATTCTAATCCTATGGACAATCTTGTTGCAGCTGCCACGCGATTAGAGGCTATCCCGGTCGAAGGGGATTCTCCGCAAGCGATAGAGACGCGCCGGGTTAAGGAACTTCTCCGGACCGCGCTGATCCAACAGGAGGCATATTCATACAGCCGCGATCGGATTCACTCCACACCTCGTCCAAGCCGGAGCTATAGCAGGTGCCTGGATGAACCGGCAATATCGAGCAACGCGCGAGGCCGTGAAGCGGCCCGTGGCAATAACCCGGAAGGTGGTGTTCGCGACGCTCAGGACGTGGTGGACCGGGCCCGGGCACGAAGGGAGGCTGAGTTGGCAGCACAGAACGAGGCGGATCAGCTTACACCGGTTCGTCCCACCACCTCGGCCGGGCCAGGGGTTGCATCCGCTTTGGGAGTACCCTGTTTAGTCCCCGCTTTACGCAATGTACGCCTGCCCAAAGATTTCAAGGGTCCGCGCAAGGTGCCGAATTACACCGCTGATTTATCTCCAGAAGCATGGGTAGAAAGTTATGTGATGGCCATGGAGATGCTGGATGTGGATGAGACCGCGTGTGCAAAGTACTTCACTATGATGCTTGAAGGCACGGCCCGTACTTGGTTGAAGAGCCTGCCGCCTAATTCTATCAGTTCATGGGCCCAGTTGCGGGCCCAGTTTATCCAGAATTTCAAAGATACGTGTAAGCAGCCCAAGTCCATAGTAGACCTGGCGGCTTGTGTTCAGGAGGACGGAGAATCAACAACCCATTGGGTACGCCGTGTTTCGGAAGTTTTGCACTCGTCTGACAGGATCAATGCTGACTCTGCGATCTTAACCCTGGAGGGCAACTGCCGGTTTATGCCTTTAAAATTGAAATTGGGGCGCATGAAGCGGTTCTGTAATGACATGGGAACTCTCATGGCCGCTTTAGTGAAATATGCTGATTCTGATAGTACCAAGGATCCCGAGACTGACGATGATGAAGCAGGGAAGGGAAAAAAGAATAGCAACTCCAAGGGGCATCAGTACAAACCGGCGGGCCATGGAAACGGAGGCAAGCGCAAGGCGGATGGCAGCATGGACTTTGTGGCTAACACTAACGCACAGGACAGGGGTCAGCGGCACAGAGGTAAAGCGGCAAATTGTAATGGGGCTCCGAATCCTAACGCAGATCGTTTAAATTATTTGTTGAATCAGCCTTGCCCAAAGCACGGGACGAAAGAGGCGCCGGCTAACCACCTTTGGAAGGATTGTTATATTATGCAGGAGTTTAAAAACTCTAATGCCTTCCGGTATGACCGCGGGTCAGGTGGCGGTTCAGGACCCGGTTTCCATGGGCCGGGTCACGATGGAAATTCCGGTACAGGTCTCAATCAGGGCGGTCACAACAACCAGAATAGTCAGAGCGGTCAACAGCAGCAGCAGCAGTCGGGTTATCAGAGCCAGCCGAAACAGTTGAACAATGGGCAATATCATGTTTTCACAACTAGCTTGGATAAGCGCGACCGGAAGCTTCACAAGCGAGCGGTGAACTCTGTTGAACCGGCTGTGCCACGTTACTTACGCTGGTCGGAGCAGCCTATCATATGGAGCAGGGAGGATCACCCCCTGGATTGACAATCCGGGCCAGTTGGCATTAGTAGTAGACCCTCAGGTGGGGGTTATAAATTCACCAAGGTACTCATGGATGGAGGGAGCAGCATTAACATCCTGTACTATGAGACACTCCGCCGCATGGGGCTAACAGACAAAGATCTCAAACCGTCTAATACGGTGTTCCATGGTGTGGTGCCTGGCAAATCGGCGTACCCTGTTGGTAAGATAGCCCTGGAGGTGGCTTTTGGGGACGAGCATGATTCCCGATCCGAAAAACTAACCTTTGAGGTGGTGAAGATCCGGAGCCCGTATCACGCCTTGTTTGGGCGGCTCGCTTATGCCAAATTCATGGCACAGCCTTGTTATATCTACTTACAGCTCAAAATGCCGGGTTACAAGGGGACAATAACGGTTCATGGGAGCCGTAAGGTTGCTTTGGAATGTGAGGAAGGTGATGCCGCCTATGCAGAGTCAGTTTGTGCCACGGAGGAGTTGAAATATTATATGGACAATGTTGATCCGGCGGACATGACCCCTTTGAAGAAGCCAACCACGGAGCATGATTCAGATCTGAAGTTCAAATCGGCGGCCGAGACTAAGCTTGTTGACTTCGTACCCAGCGATTCGTCCAAGCAGTTCACTGTCAGTGCCAACTTGGACCCTAAATAGGAAAGCGCGCTCATCGAGTTCATCCGTGAGAATCGGGACATTTTTGCATGGAAGCCTTCTGACATGCCAGGTGTACCAAGGGAACTCGCTGAGCACACTCTTAATGTTGATCCCAAGTATAAACCGATAAAACAGTTTCTCCGCCGGTTTAACGAAGAAAGGCGCAAAGCTATTGGAGAGGAAGTGGCCAGGCTTTTAGCGGCTTATTTTATCATTGAGGTGTTCCATCCAGAGTGGCTTGCTAATCCGGTGCTGGTTCTTAAGAAAAACGGCACTTGGCGTATGTGTGTGGATTACACGGATCTTAACAGGGCTTGTCCAGCGGATCCTTTTGCCCTCCCCCACATTGACCAGATCATTGATGCCACGGCGGGTTGCGAGCGTTTGAGTTTTTTGGATGCATATTCTCGATATCATCAGATCAAAATGGAGGTTAAGGACCAGGAGAAGACGACGTTTATTACTCCTTTTGGGGCCTTCTGCTATGTATCTATGCCCTTCGGACTCAAGAGTGCCCAAGCCACTTATCAACGGTGTGTACAGAATTGCCTGCATAAACAGATCAGCCGCAATGTGCACGCCTATGTGGATGATATTGTAGTCAAGTCAAGGCAGAAGGAGAAGATTACGGCTATCACCTCCCTGGCTAAACCGAAGTGTATCAACGATGTTCAGCGTTTGGCAGGCCGGATCGCCGCACTAAGCCGGTTTATCAGCCGCCTCGGAGAGAAGGCTATCCCTTTGTACCAGATGCTGAGAAAGACAGATCAATTCATCTGGAGTCTGGCTGCTGATGAAGCATTGGAGGACTTGAAGCGGCAATTAGCCAATCCGCCCGTTCTTGCGGCTCCAGTCAACAAGGAGCCGTTATTATTATATGTAGCGGCCAATGCTCGGGCAGTTAGCGTGGCTATTATGGTGGAACGCAAGGAGGCAGGCAAGGAATATTCGGTCCAGCGGCCGGTTTATTATATCAGCGAGGTGCGTATTGAATCCAAGCAAAGGTATCCGCATTGGCAGAAGCTGGTATATGGAGTTTTCATGGCAAGCCGGAAGTTGAAGCAGTATTTTCAAGGGCACCCCATCACAGTGGTCAGTTCAGCTCCCTTGGGTGATATCATACAAAACCGAGAGGTGACTGGCCGGATTGCCAAGTGGGCTATAGAGCTTGGGCCGGACGGATTGAAGTACGTGCCTCGGATAGCGGTAAAGTCTCAAGCGCTTGTTGATTTCATCAATGATTGGACGGAGTTGCAAGCACCAGAGCAGAAGCCGGATCACACATATTGGACTATTCATTTTGATGGATCCAGGCAATTGGAAGGCTCGGGGGCTGGAGTCGTATTAACTTCCCCACGAGGTGATAAGTTTTGTTATGTTCTCCGCTTAATGTTCCCTTGTACTAATAATGCAGCTGAGTATGAAGCCTTGCTCCATGGTCTCCGGATGGCCAAAGAGATGAACTTAAGCCTGGTTAAGTGCTTCGGTGACTCGGACCTCGTGGCTCAACAGGTGTCTGGCACTTGGGATTCTAAGGACCCGCTCATGGCTGCATATCGTCGTGAAGTGGATAATATTGCGGGTCACTTCAAAGGTTATCAAGTGGATCACGTGGACCGTCGAAGGAATGAAGCGGCGGACGCTTTAAGCCGGTTGGGCTCTCAGCGCAAACCGGTCCCGCCTAATGTCTTTCTTGATGTGTTGCACAACCCGTCAGTCAAGCTCCCAGGTGAAGCGGATTTGGCTATTCCTGATCCGGAGGCTCAATTGGTGGCAGCCCTGCATGTCATTCTGGATTGGGCAGTTCCTTATCTCGCGTACATGAACCGGGGAGAGTTGCCGGAGGATGAGATTTTAGCCAGGCAGATAGTCCGGTGATCCAAGTCTATGACGATCTTCAATGGCGAGTTGCATCATTGCAGTGTATCAGGGGCGTTTCAACGTTGTGTTTCTCCTGAAGAAGGCTGTGAAATCTTACAAGAAATCCATGAAGGAGATTGTGGACACCACGCCGGTTCAAAGTCTCTGGTGGCAAAGGCGTTTCGTCACGGGTTCTACTGGTTGACAGCGCATGCTGATGCGGAGGACTTGGTTAAACGGTGTGATGGCTGTCAGAAATTTTCAAGGCGTGCTCATGTGCCGGCTCAAGAATTGAGGATGATCCCAATCACTTGGCCGTTTGCAACTTGGGGGCTAGATATGGTCGGACCTTTTAAAAGATCCAAGGATAAGAAAACCCACCTCTTGGTAGGAGTTGACAAATTTACCAAGTGGGTTGAAGCGGAGCCTGTCAGCAAGTGTGATGCAGCAACAGCGGTGCACTTCATCAAAAAGGTGATTTTCCGGTTTGGCTTTCCACACAGTATCATTACTGACAATGGTACCAATTTATCCAAGGGCGCTATGAAAGAGTTCTGTGAACGTGAGCACATCCGACTTGACGTATCATCAGTGGCTCACCCCCAGTCCAATGGGCAGGCAGAACGGGCTAACCAAGAAATCTTGCGAGGCATCAAACCCTGGCTTATGGTTCCATTACAAAGAACACCAGGATGTTGGGTTGAAGAACTACCATCTGTGTTATGGAGTATCAATACTACGCCCAACCGATCCACATGATACATGCCGTTTTTTATGGTCTATGGAGCGGAGGCAGTTCTCCCTAGTGATATCCGGCATGATTCTCCTCGTGTGACAGCTTATGTTGAAGCGGACAATGAGACAGCACGGCAAGACGCTTTGGACCTATTGGACGAGGAGCGTGATATAGCGGCGGCCCGCTCGGCGATTTATCAACAAGATCTTCGTCGCTATCACAGTCGCCGGATTAGAACCAGAACTTTTCAAGAAGGAGATTTGGTGCTTCGACTTATCCAGGACCAGACAGATATGCACAAGTTATCCCCACCTTGGGAGGGACCTTTTGTGGTCAGCAAAAATCTGCACAACGGGTCATACTATCTGATTGATATTCGAGAGCATAACAACTCACGCACATCAGAGGAGGAGACCAATAGGCCATGGAACATAGCTCATCTTCGTCCTTACTACACTTGAGCCATTGGCTTTATCTATGTACATATTATAACAGTGTATATATTATCTTTGATATAATAAAACCGGAGCCTCAGCTAAAGCGGGGTCTCTGTCTTTTCTTATCATACGTGATTACATGGAGTGGTACTGTCTTAAAGCGGCCTCCGGTTTACCCCTTGAATTTTGCTTTTTATATATCACTTGGGGCCTTGGTCGCGTCCGAACCAACGCAACACCTTTTGATAGGCGAAAGCCACCGGATCACTTGGGGACATGGTCAAGTCTGAACCAGTCACGCCTCTGGTCGGCCTAAGGCCACAAAATCACTTGGGGGCTTGGTCGAACCCGAACCATTGCCACGCCTTTTGATTGGCATATATGCCACGGTTTCATTTGGGGACCTGGCTGACTTGAACCATTGTCACTCCTATTGGGGGCTTGGTCCTTTCCAACCATGGTAACACCATCTGATCAGCTCAGTATAGCATATTTTTTGCAAAACGGTTTTTATCATTGCCTTTGCTTCCATGTTTATTTGATGGCTTGTTTTTTTGGTTTTTGTTGGGTCTTCTTTATGCCAACAACACCTTTTTCCGGTTCAGCCGATGGATTTGATTCCCTTTTAATCCGGAGGAGTATGCCGGTTTACCTTTCCTGTTAACATCATGGAGTAACAAGAGGGTTCATAATAACCCAGCGCAGTTTACATGGGAGCTGTTTTCTCCCCTTTGACGGTAGCAGTTTATACAACCCCCGCTTCAAGCTTGGCTAAGCCAACTTCATGCCCGGCGATGGCAGGTACTTTGTATCGCTTATATGGTTATGTGCTTTAAAAATATTGATGATATATCTATATCCAGATTATAAACCGGCTGGCGGTATAACCGCCACCGAAGTTCAAAATTTTCTGATTGCAGGAAATATAGATTAAAGTTTCTCAAAGCAACAACATCAGTACTTATGCATGAAGGCATACTCAAAGCAGAAGTATTAACTATCCTATTACAAGGCAACAAGGTGCCCAAATAAGATCATTGTTATTTTGGCGGATCATCATAAGGCAGTAGTTTAAACCGGCTTCCGGTTCAAGCCTGCTCATCGTCCTGCGCTGCTTCTGTTTCCTCGTCTCTATCCATTGGCTGGAAATCAACAGTGGTCCAGTCGATTCCCATTAAAGCTTCAAAGACATCCTCTTCATGGATCAGAGAAGACGGTTCAATATCAGGAGCGTAAGTATGCTTACGGATTGGAGGAATCAGATTCTCCGCTTCAAGAGTTGGGGCAGGCACTCGCTTGTTCTGATCGTTGTATTGAGCTTGATAATGCGTCAAGTCTGCCTCTTTAGCTAATTGACAGGCCAGAGGACGCACTGCACGGTTTATTGCCCTCAAGTAATCCTCTTTGAAATCAGAGCCATCTTCCTTCAGGCTGGGATAGCCTTGAGCTGCCTCTACAGGATCGAAATCTGGCACCCATGCCTTTGCCCGGATTAAGGCGTTAATGGCTCCGGTTCGAGCAGCAGATTTTTTAGCTCTTCAATCCGAGCAGGAAGCATTGACAACCTATTAAGAGTGTCCTGAATTAGAGAGGGTGCCGGATTGTTATGAGAGGCTGTGGTGATGATCCGCTGCGCTCCGGTATACAGTTGTTCGACTAAGGTGTAGGCAGCCTTCAGCTTCTTCCGCACATCTGACCCTAAGTGCCCTATGCGGGTACCTGCAACAATATAGGGATGATCTCAAACCGGATTTATTATAAGCAAGCAAGAGTTGTCACAGAAACTAAAAGGAGCTTACCAAAGATAGCAGCGGTCATGGAGTGTATTTGCCGCTTTACGGCGGTCAGCTCATCTACCACCGGTTTAAGGGCAGCCTCAGCATTTTCCGCTCTTTTTGTTAAAGCGGCCTTCTCAGTGGCCCAATCAGCCCGCTCTTTCTTGAAGCCCTCCTTCAGCTGTTCAGTGATGCTCAAGGCGCTGGTTAATTCTTCCCTTGCCTTGTCTGTTTCAGCCTGTTGAGTTTTCAAGGTTTCCCGAAGATCAGTAATCCGGTCCTCCTTGACCCTTACTTCAGCCTGCATACAGACAGTACTTGGCTTTAAACAAAACGGTACAAGAATTTGAAGTATCAACCACATAACAAGTTATACGCTTGATACTTGGGGGCTAATGCACCTTCAATTTTCATCTATTACAAAGTCCCAAGCTCAATACAGGTATTCAACTTGGCACTTGGGGGCTAATGGCTATTTGCTCAATTATTATCTGATATGACATTCATTATTGGAGTCCCGGTTTAACTATGTTAAGTCAAACCGACCCTTGGGGGCTATATTGACGGATTTGAAAGTGCTAAGGATTTTGCTCAAGTCCCGGTTTGAAGAAGCTTACAAACCGGCCCTTGGGGGCTAGGATGATTAATACAGTGGCAGGAAGTAAAGAAGAAACACAAGATAGTTACCTCAAATTTGTCTCTCATCATCTTTACCAGGCCAGCTTCACAGTCGCGGCTAGTATATAGCCGGTTCAAGTAACCAGAATGCAGATTTTGGGCACTCAGAGCAGCATATGTTTCCAGTTCTATATCCCATTTGCCTCTGTTCTTGGCAGAAGAATCCTCTTTCACTGTATGCTTGGTTAAAGCAACAGGATTCCCTGGTTCAAAGCGACCGACGCCGGTAATTACAACATCATCATCCTTAGACTCACCGGTTTGCGTGGGTGCGGTCGGTTTATCAGCAGGGTTGCGGGATTTTTCAATCCGGACGGAGCTGGCAGGCGGGTCAGCAGAGACTGAGGTATTGATAGGCCTTTCCTCAGGAATAGCATCGTCTTGCAAAGGAGGATCATTGGGAATATCCTCATGAGCAAACACTTCAAGATCTGGCGCTTTATCCTGTTCTGGGCGACGTCTTCTTCAGCCGCTTTGTCCAGGCGGGCCTGATTGCTCGGTTTAGGTTTAGCCCTGAAAGAAAAACAAAGAATCAAGGAACAACATAAATTATTACACAGTATACTGGAAGCATATATTCAGCCTAGCTTACCCAAGAACCGTTTTCAGTGGCGGTAGCTGAGTGGCCAATGATTCACCAGAGGATGAATGAGAAGTAACCAGATAATTGGAGTCGGACGGATTAAGAGGTTGACGGAAGAAACCCGCTTTAGGATATAAATCAATAAAAAGGTCGGAGACCTTGGAGCGGCGTTTTCGAACCGGACTGTTTGGTCAACCGGCGGAGGTAACTACCTGGCCACTATGCCGGGTTGTGCGGCGAGCTTCATGTTGCTGAGTCTTCATAAGAAATTCGGGATCCAAGTAAGCAAGTGGATGAGAAAATTTAACTTTCCGGTTTGCCTGGCGAAATTTTGGCAAAGGCAAAATTTCTGAATCGGAAGAGAGAATAGTTACCTCAGCGACTTCAGCATGGCTGGCTTCAGCGTCGTCCTGACAAGTATCATCATCAATAAGGCATGTAAAAAGTAAGCCTAGTGAATCAAGTTCTACCTCAAGGTCCGGGTTACCCACATCATCATCAATAGCTGGATTGGATGAAGCGGTGGTTTTCCTTTTGTGAGTTGGCTTCTTGATAACCTTGGTCTTGGGCCGGGTTGACCGTCCTGCTTTCTCCGTTTTGTCTTGTGGAAGCTTCTTGCTCCAAAACGGATTATCACCCTGGTTCAGCAGTAATTAATGTCAGACAGAGGAAGCAGTAATATGTTCAATAACAGAACAATCAAAATCTTACCGCTGGCGGTTTGTTGGTGGCGCAGTAAGGAAGCAGACCGGTTTGAGCGCAGAGGTGCTCCGGTTCATTCAAGATCATCTTTACAGAATCTGTGACTTCATCATCAGAGAGTTGGATTTTCGTGTGTCGGAGTGGGTCATCGACGCTGTCAGTATACTTGCACATCAAACCGGAGCGCCGGCTGAGAGGCAGTATGCTCCATGATATCCAACAACGTGCAAGGTCTATTCCCGTTAAACCATTGGCCATAAAGGTTCGGAGCTTGGACAGTTGCGGAGCGTATTTACTTCTCTCCTTGGCATTTAATCTCTGTGGAAAGGGGTGAGTGTTGCTGAGCCGCTCCGGACGGAAGCCAGGCAAGGGATTTTCATTGTCAGGGGAGGTATCTTTGCAATAAAACCAAGTTGCATTCCACTCCTTGGGGTGAGTATGTAGTTTGACGTGGGGATAAGTAATCTCTTTCCTTTTTTGAATTGCCATACCGCCCAATTCGGTATTGGGGCCATCAGTAAATTCAGTGCGACGGTTTAAGTGGAAGCAGTCTCTAAAAAATTCGACCGAAGGCTCCTCTTGAAGGTATACCTCAGATAGCACTTGGAAGTGGCATAAGTTGGTAACAGAATTGGGGCCAATATCTTGCGGGCGGAGCTGAAAATTGGCTAATACATCCCGGAAAAACTTTGAACCAGGTGGTTTGAAGCCCCGGGCCAAATGATCTGCGAAAACCACTACCTCCCCCTCTTGAGGTGTGGGAGGACATTCATCACCAGGAACCCTCCAGTGGATAGTATCTTTGCCGTCTAAAGCGCCAATCAGGACTAAGTCATCCAGCTGAGTTTCTGTGACGCGAGAAGGAACCCAATTGCATTCATATACTTGTTTGGCCATGGTGAGATCTACAAGAATAGGTGATTCCGGTTCAAGAGTATGTTGGATAAACGAAGGTGCTGATCTAAGCAAATGTTAAACCGGAGGCAGTACACATATGGATCCTGGCGGTTCAACAAGGGGACTAATGGTATATACCGGTTTACTAACTTTTTCTATGTTAAGTTAAACCGTCTGATCTAAACAATGGAAGCAATCGAAGTTGTGGATGGCTAAGTATGCAGAAACAGGTTTCACAAGATTCTATTGCAACAATGGATCTAAAGCAAGCTTAGAAAAACAGAAAATATTCAAAAGAGTGAGACAGAACGGAAGTGAACCAATGCGCGGATATGTACGAGAGATCTACGGATGCTAAAAGATTATTACTGAACAGAGCAGGGGTTCACAGATTCATTCAAGAGTCAGGGTGCGAGTATGAACAAGCGACGAACACGGCGCGAACATGAAACCCTAAGAGCAGATCTAGGTCAAGAAGAGAAGAAAGCTTACCGAAAACGAAGAAGATGCGGAAGGATGCCGCAGTACTCTGGTGCGTTTAGGTTGATGCACCGGCCCAAGACGATGCAGAGGCCGACGACGGCGGCGGAGCTCCAAGGCTGGCGACGCGAGGAAGACGAAGGGAAGAAAAGGAAGTGACCCTTCGGTCTATTTATAAGGCAACAGACGTAGGTCAGGCGCGTGAATCCAGGAGCTAAATTTCTGGAAGTGGAGCGGATGGCCTGGATGTCACACATCTATTAATAAAGGTGGGCGTCATAAATGATAGCCTGAAGATGACGTCATGCCGGTTTACCGCAACCAGGAATGATGATGACATGGCGGTTTGCCAATTACCAGAAGATGTCCAAGACAAAGATTTTGTGAAGGATTGACATGAACCAGTTCAAATCAATCCGGGGCCTAATGTTGTGGATATTACCACTGGGCATGAACCGGCCTGCTTGGGCCGGGTTAACTTCATTAGTGGTACAAGCAGATGAAGGCCCAAGGCCTGTAGTCGGTTTAGAAACTGTAGCCGTAAGACGGCTTGATGTATAACTTGTATTGTAAGTTAGGAATAGAGAGATACCAACCAGGATACGAGTATGAACCGGTTGGGACTCTATGGACCGACGGGCGTCACCCGTGTATATAAGGGGGCGACCCGGCGGCGGTTCAGGAGAGACAACGACAACTCGAGCCTAGGAGAAGCTTGTTTGCTCCCTAGCCATCGAGACCACATCAATTCCATCACAACTAGACGTAGGCTTTTACCTTCATCGAAGGGGCCGAACTAGTATAAACCCTCGTGTCTGTGTGTCCGCTTTAACCCCTTCGAGTTAACCCGTAGCGATGGCTCCACGACTAAGTCCTTTCACTAGGACATCTGCCGTGACAAATCCACGACACTTAGTCATTGTAGCAATTGCAGTTTATCATAACATCGGAAAGAGTCTATGTCAGAGCTTAAAAGCAAGTCCACATACTCAACTATCACTTAGTCCTTCATAATTGCTAACACTCACGCAATACCTGTGGTTACGGAGTTTTAGTCGGACACAGAGAAAGATAGGGGCTTATAGTTTTGCCCCATGTCAGGACCCCGACTCAATGCCACATCGATCTAGCATGTAACACCTCATATCACTTTGCGGCCTCACGCACGGTATTCCCACGGTGTCGCCTTACCTTAGCCCGGGACCGTTTGCGCCTTTTGGCACACGTATATGACAGTGTCGCTAGCATCCATATGATAAGGAGCCCGGGCTGACATGGCTAGTCGTAAACCCAAAGTGGCACAGACTTACAGGGACAGGCATCCATGACCCAGCATCGAACGTGTCGGTCATCAGCGAGTGAATCCAGGCTGTAGCACTGGGCTAGCAGGACTCCGGTGAACCGGGCTGTAGCGGGCTAACAGGACTCCGGTATTCATCGCGTGACATTTCCCCGAAGGGACAGACACAGGAACGAAGAAGGACACATGCCGGCCAGCCTAAGTGCTCCGGAGCAGTAGCAAGCTACCATGGCTCGGTGGAAACACTAGGAGACATTTCCCGGTAAGAGAGGCTACCAAGGATAAACAACTAGGTTGTCAGATCCCACACATACCAAGCATTTCAATAACATACACACAATATGCTCGATATGTGCAAAAACAACATGGCATCACAACATGACTCTACAACTCAAGTATTTAATCAATAGGCTCCGAGGAGCGAGATATTACAAACAGGGGTCTCACGACCCAACATTCAGAGCATACAAGTCAAACACAAGCGGTAGCTATCATGTCTGAGTACAGACATCTATAAATGAAAAAGGCTGAGAAGCCTGACTATCTATCAGATCCTGCCGAGGGCACAAGATCGTAGCTGAGGTATCAAGCTAAACGTCGAAGTCCACGTGGAACTACTAGTGAGACTGAAGTCTCTCTGCAAAACATAAAATAGGCAAACGTGAGTACAAATGTACCCAGCAAGACTTACATCAGATCTATCTACATATGCCTCATTATCAACAAAGGGGATGGTGGAGTTTGACTGCAGCAAGCCAGCTTTGACTCAGTGGCTAACCTGAACTACGACTGCAAGTAACTCTTTTGAGGTGGCGCACACGAGTCCACCTATTCACCAACCAATACACCACTATGGATTCGCTCCCGTCTCCCTACGAGAACGCCATCCATAGCACTCACGCTTATCTTGCGTATTTTAGAGTATCCACTTTCACTTGTCTATGAACTATGCAAGGGGTCCAAGTTTCCATATCCGAGGAATCCGGCTATTCGAATAGATATTGATAACCCTGCAGGGGTGTACTTCTTCACACACGCTTTCGCCACTTATCGCCCTGTACACGTCATGTACCTCGGCAACCTTCAAGCGGAAGCCGGGCGAGGGAGTCGGCCACGACCTGACTAACCGAACAAGTCTCTAGTCCAGGTTTATCGCCTATTCGGGTTCCATCCGCAAGGAGATCCGTCCGGGGTGTCGCTCACGGCCCCAAACGATGTGTGCAGGGTTCCCAAGCCCACCAACCGGGTGCCACTTGGTACACCGTGCCACTGTGCCTAGTCTGTCCCAAGCCCACCTGTACCGGGTGCCACTTGGTAGACTACTAACACTACCTACAAACACCAGAAACTAGTTGCAACTCCTGGACAGAGATCAAGTTGATTAATAAGTCGAGAGAGCTTGGAGCGCTCGGAGCCCAATGTGTGGTAGTAACTGATCATGGATCACAAACACAGAACTCAGTTCCTGAGGACGGCTGCAATGAGACAACCCACCATGTACTCCTACATGGCCTCTCACCGCTACCTTTACCAAATCGTGTTCACACACTTAGTTCACCCATAGTAGGACATGTTCACACACCTCTGATTCATCCCCGATGAATCAGACCTGACTCAACTCTAAGCAGTAGCAGGCATGACAAACAAGCATGAATGAGTAGGCACATCAGGGCTCAAACAACTCCTACTCATGCTAGTGGGTTTCATCTATTTACTGTGGCAATGACAGGTCATGCAGAGGATAAAGGGGTTCAGCTATCGCAGCAAGTAACAATTATATCGTTGTTGTCCTAATGCAGTAAAAGAGAGCAGGAGTGAGAGAGTGGGATTTTATCGGAATGAACAAGGGGGTTTTGCTTGCCTGGCACTTCTGAAGATAATATAGCTCTTCATCGGTGTCATCGATCACATCGTCGGTACACGTCTATCGAGAGGGGACAATTACCGGCAAATACAGAAAAACACGATCAATGCAGCACAATATGATGCATGATCATGACATGGCAAAATGAATGTGTTTTGGGCTAATGCATCTAGCAACAGATTAAATGAAGTTGGTTTGAATACAAAATTCAAATTCAAACTCCATATGTGATTATTCAAATGCCATTCAATATGATTTGTGCTAAACAGCAGCTATAAGTTGTTCTAACATGCATGAAAATGGTACAGATGGATTCCTTGAATTTTTTTGATAATTTTTCATATATAAATTATTTAATTTGGAGTTACGGTTAATTTTCTATGATTTATTGAAGTTTTAGCTATTTTCTGGAATTATAAATTATTTCCTAATTTATTTTAATTCCAGAAAGGAATTATTGCGTCAGCATGACCTCATGCTGACCTCAACAGGTCAACAGGGCGGTCCAGGTCAAACCTGACGTGTGGGGTCCACACGTCAGTGACACGGGTTAAACAGGGGGGTTTAGTTTAGCTTAATTAAAGATTAGGGCACTAGGGCCCACATGTCAGTGTCAGCAGGGGGGTAATTAAATTAAAATAACTAAACTAGTTATCAGGGGGGCTGGCCCCACTTGTCATCGCCCAGGGGGGGTCAAACCCCTGGTCAACAGGGCCTAACCCACCGGCGTCTAGCCGCCGGCAATGACCAGACGCGGCGGAGGCTCGGGAATCGCCCACAGGGCACGGTTTAGGGCGCGGATGGGTCCTACGGTGAGCTGGGACTCGTGCGCATCCAGCGGTGGCGGCGAATGGAGCTGGGGTGGCCCGAAGCGACGGCAACTACGACGACGGCGGCGGCCGGAGTTCGGGCGACCACGGGTTTGATGCTGCAGAGAGCAAGCGGGCTAGTTTTTGCGCTAGGCATGCTCTATGGGAAACTACGAACGCGCAGGGCTCGCCGGGGTGACCAAATGGTCACCGGAGCTACGCCGGCAGCGAGCTCGGCGGAGGTGAGCTTCGGCCATGGCGGAATCGGTGCTAGAGGACGCGCTAGAGGAAGGGAACAGGGGGGAAATGGAGAGGAGCTCACGTAGGGACTAGCAGAGTCGACGACGAGGTCGGGGAAGCTCTGGACGACGCGAATTTACGGCGGCGATCTCCGGGCACCGGAGATTAAGACGACGACGTTGGCGATGAAGCAAAGCCCTCCGGCTCGTTTCCTTCGGCTTGGGGATGTGGTGCTCGATTGCGGAGCTGCTGGGCACGGTCACGGGACGAGAGGTGGTCGGTGGTCATAGCTACGGCGAGCGGCGCTCTCAGGTGCGTTCGGTGACGAGAGGGAGGGAGAGCAAAGGAGGAGGAGGGGGTCCAGAGAGCGAGGGAGAAGTGAGAGGGGGTCGGGGGCTGCGTGGCGTCGCGGGAGGGACCAGGGGAGGAGGAGGCAACCAGGCAGGGAGGAGGTGGCCGGGGCGCGTGGCCGCGCGCGCCGGGCGCGTGCCCGTCCTCCTGGCAGAGGAGGAAGGCGACAGGGGAGGGAGGCGGCGGTGGGCTGGGCCAGCGGGAGGAGCTGGCTAGCTGGGCCGGCTACAGGTAAGTGGCCCAGGTAGGCTTCTGTTCTTTTTATTTTTTTCTTCTGTTTTGTTTTATTTAATTTATTTTGCCACTGTTTTGAATTTAAAATAATTCAAACAATGCCAAAAACTCCTCTGAATATTTTATATTGCTAAATGGACTTTTCCAAAAGCTTATAAAATATATCAGGGGTATTTGAAATTATATTCTAATTATATGAATATAATTCAAATTCAAATAGCTAATGAATTAAATCCAAAGTCCCAAAAATAATTCCTTAAAAAAGGTTCAATATTTTGGTTGGGACCAGAACCCTTACCAAAAATTATCAAACATTTAAGAAAAGCATTTTGGAGCAATGAATGAGATTTCTAGGGTTTTTGCCCCTCTTTTATTTAAGTTTTTGAGGCTTCCAAAATTCCCTCAGTTCAAATTTTCAGAATTTAAACATGATGCACACATGAGCTAGCCTAGAGCACTACCAGCAGCTAGGGATGTGACAACTCACCCCCACTAAACAAAAATCTCGTCCCGAGATTCAAGCGTAGGGTAAGGTGAAGGGGAAAACGCAACTAGTATAATCTTCACGATCCAGGTTGCACTTCAAATGAACGTTGATTTGAACACCATCTTTGTCTTGTCGTCTTGCTCTAAGAACTCCAGCTAATCATGACAAGAAGAGGAAAGGAAAACCCTAGAAGGATCGGTCTTCTCGAAGGTTGAACAACTCAGGATTAACTCCCGGAATGTGTCATAGCAACATCTCTCAAGCTGAGAGACGAAGCATACCTCTAGAGGGATGGAGTGGAGCAGGTGACGAGGTTCACTAGGTAGACAACAATTCCAGACTTAAGAATGTGGTGATCGGTTGTCAACATAGCGAGGAGTTGAATTGCCATGATATCACGACGAAACATCCTGGAGGAGGGTGATTCGTAGATTATTATCTTAAGTGGCAAAAAGAATTACCTTTGATATATAGATCATTGAGACTCTCTATATCAGCCTAAGGCAAATCACAGCAATCGATTGGCGGGGGTCGGTAGAATGGCATACTCGGGCCAGAATGGATGATGTGGATTACCTTGTTGAAGACAACGTAATGGATGAATTTGCTTATCACCGGAAATGGAAGAGACCCATGGTAGAATGGCACATTGGCGGTGCAAGCTGGGAACAAAATGCAAATGATGGGAATGATTCTGGTAACTGGGGAAGAACCCAACAATAAAGAGTGAATTCACTGTTGGAGTGGTTATAGCATAACCGAAGAGACTAGGAGCAATCCCGGTTAGTGCCGATGATAACACGTAGCGCTTGTGCGTGCTCTCAAGAACTTGAGCATTTCCACAATCATCAAGGTTTTATCAACATCCGTGTCAACGGTGCTGACCACACAACATACTACCGTGATGAATGATGATGGATGATGCAGAAGCAAAGGAAGATAACCTTTCTCAGATTTCACCCTAGCAATGCCAAGGAAAGAAAATCTGGATGATCGACCGATAGACATTTAGCACTCCGCCTCTAATGTTCTCCTTGACATGCTAGTGTAACCCATTCATAGATATGGTTTGATAACTAGAACATCAAGTAAAGGTCGGACTTCGGGAGCAATAGAATCCATAAGGAACAGTTACAGAGGTAAATCCTACGAAATCCTTATGGGGAGGTGGCCAACTTCCTCAAACAAGATACTACAATGATAGGTCTTCCGGCTGGGTGTGTTGGCCACGACATCCACCTTACCGGTTATCGAGGGACCAAAATTATAGTTCTTGGGAAATATTCCAACCATCATATCTGCCTGAGACTCAGATCTGGTTGGTGTCAGGATATTCCGGACTCATCGAGTCTAGGAAGAAAATGAAAGTTTGCAACACAAATCGACGAGATGACGTTGCGAGATCCTCAGGAAATGAACTACGATAGCAAGCTCCAAAACATGAGCTGGTTCTGCTACAAACATGTGAACATGTTGTCCCAGACAAGCATGACCACATGGTAGTCTTATAATAAAACACTACCGAGTTCTGGTTGGGAACCATCATCGAGGATATCAAAATTCTTGATTAAGCCCGGGTTAGCTCTTAAAAAGAACTCCTTCTCCTAGAACAAATCAATTAGTGGCTTGGGGTGCTACGGAATACATATGGAGTGGAGGTAATTAATCTACCAAACCATAGTATACTTTGCACATGTATGACTGACTTGGGACAATTCCAGAGGAAACAAAACAAACCTTTCTCAAACCCACGGCGGCAACTTACATCAAATGCACGTGAATCAAAGGAAGTCACTTCCTTCATCTAGCATATGCTTCATGAGTTAGCATGAACAGATGCTTTCAAAAGTTTCCAACACTAGCTTAATGTTCAGCAAAATTATGGAGAAGACCAGGATGTTGTCGATGGGCTCAACAACAATTCATCCGGTTTCCCTTTTTAAAAGGAATTCCATAGTTAAGTGAACGCGGTGATAGCATTGGTCAGACTAAAAGATATAATGGTGTATGCTCGAGGGATCAACCACGAGTAAGACAACATTACGAATATCGTTGGTTCTGGTCTGATTGGATGATAGCCCATACTCAATCAAAGGTTTGGGTAAGATAATAGATCCAACAATTGTTCACGAGGACCAATTGATGAAGATATCATCTTTCTTCAACACACACACACACACAAGAATATCCCGTTGGAACGAACTAAGTCAGGCAAGCTTTTATCTTCCAACTCTCCAAGTTGTTGTCTAGCTTAACCAACTAGCTCAGGGATATCTAACACCGATTCTTGGAGAAAGGGTGGTTTACAAGGAACCAACTTGATCACGAGCTCAACATAGCGGTCAGGTGACAACCTGGTAATACTTCCGAGAAGATCTTCGGAAATCACGAACCACCGATATGTTACTAAGCTCGAGAACAATCTTGCTTTTGAGGGCAAGACGATATGATCAAATGAGTGAGGACTTGACAAGATCCTAACTCATCATTCGAAGGGTGTACCGAAATAAGCACTAGGTAGCACGATCAGCCTTAGAAGGATGATCCAAAACCAACACGCTAAGAATGAGGTTATTGTCCATTTAACTACCAATCAACGAGGTTGCTGGGAGTATTGATTTCACACATCACAATTCATTTGTCGGTATTCCGGTTGCATTAACACGAGGGCCGAGGAATGACTAATGATGGTGAGAAGTATCACTACGTCAAAATTCATGAGAGTTGGTGCAGTTCTCATGACAATTCTGACATAAAGGGGGTAATACTCCAAGGTAGAACAGAGCAAAAGCTGGATTGGCATTTTGATCTGCGGAGCACAACTTCTTTGACCCAATCCTGGATATGGAAGAGGTACTGGAGTTTGTTTCTCCTAGTCATTCCGGAATAGAATGGCTTGATGGACCACAAGAGTAATAGGTATCGATGAACGATTGCACGCATACTCTTGGCTATCAATTGATAAACGAGGGTCAGAGGACAACTAAAGAGGGACAACTCAAAGGAACATACGATTTTCTGAGTTGTGGATGCATGGTTTAGCATGTTGAACCAAGTTCAACATGTTTCTTCCGGATAACCCATGCAGAAAGGTTGAGCTGGCAGAGTCACAATATAGCATGGAGAACTCATCGAGAGCACTCTTGTTGTCATCTTTTGGTTCAGAAGAACTCCTGTCAAGAATGATTCATGGTAATTGGAAGAAGGATGTACCATGAACCTCGAGGACTATCGCAAAGGTTACTATTATCCTAAAGGAACTAGCAACACTATCAACATGATGTAAGTAGGATGAATCTCGGGTTCAAAACCCAGGAATAGAATACCTACTCCTAAGTAGCATCACGGGATGCTTTCGAGAATGATGGCCAGAATAATCACACTAGGAACACAAATCATGGCTAAATTACTAGATGATCCCCTAAGACAACTAGGGTCATAATAATAACTCCCACCTAATTGTCAAGGCAATAGAATACCTCAACTCAACAATTAGTGTGATTGAGCTGGCATAAAGGAACATCGAAACCAAAGGGAAAGGATTTTGCAAGTGCATCAGACTGTTTAGAGACCTGGAATAACTCGGACAGCATAACGGCTGTAAATGCTCAGAAAAGATTTGAGACATTCACAAAAAATGGTGGCATAACCACTCAGAAGCACAATATCAAGGTTTGGAGATCAACAGTTAACGTACGGAAGTAGTAGGAACTGAACTGAGACTTAAATCCAACAATCTTATAAGTCTACGGATTAGTAACACGTGATCCTGATAGAAAGAAGAGATAGCCTAGTTCTTAATCCCCGTAGAAGAGAAGATGATGACTCAGATCAGAAGGCCACGAGGTATAAGGAGTAAAAAGAGCCTGACGTTCCATCCCACAATCAATTCCCTTATATAACTAAAGAATTTCTAGACTCAACTTCGACCAGTTTGGCTTGGTAATCCTACAGGCAGTCAAGCTCTGATACCAACGCTGTCAGGACCCCGACTCAATGCCACATCGATCTAGCATGTAACACCTCATATCACTTTGCGGCCTCACGCACGGTATTTCCACGGTGTCGCCTTACCTTAGCCCGGGACCGTTTGCGCCTTTTGGCACACGTATATGACAGTGTCGCTAGCATCCATATGATAAGGAGCCCGGGCTTACATGGCTAGTCGTAAACCCAAAGTGGCACAGACTTACAGGGACAGGCATCCATGACCCAGCATCGAACGTGTCGGTCATCAGCGAGTGAATCCAGGCTGTAGCACTGGGCTAGCAGGACTCCGGTGAACCGGGCTGTAGCGGGCTAACAGGACTCCGGTATTCATCGCGTGACATTTCCCCGAAGGGACAGACACAGGAACGAAGAAGGACACATGCCGGCCAGCCTAAGTGCTCCGGAGTAGTAGCAAGCTACCATGGCTCGGTGGAAACACTAGGAGACATTTCCCGGTAAGAGAGGCTACCAAGGATAAACAACTAGGTTGTCAGATCCCACACATACCAAGCATTTCAATAACATACACACAATATGCTCGATATGTGCAAAAACAACATGGCATCACAACATGACTCTACAACTCAAGTATTTAATCAATAGGCCCCGAGGAGCGAGATATTACAAACAGGGGCCTCACGACCCAACATTCAGAGCATACAAGTCAAACACAAGCGGAAGCTATCATGTCTGAGTACAGACATCTATAAATGAAAAAGGCTGAGAAGCCTGACTATCTATCAGATCCTGCCGAGGGCACAAGATCGTAGCTGAGGTATCAAGCTAAACGTCGAAGTCCACATGGAACTACTAGTGAGACTGAAGTCTCTCTGCAAAACATAAAATAGGCAAACGTGAGTACAAATGTACCCAGCAAGACTTACATCAGATCTATCTACATATGCCTCATTATCAACAAAGGGGATGGTGGAGTTTGACTGCAGCAAGCCAGCTTTGACTCAGTGGCTAACCTGAACTACGACTGCAAGTAACTCTTTTGAGGCGGCGCACATGAGTCCACCTATTCACCAACCAATACACCACTATGGATTCGCTCCCGTCTCCCTACGAGAACGCCATCCATATCACTCACGCTTATCTTGCGTATTTTAGAGTATCCACTTTCACTTGTCTATGAACTATGCAAGGGGTCCAAGTTTCCATATCCGAGGAATCCGGCTATTCGAATAGATATTGATAACCCTGCAGGGGTGTACTTCTTCACACACGCTTTTGCCACTTATCGCCCTGTACACATCATGTACCTCGGCAACCTTCAAGCGGAAGCCGGGCGAGGGAGTCGGCCACGACCTGACTAACCGAACAAGTCTCTAGTCCAGGTTTATCGCCTATTCGGGTTCCATCCGCAAGGAGATCCGGCCGGGGTGTCGCTCACGGCCCCAAACGATGTGTGCAGGGTTCCCAAGCCCACCAACCGGGTGCCACTTGGTACACCGTGCCACTGTGCCTAGTCTGTCCCAAGCCCACCTGTACCGGGTGCCACTTGGTAGACTACTAACACTACCTACAAACACCAGAAACTAGTTGCAACTCCTGGACAGAGATCAAGTTGATTAATAAGTCGAGAGAGCTTGGAGCGCCCGGAGCCCAATGTGTGGTAGTAACTGATCATGGATCACAAACACAGAACTCAGTTCCTGAGGACGGCTGCAATGAGACAACCCACCATGTACTCCTACATGGCCTCTCACCGCTACCTTTACCAAATCGTGTTCACACACTTAGTTCACCCATAGTAGGACATGTTCACACGCCTCTGATTCATCCCCGATGAATCAGACCTAACTCAACTCTAAGCAGTAGCAGGCATGACAAACATGCATGAATGAGTAGGCACATCAGGGCTCAAACAACTCCTACTCATGCTAGTGGGTTTCATCTATTTACTGTGGCAATGACAGGTCATGCAGAGGATAAAGGGGTTCAGCTATCGCAGCAAGTAACAATTATATCGTTGTTGTCCTAATGCAGTAAAAGAGAGCAGGAGCGAGAGAGTGGGATTTTATCGGAATTAACAAGGGGGTTTTGCTTGCCTGGCACTTCTGAAGATAATATAGCTCTTCATCGGTGTCATCGATCACATCGTCGGTACACGTCTATCGAGAGGGGACAATTACCGGCAAATACAGAAAAAACACGATCAATGCAATGCACAATATGATGCATGATCATGACATGGCAAAATGAATGTGTTTTGGGCTAATGCATCTAGCAACAGATTAAATGAAGTTGGTTTGAATACAAAATTCAAATTCAAACTCCATATGTGATTATTCAAATGCCATTCAATATGATTTGTGCTAAACAGCAGCTATAAGTTGTTCTAACATGCATGAAAATGGTACAGATGGATTCCTTGAATTTTTTTGATAATTTTTCATATATAAATTATTTAATTTGGAGTTACGGTTAATTTTCTATGATTTATTGAAGTTTTAGCTATTTTCTGGAATTATAAATTATTTCCTAATTTATTTTAATTCCAGAAAGGAATTATTGCGTCAGCATGACCTCATGCTGACCTCAACAGGTCAACAGGGCGGTCCAGGTCAAACCTGACGTGTGGGGTCCACACGTCAGTGACACGGGTTAAACAGGGGGGTTTAGTTTAGCTTAATTAAAGATTAGGGCACTAGGGCCCACATGTGAGTGTCAGCAGGGGGGTAATTAAATTAAAATAACTAAACTAGTTATCAGGGGGGCTGGCCCCACTTGTCATCGCCCAGGGGGGGTCAAACCCCTGGTCAACAGGGCCTAACCCACCGGCGTCTAGCCGCCGGCAACGACCAGACGCGGCGGAGGCTCGGGAATCGCCCACAGGGCACGGTTTAGGGCGCGGATGGGTCCTACGGCGAGCTGGGACTCGTGCGCATCCAGCGGTGGCGGCGAATGGAGCTGGGGTGGCCCGAAGCGACGGCAACTATGACGACGGCGGCGGCCGGAGTTCGGGCGACCACGGGTTTGATGCTGCAGAGAGCAAGCGGGCTAGTTTTTGCGCTAGGCATGCTCTATGGGAAACTACGAACGCGCAGGGCTCGCCGGGGTGACCAAATGGTCACCGGAGCTACGCCGGCGGCGAGCTTGGCGGAGGTGAGCTTTGGCCATGGCGGAATCGGTGCTAGAGGACGCGCTAGAGGAAGGGAACAGGGGGGAAATGGAGAGGAGCTCACGTAGGGACTAGCAGAGTCGACGACGAGGTCGGGGAAGCTCTGGACGACGCGAATTTACGGCGGCGATCTCCGGGCACCGGAGATGAAGACGACGACGTTGGCGACGAAGCAAAGCCCTCCGGCTCGTTTCCTTCGGCTTGGGGATGTGGTGCTCGATTGCGGAGCTGCTGGGCACGGTCACGGGACGAGAGGTGGTCGGTGGTCATAGCTACGGCGAGCGGCGCTCTCAAGTGCGTTCGGTGACGAGAGGGAGGGAGAGCAGAGGAGGAGGAGGGGGTCCAGAGAGCGAGGGAGAAGTGAGAGGGGGTCGGGGGCTGCGTGGCGTCGCGGGAGGGACCAGGGGAGGAGGAGGCAGCCAGGCAGGGAGGAGGTGGCCGGGGCGCGTGGCCGCGCGCGCCGGGCGCGTGCCCGTCCTCCTGGCGGCGGTGGGCTGGGCCAGCGGGAGGAGCTGGCCAGCTGGGCCGGCTACAGGTAAGTGGCCCAGGTAGGCTTCTGTTCTTTTTATTTTTTTCTTCTGTTTTGTTTTATTTAATTTATTTTTCCACTGTTTTGAATTTAAAATAATTCAAACAATGCCAAAAACTCCTCTGAATATTTTATATTGCTAAATGGACTTTTCCAAAAGCTTATAAAATATATCAGGGGTATTTGAAATTATATTCTAATTATATGAATATAATTCAAATTCAAATAGCTAATGAATTAAATCCAAAGTCCCAAAAATAATTCCTTAAAAAAGGTTCAATATTTTGGTTGGGACCAGAACCCTTACCAAAAATTATCAAACATTTAAGAAAAGCATTTTGGAGCAATGAATGAGATTTCTAGGGTTTTTGCCCCTCTTTTATTTAAGTTTTTGAGGCTTCCAAAATTCCCTCAGTTCAAATTTTCAGAATTTAAACATGATGCACACATGAGCTAGCCTAGAGCACTACCAGCAGCTAGGGATGTGACACCCCACAACCTTTTACCTCAAGGGTAATGTCAACAATAATAATTCATGCTCCCCTACATCCAATTAGATATATATATATCATGTTCTTTCCAACATGCTGAGCTTGCCAAAGGATAAAATGAAAAAGGAAAGGTGAAGATCACCGTGACTCTTGCATAAGGTAGAGGATAATAATAAAAGATATGCCCTTCGCAGAGGGAAGCATAGGTTGTAATGCGCATTTAGGGTTGATGCACAAAATCTTAATGCAAAAGAATGTCACTTTATATTGCCCCTTGTATGTGGACCTTTATTATGTAGTCCGTCACTTTTATTACGTCCACAACAAGTTCGTACAAAGCTTATTTTCTCCGCACTAATAAGCCATGCATATTTAGAGAGCAATTTTTATTGCTTGCACCGATGACAACTTACTTGAAGGATCTCACTCAATCCATAGGTAGCATGAGGGGGAAAGGCAAGCTCAACACGTTAGAGGATACATGACAACATACTTTATCTCAGATGTAAGAAAACATAACTCATTATGTTGTCTTCGTTGTCCAACCTCAACTCTTTAGCATGTCATATTTTAATGAGTGCTCCCAATCATAAAAGATGTCAATGATAATATATCTATATGTGAAACCTCTCTTTCCTTATTACTTCCTATTAATTGCAACGATGACCAAAGCTATATTTGCCAACTCCCAACAACTTTTAATCATCATACTCTTTCTATGTGAAGTCATTACTTTCAATAAGATCAATATGAACTCTTTGATTCTTTTTATTCTTTTTCTTCTTTTCTTTTATTCACCCAAGATCATGGCAAAATAATCAAGCCCTTGACTCAACACTAAACTTTATTATATAGCTCAAGGACTCGATTACAAATAAGGATCATAAAGCAAAACTCAAAACTAGATCATGCCATGACTTTATTCTACTAAATCAAGATACTACTAAAAGGATCGAACTAAGAAAAACTGTAAAGATAGGAGTTGTGATGGTGATACGATACCAGGGCACCTCCCCCAAGCTTGGCAGTTGCCAAGGGGAGTGCCCATGCCCATGTGACTATATCTCCTTCTTTGTTGTTGACGGTGGAGGTGTTGTTGATGATGCAAGCTTGTCGTCCACCTTCCATGGCATAGGCTCACCATCATAGAAGGATGATCAAGTCTCCGGAATCCTCAAATCTGCAGCCAAACTCATCCTTTTGAATCTATATTCATACTCACAGTTTTGATTTTGCAGATCATAGATTTGGGCTTGGAGGTGCTCGATCTTCTCATGTAGCTTGAAGATGGCCTCCTCGGTGTTCTTGGCATCCGACTCGTAGTTGTTGGTGAACTCCGCGAGCATCTTGTGGCTAGCGTTGATTCCATGCTCCACCATCCCCTGGCACTTGAAAACTTGTTGCTCCATTGCTTCGAGCCTCGACTCCACGCTTTCGGTTCCCTTTGGTCCCTCAACATCGCGGATGTGCAACAACCCATCACGGATCTCAACGGTTTGAGGGTGTCGCAGCACCTCCGCGAGGTAAGGGTTGATCACCTTCTCGAAGAACTTGTCCTTGGAAGCACTTGGGGTCGTCATGATGATCTAGACCTGTCAGAAAAACAACTCGAAACAAGAACATGGGAGATTTGGGTGATACGAGAGTCAAAACCTTTGGGAGTATATATAATGAATTTTTACTGACCAAAATATGTAACGTGCAAGAAAACGGAGTTCGGAGGGCACACGAGGTGCTCACGAGGTAGGGGGCGCGCCCACCACCCTCGTGGGGCCCTCATGTCCTTCCCGGACTGCCACTTATTTTTCTATTTTTCTAAATATTCTAAAATGGAGAAATATTGCCTTAAAAATTGTTTTGGAGTCCGTTTACTCACCGTACCACATACCTATTCCTTTTCGGAGTCTGGAACGGTCTGGAAAGTGTCCCTTATGTATTCCTCCGGGGTTACGGTTTCAATAATATTAGTTTCAACATTTATAGGATTACCTGAGATATAGTGTTTGATCCTTTGACCGTTTACCACCTTCGGATTCGTGCCTTCAAAGTTGTTGATTTTTATGGCACCGGAATGATAGACCTCATCAATAACATAGGGACCTTCCCATTTAGAGAGATATTTCCTGCAAAAAATCTTAAACGAGAGTTGTATAGCAATACATAGTCACCTACATTAAACTCACGCTTTTGTATCCTTTTGTCATGCCATCTTTTAACTTTTTCTTTAAGCAACTTGGCATTTACATAAGCTTGGGTTCTCCATTCATCAAGTGAGCTAATATCAAATAACCTCTTCTCACCGGCAAGTTTGAAATCATAGTTGAGCTCTTTAATAGCCCAATATGCCTTATGTTCTAGTTCGAGAGGTAAGTGACATGCTTTTCCATAAACCATTTTATACGGAGACATACCCATAGGATTCTTATATGCAGTTCTATAGGCCCGTAATGCGTCATCCAATTTCTTGGACAAATTCTTTCTAGACCTATTAACAGTCTTTTGCAAAATTAATTCGAGCTCTCTATTTCTCAATTCTACTTGACCACTGGACTGCGGGTGATATGGAGATGCAATTCTATGATTCATGTCATATTTAGCAAGCATTTTATGGAAAGCACCATGAATAAAGTGTGAACCACCATCAATCATTAAATATCTAGGGACCCCAAACCTCGGAAAAATAACTTCCTTAAGCATTTTAATAGAGGTGTTATGATCAGCACTACTAGTTGGAATAGCTTCTACCCACTTAATAACGTAATCAACAGCAATTAAAATATGTGTATATCCATTAGAGACAGGAAAAGGTCCCATATAATCAAAGCCCCAAACATCAAATGGTTCAATAACAAGTGAATAATTCATAGGCATTTCTTGACGTCTACTAATATTACCAATTCTTTGACATTCATCTCAGGACAAAACAAACTTACGGGCATCCTTGAAGAGAGTGGGCCAATAAAAACCGGATTGCAATACCTTATGTGCAGTTCTATCTCCAGCGTGGTGTCCTCCATAAGCTTTGGAGTGACACTTGCGTAGGATCTATTCCTGTTCATGCTCAGGTACACAACGTCTAATAACACCATCTACTCCTTCTTTATAAAGATGTGGGTCATCCCAAAAGTAATGTCGCAATTCATAGAAAAACTTTTTCTTTTGTTGGTATGTGAAGCTAGGTGGTATAAATTTAGCAACAATATAATTAGCATAATCAACATACCATGGAGTGCTATGAGAAGTGCTTATGACATTTAATTGTTCATCAGGAAAGCTATCATCAATAGGTAGTGGATCATCAAGAACATTCTCTAACCTAGATAAGTTATCTGCAACGGGGTTCTCAACTCCTTTTCTATCAACAATATGCAAATCAAATTCTTGCAGCAAGAGAACCCATCTAATAAGTCTAGGTTTTGCATCTTTCTTTTCCATAAGATATTTAATAGCAGCATGATCAGTGTGAATCGTTACTTTAGAATCAACAATATAGGGTCTGAATTTATCACAAGCAAATACAACTACTAAAAGTTCCTTTTCGGTAGTAGCATAATTTCTTTGAGCATTGTCTAGAGTCTTAATAGCATAATGGATAACATTTAAATTCTTATCAACTCTTTTCCCTAGAACAACACCTACAGTGTAATCGCTAGCATCACACATAATTACAAAGGGTAAATTCCAATCAGGTGGTGTCGATGTACTAAAGTAGGGGTACCTTAGTATCCCGAACTTGTGCACGGGCAGTCGCAGCGTCCCGCGGCAAGGCTTGCCGGGCGTCCGCCAAGATCCTCCGGCTATCCCTATTGATGCCATTCAAGAACAAAGTATTTAACTAAGAAGACAAGGCCCCGGCAAGAGGAGCTTGCCGGGAAGGACCAGCCAAGAAACTCGCCGCGACGCGCCGCGCGTCCCGGCAAGACCCGGCGAGCGACAAGCTTTCGGGTGCGACAAGACAACAATCGCGGCAAGGTGCTTGCGGCGGCGAACCCACCACTCTGCGCCCACGCTCCAGCGCATCCGACGACGTGTCGCCGCAGGATCATTCCTGGCACACGTGCCGAGCAGTTGTGCAGCCAAGCGGCGCGGAGTGGCAAGTGGAGATGACGAGAAGGCCATCGTGGCGATCGGTGGCGCCCCTAACGGTCGTTTTCTGCACTGTTTAGGCGACCGGACGGGCATTAAATGCCCTTGTCCCCTGCCGTCAGAGTTAGGTAGGGGCACTGTAGATAGCGGTTGACCGACCCCTCTTTTTTACTTTTTTACCCCTGTCTGCGTTGCCACCTGTCGGTGACCCCTTTAGCCTATAAAAGGAGGCCCATGCGCAACGTAGAAGGGGTTCGTCTCCTTCGAAACCACAGAACGCTCACGCTCTCGAGCAAAATACCAACACAAAAGCAGCAGTAGGAGTTTTATCTCTCCGGAGAGCTCCGAAGCTGGGTAAAATCCCTCGTGTGCCTCGCCTCGATCTGCTCTTCGTGCGCCCTCCGCTCCCTGCCGGACCGAGAAAGGGGCCCTGCCCCATAGGTGTTCGTTTCCCACGACATCTTTGGCGCGCCAGGTAGGCGCCGTCGAGGTTGTGCGAACCTGATCCGGCGTCCGCGCGCGCTACATCAACATCTTCATCGACATGCCACCGAAGAAGAAGACTTCGGAGGTGGCTGCTCCGTCCGCGTCGCTTCCACCACCACCGGAGCAAACGGATGGTGGGGTAGATGCCGGCGGAGGAACGGGCGCCGACGAGGGAGCTCATTATGCTACCAGATCCAAGGACAAAGCCCCGCAAACTTCGGCGTCCGTACATGCACCGCGCCCCTCTCAGGAGGCGCGGGACCGACAACGCCATGGTGCTCCTAGTACCGTGCTTGCGTTGGAGCAAGGCCGAGCTGGTGGATCTCAGGACGCTCAGGGCCAACATGCACGTCAGCACGCCGGCACGAGCGTGGCACGGTCGCCTGGACGGGATGCTGCTCCTTCTAACCCAGTTAGAAGTTCGAGCGTATCCCGCTCCTCGCACTGTTCGCCACCACCGCCCAAGACTCCAGAAGAAGCGTTGGCTCGAGCCCAACTGCTCCTGGATTACCCTCCAGCGCCGGACAAGATCGACGGCTGGAGGGCCACCATCCAGAGCCTCATCGGCTTCGCCAACGGCGACAATCCCCGGTGACCGAGCACGTCAAAGCCGCGGCAAGACGCCCAGGCGCGAGTCGATGACGACAAGACCAGAGGAGGTGCAACTTCCGTGCACTCTCCGCCCCGAAGGCCAAGATCACCGACTCGTCGGGTCAACCTCGACAGCGACTCCACCGCATCGTCGGATCCGCGAGCTCGCCGCGATCAGCGCCAAGTTCTTCAAGAACGACGACAAGAAGACGCTCGTACCCGCATCAAGCGCCAAAGAGAAGCGCGGCGTCAGTCCGACCAGCGCGCTGGGCCCGCTATTGATATGCATGCGCCAGGGGAACCAGGCGACTTGCCGTACGTGGTAGGTTGCCCTGTGTTCACTCGTGAGCTGCGGCAGGTCCAGTGGCCCAGTACCAAGAACTTCAAGCCAGATGTACCCGAGAACTACGATGGCAGGATACATCCGTCAGAGTTCCTCAGCGTCTACACCATCGCGGTGCAGGCGGCCGGGGGGCGCGACGAGAAGATCCTCGCCAACAACTTCCCGCTGGTGCAAAAGCCCAACGTCAGATCTTGGCTCATGCACTTGCCGGACGACTCCATCTCCTCATGGGCGGATTTTGCCATCAGTTTGTTGGCGCCTTCACAGGCGGCCACAAACCCCATGGCCAGGAAAGCGATCTTCATTTGCTCGCCCAGAAGGAAGGAGAACCCTTGCGCAAGTACATACAAAGATTCAGCCAAGTGCAGCGCAACATCCCAGACGTCCACCCTGCCGCGGTCATCAGCGCGTTTCATCAGAACATGCGAAACCACAGGATGAGGGAGGAGATGGCGATGTGCAAGATTAGAGACGTCAGTGAGCTATATGCCCTAGCCGACAAGTGTGCACGTGCTGAAGAGGGGAGGAAACTCCCCGGAGAGAATGCAGGAGCAGAAGGGTCTGACAGTGAGGATGCCGCCCCGGCAAAGAAAAACCGGCGGCGGAACAACAGAAAGAGGAAAGCAAAGGATGTGCTAGTTGTTGAGCAGTCCGGCAACGGAGGCGACGCCAAGAAAGCCAAAGCTGGTATTTCCGGCGAGGAGGCTGTGGCGGCCGCCGACAAGCAGGACGGCTCCGGCAAGCAGTACTGCAAGATCCATCGCACCAAGGGCCATGATCTCCAGACCTGCAAGAAAGTCGAGCAGCTTGTAGAACTGCAGAAGGCTGTGTACGAACGACGCGACAAGGAGAAGGCCCGGGAAGGTGGTGGAGGATCTGGCAAGAAGCGTCCCGGCTGGGGAGGGCGCCGCAGCAAGGCCAAGCCGCGACAAGGAGACAGGCTTCCCCGCGGCCGCGACAAGGATGAGGATGAAGATGAAGATGAAGAGATGGATGAGGATGAGGCCGATGAGCAGGAGTTTCAGAAGGCAACAGAGGTTTTGTGCGTCGACGGCGGTGCTTCTTTGCATACCTCGCACCGCCATCTCAAACAGTGGGTGCGGGAGGTTAATGCAGCAGAACCGTCAGTTGAGTCGCTCAAACCTCTGAAGTGGTCCAGCACGCCCATCATCTTTGATGTTGAGGATCACCCTGATCGCATAACTGCGGTCGGGTGCTTGCCGATGTTGGTTTCACCAACTATCCGCAACCTCAAGGTCACTAAGATGCTGGTTGACGGCGGGGCCGGCTTGAATCTGATCTCCTCCGCGGTGCTCCAGAAGCTCCAGATCCCGGACAGCGAGCTCCAAGAGACCAGTACTTTCCAAGGAATCAACCCGGGAAGGAGCAAGCCGAAGGGGAAGATTACACTGCCAGTGACATTTGGCAGCGAGCTGAATTTTAGGACAGAGAGAGTCACCTTTGACGTCGCTGATTTCCCATTGCCCTACAATGGGATACTCGGCCGTGCAACGCTTGCCAAATTCATGGCAGCCTCTCACTACACCTATAACGTGCTCAAGATGCCCGGTCCGATAAGTGTCATTTCCGTCCCCGGCGACAAGAAAGATGCCCTTATCTGTACCGACAAGATCTACCGGGAAGCAGCAGCCGCAGCAGAACACAAACCACTTGCCGCTGAAGCTCCCGGGGGGAAGAAGAAGACCAAGTCCGGCAAGAGTAGCTCTGATGCCCACTCCGGCAAGCGCACCTCTTCGGAGTGCTGCGCTACCGTCGAGGACGCACCATCGAGCTCCACCGGCAAGTGCAAGAAGGCAAAGACAGCTTCACCAGAGACCAAGAAAGTGGCCGCCAAGGAGGACGGCACTGGTGGTACCTTCACCATCAGTGCCACGCTTGACCCTAAATAGGAAAGCGCGCTCGTTGCTTTCCTGCGGGCGAATGTCGACGTGTTTGCATGGCAACCGTCTGATATCCCTGGTGTTCCCAGGAAAGTAATTGAGCACCACCTTCCCGTCTGTCCTCACGCGCGGCCCGTCAAGCAGAGAGTTAGGAAACAAGCAGTGGAGCGTCAAGAATTCATTTCAGAAGAGATCAAGAAGTTGGAAGCAACAGGCCTTTTCAGAGGAGTGCTCCATCCGACGTGGTTGGCCAACCCTGTAGTCGTGCGCAAAGCGAACGGGAAATGGAGGCTTTGTATTGACTTCACTGATGTTAATAGAGCTTGTCCCAAGGATCCATTTCCCTTGCCGCGCATTGACCAGATTGTCGACTCCACGGCAGGATGTGATTTGCTTTCATTTCTTGATGCATACTCAGGATATCATCAGATCTTCATGGCAGAAGAGGATGAAGAGAAAACCGCATTCATTACTCCATGTGGCACGTACTGCTTTGTACGTATGCCTTTCGGACTAAAGAATGCTGGTTCAACATTTGCAAGTGTAGTCCACGAAGCTTTTGAGCCACAGTTGCACAGAAATGTAGAAGCTTACATGGATGACATAGTGGTCAAGAGCAAGGACAGAGCAACTCTGATCCAAGATTTGGACGAAACCTTTGCAAATCTGCGCAAGATCAATCTCAAGTTGAACCCCGAGAAGTGTGTGTTTGGGGTCCCTTCCGGCAAGCTTCTCGGGTTCTTTGTATCTCAGCGGGGGATTGAAGCCAATCCCGACAAGATCAAGGCCATTGAGCAGATCGAAGCACCAAAGCGCGTCAAGGATGTGCGAAGGCTTGCCGGCTGTGTAGCTGCTCTCAGCAGGTTCATCTCTAAGTCCGCGGAGCGCGCCCTGCCATTTTTCAAAATTTTGAAAAAGGCAGGTCCAATGAAATGGACTCCGGAAGCGGAGGCCGCGCTCCAGGATTTGAAGAGATACCTGTCCACCACTCCAATACTTGTCGCACCTAAGCCACAAGAGAAGTTGCTGCTATATCTAGCGGCAACCAATCAAGTGGTTAGTGCTGCATTAGTGGTGGAGAGGGAGGCGGATGATGAGCCAGTGGCCGCGGCAAGCGCATCCAGCGACAAGCAGGGGGCTTCTCCGACAAGTTCTAGTCCCGACAAGGATGAATCAGCACAGCCACAAGAGGAAAAACAGAAGAAAATGGTGCAGCGCCCAGTTTATTTTGTCAGTTCCCTTCTGCAGGGGGCTAGATCAAGGTACTCTGATGTGCAGAAACTGCTTTTCGTCCTTCTCATGGCCTTGAGGAAGCTGCGTCATTACTTTCAAGCACATCAGATCACAGTGGTCACTCGCTTTTCGTTGAAGAGGATATTGCAAAATCCAGAAGCAACAGGCAGGATTGTCGAGTGGGCATTGGAACTGTCAAGCTTTGGCCTCAAGTTTGAGAGTACCTCGACTATCCAGAGCCGAGCATTGGCAGAATTCATAGCGGAATGGACGCCAACACCTGATGAAGAAATTCTAGAAACGAGAATCCCCGTCAAGGAGGCAAACAAAGAATGGGTCATGTACTTTGATGGTGCCTTCTCGCTGCAAGGCGCCGGTGCGGGCGTGTTGCTTGTCGCACCCACCGGAGAGCACCTCAAGTACGTGGTCCAGATGCACTTTCCCAAGGAGCAAGCAACAAACAATACTACAGAGTATGAAGGTTTGCTTGCCGGACTCAGGATTGCGGCAGACCTTGGGATCAAGAAGCTCATTGTCAGGGGTGACTCACAACTTGTCGTCCGCCAAGTAAACAAAGATTATCAGAGTCCGTTGATGGAAGCTTACATTGAAGAAGTGAGAAAGTTGGAAGAGCATTTTGACGGCCTGCAGATGGAACACGTTCCGAGAGCCCAGAATGACATTGCAGACGTCCTGTTGAAATGCGCCGCACTCAAGTTACCTGTGGAACCAGGAATTTTTGTGCTCAAGCTCACTCAACCATCTATAACGCCGTCGACTGGACAGAGCAAGAAGAGGAAGTTGGTTTCTGGTGACTACTTTCCGGCCGAGCTCCCCGAAGCCGCCGCCAAGAAGGTCCCCAAGATCAACACGAACACTGCTGAGGAGCAGTCTGCTCCGACAAGCCCTAGGGTTTGTTTCGTTGAAGCAGACGCTCCCGACAAGTTTTGCCCCGGCAAGCTTGCCGGGGAACATCAAGCTCCGGCTAAGCCACAAGCTCTTGTCGTAGAAGCAGATTTTCCCGCAGCAGCATTTGTGCCTTTAGTCCTTGTCGTCGAGCCGCAGGCTCCGGCATGGGCGCAGCAGATTGTCCGTTTCCTTCAAACAGGAGAACTTCCCGAAGAGCAAGAAGAAGCGGAGAGAGTAGCCCGGCAATCGAGTATGTACCAGTTTGTCGATGACACACTGTACAGAAGAAGATTCAACGGAGTGAAATTGAAGTGCATTTCCCGGGAAGAAGGACAGGAGCTGTTGGCGGAGATACATGGAGGCATATGTGGCCACCACATTGGCGCAAGAGCACTTGCCGGCAAAGCATTCCGGCAAGGTTTCTTCTGGCCGACAGCCCTCCAGGATGCAACTGCACAAGTAACCAAGTGTGAAGCGTGCCAGTTCCACTCCAAGCAGATACATCAACCAGCTCAAGCTCTCCAGACGATCCCTTTATCCTGGCCATTTTCGGTCTGGGGGCTCGACATCCTCGGCCCCTTCCCCCGAGCTGTCGGGGGCTTTGAGTACTTGTGCGTTGCAATCGACAAGTTCACAAAGTGGCCGGAAGTGGAAGCAGTGAGGAAGGTGACGGCACAGTCAGCAGTCAAGTTCTTTAAGTCAATTGTTTGCCGTTTCGGAGTTCCTAACAGCATCATCACCGACAATGGCACACAATTTACGAGCCGCACCTTCATGCAATACGTCCAAGATCTTGGCGCCAAGATCTGCTTCGCTTCTGTTGCTCACCCGAGAAGCAACGGTCAAGCGGAGAGGGCAAACGCTGAAGTACTGCGCGGGCTCAAGACCAGAACTTTCGACAGGCTGCACAAGTGCGGAAGAAACTGGATCGAAGAGCTGCCGGTGGTTCTTTGGTCGATCAGGACGACGCCAAATCGAGCCACTGGCCAGACACCTTGTGCTCTTGTCTACGGAGCAGAAGCAGTTCTCCCCATGGAACTCGTATACGGATCGCCTCGAGTGCTTGCTTATGATGAGCTTGAGCAAGAGCGGTTGTGGCAAGATGACGCGCTGCTCCTTGAGGAAGATCGTCTTCAGGCTGCTGTACGAGCTGCTCGATACCAGCAAGCTTTGCGCCGCTACCATAGCCGCAAAGTTAGTGCCCGAAGTCTCGAGGAAGGCGACCTTGTTCTTCGGCGCGTTCAATCCGCCAAGAATTCCAACAAGTTGACGCCAAAGTGGGAAGGCCCTTATAGGGTGAAACGAGTCACTAGGCCTGGCGTTGTCCGCCTTGAGACCGAAGATGGCTTTCCGGTGAGCAAGTCCTGGAACATAGAGCATCTTCGAAAGTTTTACCCATAAGGCGCGGTTGCCGGAACCCGCTGTTCCGGCAACCACCTTTTGTACAAGCCTTGCCGCTATTGCATGTAACCCTTTGTACAAAGCCGGGCGCAGATCCCGTGCGTAAATAAAGATCACATGCTCTGCAAATGTTGTCAAATTTCATGTTTTTTTTCTTTTGCATGTGTTACTGACACTTTGTGCAGCTCTTGCCCCCGGTAAGCAATAACGAGCCTCAAGGCTCCATATCATTATTTTCTCTTCTTTCTTCTTCTCAAAAAGAAGGTTCCTTCGCCCACAAGTTCACCGGGGGGGGAAGGAGATAATGGTGTGGACCAGGCGTCATTCAAAAAAAAGTATAGCCTTGCCGGGACGCAGACGACAGAAAAGATAAGTTGCCAAAGTTTGAGCACAGCTAGTTTTGAAATTTCTCTTTAAGTTATTCTCCTTGAACGACCGTGCTTTGTATGGAAAACCTATGCGCGGAGGAACCAACTCGTAGCTAGTTGCACACTTACTTTGTTTCGGGTCCGCTCAACAAAGTAAGTGTGCTGCGACTAGTTCCGACAAGGTTTCTTTCCGGAAGCAACACCGCCAGCAGGCTGCTGATGTTCCGCACTCAGCGCTCGCGGCAAGGGTGCCTGCGCCGGCAAGTTCCCTAAAAGCGTAGGGTAAAAGCATACAAAGAAGGGAATCAAGTAAAGGAAATAACATAGCAAATACTACCCAGAATAAAGTTATATTACAATAATAACTTGCCGCGCTCTAATAGATTGTTCCCGTAACATGTCTAGCAGCGGCAAGAAAAAGGAGAGAACACACGGCCTTATCTACGCGGTCGCCGTGAACCCTCCTGACTTCATTCACCTTGTCCACAATGGGTGTGACAAGGGCTTTGAGCTCTGCAAGATCAGCACCCGCCAGCAGCTTCTTGAGAACATTGGTGAGGTTGAGGTTCGGATTGCGGAAGAGCACCTTCACCAACACCTTCTCCAAGACTCTGGCGCAGATTGCGCGCGACTCGTCAGCCAGCTGCTTTGGGATCCTTTCCCGGAGCTGCTGGAGTGCCGTCACCACGCCCTTGAAGAACAGAGTAAGCTTGGCGCTGGGCTGGAGGTTCTCGTCGGAGGAGTACCCGAAGCCCGCCAAGTCCAGTTGCACCAGCTCCTCGTCGATAGCTGCAGCAGTATTGACGAGGCCCTCCGTCCAGAGCTCCACCGTAGCCCTGAAGGTGTTTTGAGTCTCGGCGGCCCTCGTCAACAGCTCCTCGTTGTCCTTGATCTCTTTCTTCAAGTCATCCTCTCGCTTCTTGGCGCCGTCGAGCATCTCAGTCAACGTGACCAGCTTCAGCTCCAGATCAGCATTTGAGTCCTTGACGGCATTCAGTTCCTTGGCCTTATCGGCGAGTTGAACTTGCAGATCACCATGAGCGAGGGCATCCTTCTCGCGTTCGCGCTGGAGTGTGGCAAGCTCCTCATCCTTCCCTTTCAAATCAGCCTCCAGCTGTGTCATCTTCACCTCTAGCTCCTTCTTGGCGGCCTCGGCAGCCGCGGCAGCATCCTTCGCTTCCTTGAGTGCCCCGCTAAGTGTCCGCTCACGCTCGGCAAGTTCATCCTCGTGGCTGTCCAGATTGACTTTCCGCTGCGTCAGTTCACCTTCCCGGGTGGACAGCCCCTCAGCGGCAAGCCTCTGTTGCTCCTCAGCCTCATCCTTCTCGAGGAGGAAGGCTTTCCGCGCCTCAGCAAGCTGCGTCCTCTCCTCCGCAATGGATCGGAGGGCCTCTTGGTTGCAGCTCTGGAGCTCCTCCGCATGCTTCTCTATGTCAACTCCCGCCTACGCGACAAGCGCTTCCCGGGACTCCAGTTTCGCTTGTCGGGCGCGGTAGAGCGACACCAACTTCCGGAGCAGCTCCTCCTCCTCAGACTCGCCGCTGATGGTACTTGGCACATCAACCACTGACAACCCAGCAGAGGCGAGTACTTCTCCGTCAAATTCCTCTCCTTCGACCGGCGCCCTGGAGCTCGACACCCAGGGAAGCCTGATAAAGACACCCTCACCGGCCTTCAAGTAGGCGCCGGGCTGGGGCTCTTCGGAGCCCGGTGCGGCATCAACGGCGGGGGGGTCGGCGGTCGGTGTAGCGCCTTGCGCTCCTGCGCCCTCCGGGTTGTCAGTGCGATCGCCGAGCCCCTCGCCAGCTCCTACGCCAGCAGCCTTGGCGGCCTCTTCGTCGGCAAGATCGTCAGCGCCAGCTTCTTCCTCGGTGGCGGCAGCATCGTCAGTGTTTCCGCGTGCACCCTCCTCGCCGGTGGCCTCAGCTTCCATCGGCTCCGTGGAGGGAGGATCTGAAGACAGGGAGAGGGAGGAAAATTCAAGGAAATATCCAAAAAAATAAAGAAAATCAGAAGAAGAAAAGCCCAAGGGAAAATTTCCGACAAGGAGGGTTACCTGTGCTGGGCTCTGTGACCATGGGCTCCACCACCGAAGGATTGCTGGTCTCGTCCCTCGCCGGGGAACCACCCCTTGCCGGGGACCGCTCCCTTGCCGGAGAGCGCTCCCTTGTCGGAGAATCGCCCCTTGGCGGCGTAGTTGAAGCAGATTGCACCTCCGGAGCGGCTTCTGGTTGTTCCTGATGGGCATGTTCTGCTCCTACACAAGCAAGACAACAATCAAGACATCAGCAAAGAAAGAGCACCCATGCGCGCCCCACAGCGGGAAGTGAACAAATACTTACGCTGGGGGCTGCGCTGGGGGCTGCTTCGAGGAGAGGTTGCTGGGTCCGTCAAGGTGGTCTCGGACGCGTCCTCTGCCATCACCGCAGGATCGTCCTCGACGATAACCACGGGGACCTTGGCCCTCTTCGCCGCTCTCTCGGCCAGTGTCCTGAAATGGAACGAGGTTCAGAGGGAAGCAGATCAGATACAAGACAAGAAACAGCAAAAATCGAAGAAATACAAGTACAACAGGAAGAAAGTCTTACTCCTCCTCCTCTTCTTCCTCCTCGTCGGAGCTCAGCGCGGAGAGGTCGAAGCCCGGTATCCTCTCTTCGCGACGAGGCGGAGGAGTAGGCTCCCTTGGACGCTTGGTGGAAGCTGTGGCAGGGTCAGGTGTGGCGGCTCGGGAAGACCCCGCCCCAGTTGCCGGCGCGGCTTGAGATGCTCCCGCGGCAACGGTGCTTGCCGCGGTGGAGCGTGTCCCACGGCGCTGCGGCTGTTGGCCTGCCTGCCGCCCTGCTGTATCTCCAGTCCTATGGAGGCGCCTCCTTGGTTGAGCCGGGGGCTGCGCTGAGGGCCCCGCCTGCGGCAATTTACTTGAAGATGGCTGGCAACTTGCGCCCCCAGCAGGCTCGCTCGCCTCGGCTTCGGGCTCCCCCTCGCCAACGACCCCTCCGCCAAGGTCCTCTCGGTCGGCAAGGCTTGCCGCCTCGGCCGCCTCTGCCTCCTCCAACGTGAAACCAAACTCATCCGCGGCGGCGGCTGCCGCTGCCTCTTCCGCCCTGGTGGCGATGTACCGCATCTCGTCGTCAGTGGTGTCGCGGGTGAGGAGCCTCTGCTCGTCGGCACGGACTGCTACCTCCACCAAGCTGTCGAAGAATTGCCGCACGACGTCGTCGGTGGGCTCCTTCCAAGTTGGGATAATCCCGTGGGAGTCGCACTCCGGCATCATTGCATGGATGCGATCAAGACTGGAGTTGTTGCACAGTGGGATGACGCCCTGTGGCAGCCTGAACCACTCCGGATGGTTGGCGTCATGCTTGAACAGCTCCTTGAGCATCCCATCCAACTCCAAGACAGTGAAGTTGAAATTGAGGCCTGGGCGCAGCCTCATGATATCCGCCGGGCCGCCAAACAGCCAGGCGGGCCTCCCCCTCTCCTGCAGGGGGGCGATGCGGCGGCGAAGAAAGTCCGCGCCAACGGCCCCTACAGTGAGCCCGGCAAGCCTGAGCCGCAGAATCCGGATGGTGGCGATCTTCAGCTTGGCGTCGTCCGCCCCCAGAGTGCTCCAGTCGCCGCCGCGCACTACTCGGGTTTGGCGCAAATTGGTGAATGGCTGCGGATCTGAATCGACAATCCAACACCATTCAGCCCTCCACTCGTCCCATTTGCTGCGGAGCTCCCCCTCCAGATACACTTCCTTCTTGCCGGCCCTCGAGATCCAGGAGACCCCGCCAGACAAGGGCTATACTTTCTCGACCCAGGGCATGAAATAGTGGCGGAAAAGGGTAACGTTGGGGTAGATTCCGACGAAGTTCTTGCAAAGATGCGCGAAAACCGCCATTGTCAGAACGGCGTTGGGGGTGAAATCAAGGAGGTGGAGCCCGTATGTGTTCATGATGTCGCAGAAGAAATCAGAAAAGGGCGGGCAGAGCCCGCAATAGAAGAACAATGGGAAGTAGTACCCTTTTGGGCACCGCTTGGAAGTAGAAGCTTCGGCGGAGAGCGTCTGCGTGCGCGGATGCGCCCGCGTCTCCGTCGACCAGAAGAGATAGAACTCCTCCCGCAGCACCTTCGCAGTGAGCTCGGGGGGAAAAGTGCCTGCTCCTTGCGCAGCACCTCGAGTCACAGCGCCTCGGCCGACTTCTCGGCCTTCCCGGCTTTCGGAGCCATGGCGGAAGCGGTGGGGGAAAGCGGCGGCGACGAGCGGCGGCGACGAGCGGCGGAACGCTGCTCTCTTTCGGCTTGAGAAGCAGAGGGGAGCGGCGGAGCTTTCTGAGGAAGAAACTGCAAGTGGCGAAGGTGGGGGAACGGCCCCTGTTTCCCCTGCTTATAAAGAGGAGAGGCGAACTTTACGCCTTTCTTGATTAAAGAAACACCCACGATCTCTCCCACGACGCCGCATTCGACGCGTGCCGTTACGGGAGGGCGCGGTGGATACGGAGTTAGATTTAGTGTGGACACAGGCCGCGTGTGCCCGTGCCCTATTTTGGGCCCGCCCAACAGCGCTGGGCACCATGTATGGCCCAGGCCCGGGGGCTCCTGTCGGTGTACTAAAGTAGGGGTACCTTAGTATCCCAAACTTGTGTACGGGCAGTCGCAGCATCCCGCGGCAAGGCTTGCCGGGCGTCCGCCAAGATCCTCCGGCTATCCCTATTGATGCCATTCAAGAACAAAGTGTTTAACTAAGAAGACAAGGCCCCGGCAAGAGGAGCTTGCCGGGAAGGACCAGCCAAGAAACTCGCCGCGACGCGCCGCGCGTCCCGGCAAGACCCGGCGAGCGACAAGCTTTCGGGTGCAACAAGACAACGACCGCGGCAAGGTGCTTGCCGCGGCGAAGCCACCACTCTGCGCCCACGCTCCAGCGCATCCGACGACGTGTCGCCGCAGGATCATTCCTGGCGCACGTGGCGAGCAGCTGTGCAGCCAAGCGGCACGGAGTGGCAAGTGGAGATGACGAGAAGGAAATCGTGGCGATCGGTGGCGCCCCTAACGATCGTTTTCTGCACTGTTTAGGCGACCGGACGGGCATTAAATGCCCTTGTCCCCTGCCGTCAGAGTTAGGTAGGGGGCACTATAGATAGCGGTTGTACCGACCCCTCTTTTTTACTTTTTTACCCCTGTCTGCTTGCCACCTGTCGGTGACCCCTTTAGCCTATAACAGGAGGCCCATGCGCCACATAGAAAGGGTTCGTCTCCTTCGAAACCACAGAACGCTCACGCTCTCGAGCAAAATACCAACACAAAAGCAGCAGTAGGAGTTTTATCTCTCCGGAGAGCTCCGAAGCTGGGTAAAATCATTCGCGTGCCTCGCCTCGATCTGCTCTTCGTGCGCCCTCTGCTCCCTGCCGGACCGAGAAAGGGGCCCTGCCCCATAGGTGTTCGTTTCCCACAACACTCCTGTCGGTGCACTAAAGTAGGGGTACCTTAGTATCCCGAACTTGTGCACGGGCAGTCGCAGCGTCCCGAGGCAAGGCTTGCCAGGCGTCCGCCAAGATCCTCCGGCTATCCCTATTGATGCCATTCAAGAACAAAGTGTTTAACTAAGAAGACAAGGCCCCGGCAAGAGGAGCTTGCCGGGAAGGACCAGCCAAGAAACTCGCCGCGACGCGCCGCACGTCCCGGCAAGACCCGGCGAGCGACAAGATTTCGGGTGCGACAAGACAACGACCGCGGCAAGGTGCTTGCCGCGGCGAAGCCACCACTCTGCGCCCACGCTCTAGCGCATCTGACAACGTGTTGCCGCAGGATCATTCCTGGCGCACGTGGAGAGCAGCTGTGCAGCCAAGCGGCGCGGAGTGGCAAGTGGAGATGACGAGAAGGCCATCGTGGCGATCGGTGACGCCCCTAACGGTCATTTTCTGCACTGTTTAGGCGACCGGACGGGCATTAAATGCCCTTGTCCCCTGCCGTCAGAGTTAGGTAGGGGGCACTGTAGATAGCGGTTGTACCGACCCCTCTTTTTTACTTTTTTACCCCTGTCTGCGTTGCCACCTGTCGGTGACCCCTTTAGCCTATAAAAGGAGGCCCATGCGCAACGTAGAAGGGGTTCGTCTCCTTCGAAATCACAGAACGCTCACGCTCTCGAGCAAAATACCAACACAAAAGCAGCAGTAGGAGTTTTATCTCTCCGGAGAGCTCCGAAGCTGGGTAAAATCCCTCGCGTGCATCGCCTCGATCTGCTCTGTGTGCGCCCTCCGCTCCCTGCCGGACCGAGAAAGGGGCCCTACCCCATAGGTGTTCGTTTCCCACGACAGGTGGCTGAAAAACTGGTGCAGAGACTAATGCTTTCTTAAGTATTTCAAATGCTTCTACACAATCATCATCAAAGACAAATGGTACATCTTTTTGTAGTGCATTAGTTAGAGGCCGAGAAATTTTTGAAAAGTCCTTAATGAACCTCCTATAAAATCTGGCGTGACCAAGGAGACTTCTTATACCTTTGATGTCCTTGCGACATGGCATCTTTTCAATAGCATCAACCTTGGCTTTATCAACTGTTGGGGAACGTAGCAGAAATTCAAAATTTTCCTACGTGTCACCAAGATCTATCTATGGAGAAACCAGCAACGAGGGGAAGGAGAGTGCATCTACATACCCTTGTAGATCGCTAAGCAGAAGCGTTCAGGAGAACGGGGTTGAAGGAGTCGTATTCGTCGTGATCCAAATCACCAGAGATCCTAGTGACAAATGGACGGCACCTCTGCGTTCAACACAGGTACAGCCCGGTGACATCTCCCATGCCTTGATCCAGCAAGGATAGAGGGAGAGGTTGAGGAAGACTCCATCTAGCAGCAGCACAATGGCGTGGTGGTGGTGGAGGAGCGTGGCAATCCTGCAGGGCTTCGCTAAGCACCGCGAGAGAGGAGGAGTACTTGGGAGAGGGGAAGGGCTGCGCCAGAACTTGGGGTACGGCTGCCCTCCCACCCCTCCACTATTTATAGGTGGGGGGAAGAGGGGGCCGGCCCCCCTAGATCCCATCTAGCGTTGGGGGCGGCGGCCAAGGGGGGAGGAGTGCCTCCCAAGTCAAGTGGAGGCCCTCCCCCTTAGGGTTTCCCCCTTCCCATGCGCATGGGCCTTGGGGGGGCTGGTGCCCCTGGCCCATTAAGGCTAGGGCTCCCCCTACAGCCCATGCTACTGTATTGGACGTGGTGGAACAATTTCCGGACCTCCGGACCCCTCAGGAATCCTCCGGAACCTTCTGGAAGCTTCGCGGTACAATACCGAAAAAACCCGAACTTTTCCCGGAACCCGAACAACAACTTTCCATATATAAATCTTTACCTCCGAACCATTCCGGAACTCCTCGTGACGTCCGGGATCTCATCCGGGACTCCGAACAACATTCGGTAACCACATACAAACTTCCTTTATAAACCTAGCGTCATCGAACCTTAAGTGTGTAGACCCTACGGGTTCGGGAACCATGCAGACATGACCGAGACATTCTCCGATCAATAACCAACAGCGGGATCTGGATACCCATGTTGGCTCCCACATGTTCCACGATGATCTCATCGGATGAACCATGATGTCAAGGACTCAATCAATCCCGTATACAATTCCCTTTGTCTAACGGTATAGTACTTGCCCGAGATTCGATCGTCGGTATGCCGATACCTTGTTCAATCTCGTTACTGGCAAGTCTCTTTACTCGTTCCGTAACACATCATCCGGCGATCAACTCTTTGATCACATTGTGCACATTGTGATGATGTCCTACCGAGTGGGCCCAGAGATACCTCTCCGTCACACGGAGTGACAAATCCCAGTCTCGATTCGTGCCAACCCAACAGACACTTTCGGAGATACCTGTAGTGCACCTTTATATCCACCCAGTTACGTTGTGACGTTTGGTGCACCCAAAGCATTCCTACGGTATCCGGGAGTTGCACAATCTCATGGTCTAAGGAAATGATACTTGAAATTAGAAAAGCTTTAGCATACGAACTACGATCTTTGTGCTAGGCTTAGGATTGGGTCTTGTCCATCACATCATTCTTCTAATGATGTGATCCCGTTATCACTGACATCCAATGTCCATGGTCAGGAAACCGTAACCATCTATTGATCAACGAGCTAGTCAACTAGAGACTTACTAGGGACATGGTGTTGTCTATGTACCCACACATGTATCTGAGTTTCCTATCAATACAATTATAGCATGGATAATAAACAATTATCATGAACAAGGAAATATAATAATAACTAATTTATTATTGCCTCTAGGGCACATTTCCAACAGTCTCCCACTTGCACTAGAGTCAATAATCTAGTTCACATCGCCATGTGATTAAACTCACAGGTCACATCGCCATGTGACCAACATCCAAAGAGTTTACTAGTGTCATTAACTAGTTCACATCATGATGTGATTAAGACTCAATGAGTTCTGTGGTTTGATCATGTTTTGCTTGTGAGAGAGGTTTTAGTCAACGGGTCTGCAACATTCATATTCGTATGTACTTCACAAATCTCTAGGTCATATTGTAAATGCTGCTTCCACGCTCCACTTGGAGCTTTTCCAAATGGTCACTCCACTATACGTATCCGGTTTGCTACTCAGAGTCATTCGGATAGGTGTTAAAGCTTGCATCGACGTAACCCTTTACGCCAAACTCTTTATCACCTCCATAATCGAGAAATATGTCCTTATTACTCCAAGGACAATTTTTGACCGCTGTCCGGTGATCCACTCCTTGATCACCTTTGTACCCTCTTGCCAGACATGTGGCAAGGCACACATCAGGTGCGGTACTCAGCATGGCATACCGTATAGAGCCTATGACAAAAGCATAGGGGACGACCTTCGTCCTTCCTCTTTCTTCTGCCGTGGTCGAGCTTTAAGTTTTAACTTCATACCTTACAACTCAGGCAAGAACTCCTTCTTTGACTGATCCATCTTGAACACCTTCAAGATCATGTCAAGGTATGTGCTCATTTGAAAGTACCATTAAGCGTTTTTGATCTATCCTCACAGATCTTGATGCTCAATGTTCAAGTAACTTAATCCAGGTTTTTTCTTGAAAACTCCTTTCAATCAAACCTTTATGCTTTCTAGAAATTCTACATCATTTCTGATCAACAATATGTCAACAACATATACTCACCAGAAATTCTATAGTGCTCCCACTCACCTCTTTGGAAATACAAGTTTCTCATAAACTTTGTATAAACCCAAAAATCTTTGATCATCTCATCAAAGTGTACATTCCAACTCCGAGATGCTTACTCTAGTCCTTAGAAGGATCGCTGGAGCCAGCATACCTTTTAGCATCCTTAGGATCAACAAAACCTTTCTGATTATATCACATACAACCTTTCCTTACGAAGACTGGTAAGGAAACTCGTTTTGACATCCATCTGCCAGATTTCATAAATGCAGCTAATGCTAACATGATTCCGACGGACTTTAAGCATCGCTACGGATGAGAAAATCTCATCGTAGTCACCTCCTTGAACTTGTGAAAAACTCTTCGCCATAAGTCGAGCTTCATAGATGGTGACATTACCATCCACGTCCGTCTTCTTCTTAAAGATCCATTTATCTCAATGGCTTGCCGATCATTGGTCAAGTCCACCAAAGTTCATGCTTTGTTCTGATACATGGATCCTATCGCGGATTTCATGGCTTCTAACCATTTGTCAGAATATGGGCCCACCATCGCTTCTCCATAGCTCGTAGGTTCATTGTTGTCTAGCAACATGACCTTCAAGACAGGATTACTGTGCCACTCTGAAGCAGTACGCATCCTTGTCAGCCTACTATGTACGGTAGTGACTTGATCCGAAGTTTCATGATCACTATCATAAGCTTCTACTTCAATTGGTGTAGGTGCCACAGGAACAACTTCCTGTGCCCTGCTGCACACTAGTTGTAGTGATGGTTCAATAACCATATCAAGTCTCCACCATCCTCCCACTCAACTTTTCGAGACAAACTTTTCCTCGAGAAAGGACCCGGTTTAAGAAACAATCCCTATTGCTTTCGGATCTGAATTAGGAGGTATACCCAACTGTTTTAGGTGTCCTATGAAGATGCATTTTATCTGCTTTGGGTTTGAGCTTATCAACCTGAAACTTTTTCACATAAGCGTCGCAGCCCCAAACCATTAAGAAATGACAGCTTAGGTTTCTCTAAACCATAGTTCATGCGGTGTCATCTCAACGGAATTACGTGGTGCCCTATTTAAAGTGAATGTGGTTGTCTCTAAAGCCTAACCCATGAACGATAGTGGTAATTTGATAAGAGACATCATGGTACGCACCATATCCAATAGGGTGCAACTATGATGTTCGGACACACCCTCACACTATGGTGTTCCAGGCGGTATTAATTGTGAAACAATTTCCACAATGTCTTAATTGCGTGCCAAAGCTCGTAACTCAGATACTCATCTCTATGATCATATCATAGACATTATATCCTCTTGTCACGATGATCTTCAACTTCACTCTGAAATTACTTGAACCATTCAATAATTCAGACTTGTGTTTGATCAAGTAAATATACTCAACATCTACTCGAATCATCTGTGAAGTAAGAACATAACGATATTCACTACATGCCTCAGCACTCATTGGACTGCACACATCAAAATGTGTTTACTTCCAACAAGTTGCTATCTTGTTCCATTTTACTGAAAAACGAGGCTTTTTAGGCATCTTGCCCATGTGGTATGATTTGCATATCTCAAGTGATTCAAAATCAAGTGAGTCCAAACGATCCATCTGCATGGAGCTTCTTCATGCATATACACCAATAGACATGGTTCGCATGTCTCAAAGTTTTCCAAAACGAGCGAGTCCAAAGATCCATCAACATGAAGCTTCTTCATGCGTTTTATACCAATATGACTTACATGGCAGTGCCACAAGTAAGTGGTACTATCATTACTATCTTATATCTTTTGGCATGAAAATGTGTATCACTACGATCGAGATTCAATAAACCATTCGTTTCAGGTGCACGACCATTGAAGGTATTATTCAAATAAACAGAGTAACCATTATTCTCCTTAAATGAATAACCGTATTGCGATAGACATAATCCAATCATGTCTATGCTCAACGCAAACGCCAAATGACAATTACTCAGATTTAATACTAATCTTGATGGTAGAGGGAGCGTGCGATGTTTGATCACATCAAACTTTGATATATTTCCAACACATATCGTCAGCTCACCTTTAGCTAGTCTCCGTTTATTCCATAGCTCTTTTATTTTGAGTTACTAACACTTAGCAACCGAACCGGTATCTAATACCCTGGTGCTACTAGGAGTACTAGTAAAGTACACATTAACATAATGTATATCCAATATACTTCTATCGACCTTGCCAGCCTTCTCATCTACCAAGTATCTAGGGTAATTCCGCTCTAGTGACTATTCCCCTTATCACAGAAGCACTTAGTCTCGGGTTTGGGTTCAACCTTGGGTTTCTTCACTGGAGCAGCAGCTGATTTTCCGTTTCATGAAGTATCCCTTCTTGCCCTTGCCCTTCTTGAAACTAGTGGTTTCACCAACCATCAACAATTGATGCTCCTTCTTGATTTCTACTTTTGCGGTGTCAAACATCGTGAATACCTCAAGGATCATCATATCTATCCCTGATATGTTATAGTTCATCATGAAGCTCTAGCAGCTTGGTGATAATGACTTTGGAGAAACATCACTATCTCATCTAGAAGATCAACTCCCAGTCGATTCAAGTGATTGTTGTACTCAGACAATCTGAGCACAAGCTCAATGATTGAGCTTTTCTCCCTTAGTTTGCAGGCTATGAAAAATGTCGGAGGTCTTATACCTCTTGACGTGGGCACGAGCCTGAGATCCCAATTTCAGCCCTCGAAAACATCTCATATGTTCCGCGACGTTTCGAAAACGTCTTTGGTGCCTCAACTCTAAACCGTTTAACTGAACTATCACGTAGTTATCAAAACGTGTATGTCCGATGTTCGCAACATCCACAAACGACGTTTGGGGTTCAGGACACTGAGCGGTGCATCAAGGACATAAGCTTTCTACTGTCCGCATAATCGCTACTGTCAACTTTCAACTAATTTTCTCTAGGAACATATCTAAATAGTGGAACTAAAGCGCGAGCTTACGACATAATTTGCAAAGATCTTTTAACTATGTTTAGGATAATTAAGTTCATCTTATGAACTCCCACTCAGATAGACATCCCTCTGGTCATCTAAGTGATTACATGATCCGAGTCAACTAGGCCGTGTCCGATCATCACGTGAGACATACTAGTCATCATCGATGAACATCTTCATGTTGATCGTATCTACTATACGACTCATGCTCGACTTTTCGGTCTCTTGTGTTCCGAGGCCATGTCTGTACATGCTAGGCTCGTCAAGTAAACCTAAGAGTTTCGCGTGTGTAAATCTGGCTTACACCTGTTGTATGTGAATGTAAGAATCTATCACACCCGATCATCACGTGGTGCTTCGAAATGACAAACTTTCGCAACGGTGCACAGTTAGGGGGAACACTTTATTGAAATTTTAATGAGGGATCATCTTATTTACTACCGTCGTTCTAAGCAAATAAGATGCATAAACATGATAAACATCACATGCAATCAAAAAGTGACATGATATGGCCAATATCATATTGCTCCTTTTGATCTCCATCTTCGGGGCTCCATGATCATCATCGTCACTGGCATGACACCATGATCTCCATCATCATGATCTCCATCATCGTGTCTCCCTGAAGTTGTCTCGCCAACTTATTACTTCTACTACTAAGGCTACCGGTTAGCAATAAAGTAAAGTAATTACATGGCGTTGTTCAATGACACGCAGGTCATACAATAAATAAAGACAACTCCTATGGCTCCTGCCGGTTGTCATACTCATCAACATGCAAGTCGTGATTCCTATTACAAGAACATGATCAATCTCATACATCACATATCATTCATCACATTCTTCTTGGCCATATCACTTCACATAGCATACCTTGCAAAAACAAGTTAGATGTCCTCTAATTGTTGTTTGTATGTTTTACGTGGCTGCTATGGGTTTCTAGCAAGAACGTTTCTTACCTACGCAAAAACCACAACGTGATATGTCAATTGCTATTTACCCTTCATAAGGACCATTTTCATCTAATCCGATCCGACTAAAGTGGGAGAGACTGGCACCCGCTAGCCACCTTATGCAACAAGTGCATGTCAATCGGTGGAACCTGTCTCATGTAAGAGTACGTGTAAGGTCGGTCCGGGCCGCTTCATCCCACGATGCCGCTGAATCAAGATTGGACTAGTAACGGTAAGCATATTGAACAACATCAACACCCACAACTACTTTGTGTTCTACTCGTGCAAAGAATCTACGCAATAGACCTAGCTCATGATGCCACTGTTGGGGAACGTAGCAGAAATTCAAAATTTTCCTACGTGTCACCAAGATCTATCTATGGAGAAACCAGCAACGAGGGGAAGGAGAGTGCATCTATATACCCTTGTAGATTGCTAAGCGGAAGCGTTCAAGAGAACGGGGTTGAAGGAGTCGTACTCGTCGTGATCCAAATCACCGGAGATCCTAGTGCCGAACGGACGGCCCCTCCGCGTTCAACACATGTAAAGCCCGGTGACGTCTCCCATGCCTTGATCCAGCAAGGATAGAGGGAGAGGTTGAGGAAGACTCCATCCAGCAGCAGCACAACGGCGTGGTGGTGGTGGAGGAGCGTGGCAATCCTGCAGGGCTTCGCTAAGCACCGCGAGAGAGGAGGAGTACTTGGGAGAGGGGAAGGGCTGCGCCAGAACTTGGGGTATGGCTGCCCTCCCACCCCTCCACTATTTATAGGTGGGGGCGAAGAGGGGACCGGCCCCCCTAGATCCCATCTAGGGTTGGGGGCGGCGGCCAAGGGGGGAGGAGTGCCTCCCAAGTCAAGTGGAGGCCCTCCCCCTTAGGGTTTCCCCCTTCCCATGCGCATGGGCCTTGGGGGGGCTGGTGCCCCTGGCCCATTAAGGCTAGGGAACCCCTACAGCCCATGCTACTGTATTGGACGTGGTGGAACAATTTCCGGACCTTCGGACCCCTCCGGAATCCTCCGGAACCTTCTGGAAGCTTCCCGGTACAATACCGGAAAAACCCGAACTTTTCCCGGAACCCGAACAACAACTTTCCATATATAAATCTTTACCTCCGGACCATTCCAGAACTCCTCGTGACATCCGGGATCTCATCCGGGACTCCGAACAACATTCGGTAACCACATACAAACTTCCTTTATAACCCTAGCGTCATCGAACCTTAAGTGTGTAGACCCTACGGGTTCGGAAACCATGTAGACATGACCGAGACGTTCTCCGGTCAATAACCAACAGTGGGATCTGGATACCCATGTTGGCTCCCACATGTCCCACGATGATCTCATTGGATGAACCACGATGTCAAGTTCTCAATCAATCCCGTATACAATTCCCTTTGTCTAACGGTATAGTACTTGCCCGAGATTCGATCGCCGGTATGCCGATACCTTGTTCAATCTCGTTACCGGCAAGTCTCTTTAGTCGTTCCGTAACACATCATCCCGCGATCAACTCTTTGATCCCATTGTGCACATTGTGATGATGTCCTACCGAGTGGGCCCAGAGATACCTCTCCGTCACACGGAGTGACAAATCCCAGTCTCGATTCGTGCCAACCCAACAGACACTTTCGGAGATACCTGTAGTGTACCTTTATAGCCACCCAGTTACGTTGTGACGTTTGGTACACCCAAAGCATTCCTACGGTATCCAGGAGTTGCACAATCTCATGGTCTAAGGAAATGATACTTGACACTAGAAAAGCTTTAGCATACGAACTACGATGTTTGTGCTAGGCTTAGGATTGGGTCTTGTCCATCACATCATTCTTCTAATGATGTGATCCCATTATCAATTACATCCAATGTCCATGGTCAGGAAACCGTAACCATCTATTGATCAATGAGATAGTCAACTAGAGACTTACTAGGGACATGGTTTTGTCTATGTACCCACACATGTATCTGAGTTTCCTATCAATACAATTATAGCATGGATAATAAACGATTATCATGAACAAGGAAATATAATAATAACTAATTTATTATTGCCTCTAGGGCATATTTCCAACATCAACTTCAATACCTCTTTCAGAAACTTTGGGCCCCAAGACAATACCTTCATTAACCATAAAGTGGCACTTTTCCCAATTCAAGACAAGATTAGTTTCTTCACATCTCTGCAAAACTCGATCAAGATTGCTCAAGCAATCGTCAAAAGACGAACCATAGACAGAAAAATTGTCCATGAAAACCTCACAAATTTTTTCACAAAAATCAGAGAATATAGCCATCATGCATCCTTGAAAGGTAGCAGGTGCATTACATAAACCGAAAGGCATACGTCTATAAGCAAAATTACCAAAAGGGCATGTAAAAGTAGTCTTTGATTGATCTCTAGCCGACACAGGTATTTGAGAGAAACCAGAATAACCATCTAGAAAGCAATAATGTGTATGTTTGCATAATCTTTCTAGCATTTGATCAATAAAAGGTAAGGGGTAATGATCTTTCTTAGTAGCCTTATTTAATGTGCGGAAATCAATTACCATCCTATAACCTGTGATAATTTTTTGCGGAATCAATTCATCTTTATCATTAGGGACAACAGTAATACCTCCCTTCTGAGGGACACAATGGACAGGACTTACCCACTGACTATCAGCAACGGGATAAATTATACCTGCCTCCAGAAGTTTGAGTATTTCTTTTCTTACCACTTCGTTCATTTTAGGATTCAGACGTCGTTGAGGATCACGAACTGGTTTGGCATCCGCTTCCAAATTTATTTTATGTTGACATAGAGTGGGACTGATGCCCTTAAGATCATCAAGAGTATATCCAATAGTGTCATGGTGCTTCTTCAGAGTTTTCAATAATCTTTCTTCTTCATGCTCTGAAAAGTTAGCACTAATAATGACAGGATATATTTTCTTTTCATCAAGATAAGCATATTTAAGATTATCATGCAACGGTTTAAGCTCAAACATGGGATCACCCTTGGGTGGAGGAGGATCCCCTAGGATTTCAACAGGCAAATTGTGTTGCAGTATAGGTTCCTGTTTAAAGAATACTTCATCTATTTCCCTTCTTTCATTCATGAACATATCATTTTCATGGTCTAGCAAATAGTGTTCTAAAGGATCACTAGGAGGCACGTCAATAGAAGCAAGACCAATAATTTCATCCTTACTAGGCAATTCTTCCTCACGATGTTGTTTACTAAATTTAGAGAAATTAAACTCATGAACCATATCATGCAAGCCAATAGTAACAACATTCTTTTCGCAGTCTATCTTAGCATTAATAGTATTCAAGAAGGGTCTACCAAATATAATGGGACAAAAGCTATCTTGTGGAGACCCAAGAACAAGAAAATGAGTGGTATATTTGTTCCACACAAGACTTCAACATCTCAACAATTCCCACTACAGATATAGTATCTCTATTGGCAAGTTTAATTGTAACATCAATATCTTCTAACTCAGCGGGTGCAATATCATGCATAATTTCTTTGTATAAGTCAATGGGTATTACACTAGCACTAGCACCCATATCACATAAGCCATGATAACAATGATCTCCTATTTTAACAGAAATAACAGGCATGCCTACCACAGGTCTATGTTTATCTCTAGCACAAGGTTTAGCAATTCTAGCAGTTTCACCACAGAATTGAATAACATGCCCATAGATATTATCATACAAGAGATCTTTAACAATAGCAATATTAGGTTCTACTTTGACTGGCTCAGGAGGTGTATAAGTTCTAATATTGCTTTTACAAACAACAGTTGAAGCTTTAGCATGATCCTTCATTCTTACAGGGAAAGGTGGTTTCTCAACATAAGAAGTGGGAACAATAGGATCATTATAAGTGACAGTCTTTTCTTCAACTTTAATAGGTGCAGCTACTTTTACTTCTCCTTGGGGAGATCAGCATAGGTAGCGAAAGATTCACAGAAAGAAGCTACTATCTCAGAGTCAAGTCCATATTTAGTGCTAAACTTACGGAAAATATCGGTATCCATAAAAGATTTAACACAATCAAACTTAGGTGTCATACCTGACTCCTTACCTTCGTCGAGGTCCCAATCTTCAGAGTTGCGTTTAATTCTATCTAATAAATTCCATTTAAATTCAATAGTCTTCATCATAAAAGAGCTAGCACAAGAAGTATCGAGCATGGTGCGATTGTTATCAGAAAGCCGAGCATAAAAACTTTGCATAATTACTTCTCTTAGGAGCTCATGATTGGGGCATGAATATAACATTGATTTAAGCCTCCCCCAGGCTTGAGCGATGCTTTCTCCTTCGCGAGGCCAAAAATTATATATATAATTGCGATCACAATGAACAAGATGCATAGGGTAATACTTTTGATGAAATTCCAATTTCAATCTTTTATAGTTCCATGATCTCATATCATCACATAGCCTATACCATGTCAATGTGTCTCCCTTCAAAGATAAAGGGAAGGCCTTCTTCTTAACAACATCATCGGGTATACTTGCAAGCTTAAATAGTCCACAAACTTCATCCACATAGAGTAGATGTTCATCAGGATGCGTTGTTCCATCTCCTATAAAAGTGTTAGCTAGCAGTTTTTCCATCATACCCGAAGGAATTTCATAAGGAGTTTCATTTTCAATAGGTTCAGTAGGTTGAGGAGCAACTCTTTGCTCTACTGGACGGGGTGAAGATACCCCGAACAAGCCCCTCAGAGAATTACTTTCCATAGTAACAAGTGACAGAAAATTTCAGCACACTATATAAATTTTTCCTTACCAAATTCCACCTACCAAAGGCGCTACACTCCCCGGCAACGGCGCCAGAAAAGAGTCTTGATGACCCACAAGTATAGGGGATCTATCTAGTCCTTTCGGTAAGTAAGAGTGTCGAACCCAACGAGCAGCAGAAGGAAATGATAAGCGGTTTTCAGCAAGGTATTCTCTGCAAGTACTGAAATAAGTAGTAACAGATAGTTTTGTGATAAGATAAATTGTAACGAGCAACAAGTAACAAAAGTAAATAAAGTGCAGCAAGGTGGCCCAATCCTTTTTGTAGCAAAGGACAAGACTGGACAAACTCTTATAATAGGAAAAGCGCTCCCGAGGACACATGGGAATATCGTCAATATAGTTTTCATCACGCTCATATGATTCGCGTTCGGTACTTTGATAATTTGATATGTGGGTGGACCGGTGCTTGGGTGCTGTTCTTACTTGAACAAGCATCCCACTTATGATTAACCTCTATTGCAAGCATCCTCAACTACAACAAAAGTATTAAGGTAAACCTAACCATAGCATGAAACATATGGATCCAAATCAGCCCCTTACGAAGCAACGCATAAACTAGGGTTTAAGCTTCTGTCACTCTAGCAACCCATCATCTACTTATTACTTCCCAATGCCTTCCTCTAGGCCCAAATAATGGTGAAGTGTTATGTAGTCGACGTTCACATAACACCACTAGAGGCTAGACAACATACATCTTATCAAAATATCGAACGAATACCAAATTCATATGACTACTAATAGCAAGACTTCTCCCTTGTCCTCAGGAACAAACGTAACTACTCACAAAGCATATTCATGTTCATAATCAGAGGGGTAATAATATGCATAGAGGATCTGAACATATGATCTTCCACCAAATAAACCAACTAGCATCAACTACAAGGAGTAATCAACACTACTAGCAACCTACTAGCACCAATACCGGACATGGAGACAAGAATTGGATACAAGAGATGAACTAGGGTTTGGAGATGAGATGGTGCTGGTGAAGATGTTGATGGAGATTTCCCTCTCCCGATGAGAGGAGCGTTGGTGATGACGATGGTGATGATTTCCCCCTCCCGGAGGGAAGTGTCCCCACCACAACAGCTCTGCCGGAGCCCTAGATTGGTTCCGCCAAGGCTCCGCCTCGTGGCGGCGGAGTCTCGTCCCGAAAGGTTCCCTTCTATTTTTTTCTCATCGAAAGACTTCATATAGGAGAAGATGGGCGTCGGAGAGCCACCAGGGGGCCCACGAGGTAGGGGGTGCGCCCCCCACCCTCGTGAGCAGGGTGTGGGCCCCCTGGATTTCATCTTTGGCGACGATTTTTCTTTCTTTATTTTAACATATTCCATGGAGTTTCAGGACTTTTGGAGTTGCGTAGAATATGTCTCCAATATTTGCTCCTTTTCCAGCCCAGAATTCCAGCTGCCGGCATTCTCCCTCTTCATGTAAACCTTGTAAAATAAGAGAGAATAGCCATAAGTATTGTGACATAACGTGAAATAACAGCCCAAAATGCAATAAATATTGATATAAAAGCATGATGCAAAATGGACGTATCAGGGTCCCAGCCTGGGTCCCCAGACGCCGACAACCCGGACCCACCAACCTGTAACATTACCATGTACCCCTAGGGGTTGGTCTATAAAACCCCCCAGGAGCCCACGCATACGGGCATGTATGTAAGAGAGAGAACAAGTAAGCAGCAACATCCACCCAGAGAGAAGGAGCAGCCTAAGCCTTGGCCAGCTTTCCTTCCTCCTCCATATAGCTCTAGGAGCAACATTGTACTATTGAACATCAAATTACACTCGGCAGGACTAGGGGTGTTATCTCTCTAGAGAGCCCTGAACCTGGGTATGTCCGGCGTCCCGCGCTCGCTCATGCCAACCTCGCCTCTGGAGCCCACCAGCGCCCTCGAGCCTCCTCCTCTCTTTAACCATCCCATGGCATCTGCCGTGCACCCACCACGACAAGCTCCCTAGAGTGTGGCATCTTCCCAGTGCGGAGGCAGTACTCCGCCTCCTCCGCCTCGCAGCGCTTGACGTACCAATCTGCCTCTTGCTGGCGGAGCGCACAAACAATCTTGCCATTTCGGTGGGCGTCCACCGGAGCTCCTCTTCGGTGGCACGCTGGAGCTTATTGGCCCACCTCCACGCAGCGATGAGGCGCCCAACGCGTATGACCTTCCTCGTGAAGTACCCGTCTTCGTATACCTCCTCGGCACAACGACGCGTCCGCCCCCAAAGCTCCGTCACCTCCTTTTTCTAGGCGGCATCACGGGCTTCACAGGCCGCCTGGTACCCGGCTACTTCCTCTGCCATCTCCTTCTTGAACACCACTTGCCTAGATTTCTCAGCCAGTGACACCGACTTCCACAGACAAAGATTGTACTGGCCCCTAAACCAATGCAAAGTTGGGGGGGTCTGGCGCAACCTCGTCCGGCGGCGCGTAGGGGTCCTCGTCACTGCTATTCGAGTGAGCTTCCTTGGGGGGTGGCGACTCCTCTTCGGCGCGTGGGCAGACCGACGGTGCCATGGCAGAGATTTGAGAGAGAGAGAGAGAGAGAGAGAGAGGGCGAGCGAGGGGAGGATGTAGATGAGAATGCAGGCGGGACAACGTGATCAAGGTAGTATTTATTGGCGGCCGGAATCTAGATCGACGGGGATAGTACACGCCGGTCGCCAGAATTTACGAGTACTGTAGTTTGAATTACACACGATTCCCCCAGCAAAATCCGTGTGTGAACATAATAGCTGACGGTTTCCAATACAGAACCATGTATGATTAATGATCCCCGCCACTGAGCTACCAAACCTCGAGCCGCGAGATAGAGTGCCAATCATGTGGGGGCGGTTGTCTTGCCAGATCTTTACATTTTCTTTTTTGAACACCAGATATGTACATCGTCTGATGATTTTTTAACTCGCACACAAGTACACAAAAATATGATTTTTCAAACCGTTATGGTGAGGCGTTGCATGTAGATGTAGTTCAAATTTGAATTAGGCCATTAAAAGCCCAGAAAATCACTTCAATATCTTTAAAATGTCAAATGACCCCTAGAATTTTTGAAAATTTCACATTACAGTTGTAGTAGTGCACGTTACACGTAGAAAAAAAATTGAAGGCTGTTAGAGGAAGCTATCTCCCGTTCGTCATCAAACATGCATTGTTCCCTCTCGGAACCACAAGCCTTCTAGTGATTTGCTCCGGTTTGTGAGGGGTGTCTGTCCACCCTTTTGTCAAACATGCCAATTTTTTTACCACATCATCTTGGTGGCATGACATTACATCAAGCAAGGTTTCATGTGTTTCTGATATTTTTAAATTTTTTGGAATTAAAATGCCATGTCACTCCATGCATACATATGCATGTGTGCATGTCGTGAGACAAATATGTTTGAAAATTCCTTCTAATTTACTGCACATTGAATTAACTCGCACACAAGTACACAAATATGATTTTTCAAACCGTTATGGTTAGGCGTTGCATGTAGATGTTGTTCTAATTTGAATTACGGTCATTAAATGGCTAGAAAATCACTTAAATGTCTTTAAAAGGTCAGATGACCCCTAGAATTTTCCAAAATTTCACATTATAGTTGTACTAGTGCAGGTTAAACGTAAAAAAATTGAAGGCCGTAAGAGGAAGCTATCTCCCGTTCGTCATCAAACATGCATTGTTCCCTCTCGGAACCATGAGCCTTTTAGTGAGTTGCCCCGGTTTGTGAGGGGTGTGTGTCCAAACTTTCGTCAAACATGCCAATTTTTTTACCACATCATCTTGGCGGCATGACATTACATCAACCAAGGTTTCATGTGTTTCTGATACTTTTTTTATTTTTTTGGAATTAAAATGCCATGTCACTCCATGCATACATATGTATGTGTCCATGTCGTGAGACAAATATGTTTGAAAATTCCTTCTAATTTACTGCACATGGAATTAACTCACACACAAGTACAAAAATATGATTTTTCAAACTGTTATGGTTAGCCGTTGCATGTAGATGTAGTTCAAATTTGAATTACGGTCATTAAATGGCTAGAAAATCACTTAAATTTCTTTAAAATGTCAAATGACGCCTAGAATTTTCCAAAATTTCACATTACAGTTGTAGTAGTGCACGTTAAATGTAGAAAAAAATTGAAGGCCGTAAGAGAAAGCTATCTCCCGTTCGTAATCAAACATGCATTGTTCCCTCTTAGAACCACGAGACTTCTAGTGAGTTGCTCCAGTTTATGAGGGTTGTGTGTCCAAACTTTCGTCAAACATGCCAAATTGTTTACCACATCATCTTGGTGGCATGACATTACATCAACCAAGGTTTCATGTGTTTCTTGTATTTTTTTTACTTTTTTGAATTAAAATGCCATGTCACTCCATGCTTAATTGTGTCATAGCCGTTAGACCAATATGTTTGAAAATTCCTTCCAATTTACTGCACATGGAATTAAATCAAACACAAGTACACAAAATATGAGTTTTCAAACCGTTATGGTTAGCTGTTGCACGTAAATGTAGTTCAAATTTCAATTACTGTCATTAGATGGCTAGAAAATCACTTAAATGTCTCAAAAGGTCAAATGACCCCTGAAATTTTCCAAAATTTGACATGACAGTTGTATTAGTACTACAAAATTTCTCGTACATTTAAAACACCATCCATTGCTAATTTACTCCAAATTCGTCTTTCACAGCAAATAAAAAATATCTACAACATCACACACAATTGTTTTCTACGAACCGTTTGTGATGAAAATATCTAGGTCTATTTAAGTCTCCCTCCTTAAGATTTGCCGGCTCGTCTTCTCCAGTGCCGGCAACCCCCGAATCCATGAATCCTGATCCCCATTCCTGCACCCCATTCTTGCAAATATGACACCGTGGAAACGCTTTGTGAAGGCCCGTACGATGCCCCCCCGAGCACGGCCTCCTACATCGAGAGTGCCACTGCATCCACATTGAGCGCGACCGCTTGTGCCGAGAGGGCGTCTGCGGCAGCCGATAGGGCAGCTACAATAGCCGAGACGGCTGCAGCTGCTGCAGCGACGGCTACTACAAACAATTGAGAGCTCTCAAGCTGCCATCCGTGCTGCCTATGTCACCCTAGCCCGGGTCGAGGCCATCCATGCCAAGATCGAGGATGCAAACACCAAGATATTCTAGGCCACCTCGGACTCCAGCATGCAACCCACGTCCGAAAAGGGAGCGGTGGCCATGCACCTGCTTCCTCATGAGGTCACCGAGCGGGAGATGGAAATGCAGGAGGCGTCGGAGATCGAGGAGCACCAGGAGGAGGAGTTGTGCATGGCCGAGGTCGAGGTGGAGAAGAGTCTGTCCGTCGACGAATCAGCGGTGGAGTACCAATGCGAGCTCTAGCGCAGCCACTACTACGAGTACTACAACCTTGAGGGTGGCACCGAGGACAAGGACGAAGACGTGGTCAACTTCAGCAGGGGGACGTGGAGTCCACCAACGGCGGCATGTCGCCAGGACAAGTCATTGATGTCTCATCTCACAACGGCGATGCATAGGCCGGCGCAGCGGCAGATTTGTTAAAATTATGCGTACTTAGGCTTTGTTTTTAATGTTGGTCTTATGTTAGAGCAATGTTTAGGTCAACTAGATCTGTTTATGTGGCACCCCGGCTCAGGGAAACCGGAACACCCCGTATTCCAGCCCAGAGATCGAGGAGAAGTCTTCTGGAATATGACACTGCTTAGCATAGAACAAATGAGCTCTTTATTACAATCTATATTGGGTACAAGGGGTTCTGATATAACGGGGAATTACATCGGCACGGCAACACTACGGCTACCACTGTTGCTCTATGCAAGAAACAGAACAACTCAAAGCAGCGGAATAACTTCTAGTAGTGGAATAACGACGACAGTGGTGAACTCCATTCCGCAGGGACTCTAGCTGGAACGCTTATCCTAGATCGCAAACAAGGAATCCACGGAAAACAAGTAATCAAATCTGGCATGACCTGCAAACTGGCATAAGACGCCAGGTCAGTACATTGAATGTACTTGCAAGCTCACAATAACCAGAAGCATTCAAGAGAAACAACAACATGGCAATTGCAGGTTTAACACGGATGAACATGATACCATCAGATCAACATGGCATGTAGAACATGATACAACTAGAACAGTATGAGCATGGCATGAACATGTAAAAATGATAACACTACCACATAACAGGATGACACTACCACGCACCAACTTACTCTGACCGGGTTACCTCGTAACCAATACATGCAGGAACTTAACATCGAGACCGTAATGGCTAAAACCCTAAAAGTCTAGCCTGTATGATTGTGATTGCCTCTACGGACTAAACCCTCCGGTTTATATAGACACCGGTGGGGACTAGCTAGGGTTGTACAAATTCGGTTACAGAGAAAGGAATCTTCATATCCAAATGCCAAGCCTGCCATCCACGCCAAGGAGAGTCCCATCCGGACACGGGAGAGAGTCTTCTGTCTTGTATCTTCATGGCCTATCAGTCCGGCCCATGTCCAATAGGTCGGACGCCCGAGGACCCCTTAATCCAGGACTCCCTCAGTAGCCCCTGAACCGGACTTCAATGACGAGGTGTCCAGCGCGCAGATTGTCTTCGACGTTATAAGGAGGGTTCCTCCTCCAATCAGTTCAAAGTACTTGACTTAGAGAGCTGTATTCGGTCTTCCCTTTAATGTCACACCCATCGGTTTTTGAGCCTCCTCACCTTCTGCTTCCACGTGTCGAGTGAATATTAGAGGTCGGGGTATTTTTTGCACATAACCCCCCGGCCACGCAAGAAAGGCCTCTATTAAAGGGATTGGATCTCAGATCCATTCCACATCCAGAGACAAATGCTTTAGAGTTTCGCTGGGGGAAACCATTCAGCATGACTAATGTCCCCAGTTCTTCCTCCCGCCCTCATTGCTCTGAAAAATGCGATTGGGAGATATGTTCAGTACCCCACGAATAGTTGGTTAAGCTCCAAACACGGGGATTCCTTCCCCCCACGGATCTGGTCCCTATCCGAGCAGGATTGACCTCTTTCACAGGCGAAGTTCTGGCGGAAAATTTCCCCAATCCAACTAGGGAGAACGGGTGTGCTTCGTACCCTACTTGTTGAGAGGTGTCGGGTTTCCAATCCACCCTTTCCTTCAAGGACTCCTGGAGTTTTACGGCCTCCAACTGCACAACCTTACGCCGACCTCTGTCCTGCACATCATGGGTTTTGTTGCCCTTTGCAAGCATTTCTTGGGCTGTGATGCCCACTTTGATTTGTGGAGGAAGCTATTCTGCCTCATCCCTCGCAACCAAGAGGGGTCTATATTCGAGGTAGGTGGTGCTGAAGTATGGCGCATAGCCGGGACCGGATACCTGTCTGGCACGCCGAAGAAGGCGCCCAAAGAATGGCCCTCAGAATGGTTCTATATTGAGGACGTCACTCTCCCCGACCCAGTTCGAATGGGTCTTCCCAAATTTTCAAATGCTCCGTTGAAGAAACGCCACGGCCGGCGCCCTCGGAGCCTCGAGGAGGAAGATAGCGCGGAAGTCCATTAATTGATGGGCAAGATAAGGACACTTGCCAATTCCAGACTATCAATAATCGAGGTAATGGCGACTTCCATTGTGCGGGGGGACCAGTCACTCTAATATAGTGGGCTTCCCATGTGGCAATTTAATGGGGAAGATGACGCCTCACACTGCAGCCGGAAGGGTCCAGACACCCCCGCCGCTTTGGCCAAAATACTGGACGAACTGTAGAAAGGGGAGAAAGAGGAGTTCACTCATCTTAAACGTTGATATGGATTTTCCATGTACAGTCCTCCTAGCTGGGTGAGTTCTAATCCCACCACTTTACTCAACTCTCTCCCTGAGTCACTTTTAATGAGCATCAACCCATCCATTTGTAACAGGAATGGCGGAAGGTTACCGAGGGGATCCATAGCCCCGCCCCACAGCCAGAGGATCACAACTGGGACCTTGACCCCGGATCCGAAGAGGATCCGGATATATTTGTGGAGCTTGAGGATGGAGTATTCTATTAGGCGAGCTATGATGGCACGGACGTGGCCATCATCACCGACTATCCCGGCCTCCTCCCTACCTCGCATGTAACTAATCCAGAGACACCTTCTTCGAAAGATCTTCCTCATTACGCCTCACCCACCACAATATTTCGTGCTCTAAACGGAAGGCGCCCTACGCCTCAACATGCACCAGAGGCGTCTTCTAAGAGACCGGTGCCCGCGTCGAGCAAATCTTCAAAGAGGAAGGCGAACAACAACACGGCAGAGCCTTCATCAAACAGGTATGGTTTTTTAATCACGCCCCCTGGCAGTCACATCAAACTTTGACATTATCCGTTGTGTCTTATCAGGAAAAATGTTCGCCGGACTATGTCTGGGGATCCTGCCAGCCGTGCCTCGACAAGTCAGGTTCCAGACCCTGCCTTAAAGGCGATGGCTCATGCAAGAGCAACGCCAGATTGTCCTTCTGCAGAGGATTCGGATGATGTCTCCGTCACAAACTCTGAAGTGGAAAGCGCTATGAATCATCGGCGCCGGCGGGCCGCTCTTCGCGACCCCGGCTTTAGAAAAGAGGCATTGAATGCCTTCATCTCGGTTGATGCATACATCCGAGTTGCTCGAGATGGGCTTACCAGAGCCACAAACCAGCATTTGAAAGATATGCGGGTAAGTACACGTTTGTACAAATCTGATAATTATATACATGTAGCCCCCGAGACTTGAAGCAGTTGATACAACTGATTTAAGGATCATTGTATAACCAGGTGCTCACAGAGAAGAACAACCTGTTGTCTCAAGAGCTGGAAAAGTGTCGGACCCAGCTAGTTGCTGCTACTGCCAAACTGGAGAAATCCAAGAAGGCATCGCCTAGTAATGTTCCCCTCCATCGAGAAAATATAACCATATACCAGCAATATTAATACTTTTTGTATTCCCCATGGCAGGAACGTCGGATCAACTGAATGAGGCCCTGAAAGTCGCGCAAGCGGGTGAGCAAGAGGCCAAAAGGCAATTAGCCACAGGATTCCAACACCCTGCTGGGCGAAGAACTAAAAGACGTGCGAGCCCAATTGGCCGACTCCGTGAAGGAAAATAAGAGACTACGAGGTGGCATATTGAGTATGCTTTTCGAACTTGCCTCCCTATTATTCGGCGAGGGCAGGAACTGACAGATTTATGTCTGCAGGTATGCTGACTGGCCGTCTCGAAGAGGAAATGTCCAGATCTCAAGGCGACCTGCTACAAGAGCTATCCCAAACGCATGAGCAAGTTCGGCAAGCAATGCGGAGTGTTGCCAAGGCTTTATGGCCAGGCGCCTCCCCTCCAGGAAGTATGCCAGAGCTTGTGGAGCTATTCAAAGGAGCACGACAGTGTATTCGATTATGGAAGATATCAGCCTGCCGAGAAGGTGCGCTAGAGGCCTGGGCGATGGTGAAGACACGGTACACCAAGCTTGATCCGAATCATATGGCCCGGGTCGGGCCTAAAGGGTCAGATGGAAAATAAATTCCAGTTAGTTTAGTATATGACCAAGTAAAGGTAGCCGCCAAATATTCCCAACTAGATTATAAGCTAGACAGCCTATTAGACGGTATAGAGGAAGAAGTTTTTGGTCCAAGTGACTCTGTACTTCAATATACATAATTTTCCGTAGCCGGATTGTAAAACGATTTTCATGGCAGACCTTTTCGCTTTGACCTCTGGACCCGAAGGTGCTGAGTGTTTCTGAATACCAAAGCAGCAATATAGACTGGGGTATGCGTGGAAACCAGGCGTAGGGGTCATAGTTGCTTGAATAGACAAGTTGTATCCAGCTAGCTATGTTATATTACATTGTAATTGTAAGAAACATCTTCCAGAGAGAATAGTTCCGTTAAGGGTTCCATTCCCTGGGTGAACATGTGTTAGTGTGCATGCCCGAACAGTAATTGAAAAAATCACAGTGTACGTGACATCTGGGAGTTCATAATGTAATGAGTGTAACACGTCTTTAGTCTGCTGACCGAATATTCCCTTAAGAACACTATCTTTCGGCTTCACCCAGTCTAAGGTACACGTCCGGATGACCCGGCAGTAACAGTAGCAGAGGTGCTCCTTTATGCCCTAGTGTCAGGACCCCGACTCAATGCCACATCGATCTAGCATGTAACACCTCATATCACTTTGCGGCCTCACGCACGGTATTCCCACGGGTGTCGCCTTACCTTTGCCCGGGACCGTTTGCGCCTTTTGGCACACGTATATGATAGTGTCGCTAGCATCAATATGATAAGGAGCCCGGGCTGACATGGCTAGTCGTAAACCCAAAGTGGCACAAACTTACAGGGACAGGCATCCATGACCCAGCATCGAACGTGTCGGTCATCAGCGAGTGAATCCAAGCTATAGCACTAGGCTAACAGGACTCCGGTGAACCGGGCTGTAGCGGGCTAACAGGACTCCGGTATTCATCGCGTGACATTTCCCCGAGGGGACAGACACAGGAACGAAGAAGGACACATGCCGGCCAGCCTAAGTGTTCCGGAGCAGTAGTAAGCTACCATGGCTCGGTGGAAACACTAGGAGACATTTCATGGTAAGAGAGGCTACTAAGGATAAACAACTAGATAGTCAGATCCCACACATACCAAGCATTTCAATAACATACACACAATATGCTCGATATGTGCAAGTACAACATGGCATCACAACATGACTCTACGACTCAAGTATGTATTCATTAGGCTCCGAGGAGCGAGATATTACAGACATGGGTCTCATGACCCAACATTCAGAGCATACAAGTCAAAACACAAGAGGAAGCTAATATGTCTGAGTACAGACATCTACAAATGAAAAAGGCTTGGAAGCCTGACTATCTACCAGATCCTGCCGAGGGCACAAGATCGTAGCTGAGGTATCAAGCTAAACGTCGAAGTCCACGCGGAACTACTAGCGAGACCGAGGTCTCTCTGCAAAAACATAAAATAGGCAAACATGAGTACAAATGTACCCAGCAAGACTTACATCAGAACAAACTACATATGCATCATTATCAACAAGGGGATGGTGGAGTTTAACAGCAGCAAGCCAGCTTTGACTCGGTGGCTATCCTAAACTACGACTGCAAGTAACTCTTTGAGGTGGCGCACACGAGTCCACATATTCACCATACCAATACACCACTATGGATCCGCTCCCGTCTCCCTACGAGAACGCCATCCATAGCACTCACACTTATCTTGCGTATTTTAGAGTATCCACTTTCACTTGTCTATGAACTGTTATAGGCAACCCAGAAGTCCTTTACCGCGGACACGGCTATTCCAATAGATGATGTTGACCCTGCAGGGGTATACTTCTTCATACATGTTTCCACCACTTAGCTCACACATAGTAGGACATGTTCACACACCTCTGATTCATCCCGGATGAATCAGACCTGACTCGACTCTAAGCAGTAGCAGGCATGACAAACAAGCATGAATGAGTAGGCACAACAGGGCTCAAACAACTCCTACTCATGCTAGTGGGTTTCATCTATTTACTGTGGCAATGACAGGTCATGCAGAGGATAAAGGGGTTCAGCTACCGCAGCAAGTAACAGATGAATCGTTGTTGTTCTAATGCAGTAAAAGAGAGCAGGGCGAGAGAGTGGGATTGTATCGGAATGAACAAGGGGGTCTTGCTTGCCTGGCACTTCTGAAGATATTATAGTTCTTCATCGGTGTCATCGAACTCGTCGTCGAAACGTCGTCTACTGAGAGGGGACAGTTACCGGCAAACACAGAAGGACACAATCAATGCAATGTGACAATATGATGCATGCTATGACATGGCAATATGATGTGTGATAGGTCCAATGCTACTTGGGACATAAAGGTTTGAGTCCATTTGAACCAAGGATTCAAATGATCACCCAAAATAATAAGTGATATAAGTGCATTAGCTTGTTTCACCTAAACAGCAAGGTTAAATTGTTCTGACATGCATGAAACTAGTACAGATGGAAAGATTGGATTTTTCTTATCATTTTCCATATATAATTTATTTCATTTGGAGTTATGGTTTAATTTCTATGAATTTTAGAAGTTTTGGTTATTTTCTGGAATTTCCTGTATAAAAATAAATCCAGAAAATAAGTTACTGCGTCAGCATGACGTCGGGGTGACGTCATCAGGTCAAAGGCGCCAGCCCAGGTCAAACCTGACGCTGGGACCCACATGTCAGTGTAACAGCTAGTTAACAGGATTAAGTTAATACTAACTAAACTGTCAATGGGCCTGGGCCCGCAAGTCAGTGGTTAGTTGACTAACTAAATAGGGTTAGCTAGTGTTAGGTTAGTCACTAATCCAGGTTAATTAGCGCTAAACTAATCTAACTAAAATTAGCAAGGGTGGCCCACATGTCATTGACCCAGGGGTCAAACTGGGCCCACCTAGTCAACGGTCAGCGGGTCAAACCCGCCGGTGTCTAGCCGCCGGCGAGTCCAGGCGCGGCGGAGCGGCGCGGGATTCGCCTACAGGGCGCCATTTTGCGCGCGGAGCATAGCTACGGGATGCGGACGCTCGTCCGCATCCAACCGTGGTGATGGCGCGGCCGGGGAGTGGCCAGAGTGGCGCCGGCGACGAGCTTGGCGGCGGCCGAAGCTCGGGTGCAAGTGGGGATGGGGCTGCGGTGCGCAAACAAGCACGGTGAGGTGCCACGGAGGCTCTACGCGATGCGGGGAGCGCGTTCACGCGATGCCCGGGACCAAATGGTCGCTGGAGCATCACCGGCGACGAGCGCGGGCGACGGCGCGTCCGGGTGAGTGCGGTGTGGTTGCTACGGTGCACGGCAGAGCGAACGAAGAGGGGGAGGATAAGCAGAAGCTCACAGTGATTGTCGTGGGGTGGATGGCGAGCTCGGGGAATGACCGGAGCAGACGGGGCAGCGAAGGCGATCTCGGCGGACCGAGGTTGAAGAAGACGGCATGGCCGGCGTTCGAGGGCGTCCGGCGAGGCGTGGGTTGGTGGAGAGGAAGAGGGGGGTCGAGGCGGAGCCTCTGGGCGCAACGACAAGGCGAGGCAGTGGTTTTGGCCACGGCGGTGGTCGTCGGCGGCGACGGACGCGTCGGTCGTAGTGGGAGAGGACGAGGGAGAGGCCAGAGGAGGGGAGAGTGATGTCGAGGGGGTCGAGGCAGCGCCGAGGAGGCGGTTCAGGCGTCGCGGTGGCGTGGGATGCAGGCAGGCAGGGAGGTGGCGTGTCGCCACGGCACGCGCGTGCGCTGTCTCCCTCCTCTGCCTACTGGCAGAGGTAGAGGATGACTGGCACCAGGCCAGCACAGTGCTGGGCCGGCCAGTGGGCTGCCAGGTGGGCTGCGCCAGGTAAGTGGCTGGATCCTTTCTCTCTCTCCCTTTTCTATTTATTACAGTTTTCTATTATTCTGTAAATTTTAAGGGCTTTATTATTAATACCTATGCACTTCCAAAAATCACCAAACTGCACTTGGTCCTTAGGTGGAATATTTCCAGCATGGAACATTTTAGTTTGGGATTATTTGAGCATTTGAAATATTTTATATAATTTAAATGCCCAAATTCAAATAGTTAGAGATTTAATCCAGTGACCTTAGAGTGACCTAGAAATCTGTGCATCACTTCTAACGGTGGTTTAGGACCAAGGCAAAGGTGATGAACATTTGAGAAGGGCATTTCAGGTTCATTGAAAATATTTTTAGTAAACCCTAGTTGGATTCAGAGGGTTCTGGGGTTATGGCTTCCCCATTTCAAATTTCTGATGAAAGGTAAACATGATGCAACACTCTAACGCATGGACTAGCTAGGATGTGACACCTAGCCGTACAAACAGGAATGTAGGGCATAAGCGCAGGAGCCAGGCAACCCAGCATGGCCAAAACTTAGGTCATAACGATGCATATAATGGTAAATAAAAGGTACACATGAGGAAAAAGACACATGTGTGGTGAGCTTGATGCTCGAAAATTAATAATAAGCTTCTGTACAAGAAGCCCCCAGGTATTATGGGCGTACATTTTTAAGGATGTGTACGTCATAGGTGTTTGGTTCAGCCGCAAGAGCTTAAAGCTAGAAGAAAAACTAAATAAAGGAAAAAATAATTGAAACAAAGGGAGAATAAGACGAACAAAGAGTCCGGCTCTAGGCATTGAATCTTCGGAGTCTGGCGGCATTCCACGGGTTCGGCTCTAAGCGGTTGTCCGATGCGTCATACATGCGGTATGCTCCTCCGATGAGAACTTCATCTATGATGAAGGGACCCTCCCACTTGGGCTTGAGTTTGTCCTTTTTCTTCTCTGGTAAGTGCAGAACGAGTTCGCCAATGTTATAAGTCTTGGCCCACACTTCTCTGCTTTTATATCTGCGAGCCTGCTATTGATAAAATGCAGAACGGGCTTTTGCAACATCGTGCTCCTCCTCCAGGGCATCTAAGCTATCCTGCCGATCAAGCTCGGCCTCTCTCTCTTCATACATGCGCACTCGAGGTGAGTCATGAATAATGTCGCAGGGCAGCACAACCTCTGCGCCATACACCCTGAAGAAAGGTGCTGCAGCCCCTAGAATACAGAGTCGAGCTCCTCAACCCAGTGCTTGTCTGATTCTCTCAAAGACAACACTAGTCTAGGCTTAGTGCCGCTCATAATAAGACTATTAGCTCGTTTCACTTGACCGTTTGTTTGTGGCTGATAGATGGAGGCGTAATCAAGCTTAATGCCCAGGTTAGCACACTAGGCTTTTACCTCATCTGCTGTAAAATTGGAGCCGTTATCGGTGATGATACTATGTGGGACACCATAACGGTGCACAACACAGGATATGAAGTCTATCACTGGTCTGGCTTCAGCCGTTTTAACTGGTTTGGCCTCTATCCACTTCGTGAATTTATCTACCATGACCAGCAGGTATTTTTTCGTGTGGCTTCCTCCTTTAAGTAGTCCGACCATATCAAGCCCCCAAACCGCAAAAGGCCAAGTAATGGGGATTGTTTTTAGATCGGTGGGTGGCATATGGCTTTGGTTGGCAAAGAGCCGACATCCGACACAATGTTGGACAAGATCCTATGCATCTGCTCGGGCCGTCGGCCAATAGAAACCTGTACGGAAGGTCTTACTTACAAGGTCCCGAGCTGCGGCGTGGTGACCACTAAGACCGGCATGAATTTAGGCCAAGAGTTGTCGTCCCTCTTCTTTGGAGATGCATCTTTGAAGTCCTCTGGTAGCGCTTTTCTTGTAGAGCTCTCCGTCATAGACCTTGTAGGCTTTCGAGCGCCGGACAATGCAGCGAGCCTCATTCTGATCCTCAGGGAGCTCTCGCCTATTAAGGTAGGCGAAGAAGGGTTTGGTCCATGGGGCAATTACTGCAATGATAAGATGGGCTGTTGGTGTTACTTCGGTGGCTGGGCCCCCGTTGATATCGGTATTGTGTTCGGAATCTGGGGGTATACTCGGGTCCAGATTAGTGTTTCGAATCTCCCCTTGCCACACCACAGATGGCTTGAAGAGCCTTTCCAGGAATATGTTAGGTGGGACGGGTTCGTGCTTGGCGCCGATGTGAGCAAGGACATGCGCTGCTTGATTACTTTCTCAAGCCACATGATGAAACTCAAGCCCCTCGAACCGAGCCGACATTTTGAGAACGACGATACGATAGGCCACCATCTTCGGATCTTTGGTGACGAAATCTCCATTTATTTGGGATATTGCAAGGTTTGAATCCCCGCGCACCCCCAGGCATTGTATGCCCATGGAGACGGCCATTCAAAGACCATGCAATAAGGCCTTGTATTCGGCTGCATTGTTAGAGTCTGTGTATAATATTTGGAGTACCTACCGAAATGTGTCTCTAGTGGGAGACGTTATGACAACGCCCGCTCCTAAGCCCGCCAGCATTTTGGAACCATTGAAGTGCATGACCCAGTTGGAATATGTGCCGTACTCTTTAGGGAGTTCAGCCTCTGTCCATTCGGTGATGAAGTCGGCCATTACTTGGGATTTAATGGCCCGACGCAGTTTGTATGTTATGTCGAATGGAAGGAGCTCAATTGCCCACTTGGCAATCCGGCCCATGGCATCCCAGTTGTTTATTATGTCATTGAGTGGTACTTCGGAAGCCACCATGATTGAGCACTCTTGAAAGTAGTGTCGTAGATTCCGGGATGCCATGAGGACTGCGTATGCTATCTTTTCGTAATGAGGGTACCGGGATTTGCACGGCGTGAGGACAGTGTATACGAAGTATACCGGTTTCTGAAGTGGGAATTTGTGTCCGTCCTCATCTTGCTCAACAACAAGCACCGCGCTCACCCCCTAGTGTGTTGCCGAGATGTATAATAACATCGGTTCACTGATGTTCGGCGCGGCCAGGATTGGGTTGCTCGCTAAAAGAGCCTTTATCTCTTCCAGTCCGGCTATTGCCGCATCCGTCCACTCGAAGTGGTCGGTTCATCGGAGAAGACGATAAAGCGGCAATGCTTTTTCTCCTAGTCTAGAGATAAAGCGGCTTAAAGCTGCCACACATCTGGCTAGTTTTTGGACCTGTTTAAGGTCTCTTGGTGTGGCCAATTGTGACAGATCTCGGAGTTTGGCTGGATTTTCCTCAATTCCTCTATTGGAGACGATGAAGCCCATCAGTTTTTCGGCGGGAACGCTGAAAACACACTTTTCTAGATTGAGCTTGATCATCTATCAATGACTCGATGTGCCTTGTTTTGCGGAGGTTGTCGAATGTGAGACGCAGATCATCTATCAAGACTCGACGTGCCTTGTTTTGCGGAGCTTGTAGAATGTGAGACGCATATCATCTATCAATGACTCGACGTGCCTTGTTTTGATGATGATGTCGTCCACATATGCTTCAACTGTCTTACCAATCTGTTTCTCAAGCCATGGTTGAATAATGCGTTGGTAGGTGGCGCTGGCGTTTTTAAGTCTGAAGGGCATAGTGTTGAAGTAGAATGGCCCATATGGGGTAATGAATGCCGTTCCGGCTTGGTCGGACTCCTTCATTTTGATTTTATGGTATCCGGAGTATGCGTCGAGGAAACATAGTGAGTCGTGTCCTATAGTGGCATCAATAATCTGATCGATATGAGGGAGGGGGAAGGGATCCTTAGGGCAGGCCGTGTTGAGGTATTTGAAATTGACGCATAGGCGCCATGATTTATCCTTCTTTGGTACCATAACCATGTTTGCTAGCCAGTCCGGGTGTTTTATTTCTCTGATGAATCCGGCCTCGAGTAACTTGGCTAGCTCCTCGCCCATAGCTTGTCGTTTGGGTTTGGAAAAGCGCCGCAGTGTTTGCTTGACCGGTTTATATCCCTTCAATATATTGAGGTTGTGTTCGGCCAACCTGCTTGGGATTCCTGTCATATCAGAAGGGTGCCAGGCAAATATGTCCCAGTGGGCGCGCAGGAACTCTCGTAGCGCGGCATCGACTGTTGGGTCTGGCTGTGCCTCGATGGATGCTGTCTTCTTGGTGGACGTCGGGTGGACCTGAAATTTGACTATTTCATCTACTGGTTTAAAGGAGGTGGATTTGGGTCGCTTGTCCAGGATTACGTCATCCCTATCCATCGTGGAGCGTAGTGCGGTTAACTCTTCGGGTGCGAGGGCTTCAAACAGTGCCTCGAGGGCCAGGGATGCAGTTTTGTTTTGGGGGCAGAGTGATATGTCCGGATCACTAGCAAGAGTGATAATGCCATTGGGCCCGGGCATCTGGAGCTTCATGTACCCGTAATGAGGTATAGCTTGGAAGCTTGTAAATGCATCTCGCCCCTATAGGTCGTGATATCCATTGTTGAAAGGGCCCACTTGGATGGTTATCTCTTCGGACCGATAATTCTCCGGCGTGCCGAATACCATGTCGAGCATGATTTTTCCCGCGCATCGCGCCTCCCGATTGGGAATGTTTCCTCGGAAGGTCATGCTACTTTGCTCGATGTGGCTCCTGTCTATTTCCATTTTATTGAGTGTATCCTCGTAGATGAGGTTTAGTCCGCTGCCGCCGTCCATGAGCACTTTGGTGAGCCCAAAACCGTCCACAGTTGGATTGAGGACCAAGCGGCTGGTGCCCGGACTGTCCAGAATTTTGCTTCTTCACTGGCATTAAAATTTATGGTTGTGTCGTTCCAGGGGTTTATTGCTCTGACTTGGCAGACTTTGGCGAGGTCACGGAAGGCCCTTTTGCACCGATTGTTTGAAGTGAAGGTCTCGAAGACTGTCAATACGCTGAGGTCGTCATCTTCCGGGGGGTGTTGCTCCGGGGTATTTTTGGTGAGGATATCCTCGCCGCTTTTGACCACTTGCCGAAGTATCCAACATGCTCTAAGGTTGTGGGTTGGTGTGGTATCCGGTGTTGTGTGTATTTTGCATGGCCTATCGAGCCATCCCTCCAGAACGGTTCCGCGCCCCGTAATGGGCTTAGATTTCTTTACTGTTGGGTCGGGCGCCCCGCGAGGGTGCGTCATTTTTGCCTGGACGAGGGGTTGAGTGGAAACCTGTGTTTCCTAGCGAGCTGCCTGAGTTTTCCAGGCGGTTTCCGTTGTGCAGTACCTCTGTACTATGGTTGCCAAGTCAGCAAAGTGTAGTACGCGATGATGGTTCATGGCACTGAGGATTCCTTCGTCCGTGCAATTATTGCAGAATACTGAGATCGCGTCTTTGTCGCGGAAATCTTTAATCTTGTCTTTGACAAGGAGGAATCTAGCCCAAAAGTGATGGACTGTTTCCTGAGACTGCTGTCGTAGGTACATGAGATTGCGTATATCTAGGTGGATGGGTGGGTGGATTTAAATCCGAACCCTGTCCCAATTTGGGATCCAAAGTTTGAGAAAGTTCTGAGCTTAATAGTTCATGCTCCGGTATATCAACCGATTTTTCAGGTCCGCTGTCCGATTCTAGGTTCGGAGGACATGGCATGTCATTCCACGGACAAGTATCCGGCTCTTCTAGCTCAGAAATCTGAACATAGTTCGTCCTCAATATAGAGGGAGAATTGTTGTTTTGCTCCTCTACTACCGCTATCTGATGGGTGATCGGCGGAGATTTGATTTCTCTTTGACCGGGTTTAAGCCCAAACCTAGCGTAGTTTGTAGCGAACCCCAAGGCGGCGATGCAATCCAAGAGTTCGTTTAAAGACGACAAGTCCATCAGATCCATCTATTTGGAGTATTCAGAGTCAACACGGAGGTGATTTTCAATGAACCGAGAAGTCATCGTCGGCTTAACGGCCGGACGGGCGGTCATGGTAAAGCGGTCCAACCAGAGGGTTTGGCCTGAGGCCAGGGCTCCTCTGGAGGTGACACTGTCCTTGATAACAAGGCGAGCCATCAATCCTTCCTTCAACATCACAACGGAACTCTCGATGAAAGCACCAATGTCAGTGTCAAAAACGACGAATCTCGGGTAGGGGGTCATGAACTGTGCGTCTAAGGTTGATGTTAACAGGAGACAGGGGACATGATGTTTACCCAGGTTCGGGCCCTCTCTATGGAGGTAATACCCTACTTCCTGCTCGATTGATCTTGATGAATATGAGTATTACAAGAGTTGATCTACCACGAGATCGTAATGACTAAAACCCTAAAAGTATGATTGTGATTGCCTCTACAGACTAAACACTCCGGTTTATATAGACATGGGAGGGGACTAGGGTTGTACAATGTCGGTTATAGAGAAAGGAATCTTCAAATCCAAACGCCAAGATTGCCATCCACGCCAAGGAGAGTCCCATCCGGACACGGGAGAGAGTCTTCTGTCTTGTATCTTCGTGGCCCATCAGTCCGGCCCATGTCCAACAGATCGGACGCCCTAGGACCCCTTATGTCACGCCCAAGATGCGACCCTATCCTAAAGGAACTCGAAGGTCCCACCAAGGATAGAAGCGCATCTTGAAGACGCTTTTGCAAGGTGGATATCATTACATCAACATTACATAATAGATAGGGGTACATACAAGAGACATACAATGCCACATGAATACAACATCATCCTACATAAGAGCACCATCCGACTACGGATGAAACACAAACAGAAACTCAAACGACATCCACCCTGCTAGCCTAGGCTGCCGACCTAGAACCTATCCCCTGTTCGAAGAAGAAGCAGAAGAAGAACTCCAAGACAAGCAAACATCGCTCTCGCGTCAAGATCATCGCATAACCTGTACCTGCAACTGTTGTTGTAGTAATCTGTGAGCCACGAGGACTCAGCAATCCCATTACCATGGGTATCAAGACTAGCAAAGCTTAATGGGAAAGGAAGGGGTAAAGTGGTGAGGTTGCAGCAGCGACTAAGCATATATGGTGGCTAACATACGCAAATAAGAGCGAGAAGAGAATCAAAGGAACGGTCATGAAGCTAGCAATGATCAAGAGGTGATCCTGAACTCCTACTTACGTCAAACATAACCCAAAACCGTGTTCACTTCCCGGACTCCGCCAAAAAGAGACCATCACGGCTACACACACGGTTGATGCGTTTTAATTCGGATCAGGTGGCAAGTTATCTACAACCGGACATTAACAAATTCCCATCTGCCACATAACCGCGGGCACGGCTTTCAAAAGATAATACCCTGCAGGGGTGCCCAACTTAGCCCATGATAAGCTCTCGGATCAACAAAGGATATTCGTTCACCCAGGAAGACTCGATCAGTCTCGGAATCCTGGTTTACAAGACATTTCGACAATGGTAAAACAAGACCAGCAAAGCCGCCTGATGCACCGACAATCCCGATAGGAGTTGCACATATCTCGTTCTCAGGGCAACACCGGATAAGTCAAGCTACGAGTAAAACCAGACCTCGAGTTTCCCCGAGGGGGCCCCTCAGGCTGCTCGGTTCGGACCAGCACTTAGAGAAGCACTGGCCCGGGTGGGCTGAAATAAAGATGACCCTTGGGTAAATTACTCCCAAGGGAAAAGTAGGTGGTGGTGAGGCAAATGGTAAAACCAAGGTTGGGCATTGCTGGAGGAGTTTTATTCAAAGCGAACTGTCAAGGGGGTTCCATAAATCACCCAACCGCGTAAGGAACGCAAAATCCGGGAACATAATACCGGTATGACCGAAACTAGGGCATCAACAGTGGAACAAAACACTAGGCATAAGGCCGAGCCTTCCACCCTTGACCAAGTATATAGATGCATTAATAATATAAGAGATATCGTGATATCCCAACATAATCCTGTCCACCATGGAGCAATCTTCAACTTCACCTGCAACTAACAACGCTATAAGAGGGGCTGAGCCAAGCGGTAACATAGCCAAGCAACGGTTTGCTAGGAAAGGTGAAAAAGGTTAGAGGCTGACATGGCAAATTGGGAGGCTTGATCAACAAGAGATAGGTAGCGCGGCAAAGCGATAGAACGAAGCAACTAGCATAGCAATGATAGTAGTGAGATCCAGGGTAGCGGTCATCTTGCCTAAAATCCCGCGAGGAAGAAGAACGAGTCCATGAAGAAGATGAAGCGATGTAGACGAACCAAGAGGAGAGGAACGAATCCTCACGATCGCAACGAAACGGGAACTATCGAGAAGAAGCACACAACATAGTAAACACACCACACATAGACAAGACATTATGCACAACCAAGCATGATGCATGACAAAGCTATATGAGGCTACTCATGGCAAGAGATGATGCAAACAAGAACAACACACCAAGGCAAGTTTAAATGAGGCCGAAAACAACATATAACAATTCCGGTAAGTCCTCATATGAAAATTTAGAAATTGGTCCAGAACTGAATAAACCTTATGTTCAAGTTGTTAAACAGCAAGTTAAGATGCACCAATATGATCTACACGAGATTCTAGTCAAGTTACATATAAAGTTCATTTAATTCGGAGCTATGGCCTAGAAGATATGAGCAAAACAAGTTAAACACGGCATTGATGCTAAATGCATCCAAACATCAAGAAAACACCCCAAAACAAGGAGGCAACATGATAATATGAAAGTTCATGCAATTCTAAGCAAGTTTCATATAGAGCACACTCAAAACGGAGCAACGGTTCAACACATACTCTATACAAGTTTAAATGACAAGCTGTCCAAAACAGCAACTAGGCATCTAGCAAGCATCAAAACAATATGCTACAGCACCTCAACATGACAACAAAAGACATGAGCATGATGTACAGGTAAAGCATGACAAAATATGAACACTGAGCTATCTCCAGAAACTACTAGAACATGCTCAAAAGGACATGGCAAGATTGTATATGATAACAGTTTACAGGCTTAACAAAAAATAACATCAGGTTGCAATGTTTAGAGCTATCAAACAACATGCTACAGGAACTTATAATGGCAAACAAAGGCATGGCATGAATCTACTAATTGGATAGAACAAATGTCCCTTACTGAACATGAGCCAAAAAGGAACAGAAGATATGATGGCACCCATGTAAACATGGCAAGTTATATGACAGATTCATACATGGCAGGAACAACAACAAGTAGGCATGTTGGTGAGCTTGTACCACTCACCACAGAGCAATTAATGGAATGACAGCAACATTATTTAGCAAGTTGAGAGCAAGAGAAAGTTCATAGGGTGCATGGATCACTAGCAAAGATCATGGCAAAACTGAACTTAAAGTTAATCAGGCTGACAGCAACATTATTTAGCAAGTTGAGAGCAAGATTACAACAGGTTACAGCAGGCTATAAATGAAACCGAGGCCATGGATGGATAGAGCATGACATGTGTAACAAATCATCCTTAGTGAACATCTCCATATTATGCATAGAATGACTTGTAGCAGCAGGTTTACATAGCATCATAATATAACAGAATCAGCCTAGCAAAACAGTAACAGCATGTACCCTACTTCACGAGCTCGATGCACTCACTACAAGAATCACAAAAATACATGGATGGCACCACTGTGATTATGCCATGACATAGTTCAAACCACATGTAGGGCTCAAGCTCACAAGATGCACACGTCAAATGCAACAAAAATGACAAATCATCAAGTTATAACAGTTTCAGTAGATTAACATCATATAGCACTTTCGCAACGATGATTAGGGCATCAAGATGAACTCAAATGAACATGGTGCAATGGAACAAAATGAAGAGCATCTCGAAGCGAACATTTTGATATATCATATGCATGAATCGGAGTTACAAGCATGGAGATATGACATGGCAAAGTGGTGCACAAAATGTCATAAAACAGGGACGACAGTTTTTATGAAAAAAAACCAGAACAGACGCAGGTGAACTAAAAGACGCCTGGGGCGGGGTTTACTGGGATCTCACCATGGGCCTTGTCCCACAGCGTGGAGAGGAAGTAGGCCAGCTGCTGGGCCTTGGTGCATCGGCCCACGCGGGGAGGAGGCGGAGGCGCTCGTCGTCCTCCTCGAGCACCCGTTCGAGCAGGAGAACGCGGCGGCGCGGTGCCATGGCGACAGCGAGGGGAGGCTAGGGGCGGCGGGGACGGGCGGATCCGCCCTGCCGGCAGCGGCGGAGCACGGCGACCTAGGGCGGCGGGGCGCAACACCTGCAGGAGAGAGAGAGCTAAGGTGAGAGGGAGAGGAAGAACGAGGGAGAGGGGCGACGGGGAGGCGCCGACCTGGCGGGGCTACGGCGAGGCGTGCCGACACGGAGGACGCGACAGGCGGCGGACAAGGGCGCTGGGCGCGGGACGCCGTCGAGGCGCGCGAGGAGGCAGGGGCGATGCCGCAGTGGAGCTCAGGAGGAGCGGGCTCCCGATCTAGATCGGAAACAGCGGCGCGGTGCAGGCTGCCCCGGGCCCCGATGGGCTCGGGCGGGCCTGCTTTGGGCCTGGCGGGCCGCGCGGGAAGGTGGGAGGAGGCAAGGGCGACGTGGAGGCGCAGGAGAGGCCGGGAGCGCCGGTTGGCGTTGGCTGACCACTCCGGTGGTGCCACTTGGCGGCGGAGGAGCGGGCTGGCGCGGAAAACGATGAGGGGCGGCGGCTAGAGGTAGGTGGAGGGCTAGGGCTGCCCAAAAATGGCAAGGGGGCGTCTTAAATAGGTAGGGGTCTAGGGTTAGGGGTTCTAGGGGGGTTTCGGAGCCCTCCGATCTTGATCGGGCGGTTCCGGACGCGAGGGGGGTTAGGCAAGCCTAGGTGGGCTGTGTAGGATGCATTGGGCTGAGAAGAGAGAGGCCCGACAGCAGTTTCAGAGACCGAAACGTCCGACGAATATACCGGCTACGGTGCCGCTACGGATGACGGTTAGGCTGTCAAATAAACTCCGAATGCGACGAAACTTGACTGGCGGTCTACCTACACTATAATAAGACCACACGCCAAGTTTCATCCCATTCCGAGAACATTTTTATGCCACCTATAAAATAATATTTCGGAGGTGCCGCGGGCACGTGCGAGTGTGTCTGGACTCCGAACGGACAATGGAGAGAACCGGCGGAACCCAAACGGATGCAAGTTTTAGAAAACATGTAGCTGAAATGCAGATGATGACATGGCAAAATGCAACACGCAAGCAAATGTCAAGGCAACAACGGCGAATAACTGGCTGACACCTGGTGCATCAAATCCGGGGCGTTACACCTTAATCCAGGACTCCCTCACCCGTGCCTACCAAAGGCATCAACAGCCATCGACGTGGGAAAACAAAACGGTCCCAAACGGGGACATGGTATACCAATCACAACAACGGGCACACAAGGCTTATGCCATCCAACCTGATCAGGGTAGCACCCGCGCATAACCTTCCCTCGTTGGAGGCACCAGCGAGAGGCATGACAATAAGCCCAATTAGGACCTTCCCATAAAAGGCAAATGTGGTTTCACTGGTCAGCTCGATATGGTGGCACCATGAGTCAGCCAACAGTTGTTCAAGTTCATTTAAGTTAAACTTGAATGCAAAAAACTGAGTCATATGAAAATAACATGATGCAACAATAATGCATGATACCAACATAAACATGGATGCAACATAAGCCTTACGCATAATAACAGTGAATCATTTATCCAGGTGAGCATGGCATACTGACGAGCATCACGAGCATAACACTACTCATGGCATAACTACTAGCATCAACAACATCTATCATGCAAGAACATAATGACAACACTACAAGCAAGCATTTAACCAACTGGATGCAAAGGAACATGCATCGCAACGACACTCAGAACAGACGATATTCATGCACCAAAGACCATCACCAACATCAACACGTACTACTACCAAGCATGAAAGTAATACTAGCAAGACAAATGATAACCAGATGCATCGAAACATAACACGAAGGTGAACATGAAACCATAAGCAGTACCGAAACAACGATAACAGTAGCAGGTAAACAAACATACAGTTATTCATGGTTCAAATTGAAAACCATGGCAACTGCATGGACATCGTGCAAGTGGGTGTTGTGGATTGCCTGGGGATGAAGAAGGCTCCGGAAAAATGTGTGGAGAAGCCGCGGAAAGAATCGCCGAAAAGGGTTCTTTCTCGGAGGGGGTGATTAGGGGCAAGGGCAAAATGGTCATTTCCAGTATGTCAAACCATAATGAAAATGATGGGAGCAGAACAGGCTCAATGAGGGAAAGACGTGGGCGTTGGTTTCACCTCAATCGGTGTCTCGAGGAAAAAGTTAGGAGGGGTTTTCTTCCAGGGACCCATCTGTAAAGAAATATTTTTCAGCCTGGGCCTGAACAGAAAAACTAAAAGCGCATTCAAGGAACTACGCTTTCGGGACAGTGAAAGCGTACTTTTTGCAGCTATTAATCCAAACTACGCTTCCACTTATCCAGTTATGAAGTGAGAGGGTTGGGGCATGTCTCGCTGATGTGCAGGTCCCACGGGACGGGGCCCGTCACTTATCCACGCTGGCCAAGCAGGGTCAACGTCGTGCAGCTGACAGGCGGGGCCCACGGCCAGCTGGCAGGGAGGGCTCTGCTGCTACATCTTCTTCGTGACGCCACCCGACGAAGGCAGAGGGAGGTCGCCGGTGCGGGGCTCGTCTGGCCGGCTCCGGCCATCTCTGGCGGCGCCCAACCCACGAAAACGTGCTGCACGGAGAGGCGCCTCCATCCAGGAGCTTAGCGCATGCCGGGGAGGATCGATGCAACGAAGGCTTGGGATTCAGTGGAGGTCGCCTTCAGCCGACGATGGGGATCACGGAAAATGGAGCTCCGCCAGCTCGCTGAAGGGATGGGGAGGAGCGCCAGAGTGGTGGGGGTCTACTGGTGGTTGGAGGGCTCGGTCGCTCCAATTTAGGAGGAGCAGGCCGGTAGCCATGGCGACAGGGAGAGGCGAGGAGGGGCTCCGAAGCTCGGTTGGGTGGTCGGGCAGGGCTAGAGAAGTGAGAAGAGGCTGCTGGATGCTCGGGAGGGGCTCGGGGTGAGCTTATATAGGCGGGGCGAGGCGGTTGGGCTTGGGTACCGCCGCGGCGACGTGCCGCCGGCGCTCTGGCATGGGCAGGGTCACGGGAGGATGCAAGAAGGCAACGAGGGAGGGAACGGACGAGCTGCAGAGATCACGGAGTCGAGGAGAGCTCGGGGACAAGAGAGGGAAGCCGCCGCGGAGCGAACAGAGCCGGTCGGCTACAGTTCACCAGTGGGCGCACGGCGAAGAGCGCTAGCGACGAGGCTTCGGGAGGGGAAGAGAGGTCCAGGTGGACGGTGACGATGCGGGAAACACGCTGGACAGGTTCACGCGCGCGAAGACGACGAGCACGAGCAGGGCCGAGGCAAAACGACGCTCTGGATGCGGCCATAGCATGCCAAAATGGAGGTCACCACCAGTACTGGCATGACGAGGACACGAGCGGCTGCCGTGAGATGTCTGGTGACAAGTCCCTACATCATTGAGGCTGGGAGACGTGATAGATCAAGAAGAGGTGCACTCGATCGATGAGATTCTTCCTCTGAAGTTTGCGGCATCAAACTTGGCAGAGCACTACTGAACAATAGGTAATTGATTGGGTCAAATGGTGTTGTCTGGGATGATTGAATATGGAAAGACAAGAATCCTGGGGGTTTTGGAGGCAAAAGGATCAAAGATTAATATAGTTTCTTTGCAACTGACTAAAATGGTCCAGAATGAAGATCATGATGATGCTCTCACATGGAGTATCAACTTAATCTCAACTTGGACAGGGCAGAGTTATTTGGTCATGTGAAGATGCTGAAATAGGTTTCATACCATCTGGATAAATCAAAATGCTACTTCCTTCACAAACATTTCCACTGTGCAGAAATTTGCAAAAATTCTAAAGGAAAATTGGCTAGATGAACTGAGCCCAAATCTTGTGGAGATAGTTTATATGGTTAGGAGAAGGTCTAGGAAAATTTCAGACATAACGGAGCAAGATAAAATATACTTGCTTCAATAACTAAAAATTTGGACAGAAACAAAGATTTAAGGGTATGCTCACATGGATGCATTGTTTGAGCTCAAATCTTGAGGAGGGCTTTGATTTGATGTTATGAAGGACCATGCAAAATTTCAACTCAATTATGTTAACCTAGCTAGTACTTCCTTCGCAACCAATTCCCTAAGACAGGAACTTTGAAAAATTGCTCAGTAATATTTACTAGGCAAATTAAGTTGAATTTTGGCATGAGGCAATTATTTGGACATGAAAATATGTCCAAATAATTTGGGGTCCATTGGGAAAAGATAAATGGCACTTGCTTCACAAACTGCCATTCAGGACAAAATACGAAAGGAATTAATTGAGCATGATGGGAAACATGGCCAATGATATATTTGAGGAAGATATGACCCAAACAATTTATGAGAATTATTTGGAAAAGTTTAGGAGTGAGGGAAATATAGGTTGCTTCACAACCTAGGGCAAATTGAGTACTTCCTTTAATAGGAAAAGGAATGTTCTCAAGGAAAAGATTATTGTGGTTGGTCCAAGATGGAAAGGGCAAGGTCTAGGGAAGGACCTGGGTATGACAAGCCACTTAGAAGCAAAGAAGAGTTCATCTTCTTCAGTTTCTAGACCACACAGCCATGAAGAAAGAAAACCCAGGCAAAAACCTCAGAAAAACAAAATAAAAAGAAAGGGCCAAAAATTAGGCTGTCACAAACCTTCCCCCCTTAAAGAAATCTCGTCCTTGTGATTTGGTTGCTCAGGGAACAAGTATGAATATACTGACTTAAGGAAACCTTTTCCAACTCGGGTATCCTTTTTTCCTTTATTGTTGTTCCCACTAAATTTTTATTCGACTAGCTCTAGGTGGTTTGATTCACTGTATCCACATTCTGACAGATCTTATCTGGCTTGTTCATGCTTATACGGGCTCCAATTATTTTCAAATTTGCTCCCTTAGCTGAATGTGATAGTTTATCATGACTGCAATATATGCCTGTCTCACAAATCCGAGAGTGATTTCTGATTGTTGTGTCTACACTGACAACCTTCCAAGAAGTAATGATCAGATTTTCATGGTAGGCACCCAATATTTTACTCCCTGCTTTGGGTTTACTTAACAACATACGGGTTCTCCAGGTCCAAAACAGTGCTATGGATCATAACTGTTCTTCTAACTAATACTGATTTTCTTGCGGGAGGTTCTGAATCATTTTGACTGGCTCCACTGGCTTGAGTATCAAATCTATACAAAATATTTGACTATCTCCTGTCGTGGTCAACATGAAGGGCTGCCTTATGTGATGGTATCCACAGATTTGAGTGACTATGGATCTTGCAGCAAAAACTTCATTCATGACAGGATGTCCTTTGATGATTCTCATGTTTTAGGGCACATGCTTCTAGACTGTTATTCCACATAATGATTATCATTCTGTCGGCATATCAATAACAGGCTGTGTGATGCTTTACCATCGTTGCTGGAGTCTAACTATTGAATTGTCCTTTGGTCTGCCTTCACAGACCCAGATATCTGATGTTGAAAAATCTGAGCATATACTGCTAGCTGAGCGGGTTGTCTGGTTATGGGGTCCTTACCAAATTGAGTAGACCCCTTTGATCAATATCCATGGTGATCAATAGTGACTCATACTGTTCGGGGTATCTGCACCATGTGGGTCTTGCAACAATCCTCATACCAACATCATCGGTCTTGCTCCTTCATTATTGTTTTACTTGTCTGAATCCTTGGCTGAAGGAGCGGTGTCATATCGTTTTTCTGTGTGACCATAGGTTCTATCGGGTGCAATATTCTGACAGGCGTACTCTTATCCGCATCTTCTAACATCGTAATATTGTTTAACTGGCAGGTTCAACACCTCTCAAGTTCTGACAGTAGGAAAATGATCATCCGAACAGTTCCAAGAAATCGGCAAATAAATCTGTAGCCACCAGAATTTCCTTTACAACTTAGATCTGGGACATTACTGAAATAACTCAACCACGGCTCAGGACAGCCGAAAGCAGCTTATAGCATGAGACCGGGTCGATAAGAAGAAGGTGGCAGCTCCCTATGATAGCTGAAAAGCAGCTTATCGGGCTACTATCTCAAAGAGAAACTCAACAGCTGTACGAGACAGCCGAAAAGCAGCTCAGAACTCGTGACAGTTGTTGAATAGAGAAAGAAAAATCGGCATCCACCCCGGATAGCTAAAAACATCTCGGATCACAGGCATGGTGCCGGCACTGAAGAAAAGGAGACAAGGGCTCATCAAGATCATCTTCTAGGTTCTCAGGTACTTGTACTGGGCTCACTCTTGTCGTCAATCTTCATAATCCTTTTTCACACTGCAATGTATAGATGGCTTCCTTATTTTAACAATCCTCACTTGACTGCGAGATCCTCATTCGAGTGACATGTAATACCTGTGTGGTATGTGGACCGCATATATATGAGAGTCTGATTTCCGAGGCCGACTTGCTGTCTGACTGATTCTTGCTTATGACGAAATTGTTGTGGATCTGATTGCTGGAAGCCCTTAGACTATCTTGCTGAGGAGAACTAAATATTGTGCTTCAGAAGCTTCCCCCGTTAAAGACTTTGCTAGGGAAAGACTCGGTGCCTTATGACGGAAGATTTTGCAGTTTTTTACTGAAGAAGACAGAGTACCTTGCACAGAAAATCAGCAGGGATCGTACGGACATAGGATTCTTGCACTAGAAGCTTCTCTGGTAGTTTTCGAGGGAAGATTGGGTTGCTTACACCAGAAGCTTCTCAGACTGATTACCACATACATATCATCTTAATATTTCTGTTGTTGATCTCTTGTATGAACCGGGGTTTTGCTGGACTATCCTCTTTTCTGAGTATATGGCACATCCTTGCTTGCTTCCAGGCATATCATGTTTCAAAATCACCCTCAATGAAGAATCTGACCATATATCTGAAACATACCTTTGACTGATAATATACTGTCAATCTCGCACACAATTCATCTTATTGATGTTTTGATCATCACTGCCATGAAGGGTGCATAGTGACAGAGAGTTGATTCTGACAGTCCATCCAGGATTTCTTTTGCATTCAGACAAGATTTTTCCCAATTTCACTATCGTCTGCTTATAATTCCATTTCGTTTAGCTAAGCTTCCAAACATATGGACTCCTTGCTGACTCTTTGAGTCCGGTGTCGGTTGACGAGCAACTTTAATAACGGGAAAAATTTGTAACACCGAAGGCCCAACGAAAGAAACGACGAAAACAAAAGCACACAAGCATACAAACAATATAAATAATCTCAAAAAATCATCACATATTACTACTATTCACACAATAATATGCATGCACATCTAAGCACATAAATCTCGCAGAAAATCCATGTGTGGAAAGGGTTGGTGTAACCAAGGCTACACCAAGCACTGGTTGAAAACCTGCTGGATCTGGATGGATACGGAGGCGAGGACGGACTTGATAATCATGTAGTGAAATGCAACGGTCACGACCACATCATCATCAAGCGTACGAAAGGAAACCATACACGTACAAAGAATGGAATGGCAGGGCAAGATGGGGGAGGAAAAGCAAGGCTCAATGGCTTTGCCCTTTCTGACAACAAAGATCAGTAGGGGTTGCCAAAGGGATGAGACGGATGGCACGATTTAGGATAGAGACTAGTCTATCACCAAAATGATATGGGTGGGTGGCGGAAATACAATGACACGATACCTGAGCATAACTCCTGCAAATGGTGTCTAAAACACTTGGTACCATGGCATCACTCTACTGGGACAGAGATGACAACGAACACCGAAAAGCAGGCATGCTGAGAAGAAGGGTGCAGGTTGTGGATCGAAACCGATGCCACCTACACTCACAAGATTAACCGTTAGTGACTAAGTAATAATCTATATGCATTCTATGCAACCAACAAATGAAGTAATCAAGTGCAACAAACCAACTGGGCTCTATACTACCGCTTTCTAACGTTCGCGGGGGCTAGGGCATCCTACAGCTAGACCTGCTCTGATACCAAGCTTTGTGGCACCCCGGCTCAGAGAAACCGGAACACCTCGTATTCCATCCCAGAGATTGAGGAGAAGTCGTCTGGAATATGGCACTGCTTAGCAAAGAACAAATCATCTCTTTATTACAATCTATATAGGGTACAAGGGGTTCTGATATAACGGGGAATTACATTGGCACGTGACACTACGCCTGCCACTGTTGCTCTATGCAAGCAGCAGAACAACTCAAAGCAGCGGAATAACTTCTAGCGGTGGAATAACGACAACGGTGGTGAACTCCACTTTGCAGGGACTCTGGCTGGAATGCTTATCCTAGCTCGCAAACAAGGAATCCACCGAAAACAAGTAATCAAATCCGGCATGACCTGCAAACTGCCATAACACGCTAGGTCAATACATTGAATGTACTTGCAAGCTCACAATAACCAGAAGCATTCAAGACAAATAGTAGCATGGCAATTACAAGTTAAACATGGATGAACATGATACCATCAGATCAACATGGCATGTACAACATGATACAACTAGAACAGTACGAGCATGGCATGAACATGTAAACATGATAACACTAACACATAACATGATAACACTATCATGCACCAACTTACTCTGACCGGGTTACGTCGTAACCAATACATGCAGGAACTTACCATCACGGACATCACACGATAATCTTAGGATCCAATCAAGCTTGGTATTACAATATCATAGTAATCATACATGACCACAAGGAGCTTAACCTTTACCAGCGATTCCAGCACAACATCACAAATATAGATCAACTCGGTATCCACGATACCATGGTGATCCTCTGACAACCACAATAAATATCAACCAACTTCTTTCATCATCGAACCAGGGTTGTTATTTAGCACATTATTATTATTAATGTTGACTCAAGGTGTGACCGACTACGAACTGGGACCATATCTGCGGGCGCGGTTATCGATTGATTTAAACACGCACTCTGCAGAGGTTAGCACACTGTACCCACACCACGGAACCGATAGCCTCGCACTCCCATTTTGGTGGACCAATGGCGTTCCTACAAAACCGATCTACTGCAATGACAGTCTCCCGGCCACTCCGACCAACTTCCCTTTGGGCTAAGGCATGGGTGGCCCTGTGCCTACCAAAGGCATCAACGACCACTGTCGTGGCAAAACAAAACGGTCCCAAACGGGGACATGGTATATGAATCAGAACAACGAGCACACAAGGCTTATGCCGTCCTACCTGATCAGGGTAGCGCCCGTGCATAACCTTCCCTCGTTGGAGGCACCGGCCAGAGGCATGACAATAAACCCAATTAGGACCTTCGCATAAAAGGAAAATGTGGTTGCACTGGTCAGCTCGATATGGTGGCACCATGACTCAGTCAACAGTTATTCATGTTCATTTAAGTCCGGTTAAACTTGAATCCAAAGAGCTGAGTCATATGAAAATAACATGATGCAACAATAATGCGAGATACCAACATAAACATGGATGCAACATATATAAGCCTTAAGCATAATAACAGTGAATCATTTATCCACATGAGCATGGCATACTGACGAGGCATTTAACCAACTGGATGCAAAGGAACATGCATAGCAATGGCACTCAGAACAGACGATAGTCATGCACCAAAGACCATCACCAACATCAACACGTACTACTACCAAGCATGAAAGTAATACTGGCAAGACAAATGATAACCAGATGCATCTAAACATAACAAGAAGGTGAACATGAAATCATAAACAGTACCGAAACAACGATAACAGTAGCAGGTAAACAAACAGACAGTTATTAAAGGTTCAAGTTGAAAACCATGGCTACTGCATGGCCATCGTGCTAGTGGGTGTTGTGGCTTGGCTGGGGATGAAGAAGGCTCCGGGAAAATGTGCGGTGAAGCCGTGGAAAGAATCGCCGGAAAGGGTTCTCTCTCGAAGGGGGATGATTATGGGCAAGCACAAAATGGTCATTTCTAGTATGTCAAACCATAATGAAAATGATGGGACTGGAACGGGCTCGATGAGATGAAGGCGTGGGCATTGGTTTCACCTCAATCGGAGTCTCGAGCAAAAAGATACGAGGGGTTCTCTGCCAGGGACCCATCTATAAAGAAATATTTGTCAGCCTGGGCTTGAACAGAAAAACTAAAAGCGCATTCGAGGAACTACGCTTTCGGACAGTGAAAGCGTACTTTTGGTCGAAGCCGCAACACTTTACGCTTTCACTGAAATGAAAGCGTATAATCCAAACTACGCTTCCACTTATCCAGCTAGGCACTGACGGGGCCGGGGCTTGTTGTCTCGCTGAGGTGGAGGTCCCACGGGACGGGGCCCGTCACTTATCCATGCTGGCCAGGCGGGGTCAACACCGTGCAGCTGACAGGCGGGGCTCACAGCCAGCGGGCAGGGAGGGGTCGGCGGCTTCATCTTCTTCCCGAGGCCGTCCGACGGAGGCAGAGGGAGGTCGCCGGTGCCGGGCTCGTCCTTCCAGCTCCGGCCATCTCTAGCGGCGCCCGAACCACCAAAACACGCTGTGCAGAGAGGCGCCTCCATCCAGGAGCTTAGCGCATGCTGGGGAGAATCGAGGCAACAATGGCTTGGGCTCCGGCCGAGGTGGCCTTCGACCGGATATGGGGATCATGGAAAATGGAGCTCCGATGGCTCGCTAAAGGGATTGGGAGGAGCGCCGGAGTGGTGGGGGTCTACTGGTGGTGGTAGAAGGGAGGAGAGGGCTCGACTCGCTCCAATTTAGGAGGAGCAGGCCGGCGGCCATGGCGACATGGAGAGGCGAGGAGGGGCTCCGGAGCTCGTTTAGGTGGTCGGGAAGGGCTAGAGGAGTGAGGGGAGGCTGCTGGATGCTCGGGAGGGGCTCGGGGTGATCTTATATAGGCGGGGCGAGGCGGTTCGGCTCGGGTACCGCCACGGCGATGTGTCGCTGGCGCTCTGGCACGAGCAGGGTCACGGGAGGGTGCAGGAAGGCGACGAGGGGGTTATGGACGATCCGCATAGTTCACGGAGTCGAGGAGAGCACGGGGACAAGAGAGGGAAGCTGCCGCAGCGCGAACAGAGTCGGTCAGCTACAGTTCGCCTATGGGCACACGGCGACGAGCGCCAGCGAGGAGGCTTCAGGAGGGGGAGAGAGGTCCAGGGGACGGCGACGACGCGGGACACACGCTGGACATGTTCACGCACACAAAGACGACGAGCACGAACAAGGCCGAGGCAAAACGTCGCTCTGGACACGACCATAGCATGCCAAAACGATGGTCACCACCAGTACTGTCATGATGAGGACACGAGCGGCTGCCGTGAGATGTCTGGTGACAAGTCCTTGCATCTCTGAGGTTGGGAGAAGCAATAGATCAAGAAGGTGTGCACTGGATCGATGGGATTCTTCCTCTGAACTTTGTTGCATCAAACTTGGCAGAGCACTGCTGAACAACATGAAATTGATGATTGAATATGGAAAGACGAGAATACTGGGGGTTTTGGAGGCAAAAGTATCAAAGATTAATATAGTTGCTTTGCAACTTTCTAAAATGGTCCAGAATGAAGATCATGATGATGCTCTCACATGGAGTATCAACTTAATCTCAACTTGGGCAGGGGCAGAGTTATTTGGTCATGTGAAGATGCTGAAATAGGTTTCATACCATCTGGATAAACCAAAATGGTACTTCCTTCACAAACATTTACATTCAGCAGAAACTTGCAAGAATTCTGGAGGAAAATTGGCTAGATGAACTGAGCACAAATCTTGTGGGGATAGTTTATATGGGTAGGAGAAGGCCTAGGAAAATTTTCAGACATAATGGAGCAAGATAAAATATACTTGCTTCACTAACTGAAAATATGGACAGAAACAAAGATTTGAGGGTATGCTCACATGGATGCATTTCTTGAGCTCAAATCTTGAGGAGGGCTTTGATTTGATGCTATGAAGGACCATGCAAAATTTCAACTCAATTGGGGTAACCTAGCTAGTACTTCCCTCACAACCAATTCCCTCAGACAGGAACTTTGAAAAATTGCTCAGGAATATTTACTAGGCAAATTAAGTTGAATTTTGGCATGAGGCAATTATTTGGACATGAAAAGATGTCCAAAAATATTGTGGAGTCCATTGGGCAAAGATAAATGTCACTTGCTTCACAAACTGCCATTCAGGACAGAATAAGAAAGGAATTAATTGAGCATGATGGGAAACATGGCCAATAAAATATTTTGCCATATTTCAGGTTGATATGACCCAAACAATCTATGAGAATTATTTGGGAATTTTAGGAGTGAAGGAAATAGAGGCTGCTTCACAACCTAGGGCAAATTGAGTTATTCCTTCAATAGGAAAAGGAATGTTGTCAAGGAAAAGATTATTGGGGTTGGTCCAAGATGGAAATGGAAAGGTCTAGGGAAGGATTTGGGTATGACAAGCCACTCTAGAAGCAAAGAAGAGTTCATCTTCTTCAGTTTCCAGACCACACAACCATGAAGAAAGAAAACCCAGGCAAAAACCTCAGAAAAACAAAAGTAAAAGATAGGGCCAAAAATCAGTCTGTCAGAGTTTAATTACTAAAATTACTCGATTCAGTAAGTGTGGTCTGTCTGCTGTACGCTCTTTTGTGTGCCCAAATTAGCAAGTGATGCTAGATAATGCAATGACGTACTCGGGGAAATTTTCACCAAAATTTCAATTATCAAACCCATCCCATGTGTGTAAAGAAGAAGAATCGTTTGTGATGCACACAATCGTTGAACGTGAATGGTCCGGCGGCACCACATGCAAAGTTTCCCTCCACATTTCCAAAATTTTCGCCTATCACCAAAATATCTACCCCCGCCCCCTCCCCCCTTTCCCACCGCCTTTTCTCCCTGACCACAAGTCGCATTTCCCCTGTTTCCTCCTTCCTTCCTTCCTTCCTAAGCTATAGCCAATGCCTCACACTCGCCGTCTTGCATCCTACCGCCGGGGTTGCCATGGTCTTCTTCAAAGACCTTTCCAGCGGTTCCTCCTCCGGTGACGACTCCTTCACCACCCGGGTATGCCTCTCTTCTCTCTCTCGGGCTATGACTTGGAATGAAGGATTTTTACCAGGCGGTCGATTTGAGTCATTTCTTCCTCGGTTCCTCCTCCGGTGACGACTCCTTCACCACCCGGGTATGCCTCTCTTCTCTCTCTCGGGCTATGACTTGGAATGAAGGATTTTTACCAGGCGGTCGATTTGAGTCATTTCTTCCTCTTGTATCTCCCTTGGACCATCGATGGCAACGAATGGGGTGGGGTGGATGAAGATCTATCTGCTCGTTGTCACCATCAATCTCCATGCATGATGCTAGTTGCGTTTGAATCTGTGGACAGTGGGAGGAAGTTTCTGGCATGTGCAGAGAAGGTTAGACCCTCTTTCGTTGTTACAAATCATTTGTTAGATGTGATTCAGACACTGTCACGGTCCCAACCCATTCATACCACACCTTCAACCAAATGCATCCTAAGACAGTGTCACAGTTTGTACCTAGTATCTTAAATTGTTTCCATCTCATCAGTGGTGCCATTAGAAAATTATTTGGCACCGCTTCAGCAGTTTTTGCAGCCAACTTTGGTCCACACATCCGAGCAGCCAAGCAGTAAAATATTAAATCTTTATGGTATGAAGGAACTAGGCATCGGAGCAACTACGTGCTCTGGAGTCCGGGTCCCTGATTTTTTTTTCACTGCACGGGCTCGCTAGTGCAGGGCGCCGGTTCGAGATGTAGCAACAGTTGTCTTTACCCCAATTTTGGCATACATAGTGGATGGCCTTAGTGCTATTAGTTCTATGTTACTAAATTTGTGCATGTACACACCTGTTAGTATCAATTTGCTGTCATCCAAACACTGTCGCTATGCTGTTGCAGTTATATTTACCTTCCTCGTAGAATGTTCAATATGTTACTTAATATACATGAGTAAGAACTTGTAGTATTGTTATAGTTAATTATACCTTCTGATGTTCCAGAATTTGGTTGTTGTCTCGGTAGCAATTAATTCATTTGCACATTGATCTTTATGAGAAGATATGTCAATTAAATGTTTCTTTAGTTTTTTTAATAAGCACTAGTGATTTTCTATGTTGCTATAAACCCATTTCCCCTACAATTGTTACTGATCTAGTTTTAAATATTATAGGATGAACGGAAGTGTTCTTACTTGGAGTGGGTTGATCAAGAGTGGCCACAGTCTTTGAAGATGTGCCTAGCGAAGCTCTGGAGCATGTTTGAGGAAGAGAACAAACTTAGGCTTAGAGAAACTATTGTCAATGCTGAAGAATATTTGAAGATGCATGATAAAAAAGTGGAAGGTGGAGAATGAGCTCAGATTTTTTAAATCAAACTTTGCTAAGTTGGTGTTGGTGAAGGAGGGGGCACTTTCCCAGTTGGCCCATGCAAAACAGGTTCTTAGTGAACTGAAAGCAGAGGTGGATAATACGAGCCTGGATGATCTCGATTAGGGAAATGAATATATTGTTCGAATATTTTTCTTATGAAGTTGAACTTGCTATATCTTGTACCGTGTTGTTTTGATGTAGCTATCATACTGTGATGTTATAATATATTTATGTGCCTGATATGAAATTGGCAAATAGTTGTTCGATATGAAATGTGAATTTGCGTAATACTAGAATTATTAATTGTAAACTAATACACCTGCTAAATGTGTCATGGAACTTTGCAAACAGTTCTAGCAGTAAAAGCGCTTGTGATGGATAGCCCAATGCCACACAGTTTTCTTCACCAAATTGTGTGTGATGTAGTTGAGAAAACAAACAGTTAACGAAGGCAGAGCGTGTGTGATAGTTACACCTTTCACACACGAGCCTACACATAAAACCGTGTGGGATGTACATACGAACAGAAACGTTTTACCTGGATTGACTCTGTGGGATGTACATGAGAACCAAAACGTATTCCTTGGATTGACTGTGTCTGATATACATACGAACGGAAACGTTTTCCCTGGAATGATTGTGTGAGATGTACATAATAATGGAAACGTATTCCATGGATTGACTGTGTGTGTCATGGGGTGAACCTCAGACGGGCGACGAAAACCGTATCCTTTTCAAAAACGACGGGCCAACATCGCCCCTCAAGCCGGCTCACGCTTGGCCGGGTCGCTCAACCCGGCCAAGCCCCTCTACCCGGCCTAATCCTCGACCCGGCCCGACTCCTTAACTCGGCCCCAACAACCAGCTCAAGATGGCCAAGCCCAGCGCACCAAGACTTCTCCAACAAGCCAGCTCCACCCTTGGCGTGTTCTCCAACCCGGCCAAGGGATAGGGACGTCCCATCCCAGCCGTACAATGGGACAAGTCTCCACCAACTGATGACCAAAGCAACAGTGCCCTGCCCATGCCTCTGGTCAGCCGGGCGTGGCAATAGTGCCCCCACCTACCCACTGACCAGGGCTGGCATGTCCACGGAGAAATCGTCGTCACCCAAGACACTAGCAAGCGGCAACCTGATGGAGCGCCACTGTAGCCGACTCAACCCGGCCACTCCTTGACGGTCGACAAGACGGCCAATAGTGCCCGTGTACCTGGCGGGTCCCATGCCCGGGGAACCCGCCGAGTCCTGGTACTCGGCGGGTCCCAGCACCGGGTTCCTGGACACTGACGACCCGGCCCTACAACCTTGTAACTTTTCCAAATTACCCCTAGGGGGTTGACCTATAAAACCCCAGGAGCCCTCATTCATACGTTCAACTTTATCACTCGCACAGCCGATCACAAACACTCACCTAGCAAGCAACACCTGAGGAGAGGAAGCTGCCTAAGCCTTGGCTGGCCTTCCTTCTTCCTACATACAGCTCTAGGAGCAACTCTGTACTGTTACATATAAACCACACTCGGCAGGACTAGGGGTGTTATCTCTCCGGAGAGCCCCGAACCTGGGTATGTTTTGTGTCCCGTGCTCGCTCATGCTGACCTCGCCTCTAGAGCCCACCAGTGCCCTCGAGCCTCCTTGTCTCTTTATCCATCACTTGGGATCTGCCGTGCGCCCACCACGACAGTTGGCACCCACCGTGGGGCAACTCGATGTCCTGGCCGGGAGCATGCTTCAGACGGGGCCCTCTCCGACTCCAATGAGCCCGTCTCGCTGGCGGACGACGTCATCAACACACTCGCCACCTCCTTAGCTGCGCTGTGCATCTCCGATGCGCCTACGACCGACGATTACCCCATCGAGGTACTTGACTTTCCCGACTCCCTTGGCGGGGCGCTCCCGCCGGGGCGATGGACCTCTGTGTGGAGATTTTCGTCACCAACACCGGTGCCGCTTCCTCGTCCAGTGCAGCGAGGGAGGCCACCGAAGCCAGGGTCTCAGCAGAGCGGGCCAGCCCACCCAACCCGCTGCACGCCATGATGCAGAGCCTTCGCGTCCCCATCGGCACCGACATCGACGCCTCCGACATCGCCGCGGCCCGGACTCGCCTCGACGAGGACCGCCAGCGCCTGCTGGACCTCATCGGGACGCTCGCTGCCATGCAACGCCGTGTCGACTCCGATGAGCTGCAGCGCAACACCACCTACGGCTTTAAGCCAGACGCACCCGAGCCGAGCCAGGTTGCTGATGTGCGGGCCCGGGGCGGCGTGATCGGGTACGCCTTCGGCGCTATCACTCCCATCTATGAGACTCCCGTGAAAAACATGCGCGCTGCCTAGGTAGCCGCGGTCGGCCTGGACCAGCTCGCAGGCAAAGAGCTGCAGGACCGCCTCAAGAGGGTGAACGACCTCCTTGCTGCAGCCAACGCGTAGCAGGACCGCCTCAACCAACTCGCCAAGCTGGCCGGATCCGGCTCTACCTGCGTTGCTGGACCCGGCGACTTCCAGCACATGACATCCTCGTCACCTAGCGAGGCGCACTCCGGCCGCACCCGGACTCGGCGCAACTCGATGAATCAGCGGTGGAGTACCAACGCGAGCTCTGGCGCAGCCACTACTACGAGTACTACAACCTTGAGGGCGGCACCGAGGACAAGGACGAAGACACGGCCGACTTCAGTAGGGGGGGCGTGGAGTCCACCAACTGCGGCATGTTGCCAGGACAAGTCATTGATGTCTCATCTCACACCGGCGATGCATAGGCCGGTGAGGCGACAGATTTGTTAAAATTATACGTACTTAGGCTTTGTTTTTAATGCTGGTTGAGGGAGTCCTGGACTAGGGGGTGTCCGGATTGCCAGACTATCATCATCGGCCGGACTCCAAGACTATGAAGATACAAGATTGAAGACTTCGTCCCGTGTCCGGATGGGACTTTCCTTGGCATGGAAGGCAAGCTTGGCGATACGGATATGTAGATCTCCTACCATTGTAACCGACTCTGTGTAACCTTAGCCCTCTCCGGTGTCTATATAAACCGGAGGGTTTTAGTACGTAGGACACACAACCATTACAACAATCATACCATAGGCTAGCTTCTAGGGTTTAGCCTCCTTGATCTCGTGGTAGATCCACTCTTGTACTGCCCATATCATCAATATCAATCAAGTAGGAGTAGGGTTTTACCTCCATTGAGAGGGCCCGAACCTGGGTAAAAACATCGTGTCCCTTGTCTCCTGTTACCATCCGCCTAGACGGACAGTTCGGGACCCCCTACCCGAGATCTGCCGGTTTTGACACCGACATTGGTGCTTTCACTGAGAGTTCCTCTGTGTCGTCATCGATAGGATTGATGGCTTCTTCAATCAACAACAATGCAGTCCAGGGTGAGACTTTTCTCCCCGGACAGATCTTCGTGTTCGGCGGCTTTGCACTGCGGGCCGATTCACTCGGCCATCTGGAGCAGATCGAAAGCTACGCCCCTGGCCATCAGGTCAGATTTGGAAGCCTAACTTCACGGCTGACATCCGCGGAGACTTGATCTTCGATGGATTCGAGCCACAGCCGAGCGTGCTGCACTGTCACGATGGGCATGACTTAACTCTGCCGCCGGACAGTACCCTGGAGGCCGCACACGAGTCCACTCTGACCCATAGTTCGGAGCCGACCGCGCAGATCGAGGACAGGTGGCTGGCACCGCCTCGGGGGCTGCAACTTCTATGGCGATGGAGCCAAATACTGACCTTGTCCCTTGCAAACCTCGTGACTCCGAGGTGCCGGACTGCTTGCTGGACTCCGAACCTCCTGCGCCCCTACCAATCGAATCCGATTGGGCGCCAATCATGGAGTTCACCGCCGCGGACATCTTTCAGCACTCACCCTTTGGCGACATCCTAAATTCGCTAAAGCATCTCTCGTTATCAGGAGAGCCCTGGCCGGACTGCGGTCAGGATGGTTGGGATGCGGACGACGAAGAAATTCAAAACCCACCCACCACCCACTTTGTAGCCACTGTCGACGATCTAACCGACATGCTAGACTACAACTCCGAAGACATCGACGGTATGGACGACGATGCCAGAGACGATCAAGAACCAGCGCCTACGTGGCACTGGAAGACCACCTCGTCATACGACATATAAATGGTGGACACCCCAAAGGATGGGGACGGCGAAGAAGCAGCGGAGGCAGATTCCTCTAAGAAACAGCCCAAGCGCCGACGTCAGCGGCGCCGCTCTAAATCCCACCACAGCAAGAATGGAGATTCCGGCACCGAAGACAATAACACCCCAGAGAGTGCCGAAGACAACCCCCTCCAGCAAGATTCAGCACACGAGGACGGAGAAGCCAGCCCTCAATAGAGAGCGGCAGATGAGGAGATAGAGGATGACAATTACATGCCTCCCTCCGGAGACGAGGCAAGCCTCAACGACGACGAATTCGTCATGCCCGGGGATCCCGTCGAACAAGAGTGTTTCAAACGCAGGCTAATGGCCACGGCAAACAGCCTAAAGAAGAAGCAGCAACAACTTCGAGCTGATCAAGACCTGCTGACCGACAGATAGACCGAGGTCCTCGCGACCGAAGAGTATGAACTCGAACGCCCCTCCAAAAGCTACCCAAAACGCAAGTTGCTCCCCCATCTAAAGGAGGAAGCATACAAACCTTCATCACCAGCGCACAATACGGCAGACCGACCACCTCGTGGCCGCGACAGAGAGGCATCCAGGCCCTCTGCCAGAACCGTACCCCGGCACCGCTCGAAAAGCACGAAGCCACGGGGGAATGCGCTGGACTTGCGGGATATATTGGAGGACAAGGCAAGACAATCAAGATCTATCCATGGATCACGTGGGCGCCCCACGACCCACGACGACTATCGTCGCGCCAGATAGAGCAACTCCGGCCAGGCCGAACACAGCAGACAAAACTCTCTGGAGCTACGTCGTGATATTGCTCAATATAGAGGTGCCACACACCCACTATGCTTCACAGATGAAGTAATGGATCATCAAATCCCTGAAGGGTTTAAACCCGTGAACATTGAATCCTACGATGACACAACAGACCCGGCGGTTTGGATCGAAGACTACCTCCTTCACATCCATATGGCCCGTGGTGACGATCTCCACGCCATCAAATATCTCCCACTCAAGCTTAAAGGACCAGCTCGGCATTGGCTTAACAGCTTGCCAGCAGAATCAATTGGGTGTTGGGAGGACCTGGAAGCCGCATTCCTTGACAACTTCCAGGGCACATATGTGCGAGCACTAGACGCCGATGACCTAAGCCACATAATTCAGCAGCCAGATGAATCGGCCAGACAGTTCTGGACACGGTTCTTAACAAAGAAAAATCAAATCGTCGACTGTCTGGATGTAGAGGCCCTCGCAGCGTTCAAACATAACATCCGCGACGAGTGGCTAGCCCGGCACCTAGGACAGGAAAAGCCGAAATCCATGGCAGCCCTCACATCGTTAATGACCCGCTTCTGTGCGGGAGAGGATAGCTGGCTAGCTCGCAGCAATAACCTCAGAAAAAATTCTGGCAGTCCGGACACTAAGGACCACATTGGCAGGTCGCGTCGAAGCAAAAATAAACGCCGCATCAACGGCGACGATAAGGAGGATACGGCAGTCAACGCCAGATTCAGAGGCTCTAAACCCGGTCAGTGGAAGAAGCCATTCAAAAGAACCACTCCGGGTCCGTCCAATTTGGACCGAATACTCGACCGCTCTTGCCAGATACGTGGCACCCCCAAAAGGCCAGCTAACAACACCAACAGGGATTGTTGGGTATTCAAGCAGGCAGGCAAGTTAATTGCCAAAAACAATGACAAGGGGCTGCACAGCGATGACGAGGAGGAGACCCGGCAGCCGAACAGTAGAGGACAGAAGGGTTTCCCCCCACAAGTGCGGATGGTAAACATGATATACGCAACCCACATACCCAAGAGGGAGCGAAAGCGTGCACTTAGGGATGTATATGTGATGGAGCCAGTCGCCCCGAAGTTTAATCCATGGTCCTCTTGCCCGATCACTTTTGATCGAAGGGACCACCCCACCAGTATCCGCCATGGCGGATTCGCCGCATTGGTTTTAGACCCAATCGTCGATGGATTTCACCTCACTAGAGTCCTGATGGACGGCGACAGCAGCCTGAGCCTGCTTTATCAGGATACAGTGCGCAAGATGGGCATAGACCCCTCAAGGATTAAACCTACCAAGACGACCTTCAAAGGCGTCATACCAGGTGTTGAGGCCAATTGTACAGGCTCAGTCACACTGGAAGTGGTCTTTGGATCCCCGGATAATTTCTGAAGCAAAGAGTTAATCTTCGACATAGTCCCGTTCCACAGTGGCTATCACGCTCTGCTCGGACAAACCGCATTTGCAAAGTTCAATGCGGTGCCGCATTATGCATACCTCAAGCTCAAGATGCCAGGCCCTCGTGGAGTCATCACGGTCAACGGAAACACTGAACGCTCCCTCCGAACGGAGGAACACACAGCGGCTCTCGCGGCAGAAGTACAGAGCAGCCTCTTAAGGCAATTCTCGAGTCCGGCCGTTAAACAACCGGACATGGCCAAACGCGCCCGGAGTAACATACATCAAGACCACCTAGCACGTTTCGAGCACGCGTAGCAATGCGGCCCCAACCCCAGCCCTTGCATGATTGCAAGACCAGCTCTTCGTGTACATCATTACGCTCTGGAGATACCATGGGCATAGGGGGAGGGGCACGACCATGACAGGCCAGAGTGCGGCTCAACCACACCAGGGGCCCCCACATGTGTCACCTTTTTTTCTTTTTTTGCACAGGACTCCGTTTACCAGAGGCCCTGTCCGGAAGTAGATCTGCCAAACTCAGGATGCAACAGCCAGGGAGGGACAATGGCTACGATGAACACTCAGGTGGTCTCCATTATGAGCATTAAATCTGTTTAATACACCATTCCGCAGCCTACCCCTGGAGGGGGACATGTCTAATAGTCCAAACCCTTGCTTACCGCACTATTTGTATCGTTCTGCACTCATAGCTGAATTCCTTGAATAAACAATGCAGCACTTTTGGCCTATAATTGCATTCCTTTTTTTTATTATATGTTCATTTATGACATCTTGCATCTGTACACTTTGGTACGGCCGAATACACTAGGGGCTTATGTTCCCCGCATTATGGTGTGATAAGTCCGAACACTTTCACAAGTGCGGCACCACGAACTTATAGCATTATATGCATTGGCTCCGAATCATGTCTTGGGTCAATAGTTGGGTTTGCCCGGCTCCCATGTTTTGGTACCTTATGTTCCGTTCTATCGGCTAAGGTAGCACTGGGAGAACCACTGCGATTGCACCCCGGTTGAGCTGGCGAGCGCCTTAGTGGAGAAAGCTAAAACTGACCGTCATGATAAGGCGAGAGCTGGTCGCTGTTCAAGAGGTCTTTTCGAGTCCCTAAATACTTATGCCGCTTAGAGCGAGGAACCGACTGTGTCCGGCCCAGGCGTGGATAGCGCCCCAAATTCGGTCTTCCGAACACTAGGGGCTTCGCCAAAATTAAAAATTATAGAATTCTATGGCTAAGTGAGAGTGTTCAAGCATTATAAGTCCGGTTGCCTTGTTCGTTGTGTTGGGCGCCTCCCTAGATGGACCCAAAAATGGGAAAAAGAGCGCTCAAGTTTATCCCAAACACCCCAGCACTCGTGGCTTGGGAGCTGAAGCCGACGACTTGCCATCTCTCAGATTTGATAAACAGCCGCACAGAAGGTAATATTTTAAATTAATAAGCGTTGCTTAGCGCATATGAACAAAGTTTTCAGCGCACAGGATAACACATTGCGAGTCTACTCAAAAATTACATCTTTGGGGCACTCATCCGCAATCTTGCGGGCACCCTTCAGGACACTCTTATAGTACATTTCGGGCGTACGATACTCCTTGCCCGCCGGCGGGGCGTCCGTCAGAAGCCTCTTAGCATCCAGCCTGCCCAGTGCACCTTTGCGTGGGCAAGGGCCCGACGGGCACCTTCAATGCAGGCGGAGCGCTTGATGACCTCCACCCAAGGGCACGCATCCACCAGCCGCCGCACGAGGCCGAAGTAGCTCCCAGGCATGGCCTCTTCAGGCCACAGCCGGACTATGAGGCCCTTCATGGCCTGCTCGGCTACCTTGTGGAGCTCGACCAGCTGCTTCAGCTGGTCGCTAAGGGGCACCGGATGTCCGACCTCAGCATACTGAGACCAGAAGACCTTCTCCATTGAGCTCCCCTCCTCGGCCCGGTAGAATGCAGCGTCATCGGACACGCTGCAAGGAAGATCTGCAAATGCTCCTGGGGAGCTCCGAATTCGGGTAAGTAACAGGTAATTCACATTCACATGCTTGCTTTGCATGAAAAATGCTTTACCCGCCGCTATTCTCTTCACCGCCTCAATCTCCTGGAGGGCCTTATGGGCCTCGGCCTTAGCGGCTTTGGCACTTTCAAGAGCCGAGGCAAGCTCGGACTCTCGAGTATTCGAGTCGCGCTCCAGGCTCTCATGCTTTTCCATGAGAGCCTGGAGCTCTTGCCGCACCTCCGCCACCCGCGCCTCTTGCTTCTCTCGCTCCGCTCGTTCCGCGGCCGCATTGCGTTCGGCCGCGGACACGGCCTCCTTTAGGGTCGCCACCTCGTTCATGGCCCCTGCAGTACCCACGTTATCCTTGTTATTTCTATTGCGACAAAAATCCTTTTCTGTAAGGTACAAATTTAATATGGTGGTACTCACCTTCTTTGTCCTCGAGCTGCTTCTTGGCAAGGTCGAGCTCGTTCTCGGACCGCTCGAGGTTCTGCTTCAAAGCATCGACCTCCGCAATCAGTGAGGCAGAGGTCAGCAGCGCAGCCTGCAAACCCATATTGACATAATTTTTAGAACTCCTGCGTATATCTTTTTTAGATCCTCAGTCCGGTTTTTCTTTACGAACACCGAACCGAGCATCAGGGGCTACTGTCTATGCGGTATTACATTGCATATTTTAAAACTTCTTACCTCAAAGCCTGTTAGAAGGCTGCTCCAGGCTTCGGTCAGCCCGCTCTTGGCGAGCTGAACCTTCCGAATCACCGCACTCATGATAGTGCGGTGTTCTTCCTCAATGGAAGCGCCGTTGAGCGCCTCCAACAAGTTGTCCGGCGCCTCCGGTTGGACGGAGGCTGCCGGTGTCACGGTCTTGCCCTTCTTACGAAGGGGCCTCCTGCCGGACTCCGGAACCACTGCGGGTTCCGGCACGGAGTCCGGCACGAAGTCCGGGAGGTTGCCTTGTGGCACCTCCGGAGCCTCCCCCTCTTGGCGGGTCCCCTCCTGGGATCCCACCTCGGCGTCCTCAGCATCGCGAGGGGTGGAGGCGGTCGGAATGGAATCTACATCCGACGGAGCCAAGGACCCGCTGGATGAAGCGGGAAGATCCTCCTTGTCCGGGCTACCGGTAGTGTGTGGCATTAGGACACTGAGGGAGTCCTGGACTAGGGGGTGTCCGGATAGCCGGACTATCATCATCGGCCGGACTCCAAGACTATGAAGGTACAAGATTGAAGACTTCGTCCCGTGTCCGGATGGGACTTTCCTTGGCGTGGAAGGCAAGCTTGGCGATAAGGATATGTAGATCTCCTACCATTGTAACCGACTCTGTATAACCCTAGCCCTCTCCGGTGTCTATATAAACCGGAGGGTTTTAGTCCATAGGACACACAACCATTACAACAATCATACCATAGGCTAGCTTCTAGGGTTTAGCCTCCTTGATCTTGTGGTAGATCCACTCTTGTACTACCCATATCATCAATATCAATCAAGCAGGAGTAGGGTTTTACCTCCATCGAGAGGGCCCGAACCTGGGTAAAAACATCGTGTCCCTTGTCTCCTATTACCATCCGCCTAGACGGACAGTTCGGGACCCCCTACCCGAGATCCGCCGGTTTTGACACCGACATTGGTGCTTTCATTGAGAGTTCCGCTGTGTCGTCACCGATAGGCTTGATGGCTTCTTCAATCAACAACAACGCCGTCCAGGGTGAGACTTTTCTCTCCGGATAGATCTTCGTCTTCGGCGGCTTTGCACTGTGGGCCAATTCACCTGGCCATCTGGAGCAGATCGAAAGCTACGCCCCTGGCCATCAGGTCAGATTTGGAAGCCTACACTTCACGGCTGACATCCGCGGAGACTTGATCTTCGATGGATTCGAGCTGCAGCCGAGCGCGCCGCACTGTCATGATGGGCATGACTTAACTCTGCCGCCGGATAGTACCCTGGAGGCCGCACACAAGTCCGCTCTGACCCACAGTTCGGAGCCGACTGCGTAGATTGAGGACAGGTGGTTGGACACCGCCTCGGGGGATGCAACTTCTACGGTGATAGAGCCGAATACCGACCTTGTCCCTTACAAAGCTTGTGACTCCGAGGTGCCGGAATCCTTGCCGGACTCAGAACCTCCGGCGCCCCTGCCAATCGAATCCGATTGGGCGCCGATCATGGAGTTCACCGCTGCGGACATCTTTCAACACTCACCCTTTGGCGACATCTTAATTCGCTAAAGCATCTCTCGTTATCAGGAGAGCCCTAGCCGGACTGCGGTCAGAATGGTTGGGATGCGGACGACGAAGAAATTCAAAGCCCACCCACCACCCACTTTATAGCCACTGTCGACGATCTAACCGACATGCTAGACTACGACTCCAAAGACATTGATGGTATGGACGACGACGCCGGAGACGATCAAGAACCTGCGCCTACGGGGCACTGGAAGGCCACCTCAACTCATGATGTATATATGGTGGACACTCCAAAGGGGAGCGATAACGAGGAACAACGGGACACGACGAAGGATAATTCATCCGAAAAACAACCAAAACGGCGACGCAAGCGCCGCCCCAAGTCCCACCTCGATAACAACAGCACCCATAATGACCCAGCCATAGAGCAGGGCAAACCAATGGGCAACGAGCATGCTACCAAGCAGCCATCAGAACAGGATGAACCGGATGACCAGCTCATCCTCGGCGAAAACAACAGTCCGGACGATCTCATGCCGGACACACCACCGGAGCGCAAGAACCTCCAAAAAAGGCTTATCGCCACCGCAAGAAGTTTGAAGAAGGAAAAACGGAAGCTCAAAACAGCAGAAGACATACTCAGAATGAGGTGGAGCAAAGTACTCAAGACAGCGGACAAATATGGCAATGGCCACCAAACAAAGAGCTACCCGAAGCGCAAGCTGCTACCAGAATTCGACGAGGAGGCCATAGAGTCCCCACAGGCAAAAAGCAAAGAGGTCGCCTGGCCGGATAGACGACCAGATGACAGGCCAGGAGCGGCAAGCGGCGCCGCACATAAGCCAGCACATGACACATATAAATATCCTCGCAAACGGATGGCCCGGTCAGGTCCATCTATGGGCCAAAAAAGAGGGCCCCAGGAAGCAACACAACACGCCGCATGTTCGAAGATAACGGCACGCCTAAATATAGGGGTGCCGCACACCCACTATGTTTCACCGACGAGGTGCTGGATCATGAATTTCCAGCGGGATTCAAGCCCGCAAACATAGAGGCATACGACGGAACAACAGACCCCGGAGTCTGGATTGAGGATTACATCCTGCACATACACATGGCTAGAGGAGATGATCTCCACGCCATAAAATATCTACCCCTCAAGCTCAAAGGGCCAGCTCGGCATTGTCTCAAAAGCCTACCAGAAAATACTATTGGAAGTTGGGAAGAGCTCGAGGACGCGTTTAGAACAAATTTTCAAGGGACTTATGTCCGCCCTCCAGATGCAGACGATTTAAGTCACATAACTCAAAGCCCGGAGAGTCAGCGCGCAAATTCTAGAACAGGTTCCTTACCAAAAAGAACCAAATAGTCGACTGTCCGGACGCCGAAGCCTTAGCAGATTTTAAGCATAATGTCCGAGACGAATGGCTCGCCAGACACCTCGGCCAAGAGAAGCCGAGAACAATGGCTGCGCTAACAAGCCTCATGACCCGCTTTTGCGCGGGGGAAGACAGCTGGCTAGCAAGATGCAGCACCAGCGACCCGAGTACATCCGAGATCAGAGATGGAAACGGAAAATCACGGCGCAGAAAGGACCAGCGCCGAAATAAAGAAAAAAGCCAAAAGAACACGACGGTCAACGCCGGATTCAAAAGCTCGCGGCCAAACAACAAAACACTGCCTCTTAAGGACAACAGTGACGAGCTATCCAACTTAAACAAAATTTTGGATCGGATATGTCAAATCCACAGTACCTCCGGAAGGCCTGCAAACCACACCCACCGAGATTGTTGGGTCTTCAAACAGTACGGCCGACTCAACGACGAACACAAGGGGCTCGACGCGCCAAGCGATGATGATGACGAACCCCACCAGCAGAGAGCCGGAAAACAAAAGACTTTCCCACAAGAAGTCAAAACAGTAAACTCACTTCATGTGATAATACAGAACAACAGTGCGGCACCCGCCATAGTAGGTGTCGCACGGTCCACCCCGGCGGAACCTCGAGATTGGATGTCAAAACCAATCACTTTCGACCACCTGGACTATTCCAGAAGTATTCGAAACGCAGGATGGACTGCTCTAATATTGGATCCTATAATCGACGGATTACAATTTACACAAGTCCTAATGGATGGCGGCAGCGACTTAAACCTGCTATATCCGGACACAGTCCGCAAGATGGGGATAGACCATACTAAAGTTCGACATAGCCGCACTTCCTTTAAAGGTGTGACACCAGGCCCTTACGCCAAGTGCATAGGCTCCTTACTACTAGAAGTTGTGTTCGGGTCACCTGACAACTTCCGACGTGAAAAGCTAATCTTTCATGTCGCCCCATTCAAAAGTAGCCATCAAGCACTATTGGGGCGCGAAGCTTTTGTCCACTTTAACGCAATACCACACTACGCGTCTCTTACGCTTAAAATGCCCGGTCCACGCGACATCATCTCACTAAAAGGTCGTTAAAGACCCCGGACACGGCTAGACGAGTCCGGCATAAATAAGCTAGGGGCTCCCTAGCCACACACCCCTTTACAAGGGCCTGTGCGTATGAGCAATAAGGAGCCAATAAAAGCTCAACTTTATTCATTTATTCATGCTTTGTTTTAAATACATTTTTTGACACGATTACTTTTCAAACTAAGTTCCTCTCCTTTACAGATGAACAGCGTGTTACACCCATCCAGGATACAGCACAACGGAGACACAAGCGCACACGTGTAGTAGGGACCCGTTGCAAGGATTGTTTTCAGATTAAGACCCTGCGTAAACCTTTTTTACTGTCTCTTGTTGCTATACATCCCCTGGTTTCTCACCATAACCAGAGAGGAGGTTGACGTTTTGGCATCGGCCGCGTCAGAGGAACTTGAGTGTACCTGGACACTAGGGGCTTAGGGCATTGATCTGCCCATCATCATAAAGACCGAACACCTCAGGGAGTGTTCAGCGTCTCGAGTTAGGCCTTATATGCACCAGCTCCGAATCATGTCTCTGGTCAAATGTTGGGTTTTCCCGGCTCCTGTGTTTTGCTGCCTTACGTTCCGCATCATCGGCTAACGCGGCACCAGGAGAACTACTGCGATTGTGCCCCGGTTCGGCCGGGTGAGCACCTCAGTAGAGAAAGCCGAAAACTGACTGTCATGATGTAGCGAGAGACTGGTCAACCACTCGATCGACCTCTGGAATGTTTAGAATTCCTCCACTTTGACGAAGGACCGCTTCCCGGTCAGGCACACACGCGCCCCAAATATGGAGAGCGCGGTGCCCTTAGGGGCTATGTCGTAGCCCCACCTTCGAACTCCTATGGCTAAGTGAAAGTGATAAAGCATTATAGTCCGGTTGCCTCGTTTGCTACGCTACCACCTCCTTAACAGGACCAAGACGTTGGATTAAGTGTGAAAATGCGCTATTTCGCAAACACCCCTGCACTATGTGCGTGGGGGCTGAAGCCGAAGACTGCCATCTTTCAGGTTATACACAAGTGTACATTAACGGCCGCATAGGAGATATTTCAATACTTGAATGCACAAGTACAAAAAGCTCTTATATTACAAACATCGTTTTATAAACCATAAAGTTCATTTGAACATGACATTTTTTGAGCACTGCGACTCTATTACACGAGCACCACGCAGAACTTCCCCAAAATAGTGCTCGGCGGGTAACCGGCTCTCGTCCGAACCCTGGGTCGCAACAGCGGTGGCATCCATCTCCGTCCAGTATGTCTTCACACGGGCGAGGGCCATCCATGCACCCTCTATGTAGGCCGACCGCTTCATCGCCTTGATATGCGGCACCGCCCCAAGGAATTGCTGCAATAAGCCAAAATAACTCTTCAGCTTGGGCTTATCCGTCCAGACATGAGCCACGATGTCCGTCATGGCAAGTCCAGACAATCTATTCAGCTCAACCCACTCAGCTAACCGATTGGTCAACGGAAGTAAACGCTCCGGACTATGGAATTGAGACCAAAAAAGCTCTTCCGTCTCGTGATCCTTTTGACTTCGGAAGTGCATAACAGCATCTGCTGCACTCGCCGCTAAGTCCATATAAGGATCCTCCGGACCCCACAGCTGGCCGAGCTGAGCGTACTTCGGATTAGTAAACCTCCTGCGCAGCAGAAAGGGCTTGCCAGCCACAATATCCCCGGCCTGGCGCAGCTCCTCCTTTATAGCCCTCATTGCAGAACGGGCATCCTTGGCTTCGGCGGTGGCCTTCTTCAGGCCTTCTTGCTCCGCTCGGCGTTCTTTTTCATGAACCTCATAGCGGTCGGTAATATCTCTCAACTTCACGGCCATTTCGGCCATCTCCTCCCTACTGCGGCAGTGAGCAGCCTTTTCGGCTTCTAACTCTTCGGCCGCCCTCGAGGCAGCCACATTACTCCTTCTGGCCTGCTCCTTGGTTCGAGCAAGTTCTGCCCGAAGGCTCTCCACAGCAGCGACACCATCTGCATTAAGCACACATATTGTAAGGAGTAGGCTTCGGCTCCCTTACACTGGTGGAAAAAGGGCCTTTGGTCGCGGTTCGCAACTGCCATTAGTCGCGGTTGCGCAACCGCGACCGAACGGGCGCGACTAAAGGCCCCACCCTTTAGTCGCGGTTGCTTAAGAACCGCGACTAAAGGCCCGTCCACGTGGGCGCCAGGTGGCCGTCGGGGCGGAGGACCTTTAGTCGCGGTTCTTCTGGCCAACCGCGACTAAAGGCCGCCGCAGGTTTAGGGTTTTAGCCCCCCCTTAAACCTGTTTTCTGTTTAATATGTATTGTTTTATTTCTTTTGTGCTTTATTTTAATTTTGAAGGAGTTTCACATATTCTACGGTACTACATACATGCATATGAATGTACAATTTCAAACAAATTTGAAATTAGAACCAAAAAGAATTCAAGAGGAATATACAATATATATTCAATATCATCGGATGACCATATACAATTTTGAACAAGTTTCCATACATAATTTAATGCATATAAAGTTCTACGTCCTCGTAATGGTGTTCTCCTTTAGGATGGAGGACTTCCCTCCTGAACCATCCAGTTAGTTCCTCTTGAAGTGGTCGGAAGCGAGCTTCTGGACTAAGCATCATCCGGAGGTTATTCCTCTGAGCATTGGTATCACTCGGAACCCGCTCAGAGGTGTATCTCCGGATCATCTCACAGACATAGTATGCACATAGATTGGTCCCCGCTGGCTGAATATCCTCACCATTCTTAGCCTTTGCCCTTTTGAATTCTAGCTCTTTTTTGAATTCACCGACCTTTGTATCTACGAACCGTCTCCAAACCCTACGAGGCAAAGAAAATTAAATGAACAAGAGAGTTATTAGTTACTTGATATTAGGAAATGAACGAAATAGGCCGATCGATATAGAGCGCAAATGAATGAAAATAATTACTTCTGCAGCATTCTTCTCATGTCGACCCAAAGCTTTGGATCCTTATTCAGAGAGTCGTGGACGAGACATTCTGAGGTGTCAACTTTAATTACTAGCAGAATCCAGTGGAACCTGCGGACACGATACATGCACAGTACGTCATGCATAACTCATCGATTAGCCGGCCACATACCATGCATGGAGTAAACAAAAGAGAATGTGCTCAAGACAGAAACACTCACCCAAAATGGTAAGGAAATAGAATCTCACTTTTGAGTTCCCGCTTTGTAAGAAACTGCCACAGGTCTGCCTCCATGTCGGCGGGGTGATGCTCCAACACATATCCATTAACGATGTGTGGGTCAATGAACCCAACATTATGGATGTTCCTTACTCTGCATTCCTTAATCTTCATTCTGCATGTATAATAGCGGACACAACAATATAGTTAGGACATATATATAGTGCAGGCAATATGAACGAGATGGGGTAGAAATAAATCACTTACAGAACGTAGCAACTGATGATAGATTTGTCGAGCTCGCGTAGATTGAAAAGCTGGAACAATTCACTCAGATGAATTTGTACATAGTAATGTTTGAAGTGATGCTCATATCTAACTTCCGCATAAATATATTCTTTGGCGTTTTTATTTTTTATGTAACCCTTGTACCATTTCAGCAGACCTTTCATTTGTGGAGGTAGATCCTGTTCCTGCGCAGGCTCGACGAGAGGCCCATTCTTCACATATGTAATTACTACCTCCTTCACTGGCGCCTCATCAAGGCCTAACAGTTCACGAAGAGTAATACCTAAGTTGGCCGCTTGTTCTCTGGCACTCGTTACAGTCAATCCATGTGCTGCCGCAGCTACTATGATATCGGGGTCATCCGGACCGGCGGCTTTCACTATAAGCGGGGCAATCGATTGTTTACTTTGTTCCCCGAGCTGGGCAACTCGTTTCCCGCTTTTTTTACTTTCTAATTCCGTTTTCTCGGCCTCCTCCAAGGCTTTGTTCTCCTGGTTCTCCGCCTGCTCTTTCTTCTCCTTCAACATGAGTGCCTGCCTACGAAGTTCACGTGCATAGTCGTCAGGCAGATTCTTCGCGGCTTGGGACGGTGTGCTCAAAAATGACTTAGCCCACTTCTTTTGCTCATCAGAAAATACTGGCTTGGGCTCGGGCTCTCTTTTCTTCTTGCAGTCCGCCTTCCATTTCTCATGATCAGCAGCCGCGGCCGCGGCAGTTTCCTCGGCACTACGTTCCCAAGGCCTTGTGGGGAGAGGCTTCAATGATGGCTCCGGTACCTTTGTGGTCTTAGGTACATAAGGGTCCGGGTTAATAATCCAGGACTGCTTCTGCTTCTTTGCCGGAGGTTGATTGGGGGACGGCGTCTGATCACCCGCCGGACGAGGACTGGGGGGCGGCGTCTGATCACCCGCCGGACGTTGTGGACTGGGGGGCGTCGGCTGACGTGACGGAGGTGTAGGTGAACCGCCACCACCGTAGGGGGGTGGACTTGTTGTCCTTGGCGCCTCGCCTGGAAACTTGATAAACTTGTTTTGCCATAGAATGAAATGGCGCTTGACATCTCCAAGTCTTTTCTCCCCTTCAGGTGTAGCAATGTCAATCTCCAGGTCCTCAAACCCTTGGACTATGTCCTCCACCGTGACACGAGCATAGCCATCTTGAATGGGGGTGTTGTGGTGGAGTGCTCCAGGTAAACATGGTAAAGCACTACCGATGGCTACCTTCACGGACATTTCCCGATAGGATAATACAGATGACATTCTTTCATCTCCTTTATATCGTCCACGGGGTAGCGAGGAGGCTCCGGTGCAGTAATTTCGACCACTAGAGGCTCCGGTGCAGTAATTTCGACCACCAGAGGCTCAGGTGCAGTAATTTCGATCGTCGGTGCATCTGCACCAGCCGGTGGGGCCTCCGTGGAAGCCACACTGCTTCTCCGCTGCTGGCTTCTGAGATCCGCTGGATGATCTTCATGCTGCGCCCGAGCTGCATCTCGTTCGGCTACTAGTACACTCACGGTTTTCTTCATCACATCCATTTCCGATGCCAACCGCGCCAAAACATCTGCTTCCCGATCCATCTTTCTCTTCCGGCTTCTGTAACCGTACGGGTCATCGTTCTGGGGGAACCCTATTTTCCACGGAATGTGCCCCATGCCTCGTACACGTCCTCCGTGTTCAGGATTCCCGAGGGCTTTTGTCAGCGCGTCGTTCTCTCTGTTGAACTTGATCTTCCCCTCTTGAGCATCCCTCATTGCGTCAATAAGGGCTTGGGTGGGTTTAATTATTTTGCCCCGGTAAACACAGTCCCCTGTCTCCGGGTTCAGCGTTCCCCCATGCCCATACCACCAGCTTTTGGCCCTTGGGTCCCATCCCTCCGTACCTGGACGGATTCCTCGCGCCCTCAGCTCGTTCTCCATCTTCTCCCACCTAGGCTCCCAAAGGCGATACCCTCCTGGCCCCATAATATGATTGTACTCCTTCTTAGCCGCATTTTCCTTATTTTTTTCGATATTTGAATGAACTGCTCCGATTTATTTTGCTTCACAAATTCTGGCCAATCATGTTTCAGTTTCTCATATTGTCCTTTGAAATCCGGAGTCTTGTTCTGCTTGACAAAGTCATGGGCTAGATTTTGCTTGAATTTCCGGAATGCGTCGGCCATCTTATGAAGAGCGAACTGTTTGACTAGCCTCCTCCTCTCCTTGTTTTCCTCAATCTTGTTACCCTCCTCATCGAATTTGTTGTATTCCGGAGGTAGAACGAAATGTTCCATAAGCTTTTTGAAGCAATCTTTTTTTGTTCTCTTATCGACGAAAGTGAAACCAGCAATTCGTTCCTTCTTTGGCTTATTCCACTCCTGGACGGTGATCGAGACGTTGTCTCTAACAATGGCTCCGCATTGGTTGACAAACTTGGTGGCGTTCTTGCGGGGCTCCAGCGGCCTGCCGGTTGCACTGTCGACAACCTCGATGGTGCATGTTTCTCCTTGTTTCATCGTCTTGGTTGCGCCACGCTTTGACGACGTACTCGATTGTTTCGACGATCCGGCCGAGGGCTAAAATAAGAAAGAGAGTCGCGCGCGTTAGTCCACACATATTTATTCAAATCAGTTAGTTTGTATCACTAGAGGCTCAATGTATATATATATACCTCGGCAATGGTCCGTGCATCAGCAATGGTCCGACCAAGATCATCAACGGTCTCATCACGTGCCTCTTCTTCACCTTCACCTTCACCTTCCCCTTCACCTTCCCCTTCACCTGCCCCTTCACCTTCCCCTTCACCTTCAGCATCCTCCATGAAAGTATCACCGAAATGAGCAAGATAGCTTTCATCGATGAAATCATCCCCTTCTTCATCTTCTTCCATTATAACCCCTCTTTCTCCATGCTTGGTCCAACAATTATAGCTTGGCATGAAACCGTGCCGAAGCAGGTGCAGGTGAACTTCTCTTGAGGAAGAGTAACCCTTCTGATTCTTACAGTCAACACATGGACAGATAACAAAACCCTTCTGCTTGTTCGCATTAGCCACTACGAGGAAATCTTTCAAACCCGTAGTGAACTCGCGGGAGAGTCGGTTACCGTACATCCATTGCCGATTCATCTGCATTATTATAATATAAAATATATAATTAACCATCATGCATTTGTTAAAGTAACTAGCTATAAACAATAGAAATTAAACAATGAACAACACACATGCATATTTTATCAATGACACACATGCATGAAAGGTTCAAGTTGCTAACCGCGATCGAGGAGGAACCTCAAGTGTGGCTCCAACACTTCATATCATGTTTGTTTCATGCTGTTGGGCATTTCATCAAACACCTTGTGTGCATAAGAGGAACCAAAAGCAAACCTACACCCCCTTGTGAAGAGAAGTGGCACCAAATGGCTAAGTGAGTGCGCTGAACTGGTATATATAGGGGAGGAGCTTTAGTCGCGGTTGGCCAGGCCAACCGCGACTAAAGGCCTTTGGGCACCTTTAGTCGCGGTTGGCCTGCCCAACCGCGACTAAAGCCCCTCACGTGCACCAGCTGGCCACCGAGCGCCCTGGCCCAAGCCTTTGGTCGCGGTTCGTCTGCCGAACCGCGACTAAAGACTTCATTAGTCGCGGTTCCTACAGTTTCGCGACTAATGGGGCTGGACGGAAGCCTCTTTTTCTACTAGTGTTACTAGGTGACCACGGAGAAAAAACTACCTTGTGACTCATCAAGTCGCTTATTGACCAGCGCGATGTCTGCATCCGCAACGTCAAGTTGCCGCTTTAGTTCGGCAACTCCATCAGCCCGGCTGGCCACCGGACTATCCGCCACCTGCATGGGAAAGGTGAAAATAAGTACCTGCGATTTTGATCCTCGGCACGCTGTCGCTCTCGACAACCTACCGAGTCCCAGGGGCTACTATCTATACAGGGCGCACTTTATGTGCAAAACAGTCAAAAGGTACGCCATTTTTACGTACCTCAAACCCCGCGAGCAAGCTTCTGACGGCAACATGCAACCCGCCTTCGGCGGATGAAATTCTTCCAATCACCATACTCATCAATGTACGGTGATCTTCTTTGATAGATGCCCTCTCAAGTAGATCCTTCAGCTCCCCCGGCCGTACACCATCCGATGCCGAACTCTTCGGCCCCGCCGGACTCGGGAATACCCTCCACAATGACACCTCAGGTTCGTCCGCCCCGCCTGATGGTGCGGCAGATGGAGGCGTCTCGCTCTCCACGATCTCCGGACGAAGGTCCCCCGAAGACGAGCTCATCTAAGAAGGACGGAGATCCGAACTACAAGGTAAAAACTTCGGTTATCCTCGGAAGCAAACATAGGGATGTCTCTTATTACAGAACCCCCCTTTTTCTACTTACGGCTAGCTGGAGGGCTGATTCCTTAGGGGAGATAGTGCGGTCGGGGCCTCCCCGGACGCAGGACCCTCTAGTGAAGATCCCTTCCCCCGCTTTGAGGCCTTGGCCTCCAGGTTTTCGGAGGCGGTCCTCTTCTCCCCTTGGAAGGAGGGATTCTCGATTCCCCCTTTCTCCGAAGCCTCCTTGGTAGAGGAAGTGGTGTCCCTGTTCGCCCCTTCGCCTTCCTCTGAAGGCGCAACCTTCAGCATCCTGACTAGCACGGGATCCGGCATGGTCTCAGGGAGGGGGGCCGAACACCGTATCAGTTTTGCTTGCGCCATCCACTCCTATTCAAGAGACGATGGGTTAAAAGGCAAATTCAAGAAGGCGTAAACAAACGGTGTGTTCAGACGCGGGGCCACTTACCTGAGTATCCGGGCGATTGCAGCTTAGGCCGGAAACCTCTGTCAATTCCGGACACATCTCTTGTGACCCGAAGAACAATTTATACATCTCCACGGGTGTCGTACCCATGAAGTGTTGGAGAGCTCGCGGCCCCTCGGTATTGAACTCCCACAGACGGAGGGGGCGACGCTTGTAGGGCAGGAGAAGCCGAATCAGCATAACCTGCATCACCACGACTAGATTGATCTCCCTCTCCTGGAGGTCTCGAATCCGGCCCTGCAATAGGGGTACGTCCTTTGACAGCCCCCAGTTGAGCGCTTGGCTGACCTATGACATCAGCCGCGGTGGAGGGCTCGAGCGGAAGATGGGCAGCGGCTTCTGCCTGCTGCCCCTGGGAGCTCCTCTTCGAAAGAGCCCTCGGGCCACGGAGCATCGGCCCTTCTGCTTACAACCGCTCCGCCGCACTCTGATTGACGCCCCTCGATCATCTTCGGCTCCACATTGAAGGTCTTGAGCCGTAAGCCGAAGTGAGGGGTAATGCAGAGGAAGGCTTCACAGACGACAATGAATGAAGAGATATGGAGGATGGACTCCGGAGCCAAGTTGTGGAATTCCAACCCATAGTAAAACATGAGCCCTCTCACAAAAGGATCCGTCGGGAAGCCTAAGCCCTGATGGAGGTGGGACACAAACACGACATACTCGCCGGGCTCGGGGGTGGGAATGACTTGCCCTTTGGCGGGCAACCTATGCGAAATCTCGTAAGTTAGGTACTTGGCCTCTCGCAGCTTTAGCACGTCCTCTTCCGTGACAGAGGAGGGCATCCACCTGCCCTGTAGGTCGGAGCCGGACATTGTTGAAGGTCCGAATCGCTCGAATCTGGGGCTCTGGGTGTTGGAACTCGGGGCGAGGAGTAGATTCGATTGAGGGGAACACGATCTCTGCTTCGACAAGACGTGCCAAGGAAACCGCTTCGCTAAACGTGCTGAGGTGGTATAATAAAAAACGATTCAAGTAAAGGCTTGGTGGTGGTGTGACGTCATGACACAAAATACGTCAGCAAATTGAACTTGTGTACATATTATTCTCTTTACGGTGGAATGTGGAATTTATTTTGCAGAGCCGGACACTATCCTGGTGTTCACAATCTTCTATGAATTATTCGGAGGAGGAACCCGCCTTGTAATGCCGAATAATATGCGCGCCAGACTCATCGTCATTGAAGCCTGGTTTAGGGGCTACTGAGGGAGTCCTGGACTAGGGGGTGTCCGGATAGCCGGACTATCATCATCGGCCGGACTCCAAGACTATGAAGATACAAGATTGAAGACTTCGTCCCGTGTCCGGATCGGACTTTCCTTGGCGTGGAAGGCAAGCTTGGCGATACGGATATGTAGATCTCCTACCATTGTAACCGACTCTGTGTAACCCTAGCCCTCTCCGATGTCTATATAAACCGGAGGGTTTTAGTCCGTAAGACACACAACCATTACAACAATCATACCATAGGCTAGCTTCTAGGGTTTAGCCTCCTTGATCTCGTGGTAGATCCACTCTTGTACTACCCATATCATCAATATCAATCAAGCAGGAGTAGGGTTTTACCTCCATTGAGAGGCCCCGAACCTGGGTAAAAACATCATGTCCCTTGTCTCCTGTTACCATCCGCCTAGACGCACAGTTCGGGACCCCCTACCCGAGATCCGCTAGATACATCGACAGACACTATGTGGCACAAAAGAGAAATTACAAATCACTCAGGAATCCGGATACTTACGATCTTGCCAGTGGCTTGGCCTTTGAGGGCCACTCCTCGTCGCCATTGTTGGCGTTGGCGGAGCTGTCCGGAGGAAGGGTCCTTCCCCTCTTGGACCCATCGGCCTCCCCCGTTGGGGAAGCCTTCCTCTTCCTCTCTCCCCCTCCTGGGGAGAGTCCTCTTTCTCCTCCTCGTCTTCAGGGTAGGAGTCCGCCTCGGAGCCATCGGACGATGAGTCCGATACCACCTGGCGCCGGGTACTCCTCCGGGTTCCCGTGGCCTTCTTCTTGGCCTTCTTCTCTGGCACCATATAAAGTGCCAGGACTGGCAGCCCCGCTAAACGGGTATCCGCTGGGTCTTCGGGGAGGGGAGCCAGACAGTTAACCTGTGCGGACGTCCTCTGCCAGTCCTGTTAAAGGCATTGGGAGTTTTAGATCCCACAATAGAGTCAAACTATGAAAGAAATAAATGTCCCATTAAGGATAACATATCTTACCGCACCGGCCGGGCGTTTCATGCTGAATCCGCGATCTTCAGTTGCGGATGCGGGGGCTTCTCCCCCCTTGAACAGCACCCTCCAGGCATCTTCGTACGTTGTGTCAAAGAGCCCGCTGAGGGTCCGGTGCTGTGTCGGATCAAACTCCCACAGATTGATGGCCCGTTGTTGGCAGGGGAGTATCCGGCGGATGAGCATGACCTGGATCACATTGACAAGCTTGAGCTTCTTGTTCACCAAGGTCTGGAGACAGGACTGGAGTCCGGTTAGCTCCTCCGAACTGCCCCATAGCAAGCCCTTCTCTTTCCAGGAGGTGAGTTGCATGGGGGTACCAGATCTGAACTCGGGGGCCGCTGCCCATTTAGGGTCCCGCGGCTCGCTGATATAGAACCACCCCGATTGGCACCCTTTGATGGTATCCACGAAGGCGCCCTCAAGCCAGAGGACGTTGGGCATTTTGCCCACCATAGCGCCTCCGCACTCCGCTTGGACGCCCTTCACTACCTTCGGCTTGACATTGAAGGTTTTTAGCCACAAGCCGAAGTGGGGCTGGATGCAGAGGAAGGCCTCACACACGACGATAAACGCCGAGATGTTGAGGATGAAGTTTGGCGCCAGATCGTGCAAGTCCAGGCCGTAGTAGTACATGAGCCCCCGGACGAAGGGATGAAGCGGGAAGCCCAGTCCGCGGAGGAAGTGGGGAAGGAATACGACCCTCTCATGGGGCCTGGGGGTGGGGATGAGCTGCCGCTTGTCGGACAGCTGGTGTGCGATGTCACTGGATAGGTATCCGGCGCAGCGCTGCTTCTCGATGTGCTCCTCCGTGATGGAGGAGACCATCCAGTTGCCTCCCACTCCGGACATGGCTGGAGAAGGTTGAGGCGGGATGTGCGAACTTGGGCGCTGGAGCTCGAGTGCGCGGAGATGGACAAGCAAAGGAGGAAGAAGGCGTAGGTAAAAAAGGTGGATCCTTATCCCCTTATATATGGGCGGACGAAGATTATGCGTCCCCACCGGCCTGGTAAAACTCGCTTATCTCCCAAGCGCCACCATCAATGGCGCGGTTGGGTTACCCACGTCCGTATTGATGGGAATCCCGGAATAAGGGGAACACGATCTCTGCTTCGACAAGACGTGCCAAGACAACCGCTTCGCTAAACGCGCTGAGGTGGTATAATAAAAAATGATTCAAGTAACGGCTTGGTAGTGGTATGACGTCATGCCACAAAATACGTTAGTAGATTGAGCTTGTGTACATATTATTCTCTCTACGGTGGAATGTGGAATTTATTTTGCAGAGCCGGACACTATCCTGGTGTTCACAATCTTCTATGAATTATTCGGAGGAGGAACCCGCCTTGCAATGCCGAACAATATGCGCGCCGGACTCATCGTCATTGAAGCCTGGTTCAGGGGCTACTGAGGGAGTCCTGGACTAGGGGGTGTCCGGATTGCCGAACTATCATCATCGGCCGGACTCCAAGACTATGAAGATACAAGATTGAAGACTTCCTCCCGTGTCCGGATGGGACTTTCCTTGGCGTGGAAGGCAAGCTTGGCGATACGGATATGTAGATCTCCTACCATTGTAACCGACTCTGTGTAACCCTAGCCCTCTCCGGTGTCTATAAACCGGAGGGTTTTAGTCCGTAGGATGAACAACCATTACAACAATCATACCATAGGCTAGCTTCTAGGGTTTAGCCTCCTTGATCTCACGGTAGATCCACTCTTGTACTACCAATATCATCAATATCAATCAAGCGGGAGTAGGGTTTTACCTCCATCGAGAGGGCCCGAACCGGGGTAAGAACATCGTGTCCCTTGTCTCCTGTTACCATCCGCCTAGACGCACAGTTCGGGACCCCCTACCCGAGATCCGCCGGTTTTGACACCGACACTAGTCTTATGTTAGAGCAATGTTTAGGTCAACTAGCTCTGTTTATGTGGCACCCCAGCTCAGGGAAACCGGAACACCCCGTATTCCAACCCAGAGATCGAGGATAAGTCTTCTGGAATACGACACTGCTTAGCATAGAACAAATGAGCTCTTTATTACAATGTATATTGGGTACAAGGGGGTTCTGATATAACGGGGAATTACATCAGCACGACAACACTACTCCTACCACTATTGCTCTATGCAAGCAGCAGAACAACTCGAAGCAGCGGAATAACTTCTAGCAGTGGAATAACGACGACAGTGGTGAACTCCACTCCGCAGGGACTCTAGCTGGAACGCTTATCCTAGATCACAAACAAGGAATCCACGGAAAACAAGTAATCAAATCTGTCATGACCTGCAAACTGGCATAACACGCCAGGTCAGTACATTGAATGTACTTGCAAGCTCACAATAACCAGAAGCATTCAAGACAAACAACAGCTTGGCAATTGCAGGTTTAACACGGATCAACATGATACCATCAGATCAACATGGCATGTAGAACATGATACAACTAGAACAGTACGAGCATGGCATGAACATGTAAAAATGATAACACTACCACATAACAGGATGACACTATCATGCACCAACTTACTCTGACCGGGTTACCTCGTAACCAATACATGCAGGAACTTACCATCGAGACCATAATGGCTAAAACCCTAAAAGTTTAGCCCATATTATTGTGATTGCCTCTACGGACTAAACCCTCCAGTTTATATAGACACCGGAGGGGACTAGCTAGGGTTGTACAAAGTCAGTTACAGAGAAAGGAATCTTCGTATCCAAACGCCAAGCCTGCCATCCACGCCAAGGAGAGTCCCATCCGGACATGGGAGAGAGTCTTCTGTCTTGTATCTTCATGGCCTATCAGTCCGTCCCATGTCCAACAAGTCGGGCGCCCGAGGACCCCTTAATCCAGGACTCCCTCAGTATCCCCTGAACCAGACTTGAATGACGAGGTGTCCAGCGCGCAGATTGTCTTTTACGATACAAGGCGGGTTCAAAGTACCTGACTTAGAGAGCTGTATTCGGCCTTCCCTTTAATGTCACACCCATCGGTTTTTGAGCCTCCACACCTTCTGCTTCCATGTGTCGATTGAATATAAGACGTCGAGGTATTTTTAGCACATACCACCCGGCCACGCAAGAAAGGCCTCTATTAAAGGGATTGGATCTAAGATCCATTCCACATCCAGCGGAAAATCCTTTAGGGTTTCGCTGGGGGAAACCATTCAACATGACTAGTGTCCCCAGTTCCTCCTCCCGCCCTCATTGCTCTGAAAAAGGCGATTGGGAGAGATGTTCGGTACCCCACGAGCAGTTGGTTAAGCTCCAAACACAGGGATTCCTTCGCCCCGCGGATCTGGTCCCTATCCGAGCATGATTGACCTCTTTCACAGGCAAAGTTCTGGTGGAAAATTTCCCCAACCCAACTAGGTGGGAATGGGTGTGCTTCGTACCCTACTTGTTGAGAAGCGTCGGGTTTCCAATCCACCCTTTCCTCCGAGGACTCCTGGAGTATTACAGCCTCCAACTGCACAACCTTACGCCGGCCTTTGTCCTGCACATCATGGGTTTTGTTGCCCTTTGCGAGCTTTTCCTGGGCTATGATGCCCACTTTGATTTGTGGAGGAAGCTATTCTGCCTCGTCCCTTGCAACCAAGAGGGGTCTATATTCGAGGTAGGTGGTGCTGAAGTATGGCGCATAGCCGGAACCGGATACTTGTTTGGCATGCTGAAGAAGGCGCCCAAAGAATGGCCCTCAGAATGGTTCTATATTGAGGACGTCACTCTCCCCGAACCAGTTGGAATGGGTCTTCCCAAATTTTCAAATGCTCCGTTGAAGAAACACCATAGCTGGTGCCCTCGTAGCCTCGAGGAGGAAGATAGCGCGGAAGTGCATCAATTGATGGACAAGATAAGGAACTTGCCCATTCCGGACTATCAATAATCGAGGTAATGGCGACTTCCATAGTGCGGGGGGTCTAGCCACTCCAATATAGTGGGCTTCCCACGTGGCACTTTAATGGGGAAGATGACGTCTCACGCTGCAGCCGGAAGGGTCCGGACACCCCCGCTGCTTTGGCCAAAATACTGGCCGAACTGTAGAAAGGGGAGAAAGAGGAGTTCACTCATCTTAAACATCGATATGAATTTTCCATGTACAGTCCTCCTAGCTGGGTGAGTTCTAATCACACCACTTTACTCAATTCTCTCCCTGAGTCACTTTTAATGAGCATTGAGGGAGTCCTGGACTAGGGGGTGTCCGGACAGCTGGACTATCATCGTCCGCCGGACTCCAAGACTACGAAGATACAAGATTGAAGACTTCGCCCCGTGTCCGGATGGGACTTTCCTTGGCATGGAAGGCAAGCTTGGCGATACGGATATGTAGATCTCCTACCATTGTAACCGACTCTGTGTAACCCTAGCCCTCTCCGGTGTCTATATAAACCGGATGGCTTTAGTCCGTAGGACATAACCTCCATTACAACAATCATACCATAGGCTAGCTTCTAGGGTTTAGCCTCCTTGATCTCGCGGTAGATCCACTCTTGTAATACACATCATCAATATTAATCAAGCAGAACATAGGGTTTTACCTCCATCAAGAGGGCCCGAACCTGGGTAAAACATCGTGTCCCTTGTGTCATGTTACCATCCGCCTAGACGGATAGTTCGGGACCCCCTACCCGAGATCCGCTGGTTTTGACACTGACATTGGTGCTTTCATTGAGAGTTCCTCTGTGCTGTCGCTGATAGGCTCGATGGCTTCTTTAATCAACAACAACGCCGTCCAGGGTGAGACTTTTCTCCCCGGACAGATCTTCGTATTCGGCGGCTTCGCACTGCGGGCTAATTCACTTGGCCATCTGGAGAAGATCGAAAGCTACGCCCTTGGCCATCAGGTCAGGTTCGGAAGCCTAAACTTCACGGCCAACGTCCGCAGGGACTTGATCTTCGACGGACTCGAGCCACAGCCGAGTGTGCCGCGCTGTCACGATGGGCATGATTTAGCTCTGCCGCCGGACAGTGCCTTGGTGGCCGCACACGAATCCGCTCTGGCCCTTAGTCCGGAGCCGATCGTGCCGACCGAGGACCGGTGGCTGGACACCGCATCGGGGGTTGCAACTTCCACGGCGATGGAGCCGAACACTAACCTCATCCCCTGCAAGGCTCGTAACTCCGAGGTGCCGGACTCCCTTCCGGACTCCGAACCTCCCGCGCCCCTGCCAATCGAATCTGATTGGGCGCCGGTCATGGAGTTCACCGCCGCGGACATCTTCCAACACTCGCCCTTTGGCGACATCCTAAATTCACTAAAACAACTATCGCTATCCGGAGAGACCTGGCTGGACTATGGCCCGGATGGTTGGGATTCAGACGACGAAGAAATTCAGAGCCCACCCACCTCCCACTTTGTAGCCACTATCGACGATCTAACCGACATGCTAGACTATGACTCCGAAGACATCGACGGTATGGACGACGATGCCGGAGACGACCAAGAACCAGCGCCTACAGGACACTGGAAGACCACCTCATCATATGACATATACATGGTGGACACCCCAAAAGATGGGGACGGCGAAGAAGCAGCGGAGGCAGATTCCCTAAAGAAACAGCCCAAGCGCCGACGTCAGCGGCGCCGCTCTAAATCCCGCCACAGCAAGAATGGAGATTCCGGCACAGGGGATAACAACACCCCAGAAAGTGCCGAAGACAATCCCCTCCAGCAAGATTCAACACAGGAGGATGCAGAAGCAAGCCCTCACGAAAGAGTGGCAGACGAAGAGGTCGAGGATGATAATTACATAGCTCCCTCCGGAGACGAGGCAAGCCTCAACGACGACGAATTCGTCGTGCCAGAGGATCTTGTCGAACAGGAGCATTTTAAACGCAGGCTTATCGCCACGGCAAATAGCCTAAAGAAAAAGCAGCAGTAGCTTCAAGCTGATCAAGACCTGCTGGCCGATCGATGGACCGAGGTCCTCGCGGCCAAAGAGTATGAACTCGAACGCCCCTCCAAGAGCTACCCAAAACGCAAGTTGCTCCCCCGATTAGAGGAGGACGCATACATACCTTCATCACCAGCGCACAACACGGCCGACCGACCACCCCGTGGTCGCGACAGAGAGGCATCCAGGCCCTCCACCAAGACCGTACCCCGACATCGCTCCAAAAGTACGAGGCCAAGTGGGAATGCGCCGGACTTGCGAGATATATTGGAGGAAAAAGTGAGGCAATGCAGATCCATCTACGGATCACGTGGGTGCCCCATGACCCACGACGAATACCGTCGCGCCGGATACAACAACCCCGGTCGGGCCGAACACAGCAGACAACGCTCACTCGAGCTACGTCGTGATATTGCCCAATATAGAGGCGCCGCACACCCGCTATGCTTCACGGATGAAGTAATGGATCATCAAATCCCCGAAGGGTTTAAACCCGTAAATATTGAATCCTACGATGGCACAATAGACCCCGCGGTTTGGATCGAAGACTATCTCCTTCACATCCATATGGCCCGCGGCGACGATCTCCACGCCATCAAATACCTCCCACTCAAGCTTAATGGACCAGCTCGGCATTGGCTTAACAGCTTGCCCGCAGAGTCAATTGGGTGTTGGGAAGACCTGGAAGCCGCATTCCTCGACAACTTCCAGGGCACATATGTGCGACCACCAGACGCTGATGACCTAAGCCACATAATTTAACAGCCAGACGAATCAGCCAGACAGTTCTGGACACGGTTCTTAACAAAGAAAAATCAAATCGTCGACTGTTCGGATGCAGAGGCCCTCGTAGCCTTCAAACATAACATCCGCGACGAGTGACTAGCCCGGCACCTAGGACAGGAAAAGCCGAAATCCATGGCAGCCCTCACATCGTTAATGACCCGCTTCTGTGCGGGAGAGGATAGCTGGCTAGCTCGCAGCAATAACCTCAGAAAAAATTCTGGCAGTCCAGACACTAAGGACCACAATGGCAGGTCGCGTCGAAGCAAAAATAAACGCCGCATCAACGGCGACGATAAGGAGGATACGACATTCAACACCGGATTCCGAGGCTCTAAACCCGGTCAGCGGAAGAAGCCATTCAAAAGAACCACTCCGGGTCCGTCCAATTTGGACCGAATACTCGGCCGCTTATGCCAGATACATGGCACCCCCGAAAAGCCAGCTAATCACACCAACAGAGACTGTTGGGTATTCAAGCAGGCAGGCAAGTTAATTGCCGAAAACAATGACAAGGGGCTGCATAGCGATGACGAGGAAGTGACCCGGCCGTCGAACAGTAGAGGACAGAAGGGTTTCCCCCCACAAGTGCGGACGGTGAACATGATATACGCAACCCATATACCCAAGAGGGAGCGGAAGCGTGCTCTAAGGGACGTATATGCGATGGAGCCAGCCGCCCCTAAGTTCAATCCATGGTCCTCTTGCCCGATCACTTTCGATCGAAGAGACCATCCGACCAGTATCCGCCATGGCGGATTCGCCGCATTGGTTTTAGACCCAATCGTCGATGGATTTCACCTCACGAGAGTCCTTATGGACGGCGGCAGTAGCCTGAACCTGCTTTATCAGGATACGGTGCGCAAGATGGGCATAGACCCTTCAAGGATTAAACCTACAAAGACGACCTTCAAAGGCGTCATACGAGGTGTTGAGGCCAATTGTACAGGCTCAGTCACACTGGAAGTGGTCTTCGGATCCCCGGACAATTTCCGGAGCGAGGAGTTAATCTTCGACATAGTCCCGTTCCGCAGCGGCTATCACGCTCTGCTCGGACGAACCGCGTTTGCAAAATTCAACGCGGTGCCGCATTACGCATACCTCAAGCTCAACATGCCAGGCCCTCGTGGAGTCATCACGGTCAACGGAAATACAGAACGCTCCCTCCGAACGGAGGAACATACAGCGGCTCTCGCGGCAGAAGTACAGAGCAGCCTTCTAAGGAAATTTTTGAGTCCGGCCGTTAAATGGCCGAAAACGGCCAAACGCGCCCGGAGCAACATCAACCAAGACCATCTGGCACGTTCCGAGCACGCGTAGCAATGTGGCCCCAACCCCAGCCCTCGCATGATTGCAAGACCAACCCTCTGCGTACATCACTACACTCTGGAGATACCATGGGCCTAGGGGGAGGGGCACGACCACAACAGACCCAGAGTGCGGCTCGACCACACCAGGGGCTCACACGTGTGTCGCCTTTTTCTATATTTTTCTTTTTGTATACACAGGACTCCGTTCACCAAAGGCTCTGTCCGGCGGCGAACCCGCCGAACTCACGATGCAACAGCCAGGGAGGGAAGAAGGCTGCGACGAACATTAAGGTGGTCTCCATTATGAGCATTAAATTCAATTATATACACCAGCACGCAGCCCACCCCTGGAGGGGGACATGTTTATTTAGTCCAATCCCTTGCTTACCGCACTATTTGTATCCTTCCGCACTAATAGCAGAATTCCTTGAATAAATAACGCAACATCTTTTGCCTGTTATTGCATTACTTTACACATATGTTCATTAATGACATCTTGCACCCGTATATTTTGGTACGGCCGAATACACTAGGGGCTTATGTTCCCCGCATTATGGTGTGATAAGTCCGAACACTTTCACAAGTGCGACACCCCAAACTTATAGCATTATATGAATCGGCTCCGAATCATGTCTTGGGTCAATAGTTGGGTTTGCCCGGCTGCCACGTTTTGGTGCCTCACGTTCCGTTCTGTCGGCTAAGGTGGCACTGGGAGAACCACTGCGATTGCGCCCCGGTTGAGCTGGGCGAGCGCCTCAGTGGAGAAAGCTAAAACTGACTGGCATGATAAGGCGAGAGACTGGTCGCTGTTCGAGATGTCTTTTCGGGTCCCTAAAGACTCATGCCGCTTCGAGCGAAGTACCGGATAATGTCCGACGAAGGCGTGGATAGCGCCCCGGATTCGGTCTTCTGAATACTAGGGGCTTCGCTGAAATTTAAAATTATAGAATTCTATGGCTAAGTGAGAGTGTTCAAGCATTATAAGTCCGGTTGCCTTGTTCGTTGTGTTGAGCGCCTCCCTCGATGGACCCAAAAATGGGAACAAGAGTGCTCAAGTTTATCCCGAACACCCCAGCGCTTACGGCTCGGGGGCTGAAGCCAAAGACTTGCCATCTCTCAGATCTTATAAACGGCCGCACAGAAGGTAATATTTTAAATTAAACAAGCGATGCTTAGCGCATATGAACAAAGTTTTCAGCGCACAGGAGAATACATAGCGAGTGTACTCAAGAATTACATCTCTGGGGCATTCATCCGCAATATAGCGGGCACCCTTCAGGACAGTCTTATAGTACATTTCGGGCGTACGATACTCCTTGCCCGCTGGCGGCGGGTCAGTAAGAAGCCTCTCCGCATCCAGCCTGCCCCAGTGCACCTTTGTGCGGGCAAGGGCCCGACGAGAACCTTCAATACAGGCAGAGCGCTTGGCGACCTCCACCCAGGGGAACGCATCCACCAGCCACCGCACGAGGCCGAAGTAGCTCCCAGGAATGGCCTGTCCAGGCCACAGCCGGACTATGAGGCCCTTCATGGCCTCCTCGGCCGCCTTGTGGAGCTCGACCAGCTACTTCAGCTGGTCGCTAGGGGGCACCGGATGGCCGGCCTCAGCGTACTGAGACCAGAAGACCTTCTCCATTGAGATCCCCTCCTGGCCACGGTAGAATGCGGCGGCATCGGATACACTGCACGGCAGATCTGCAAACGCCCCTGGAGAGCTCCGAATTCGGGTAAGTGTCAGGTAGTTTACATTAACATGCTTGCTTTGCATGAAAAATGCCTTACCCGCCACTATCTTCCTCACATCTTCAACCTCCTGAAGGGCCTTACGGGCCTCGGCCTTGGCGGACTTGGCACTTTCGAGAGCCGAGGCAAGCTCGGACTCTCGAGTCTTTGAGTCGCGCTCCAAACTCTCATGCTTCTCCATGAGAGCCTGGAGCTGTTGCCGCACTTCCGCCACCCGCGCCTCCTGTTTCTCTCGTTCTGCCCGTTCCGCGGCCGCATTGCGTTCGGCCGCGGACACAGCCTCCTTCAGGGTTGCCACCTTGTTAGTGGCCCCTGCAGTACCCACGTTATCCTTGTCATTTTTATTGCAACCTAAATCCTTTTCTGTAAGGTAAATTTTCAAAGTGGTGTTACTCACCTTCTTTGTCCTGGAGCTGCTTCTTGGCACAGCCGAGCTCTTGCTCGGACCACTCGAGATCCTGCTTCAATGCACCGACCTCCGCAGTCAGTGCGGCAGAGGTCAGCAGCGCAGCCTGCAAACCCATATTGACATACTTTTTAGCAACCCTGCGTATATCTTTTTAGATCCTCAGTCCGGCTTTTCTTTCCGAACACCGAACCGAGCATCAGGGGCTACTATCTATGCGGTATTACATGACATAATTTTAACTTTATACCTCAAAGCCTGTTAGAAGCCTGCTGCAGGCTTCGGTCAGCCCGCTCTTGGCGAGCTGAACCTTCTGAATCACCGCACTCATGATAGTGCGGTGTTCTTCCTCGATGGAAGCGCCTTTGAGCGCCTCCAACAAGTTGTCCGGCGCCTCCGGTTGGACGGAGGCCGCCGGTGTCACGGTCTTGCCCTTCTCGCGAAGGGGCCGCCTGCCGGACTCTGGAACCACTGCAGGTTCCGGCGTAGAGTCCGGCGCAAAGTCCGGGAGGCTGCCTTGCGGCGCCTCCGGAGCCTCCTCCTGATGGGTCCCTTCCTGGGATCCCACCTCGGCGTCCTCAGGGGCGCGAGGGGTGGAGGCAGTCAGAATGGATTCCACATCCGACGCAGCCAACAACCCGCTCGACGAAGCGGGGAGATCATCGTCGGCCGGACTGTGGGTATTATGCGGCGTTACAAGGACACTATGTGACAAAAAGAAATGACAGATCATTCAGGGATCCAGACACTTACGATCTCGCCTGAGGCCTGGCCCTTGAGGGCCACTCTTCATCGCCAATGTTGGTGTTGGCGGAGCTGTCCGGGGGAATAGTTCTCCCCCTCTTGGACCCTTCGGCCTCCCCCGTTGGGGAGGCCTTCCTCTTTCTCTCTCCCTCCTCTAGGAGAGAGTCTTCTTCCCCTTCTTCATCTTTGGGGGAGGAATCCGCCTCGGAGTCGTCGGACACCTGAAAACGGGAACTCTTTCGAGTACCCGTGGCCACCTTCTTGGCCTTCTTCTCCATCACCACGTGCGGTGCCGGAACCAGCAACCCCGCTAGACGGGCGACCACTGGGTCTTCTGGCATGGGAGCCGGACAGATGAGCTGCTCGGCCTTCTTCATCCATTCCTGTCAAGGGAAAAAGGAGATTAAAACCCGCTTAGGGTTGAACTAGTAACAACAAGTGTCCCGTAAAGGGGTAGAATCACTTACCTCGTCAGCTGGACGCTGCGAGTGGAATCCGCAATCTTTCGTCGCGGACGCGGGGGCTTTGGCACCCTTAAACAGCACCCGCCAGGCGCCTTCGTACGTCGTGTCGAAGAGCCCGCTCAATGCCTGGTGCTGTTCCGGATCAAACTCCCACAGATTGAATGCCCGCTCTTGGCACGGGAGAATCCGGTGGACGAGCATGAATTGGACTACGTTAACCAGCCTGAGCTTCTTGTCCACCAGCTTCTGGATACAGGCTTGGAGTCCCGTCAGCTCCTTCGAATTACCCCACAACAGGCCCTTCTCTTTCCAGGAGGTGAGCTGCATATGGATACCAGATCTGAACTCGGGGGCCGCCACCCACGTAGGGTCGCGCGGCTCGGTGATATAGAACCACCCCGATTGCCACCCCTTGACGGATTCCACGAAGGCCCCTTCGAACCAAAGGACGTTGGGCATCTTGCCCAACATGGCGCCTCCGCACTCCGCTTGAGTGCCCTTCACTACCTTCGGCTTGACATTGAAGGTCTTGAGGCACAAGCCGAAGTGGGTCTGGATGCAGAGGAAGGCCTCGCACACGACGATAAACGCTAAGATGTTGAGGATGAAGTTCGGCGCCAGATCATGGAAATCCAGGCCGTAGTAGAACATGAGCCCCCGGACAAAGGGGTGAGGTGCAAAGCCCAGTCCGCGGAGGAAGTGGGGGAGGAAGACGACCCTCTCATGGGGCCTGGGGGTGGGGATGAGCTGCCCCTCGTCGGGCAGCCGGTGCGCGACGTCGCCGGGAAGGTATCCGGCGCTGCGCAGCTTTGCGATGTGCTCCTCCTTAACGGTGGAGACCAACCATTTACCTCCCGCTCCGGACATGGTCGGAGAAGGTCGAGGCGAGATGCGCGAACTTGGGCGTTGGAGCTCGAGTGCGCAGAGATGGATAAGCAAAGGAGGAAGAAGGCGTAAGTGAAAAGGTGAATCCTTATCCCTTATATATAGGCGGACGAAAACTATGCGTCCCCGCTAGCCTGGTAAAACTTGCTTATCTCCCAAGCACCACCATCAATGGCGCGGTTGCATTACCCACGTTCGTATTGATGAGTATCCCGAAATAAGGGGAACACGATCTCTGCTTCGACAAGACGTGCCAAGGAAACCGCTTCGCTAAACGCGCTGAGGTGGTATGATAAAAATGATTCAAATAAAGGCTTGGTAGTGGTGTGACGTTAGGCCGCAAAATACGTCAGCAGATTGAACTTGTGTATATATATATTATTCTCTCTACGGTGGAACGTGAAATTTATTTTGCAGAGCCGGACACTATCCTGGCGTTCACAATCTTCTTCAAAGGAGGAACCCGCCTTGCAATGCCGAACATTATGCGCGCCGGACTCATCGTCATTGAAGCCAGGTTCAGGGCCTACTGAGGGAGTCTTGGACTAGGGGGTGTCCGGACAGCCGGACTATCATCGTCCACCGGACTCCAAGACTACGAAGATACAAGATTGAAGACTTCGCCCCGTGTCCGGATGGGACTTTCCTTGGTGTGGAAGGCAAGCTTGGTGATACAGATATGTAGATCTCCTACCATTGTAACCGACTCTGTGTAACCCTAGCCCTCTCCGGTGTCTATATAAACCGGATGGCTTTAGTCCGTAGGACATAACCTCCATTACAACAATCATACCATAGGCTAGCTTCTAGGGTTTAGCCTCCTTGATCTCGTGGTAGATCCACTCTTGTAATACACATCATCAATATTAATCAAGCAGGACGTAGGGTTTTACCTCCATCAAGAGGGCCCGAACTTGGGTAAAACATCGTGTCCCTTGTCTCCTGTTACCATCCACCTAGACGCACAGTTCGGGACCCCCTACCCGAGATCCGCCGGTTTTGACACTGACAAGCATCAACCCATCCATTTGTAACAGGAATGGCGGAAGGTTACCGAGGGGATCCATAGCCCTGCCCCACAGCCAGAGGATCACAACTGGGACCATGACCCCGGATTCGAAGAGGATCCGGATATATTTGTTGAGCTTGAGGATGGAGTATTCTATTAGGCGAGCTATGATGGCACGGACGTGGCCATCATCACCGACTATCTTGGCCTCCTCCCTGCCTCTCATGTAACTAATCCAGAGACACCTTCTTCGAAAGATCTTCCTCATTACGCCTCACCCACCACACTATTTCGTGCTCTAAAGGGGAGGCGCCCGATGCCTCAACATGCACCAGAGGCGTCTTCTAAGAGAGCGGTGCCTGCGTCAAGCTAATCTTCAAAGAGGAAGGCGAATGGCAACACGTCAGAGCCTTCATGAAAAAGGTACGGTTTTGTAATCACGCCCGCTGGCAGTCACATCAAACTTTGACATTATCTGTTGTGTCTTATCAGGAAAAACGTTCGCCGGACTATGTCTGGGGTTCCTACCGGCCACGTCTCCACAAGTCAGGTTCCAGACCCTGCCTTAAAGGCGAGAGCTAATGCAAGAGTGACGCCAGATTGTCCTTCTGTAGAGGATTCAGATGATGTATCCGTCACAAACTCTGAAGTGGAAAGCGCTATGAATCATCGGGGCCGGCAGGCCGCTCTTCGCGACCCCGGCTTTAGAAAGGAGGCATTGAACGCCTTCAGCTCGGCTGATGCATACATCTGAGCTGCTCGAGATGGGCTTAGCAGAGCCACAAACCAGCATTTGAAAGATATGCGGGTAAGTACACGTTTGTACAAATATGATAATTATATACAAGTAGCCCCCGAGACTTGAAGCAGTTGATACAACTGATTTAAGGATCATTGTATAACTAGGTGCTCACAGAGAAGAACAACCTGTTGTCTCAAGAGCTGGAAAAGTGTCGGACCCAACTAGCTACTGCTACCGCCAAACTGGAGAAATCCAAGAAGGCATCTCCTACTAATGTTCCCCTCCATCGAGAAAATATAACCATATACCAGCAATATTAATACTTTTTGTATTCCCCATGGCAGGAACATCGGATCAACTGAATGAGGCCCTGAAAGTCGCGCAAGCGGGTGAACAAGAGGCCAAAAGGCAATTAGCCGCAGGATTCCAACACCCTGCTGGGCGAAGAACTAAAAGACGTGCGAGCCCAACTGGATGACTCCGTGAAGGAAAATAAGAGACTACGAGGCAGCATATTCAGTATGTTTTTCGAACTTGCCTTCCTATAATTCAGCGAGGGTAGGAACTGACAGATTTATGTCAGCAAGTATGCTGACTGGCCGTCCCAAAGAGGAAATATCCAGATCTCAAGGCGACCTGCTACAAGAATTATCCCAAATGCACGAGTGAGTTCGGCAAGCAATGCGGAGTGTTGCCAAGGCTTTATGGCCGTGCGCCTCCCCTCCAGGAAGTATGGCAGAGCTCGTGGAGCTATTCAAAGCAGCACGACAGCGTATTCGATTATGGAAGATATCAGCCTGCCGAGAAGGTGCGCGAGAGGCCTGGGCCATGGTGAAGACACGGTACACCAAGCTTGATCCGAATCATATGGCCCAGGTTGGGCCTAAAGGGTCAGATGGAAAATAAATTCTAGTTAGTTTAGTATATGACCAAGTAAAGGTAGCCGCCAAATATTCCCAACTGAATTGTAAGGTAGACAGCCTATTAGACGGTATAGAGGAAGAAGATTTTGAGTCCAAGTGACTATGTAATTCAATTGACATAATGGTCCCTAGCCGGATTGTAAAACGATTGTGATGGCAGACCTGTTCGCTTTGATCTCTGGACCCGAAGGTGCGAAGTGTTTCCGAAACCAAAGCGGCAATATAGACCGGGGTATGCATGGAAACCAGGCGTAGGGGTCATAGTTGCTTGAATAGACAAGTCGTATCCGGCTAGCTATGTTATATTACATTGTAATTGTAAGAAACATCTTCCAGAGAGAATAGTTCAGTTAAGGGTTCCTTTCCCTGGGTGAACATGTGTTAGTGTGCATGCCTGAACTGTGATTGAAAAAATCATAGTGTACATGACATCTGGGGGTTCATAATGTAATGAGTGTAACACGTCTTTAGTCCGCTGACCGAATATTCACTTAAGAACACTAGCTTTTGGCTTGACCCAGTCTGAGGTACACGTCCGGATGACCCGGCAGTAACAATCGCATAGGTGCTCCTTTATGCCCTAGCTGAACAAACGGGAATGTAGGGCATAAGCACAGGAGCCAGGCAACCCAACTTGGCCAAAACTTAAGTCATAACGATGCATATAATGGCGAAGAAAAGGTACACATGAGGAAAAAGACACATGTGTGGTGAGCTTGATGCTCAAAAAAGTAATAATAAGCTTCTGTACAAGAAGCCCCTAGATATTATGGGCGTACATATTTAAGGATGTGTACGTCATAGGTTTGTGGTTTAGCCGCACAAGAGCTTAAAGCTAAAAGAAAATTTAAAGAAAGGAAAAAGTAATTGAAACAAAGGGAGAATAAGACGAACAAAGAATCCGGCTCTAGGCGTTGAATCTTCGGAGTCTGGCGGCATTCCACGGGTTCGGCTCTAAGCGGTTGTCCGATGTGTCACACATGCGGTATGCTCCTGCGGTTAGAACTTCATCTATGACGAAAGGACCCTCCCACTTGGGGGCTTGAGTTTGTCCTTTTTCTTCTCTGGTAAGCGCAGAACGAGTTCGCCAACGTTATAAGTCTTGGCCCGTACTTCTATGCTTTGATATCTGTGAGCCTGCTATTGAGAAAATGCGGAACGGGCTTTTGCAACGTCGTGCTCCTCCTCCAGGGCATCTAAGCTGTCCTGCAGATCAAGCTTGGTCTCTCTCTCTCTCTTCATACATGCGCACTCGAGGTGAGTCATGAATAATGTCGCAGGGCAGCACAGCCTCTGCGCCATACACCCTGAAGAATGGTGTATATCCGGTAGTGCGATTGGGCGTGGTTTGCAGCCCCTAGAATACGGAGTCGAGCTCCTCAACACAGTGCTTGTATGATTCTTTCAAAGTCCACACTAGTCTAGGCTTAATGCCGCTCATAATAAGACCATTAGCTCGTTTCACTTGACCGTTTGCTTGTGGCTGATAGATGGAGGCGTAATCGAGCTTAATGCCCAGGTTAGCACACTAGGCTTTTACCTCATCTGCTGTAAAATTGGAGCAATTATCGGTGATGATACTGTGTGGGACACCATAATGGTGCACAACACCGGATATGAAGTCTATCGCTGCTCTGGCTTGAGCCGTTTTAACTGGTTTGGCCTCTATCCACTTGGTGAATTTATCTACCATGACCAGCAGGTATTTTTTTGTGTGGCTTCGTCCTTTAAGGGGTCCGACCATATCAAGCCCCCAGACCGCAAAAGGCCAAGTAATGGGGATTGTTTGTAGATCAGTGGGTGGCATATGGCTTTGGTTGGCGAAAATCCGGCATCCGACACAATGTTGGACAAGATCCTATGCATCTGCTCGGGCCGTCGGCCAATAGAAACCTGTACGGAAGGCCTTACTTACAAGGTCCCAAGCTGCGGCGTGGTGAACACTGAGACCGGCATGAATTTCGGCCAAGAGTTGTCGTCCCTCTTCTTAGGAGATGCGTCTTTGAAGTCCTCCGGTAGCGCTTTTCTTGTAGAGCTCTCCGTCATGGACCTTGTAGGCTTTCGAGCGCCCGACAATGCAGCGAGCCTCATTCTGATCCTCAGGGAGCTCTCGCCTATTAAGGTAGGCGAAGAAGGGTTCGGTCCATGGGGAATTACTGCCATGATAAGATGGTTCGATGGTGTTACTTCGGTGGCTGAGCCCCCGTTGATATCGGTATTGTGTTCGGAATCTGGGGGTATACTCAGGTCTGGATTAGTGTTTCCAATCTCCCCTTGCCACACCACGGATGGCTTGAAGAGCCTTTCCAGGAATATGTTAGGTGGGACGGGTTCGCGCTTGGCGCCGATGTGAGCGAGGACATCCGCTGCTTGATTACTTTCTCAAGCCACATGATGAAACTCGAGCCCCTCGAACCGAGCTGACATTTTGAAAACAGCGATACGATAGGCCACCATCTTCGGATGTTTGGCGTTGAAATCTCCATTTATTTGGGATATTCCGAGGTTTGAATCCCCGCGCACCTCCAGGTGTTGTATGCCCATGGAGACGGCCATTTGAAGACCATGCAATAAGGCCTCGTATTCGGCTGCATTGTTAGAGTCTGTGTATAATATTAGGAGTACGTACCGAAATGTGTCTCGAGTGGGCGACGTTATGACAACACCCGCTCCTAATCCCGCCAGCATTTTGGAACCATTGAAGTGCATGACCCAGTTGGAATATGTGCCGTACTCTTTAGGGAGTTCAGCCTCTGTCCATTCGGCGACGAAGTCGGCCAGTACTTGGGATTTAATGGCCCCGCGTAGTTTGTATGTTATGTCGAATGGAAGGAGCTCAATTTCCCAATTGGCAATCCGGCACGTGGCATCGCGGTGGTTTATTATGTCATTGAGTGGTACTTCGGAAGCCACTGTGATTGAGAACTCTTGAAAGTAGTGTCGTAGATTCCGGTATGCCATGAGGACCACGTATGCTATCTTTTCATAATGAGGGTACCGGGATTTGCACGGCGTGAGGATAGTGTATACAAAGTATACCGGTTTCTGAAGTGGGAATTTGTTTTCGTCCTCCTCTTGCTCGACGACGAGCACCACACTCACCCCCTGGTGTGTTGCCCAGATGTATAATAACATGGATTCACCAATGTTCGGTGCGGCCAGGATTGGGTTCATCGCTAAAAGAGCCTTTATCTCTTCCAGTCCGGCTGTTGCCGCATCCGTCCACTCGAAGTGGTTGGTGCGTCGAAGAAGACGATAAAGCGGCAATGCTTTTTCTCCTAGTCTAGAGATAAAGCGGCTTAAAGCTGCCACACATCCGGCTAGTCTTTGGACCTGTTTAAGGTCTGTTGGTGTGGCCAATTGTGATAGAGCTCGGAGTTTGGCTGGATTTGCCTCAATTCCTCTATTGGAGACGATGAAGCCCAACAGTTTTCTGGCGGGAACGCCAAAAACACACTTTTCCAGATTGAGCTTGATCATCTATCAATGACTCGACGTGCCTTGTTTTGCAGAGGTTGTCGAATGTGAGATGCAGATCATCTATCAATGACTCGACGTGCCTTGTTTTGATGATGATGTCATCCACATATGCTTCAACTGTCTTACCGATCTGTTTCCACAGGCATGTTTGAATCATGCGTTGGTAGGGGGCGCTGGCGTTTTTAAGTCCGAAGGGCATATTGTTGAAGTAGAATGGCCCATATGAGGTAATGAATGCCGTTCCGGCTTGGTCAGACTCCTTCATTTTGATTTTATTGTATCCGGAGTATGCGTCGAGGAAACACAGTGAGTCGTGTCCTGCAGTGGCATCAATAATCTGATCGATACGAGGGAGGGGGAAGGGATCCTTAGGGCAGGCCTTGTTGAGGTCTTTGAAATTGATGCATAGGCACCATGATTTATCCTTCTTTGGTACCATCACCATGTTTGCTAGCCAGTCCGGGTGTTTTATTTCTCTGATGAATCCGGCCTCGAGTAACTTGGCTAGCTCCTCCCCCATAGCTTGTTGTTTGGGTTCGGAAAAGCATCGCAGTGTTTGCTTGACCGGTTTATATTCCTTCAATATATTGAGGTTGTGTTCTGCCAACCTGCGTGGGATTCCTGTCATATCAGAAGGGTGCCAGGCGAATATGTCCCAGTTCTCGCGCAGGAACTCTCGTAGCGCAGCGTCGACCGTTGGGTCTGGCTGTGCCTTGATGGATGTTGTCTTCTTGGTGGCCGTCGGGTGGACCTGAAAGTTGACTATTTCACATGCTGGTTTAAAGGAGGTGGGTTTGGTTCGCTTGTCCAGGATTACGTCGTCCCTATCCACCATGGAGCGTAGTGCGGTTAACTCATCAGCTGTGAGGGCTTCAAACAGTGCCTCGAGGGGCAGGGATGCAGCTTTGTTTTCGGGGCGGAGTGATATGTCCGGATCACTAGCAAGAGTGATAATGCCATTAGGCCCGGGCATCTTGAGCTTCATGTACCCGTAATGAGGTATACCTTGGAAGCGTGTAAATGCATCTCGCCCCAATAGGTCGTGATATCCATTGTTGAAAGGGGCCACTTGGAAGGTTATCTCTTCGGACCGATAATTCTCCGGCGTGTCAAATACCACGTCGAGCGTGATTTTTCCCGCGCATCGCGCCTCCCGATTAGGAATGATTCCTCAGAAGGTCGTGCTACTTTGCTCGATGTTTTTCCTATCTATTTCCATTTTATTGAGTGTATCCTCGTAGATGAGGTTTAGTCCGCTGCCGCCGTCCATGAGCACTTTGGTGAGCCCAAAGCCGTCCACAATTGGATTGAGGACCAAGGCGGCTGGTGCCCGGACTGTCCAGAATTTTGGTTCGTCGCTGGCATTGAAATTTATGGCCGTGTCGTTCCAGGAGTTTCTTGCTGCGACTTGGCAGACTTCGGCGAGGTCACGGAAGGCCCTTTTGCACCGATTGTTTGAAGCGAAGGTCTCGAAGACTGACAATACGCTGAGGTCGTCATCTTCCGGGGGGTGTTGCTCTGGGGTATTTTTGGTGAGGATATCCTCGCCGCTTTTGGCCACTTGCCGGAGTATCCAACATGGTCTAAGGTTGTGGGTTGGTGTGGTATCCGGTGTTGTGTGTATTTTGCATGGCCTATCGAGCCATCCCTCCAGGACGGTTCCGCGCCCCGTAATGGGCTTAGGTTTATTTACTGTTGGGTCGGGCGCCCCGCGAGGGTGCTTCCTTTTTGCCTGGACAGGGGGTTGAGTGGAAACCTGTGTTTCCCAGCGAGCTGCCTGAGATTTCCAGGCGCTTTCCATTGTGCAGTACCTCTGTACTATGGTTGCCAAGTCAGCAAAGTGTAATACGCGACGATGGTTGATGGCATTGAGGATTCCTTCGTCCGTGCAATTATTGCAGAATACTGAGATCGTGTCTTCCTCGTGACAATCTTTAATCTTGTCTTTGACAAGGAGGAATCTGGCCCAAAAGTGATGGACTGTTTCCTGAGACTGCTGTCGTAGGTACATGAGATTGTGTATATCTGGGTGGGTGGGTGGGTGGATTTAAATCCGAACCCTGTCCCAATTTGGGATCCGGAGTTTGAGAAAGTTCTAAGCTTAATAGTTCAGGCTCCGGTATATCAACCGATTTTTCAGGTCCGCCGTCCGATTCTAGGTTCGGAGGACAGGGCATGTCATTCCGCGGACAAGTATCCGGGTCTTCTAGCTCGGAAATCCGAACATAGTTCGTCCTCAATATAGAGGGAGATTTGTTGTTTTGCTCCTCTACTGCCGCTATCTGATGGGTGATCGGCGGAGATTTGATTTCTCTCTGATCGGGTTTAAGCCCAAACCTATCATAGTTTGTAGCGACCCCCAAGGCGGCGATGCGATCCAAGAGTTCGTTTAAAGACAACAAGTCCATCAGATCTATCTGTTTGGGGTATTCGGAGTCCAACACAGAGGCGATTCTCGATGAACCAAGAAGTCATCGTCGGCTTAACGGCCGGACAGGCGGTCATGGTAAAGCGGTCCAACCGGAGGGTTTGGCCTGAGGCTAGGGATCCTCCGGAGGTGATACTGTCCTTGATAACAAGGCGAGCCATCAATCCTATCTTCAACATCACAACGGAACTCTCAATGAAAGCACCAATGTCGGTGTTAAAAACGACGAATCTCGGGTAGGGGGTCATGAACTGTGCGTCTAAGGTTGATGGTAATAGGAGACAGGGGACATGATGTTTACCCAGGTTCGGGCCCTCTCTATGGAGGTAATACCCTACTTCCTGCTCGATTGATCTTGATGAATATGAGTATTACAAGAGTTGATCTACCACGAGATCGTAATGACTAGAACCCTAAAAGTGTGATTGTGATTGCCTCTATAGACTAAACACTCCGGTTTATGTAGACACAAGAGGGGACTAGGGTTGTACAATGTCGGTTACAAAGAAAGGAATCTTCAAATCCAAACGCCAAGCTTGCCATCCACGCCAAGGAGAGTCCCAACCGGACACGGGAGAGAGTCTTCTGTCTTGTATCTTCATGGCCCATCAGTCTGGCCCATGTCCAACAGGTCGGACGCCCCAGGACCCCTTAATCCAGGACTCCTCATTCGTGCCTACCAAAGGCATCAACAACCACCGTTGTGGCAAAACGAAACGGTCCCTAATGGGGACATGGTATACCGATCACAACAACGGACACACAAGGCTTATGCCATCCTACCTGATCAGGGTAGCGCCCGCGCATAACCTTCCCTCGTTGGAGGCACTAGCGAGAGGCATGACAATAAGCCCAATTAGGACCTTCCCATCAAAGGCAAATGTGGTTTCACTGGTCAGCTCGATATGGTGGCACCATGACTCAGCCAACAGTTGTTCAAGTAAATTTAAGTTAAACTTGAATGCAGAAAACTGAGTCATATGAAAATAACATGATGCAACAATAATGCATGATACCAACATAAACATGGATGCAACATAAGCCTTAAGCATAATAACAGTGAATCATTTATCCATATGAGCATGGCATACTGACGAGCATCACGAGCATAACACTACTCATGGCATAACTACTAGCATCAACAACATCTATCATGCAAGAACATAACGACAACACTACATGCAAGCATTTAACCAACTGGATGCAAAGGAACATGCATAGCAACGGCACTCGCAACAGATGATAGTCATGCACCGAAGACCATCTCCAACATCAACACGTACTACTACCAAGCATGAAAGGAATACTAGCATGACAAATGATAACCAGATGCATCGAAACATAACACGAAGGTGAACATGAAACCATAAGCAATACCAAAACGACGATAACAGTAGTAGGTAAACAAACAGACAGTTATTAAAGGTTCAAATTGAAAACCATGGCAACTGCATGGCCATCGTGCAAGTGGGTGTTGTGGATTGCCTAGGATGAAGAAGGCTCCGGGAAAATGTGCGGCGAAGCCACGGAGAGAATCGCTGGAAAGGGTTCTTTCTTGGAGGGGGATGATTAGGGGCAAGGGCAAAATGGTCATTTCTAGTATGTCAAACCATAATGAAAATGATGGGAGCGGAACAGGCTCGATGAGGCAAAGACATGGGCGTTGGTTTCACCTCAATCGGTGTCTCGAGCAAAAACTTACGAGGGGTCTTTTGCCAGGGACCCATCTGTAAAGAAATATTCTTCAGCCTGGGCCTGAACAGAAAAACTGAAAGCGCATTCCAGGAACTACCTTTCGGTATAGTGAAAGCGTACTTTTTGCAGCTATTAATCCAAACTACGCTTCCACTTATCCAGCTATGAAGTGACGGGGTCGGGGCATGTCTCGCTGACGTGCAGGTCCCATGGGACGGGGCCCGTCACTTATCCACTCTGGCCAGGTAGGGTCAACGTCGTGCAGCTGACAGGCGGGGCCCGTGGCCAGCTCACAGGTAGGGGCAGCTGCTTCATCTTCTTCATGATGCCACCCAACAAAGGCAGAGGGAGGTCGCCGACGCGGGGCTCGTCCGGCCGGCTCCGACCATCTCTGGTGGCGCCTAACCCACCAAAACGCGCTGCACGGAGAGGCACCTTCATCCAGGAGCTTAGCGCATGCCGGGGAGGATCGAGGCAACGACGGCTTCGGATTCAGCGGAGGTCACTTTCAGCCGAAGATGGGGATCGCGAAAAATGGAGCTCCGCCGGCTCGTTGAAGGGATAGGAAGGAGCGCCGGAGTGGTGGGGGTCTAGTGGTGGTGGTAGAAGGGAGGGGGGAAGGCTCGGTTCACTCCAATTTAGGAGGAGCAGGTCGGCAGCCATGGCGACAGGGAGAGGCGAGTAGGGGCTCCGAAGCTCGGTTAGGTGGTCGGGCAAGGCTAGAGGAGTGAGGGGAGGCTGCTGGATGCTCGGGAGGCACTCGGGCTGAGCTTATATAGGCGGGGCGAGGCGGTTGGGCTTGGGTACCGCCACGGCGACGTGCTGCCGGTGCTCTGGCATGGGCAGGGTCACGGGAGGGTGCGGGAAGGCGACGAGGGAGGGAATGGACGAGCTGCAGAGATCACAGAGTCGAGGAGAGCTCGGGGACAAGAGAGGGAAGCCGCTGCGGCATGAACAGAGCCGGTTGGCTATAGTTCACCAATAGGCGCACGGCGACGAGCACTAGCGAGGAGGCTTCGGGAGGGGAAGAGAGGTCCAGGTGGACGGTGACGATGCAGGAAACACGCTGGACAGGTTCACGCGCGCGAAGACGACGAACACAAGTAGGGCCGAGGCAAAACGACGCTCTGGATGCGGCCATAGCATGCCGAAATGGTGGTCACCACCAGTACTAGCACGATGAGGACACAAGCTGCTGCCGTGAGATGTCTGGTGACAAGTCCCTACATCACTGAGGCTGGGAGAAGTGATAGATCAAGAAGAGGTGCACTAGATCGATGGGATTCTTCCTATGAAGTTTGTTGCATCAAACTTGGCAGAGCATTACTGACCAACAGGAAATTGATTGGGTCAAATGGTGTTATCTGGGATGATTGAATATGGAAAGACAAGAATCCTGGAGGTTTTGGAGGCAAAAGGATCAAAGATTAGTATAGTTGCTTTGCAACTGACTAAAATGGTCCAGAATGAAGATCATGATGATGCTCTCACATGGAGTATCAACTTAATCTCAACTTGGGCAGGGCAAAGTTATTTGGTCATGTGAAGATGCTGAAATAGGTTTCATACCATCTGGATAAACCAAAATGGTACTTCCTTCACAAACATTTCCACTGAGCAGAAACTTGCAAAAATTCTAAAGGAAAATTGGCTAGATGAACTGAGCCCAAATCTTGTGGAGATAGTTTATATGGTAGGAGAAGGCCTAGGAAAATTTTCAGACATAATGGAGCAAGATAAAATATACTTGCTTCAATAACTAAAAATTTGGACAGAAACAAGGATTTGAGGGTATGCTCACATGGATGCATTGTTTGAGCTCAAATATTGATGAGGGCTTTGATTTGATGCTATGAAGGACCATGCAAAATTTCAAATCAATTGGGTTAACCTACCTAGTACTTCCTTCGCAACCAATTCAATCAGACAGGAACTTTGAAAAATTGCTCAGTAATACTTACTAGGAAAATTAAGTTGAATTTTTGCATGAGGCAATTATTTGGACATGAAAAGATGTCCAAATAGTTTGGGGTCCATTGGGCAAAGATAAATGATACTTGCTTCACAAACTGCCATTCAGGACAAAATACGGAAGGAATTAATTGAGCATGATGGGGAACATGGCCAATGAAATATTTTGCCATATTTGAGGAAGATGTGGCCCAAACAATTTATGATAATTATTTGGAAAATTTTAGGAGCGAGGGAAATATAGGTTGCTTCACAACCTAGGGCAAATTGAGTACTTCCTTTAATAGGAAAAGGAATGTTTTCAAGGAAAAGATTATTGGGGTTGGTCCAAGATGGAAATGGCAAGGTCTAGGGAAGGATCTGGGTATGACAAGCCACTCAGGAAGCAAAGAAGAGTTCATCTTGTTTAGTTTCAAGACCACACAACCATGAAGAAAGAAAACCCAGGCAAAAACCTCAGAAAAACAAAATAAAAAGAAAGGGCCAAAAATTAGGTTGTCACAAACCTTCCCCCCTTAAATAAATCTCGTCCTCGAGATTTGGTTGCTCAGGTAACAAGTATGAATATACTGACTTAAGGAAACCTTTTCCAACTCAGATATCCTTTTTTCATTTATTGTTGTTCCCACTAAATTTTTATTTGACTAGCTCTGGTGGGTTTGATTCACTATATCCACATTCTTCCAGATCTTATCTGGCTTGTTCATGCTTATACGGGCTCCAATAATTTTCAAATCTCCTGCCTTAGCTGAATGTGATAGTTTTTCATGACTGCAATATATGCCTGTCTCACAAATCCGAGAGTGATTTCTGATTGTTGTGTCTACATGGACAACCTTCCAAGAAGTGGTGATCAGATTTTCATGGTAGCCACCCAATATTTTTACTCCCTGCTTTGGGTTTACTTAACAAAATACGGGTTCTCCAGGTCCAAAACAGTGTTCTGGATCATAACTGTTCTTCTGACTAATACTGATTTTCTTGCGGGAGGTTCTGAATCATTTTGACTGGCTCCACTGGCTTCAGTATCAAATATGTACAAAATATTTGACTATCTCCTATCGTGGTCAACATGAAGGGCTGCCTTATGTGATTGTATCCACAGATTTGAGTGACTATGGATCTTGCAGCAAAAACATCGCTCATGACAGGATATCCTTTGATGATTCTCATGTTTTAGGGCACATGCTTCCAGACTGTTATTCCACATACTAATTATTCATTCTGTCGGCATATCCATAACAGGCTGTGTGATTCTTTACCATCGTTGCTGGAGTCGAAATGTTGAATTGTCCTTTGGTCTGGCTTCACAGACCCAGATATCTGATGTTGACAAATCTGAGCATATACTGTTAGCTGAGCGGGTTGTCTGGTTATGGGGTCCTTACCAAATTGAGTAGACCCCTTTGATCAATATCCATGGTGATCAATACTGAGTCATACTGTCCGGGGTATCTGCACCATGTGGGTCTTGCAACAATTCTCATACCCGCATCATCGGTCTTGCTCCTTCATTACTGTTTTACTTGTCTGAATCCTTGACTGAAGGAGCGGTGTCATATCGTTTTTTCGTGTGACCATAGGTTCTATCAGGTGCAATATTCTGACAGGCGTAGTCATATCCGCATCTTCTAACATGGTAATATTGTTTAACTGGCAGGTTTAGCACCCCTCAAGTTCTGACAGTAGGAAAATGATCATCCGAACCCTTCCAAGAAATCGACAAATAAATCAGTAGCCACCAGAACTGCCTTTACAACTCATATCTGGGACATTACTGAAATAACTCAACCACGGCTCGGGACGGCCAAAAGAAGCTTATATCATGAGACTGGGTCGATAAGAAGAAGGTGGCAGCTCCCTAAGATAGCCGAAAAGCAGCTTATAGGGCTACTGTCACAAATAGAAACTCAACAGCTGTACGAGACGGCCGAAAAGCAGCTCAGAACTCGTGACAGTTCTTGAATACAGAAACAAAAATCAGCATCCACCCCGGATAGCTAAAAACATCTCGGATCACAGGCGTGGTGCCGACACTTTAGAAAAGGAGACAAGGGCTCATCAAGATCATCTTCCAGGTTCACAGGTACTTGTACTGGGCTCACTCTTGTCGTCAATCTTCAAAATCCTTTTTCACACTGCAATGTATAGATGGCTTCCTTATTTTAACAATCCTCACTTGACTGCGACATCCTCATTCGATTGACTTGTAATACCTTTGTTGTATGTGGACCGCATATATATGAGAGTCTGATTTCCGAGGCCGACTTGCTGTCTGACTGATTCTTGCTTCTGACGAAATTGTTGCGGATCTAATTGCTGGAAGCTCTTAGACTATCTTCTGAGGAGAACTAAATATCATGCTTCAGAAGCTTCGCCCATTAAAGACTTTGCTGGGGAAAGACTCGGTGCCTTATGACAGAAGCTTTTGCGTTTGTTTACTGAAGAAGATAGAGTACCTTGCACAGAAAATCATCAGGGATCGTACTGATAGAGGATTCTTGCATTGGAAGTTTCTCTGGTAGTTTTCAAGGGAAGACTGGGTTGCTTACACCAGAAGCTTCTCAGATTGATTACCACATACATATCATCTTAATATTTTTGTTGTTGATCTCTTGTATGACCCGGTGTTTTGCTGGACTATCCTCTTTTCTGAGTATATGGTACATCCTTGCTTGCTTCCAGGCATATCATGTTTCAAAATCACCCTCAATGAAGAATCTGACCTTATATCTGAACCATACCTTTGACTGATAATATACTGTCGATCTGGCACACAATTCATCTTATTGCTGTTTTGATCATCACTGCCATGAAGAGTGCATTGTGAAAGAGAGTTGATTCTGACAGTCCATCCAGGATTTCTTTTGCATTCAGACAAGATTTTCCCAATTTCACTGTCGTTTGCTTATAATTCCATTCCGTTTAGCTGAGCTTCCAAACATATGGACTCCTTGTTGATTCTTCGGGTCCAGTGTCGGTTGACGAGAAACTTTAATAACGGGAAAAATTTGTAACACCGAAGGCCCAACGAAAGAAACGACGAAAACAAAAGCACACAAGCATACAAACAATATAAATAATCTCAAGCAATCATCACATATTACTACTATTCACGCAATAATATGAATGCACACCTAAGCACATAAATCTCGCGGAAAATCCATGTGTGGAAAGGGTTGGTGTAACCAAGGCTACACCAAGCACTGGTTGAACACCTGCTGGATCTGGATGGATATGGAGGCGAGGACGGACTTGATAATCATGTAGTGAAATGCAACGGTCACGACCACATCATCATCAAGCGTACGAAAGGAAACCGTACACGTACAAAGAATGGAATGACAGGGCAAGATGGGGGAGGAAAAGCAAGGCTTGATGGCTTTGCCCTTTTCTGACAACAAAGATCAGCAAGGGTTGCCAAAGGGACGATACGGATAGCACGATTCAGGATAGAGACTAGTCTATCACCGAAACGATATGGGTGGGTGGTGGAAAGACAATGATGGGATACCTCAGCATAACTCCTGTAAATGGTGTCAGGAACACTTGGTACCATGGCATCACTCTGCTGGGACAGAGATGACACCGTACACCGAAAAGCAGGTATGCTGAGAAGGAGGGTGCGGGTAGTGGATTGAAACCGATGCCACCTACACTCACAAGATTAACCGTTAGTGACTAAATAATAGTCTATATGCATGCTATGCAACCAACAAATGCAGTAATCAAGTGCAACAAACCAACTGGGCTCTATACTACCGCTTTCTAACGTTCGTGCGGGCTAGGGCATCCTACAACTAGACCTGCTCTGATACCAAGCTTTGTGGCACCCCGTGTCGGTGTCAAAACTGGCGGATCTCGGGTAGGGGGTCCCGATCTATGCGTCAAGGCTGATGGTAACAGGAAGCAAGGGACACAGATGTTTACCCAGGTTCGGGCCCTCTCGATGGAGGTAAAACCCTACTTCCTTTTTGATTTATATTGAAGATATGGGTAGTACAAGAGTAGATCTACCACGAGATCGTAGGGGCTAAAACCCTAGGAGCTAGCCTATGATGGTATGATTGTAATTGTGATCGGCCTTTAAGGACCAACCTCTCCGGTTTATATAGACACCAGAGAGGGCTAGGGTTTACATGGAGTCGGTTACAAGGAAGGAAACACAATATCCGGATCGCCGAGCTTGCCTTTCACGCAAAGGAGAGTCCCATCCGGACACGGGCCGATGTCTTGAGTCTTGTATCTTCACGCTTCAATAGTCCAGATGTTGTACACAGTCCGGCTGTCCGGATACCCCCTAATCCAGGACTCCCTCAGTAGCCCCTGAACCAGGCTTCAAGGCGGGTTCCTTCTCCGAATGCTCCAAAGTAATTATCGAACACGTAGACCGTGTCCGGACCTGCAAGATGATCTTCACATGGCATAAAGCTGATCCGCTGGCAGTCTTCGTGCGTCGTGCCCATGCATCATGGCCTGGTCCAACGCGAACCGACGTTTCTTACCCCACCTCGACTCGTGTTACGAGGCAGTTTTATTGGCACGTCCCGTCGAGGTAGAGATTGTGTTCCTCTTAGTACTCGGCGGGTCCCAGCACCATGTTCCAGGACACTGACGACCCGACCCTACAACCTTGTAACTTTACCATTGTACCCCTAGGGGGTTGACCTATAAAACCCCCAGGAGCCCTCATTCATAAGTTCAACTCTATCACTCGCACGGCCGATCACAAACACTCACCTAGCAAGCAACACCCGAGGAGAGGAAGCTGCCTAAGCCTTGGCCAGCCTTCCTTCTTCCTTCATACAGCTCTAGGAGCAACTCTGTACTATTACATATAAACCACACTCGGCAGGACGAGGGGTGTTATCTCTCCGGAGAGCCCCGAACCTGGGTATGTTTTGCGTCCCGCGCTCGCACATTCCGACCTCGCCTCTAGAGCCCACCAGTGCCCTCGAGCCCCCTCGTCTCTTTAGCCATTACTTGGCATCTGCGGTGTGCCCACCATGACAGTTGGCGCCCACCGTGGGGCAACCTCGAGGTCCTGGCCGGGAGCATGCTTCAGACGGGGCTCCTCCCCGACTCCAACGAGCCCGTCTCGCTGGCGGACGATGTCATCGACGCACTCGCCGCCTCCTTCGCCGCGCTGCGCATCTCCGATGAGCCTGCGGCTGACGAGTACCCCATCGAGGTACTTGACTTTCCTGACTCCCCCCTTTCCCTTGGCGACGGCGCTCCCGCCAGGGCGATGGACCTTTGCGTGGAGGTTTTTGTCACGAACACCGGCGCCGCTTCCTCGTCCAGCGTTGTGAGGAAGGCCGCCGAAGCCAGGGTCTCAGCAGAGTGGGCCAGCCCGCCCAACCCGCTGTGCGCCATGATGCAGAACCTTCGCGTCCCCATCGGCACCGACATCGACGCCTCCGACATCGCCGAGGCCCGGACTCGCCTCGACGAGGACCGCCGGCTCCTACTAGACCTCACCGGGACGCTCGCTACCACGCAGCGCCGCCTTGACTCCGCTCAGCTGCAGTGCAACACCACCTACGGCTTCAAGCCAGACGCACCCGAGCCGAGCTAGGTCGCCGACGTGCGGGCCCAGGGCGGCGTGATCGGGTACGCCTTCGGCGTCGTCCCTCCCGTCTATGAGACTCCCGTGAAAAACATGCGCGCTTCCCAGGCAGCCGCGGTCGGCCTGGACTAGCTCGTAGGCAAAGAGCTGCAGGACCGCCTCAAGAGGGTGAATGACCTCCTCGCTGCGGCCAATGTGCAGCTGGACCGCCTCAACCAACTCGCCAAGCCGGCCGGATCCGGCTCTACCTGCATTGCTGGACCCGGCGACGTCCAGCAAAGGACATCCTCGCCACCTAGCGAGACGCATTCCGGCCGAACCCGGACTCGGCGCAACCCCGCCTTGACGATCGCTGGTGGTTTGGGAGACGAGCCAGCCCCGGAGGCCCGACACCGACTTAATCCTCTGCTCCTACCCGACCAACGTCTGACTGGAGGCAGCCCGGCCCCCCACGATGGGTCATCGACCGGCTGGGTGTTGACACTCAAAAGTGGCACGGTTAAAAAGAGTAGCTTGAAGCTATGTCAAGATTAATTCAAACTTATTATTGAAAGTCACCATTTGATGGCTCTCTTCAAGATAATCAATGTAAATGTGAAGATGGATCAAAACGGAGCTCAAGTGCAAAAGATATGCCAATTTCGGAGATACTCGTGTTGACATCATATTAGAGAATGGCATGGAACCTAATTAAGATGGCCTCTGATGGAAAAAGATACAACTGCAAAGTTCTTCGTCTCGTCGAAACGGACCATTTTGATATAAAGATCGTCCCCATCCGAGGTCGTATGCAAAAGTTATAGGCAAAACCGTGCGCTGCACCAATGTTGGCCGGATCATCCGGGCCGGGGTCCGGATCATCCGGGTAATTGAAGCACTAAGATTCTAGAAGGTTGGCGCTGAAGCCGGATGATCTGGGTCAACTCCTGGATGATCCGGGTAAAGGCCGGACAGTCCGGGCAATCGTCCGGACGTCCGGACAAGTTTTTCTGCTGCAGATGTTAGAAAACAGCCTGAAACTCCCTCCAGATGACCTGGGATCAAAAAGTATTCAACAGAAAAGTTGTGCGTCTCGTCGAGGCGGTTGATTTTCATATAAAAATCATCTTAATCCGAGTTTGTATACAAAAGTTACAGCCTGATTAGTGGACTGCTGTCAGAAATCTGGGCTTGGCCGGATCATCCGGGCCTAGAGCCGGACATACGGGCCGGAGGTCGTGAGAAGTCCGAATTTTGTTAGATTTTGATGATTTGGACGGCAAGGCAAGTCCTTTTCTTGTACAGGAAGTCCATCCGCCTCTTATATAGACAAGAGGTGACGGCCGATTAAACAACAACACACAATCGAACAAATCTATCTACATCTTTTACCTTTACTTTTACCTTCTCCCTTGTTCTTCTTCTTCCTCGTTCTTCGTTCGTTCTTCTTCATTGCAGGGCGGCGAACCTCGAGGCCCTAGGGGTGATCAGGTCGACCTAGGGCAGCCCATAGCCGCCGCGCGCCCTGACGGGGTCCCTCCCGGGTGTGTGGGGTTTCGAGTCCTCAAAAGCGCCCGCCGGACTGTCTTGCGTACCGCGCTTCCGGCGGGTCTCCTTCGACGTGAGCTGCGGTGCATCACCCCCGGCGTCGAGGGTACACGGTGACGTGTTCGTGTGCGAACACACTTTTTGGCGACTCCACTGGGGAAGAAGCTTTGAATGGTCTCCGGCCCGTTCTTGCTACGAAGAGATCGTCATCATGAAGTTGTGATCTACAAAGGTAATATGAATACTCAATTCCCCTTTATAGATGCAAACAATTCATATGTTGTTGCTAGATCGCTTAATGAGCATAATGTATCGGCTAGCCCTAGTTTCATCAATTATGCATCTAATTATGTGCAAGGGCCGATGCAACAAAATCTCCATGATTCTACTTCACATAATTTTAGCAACATGAAACATATGTATCCCAACTCCCATGCATCGGCAATCCCACAAATTTATATTCTGATGATTAACATGATGAGTTCGGTTAATCAAGTTGAGACACCCTATGTAGGAACTTCCAATGGTATGCAACAAAGTGTTTCAAGTGTTTATTCATCGGCAAATAACTTGTAGTACGTTAATCCAAACGTGCCGGTGGATAGGGGAATTGACCATGTTACTACTAGTTATTTGGCCAATTACCCTCAAACATCATATGCTACACCTAATGCTACTAATTTTTTGGCACCATACACAACTGTTGATGTCCATAATTCGGCTCTGCACCTTCATGGTCATGGCCGAATAAGTGAAACTTCTGCAGGAGCAAAAATGCCTTCACCTACTACCGTGGCATATCATGTCCCCCCTACACAATTACAGAATTTCGGCAACATCTCATTGCCGAAAGAGTCTAAAAGCATTGGGGGGCAACCATATCCAGACTGGGTAATTGAGAACAAGCTTACATTCTCTTGGGATTTGTGCAACTCTATCCGCCAGGAACTAATAGAAGGCGGGAAGCCTCATGATTTTGCTGCTGTAAAAGCTAGAGTTGTGCAAATGATGCAGTCCCCCAGGGTTGTATCATCCAGTGTACCACCTAAACAATCCCAAAGTTTCGGCACCTCATTGCTGAAAGAGTCTCAAATTATTGGGGGGCAATCTCATGACGAGTGGATGGAAATTGAGATGAAAAAGTTTAAAGCTCGCCAAGCTGAGATGTGGGCTAAAATTAGACGAGAGCGAGAAGCCTTGCAAATTCAAAAAGATAAAGTTTTTGATTCAGGTAACAAAGAAAATCCGGTTATTAGAGAAGCCGAATCAAGTAGTATATATTCTAAGTCAATCAAATCCAAAGAGGCAAGTATTATTGAGAAAGGGCATGGAAAGCATAGCAAAACAGCCATACTTGATTTTTCCAAGGTCAATGGAACCTACTTCCTGCCCTATGAGTTTCGTGCCGTAGAAATTGACAAGCCTCAAGGACAAGAACAAGTAGCCGAACAAAGTTCGGCTAACATGGATCTTCATGGTAATGATGCACGGAATCAAGAAAAAGATAATGACAAGGTGTTGGGGAGCCATCCAAAGACGAAGCAAGATGTTCTTCAAGTGGCACCACCATCATGCTCTCCCATCATATTTGCAGAGGTATGTTTAGCAAGTAATTTACCTATTTTCAGATTTGGTCAGAACTTTATTGTTGATACATCTATTAGAAAAATCCTCATAAGTAATTTTGAAAGACCAATGAAGAAGGGTAATTTACTTGTTAGCAATAAACTTGTTATGGAACATATCGGTCAACCCATTATGCCATTTATAAAGACCAATATTGACTTATTGTTACAGCCACAGCTTTCCCCGTTGCTTTATCTAAAGTTCACATCTAGTTGGGTAGCTTTGCTTATTTCGTACTTGGCTTGCACTTGGTCTCAACTGAGACATGTATGTTCTAAATATCTTCATTTCAGAAATTTAAAGCCAAGGTTAAATTCTATTCAGAAAACCGATGCTAATATAATATCTTATCCAAAGACATCGGAGATAGAGTGGAAAACACAATGCATAGCCGAATGGGGAGATTACAAATCTGAACCATTCGTTTGCTTATCTCCAAAGCCGTTGAAACAACAAGATCGGCTAGAAAACAAGAAGTATACCTTTAATTCAAGCATGTGTGATCAAATATTTGATTTGTTGCTGAAAAATAATTACATTAGAATTCTTTATCACCATGTTAAGCCATCAATCCAAGGACGAATGTATTGTAAGTTGCATGATTCGTCCAAGCATAATTTTGAGGATTGCAACATGTTTCGTCAAATAGTTAAATAGGACATTGAAAAAGGACGATTGAAGTTTGTTGAAACACCAAGAGATGACAAGTCTATTCCGATTGGTCTCGATGGCAGAAAGTTTTTGCATCGGCTGCTTCAAGCCGATCCATTTAAAGAGGAGGTAAAAACTGCAGGTGATGGGGTCAAGCTTTCAAGTAAAGAAGTTGTTGAAGAGCATAATGAACATAATTTTGAGGGCGAGAATTCCATCGAAGCTACAATGGAGACGCCAAGGACTGGGGGGCAACAAGCAGATCCAATGATTGGTGCAAGCACAACCAAAGGAAACAAAGGCCGAAATAAACGCAAGTGTAAGAGATCAAAAATCACCTTCGCTGAACTATTGGATAAATATCAAAAGAAGAGTGAAGAGAAGAATGCTTATCGGCCAAATCATGCAAAGAAACCAAGATCACCCCCAAGGCGCAAATATGAGGATTGGTATTGGCAAAGTGATAATTTTAATGCAACATATTCATATCCTTATTTTGGGCCGCCAATGCCAATGCCGTGGATGCCTCCCTATGCTCATATAGATACATATTCATCATGGGAAAGGTATGATACAAGGGCACATTCTCCATCTTATTTTAGACCATCTCATCAATATTATGCACCTCCAAGAAGATCAACATCTAAACAATCACATGTTAAAGACCATTTCAGTCATAAGGAATTGGTCCAGAGCTCAAGGAAGAAGAAAGAGGTGGTCAAACAAGTTTACCGCGTTAAAAGAGATGGTCGTAAGAGTGTTACTTCAGATTTGATCTCAAATGAAAAAGAGCCAATGAAAGTGTTGACATTGGCTACTAAAGGCAATGAGATGGAGCAACCAATTATTGAGAGTCAAAGTGAAAAATCTGAAGAAAAGAAGTTGAGAGTGCACAAGGCCAAGAAAGAATTGCCATTGGTCAAAACAGAATCACAGCCGAGATGCCCACTCGGCTTATCATATTGGCAAAAGAAGGAATTACAAAATCTTAGTGCACAAGAGCTGAAAAAGAGGAACATGACATGGGTTCCCAAGAGGGTCAATCATAACAAAAACGATGTGCATGCTTCAATTGCAACAAGTACAATGAAAGTGAAGAAAGAGAAGGATGGAATCAACAAACAATTGAGCCGAAGGTGTGCATCACAACATCAAAATCTTCGGTTTGCACACTATCCATTTTCTTCAACAATGCCATTGATGCCTTTGCCATGGAATTCATCCACAGGTATGATCAGTTACCCTCCATGGACTTATTTTGATCCATGGATGCAACATAATTTTCTATATCATGACAGAGTATTACCAAATCACTATACATTTGGTTAGTTACATTTTTGTTGCTAAGACAAAGGGGCCCAAATATTTTATTGCTATTTTATTTGTTTATTTCGGCTATACATGCTTTAATGGATGAATTCTACATGGACCTCATGATAATGGCCGATACTTAACTATCGTCCTAAGAAACTATCCGATCATGGCTGGTGTGAAATTCTAACATCGTCCTTAGTTTAATTGGAACTGAGACAAGGTACATGTTAAGTGATATTAGCCTTGTCTCTCTAGTACCATGGAGATTATGTTTCGATGGTTGAATTCACAATGGCCAAGGTGTTGGTGTTGTTTATATATCTCCTTATGGTGCAATTTTATGAAGCCTCATGCCACTTAGAATTTTTTTTGCACAATTAATCAAAGCCGAATATACATTGTTATTCAGATTGAATCTTTTACATGCTATATGGCTATACATATTGAGGCTTTCAGTGATTCATTATGAGTAGTGCAACAAATATCCAAGGGTTATCAATGTTTTGACGAATCACTTATAGTTTATCTTGAGGCATGTCTAGATGCAAAATTTACCTTGGGTTGCTATAAAATTGTTCATATTTCTAGACATGACAATACGAAAGAGTTAGCACAGCAAGCATCCGGCTACTATGTTAATCATGGTGTGTTGCATTTCTATCAATAGCTGATGCTTAGTCTCGTCAACATAGGTAAGGCCGAACCGAAGTCCACCGCTTCGGCCACTAATATTGTTTTTATGCAGGTAAAAGTGAGGATTGGAGAAAGTTTATTCTTGATTATCTGCAAAGTCCTAACAAAAGGGTGAACAATATGGTTCGAAGGATGACCTTGAGATACATATCTATGAAACTTTATCATCGAATTGTTAATGAAGTTGAGAAGGTTTTGCCCAAGCTTGCATCAAGGATTCAAAAAAATAATGGCTGATATATAATTATCGCCCTAAGCATATAAATGGCCGATGGAGTGTTGACATCGTCCTTAGAACCAACACGGTGCCTGTTATTTTTCGGCACACTAGCTTTGCCGAAAAACAGGGGGGCATGTGTTGACGCTCAAAAGTGGCACGGTTAAAAAGAGTAGCTTGAAGCTATGTCAAGATTAATTCAAACTTATTATTGAACGTCACCATTTGAAGGCTCTCTTCAAGATAATCAACGTAAATGTGAAGATGGATCAAAACGGAGCTCAAGTGCAAAAGATATGCCAATTTCGGAGATACTCGTGTTGACATCAGATTAGAGAATGGCATGGAACCAAATTAAGATGGCCTCTGATGGAAAAAGATACAGCTTCAAAGTTCTTCGTCTCGTCGAAACGGACGATTTTGATATAAAGATCGTCCCCATCCGAGGTCATATGCAAAAGTTATAGGCAAAACCGTGCGCTGCACCAATGTTGGCCGGATCATCCGGGCCGGGGTCCGGATCATCGGGGTAATTGAAGCACTAAGATTCCAGAAGGTTGGCGCTGAAGCCGGATGATCTGGGTCAACTCCCGGATGATCCGGGTAAAGGCCAGACGGTCCGGGCAATCGTCCGGACGTCCGGACAAGTTTTTCTGCTGCAGATATAATAAAACAGCCTTAAACTCCCTCCAGATGACCTGAGATCACACAGTTTTCAACAGCAAAGTTGTGCGTCTCGTCGAGGCGGTTGATTTTCATATAAAAATCATCTTAATCCGAGTTCGTATGCAAAAGTTACAGCCCAATTAGTGGACTGCTGTCAGAAATCTGGGCTTGGCCGGATCATCCGGGCCTAGAGTCGGACATCCGGGCCGGAGGTCGTGAGAAGTCCGAATTTGGTTAGATTTTGATGATTTGGACGGCAAGGCAAGTCCTTTTCTTGTACAGGAAGTCCATCCGCCTCTTATATAGACAAGAGGTGACGGCCGATTAAACAACAACACACAATCGAACAAATCTATCTACATCTTTTACCTTTACTTTTACCTTCTCCCTTGTTCTTCTTCTTCCTCGTTCTTCGTTCATTCTTCTTCATTGCAGGGCGGCGAACCTCGGGGCCCTAGGGGTGATCAGGTCGACCTAGGGCAGCCCATAGCCGCCGCGTGCCCTGACGGGGTCCCTCCCGGGCGTGCGGGGTTTCGGGTCTTCAAAACCGCCCGCCGGATTGTATTGCGTACCGCGCTTCCGGCGGGTCTCCTTCGACGTGAGCTGCGGTGCATCACCCCCGGCGTCGAGGGTACACGGTGACGTTTTCGTGTGCGAACACTAGGCCTGCGCGCCATCAATGACACCGATGCCCGTCACCGGCTCGACCGACTCGCCCTCTCCCAAGAGCTGGAGGAGACCGGCCCCTTCGGACCAGCATGCTTTGGGACGCGCATCTGGGGCGAGCCCTTTACCAAAGGGTTCAGGCTTCCCCGTGACACCCCCAAGTACAATGGCACCATGAAACCGGAGGACTGGCTTACCAACTACCCCACCGCCATCGGCATCACCGGCGGCAACCGCCGCCTCACCATGCGCTATGCGCCTCTCGTGCTCCAGGGGTCGGCCCGCACCTGGTTGAACAGTCTGCCGGAGGGCAGCATCAACGCGTGGGTCGACTTCGAGAAAGCCTTCGTGCACAACTTCACCGGCACGTACAAGTGACTCGGTCACCTTAGTCAGCTCGCCATGTGCGTGCAGGGGCCGGCGGAGACCGGCCGCGAGTACCTCGCGCGCTGGACCGAGCTCTAGAATAGCTATGAGGGCATCCACGAAGTCCAAGCAATCCAATACTTCGTCAATGGGTGCCAGGAAGACACCCTCCTCAAGCACAAGCTCTTGAGTTCCGAGCCTGCCACCATGGCCGCGCTAATGGTAACGGTGGACAAGTACGCCAACGCTGACTCCGCCATGAAGATCCAAGTGGCACTGGACGAAGCCGGTAAAGCTAAGCCAGTTCCCCCACTGAAGCCGGCCGGCGAGGGCAGCCGGCAACAGCACAACCAGCAGAACAACAAGTGCAAGGCCGATCAGCCGGCCCAGGGCTACGACAACCGGCTCGTCACAGTCGTCGAGCAGGCGCCCGCGGCCGACCCGGCCGCCAAGCCCCGGCAGACCGGCAAGATGACATGCCAACCCTCCATGACATTCGAGGAGATGCTTGATGCTCCCTGCAAGCACCACAGCGGCGCAAGGACGTCCACGCACACGCTTCGGCAGTGCGCCATCACCAAGCGCATCTTGAGGTGAGACATCTCGCCTCCTCCGGCTCCGGCTCCAGGAGCGGGATAGCCGCCTCCACCCCCTCCGCCGCCACCAACTGGCGGCACGATGCGCGACGACGCCTACCTGGCTCAGAACGCGACCTACGTCGTCTTCACCAGCCTCGGTGACGACAAGCGCAACGAGCGCCTCCTTTGGCAGGAGGTGAACACCGTCATCCCGGCCAAGACGGAATACATGCACTGGTCGGAGCGCCCGGTCACCTGGACTTGAGAGGACCACCCGTCCGTCATGCCGAACCCGAGTGGTTACGCCCTCATCCTCGACCCCACCATCGCTGCGCCTCGGCACACGTGCAACTTTTCCCGGGTTCTCATCGATGGCGACAGCAGCATTAACATCCTATACCGCGACACCATTACCAAGCTCGGCCTCGAGGCCAAGGACCTGGAGCCGACCCGGACGATCTTCCACGGCATCGTTCCCGGCCTCTCCTGCTCCCCGATCGGCTATATTCGGCTCTACGTCCTATTCGGCGACATCAGCCACTTCCGACGCGAGCCAATTTGGTTCAAGGTGGTGGACCTATCCAGCGCGTGCCATGCGCTGCTGGGCCGGCCAGCGCTCACCAAATTCATGGAGGTTCCCTACTATGCCTACCTGAAGATAAAGCTGCCGGGTCCGAAGGGCCTCATCACCGTCACCGGAGACTACCGCAAGTCCATAGAGTGTGCTTGAGATGGCGCCAAGCTGGCCGAGTCGCTGGTCGTAGCCGAGAAGCGGCGCCAGCTTGACCGGATCATCGCCTTGGCCCAAGAAGCGTTGACCGTGCCGGTCCCGGCCGAGGACCCGGCCGACGAGGCCTTGTTCAAGTTCTCCAAGGAGACCAAGAAAGTGAGGCTGAACCCGAAGGACCCCAGCTGCAGCAAGTACATTGTCGTGGGCACTCGCCTTGATAGCAAATAGGAAGGCGATCTCGTCGACTTCTTCCGTGAGAATTGGGATATTTTCGCATGGACCCCAAAGGGCATGCCGGGTATCCCGAGGAAGTACGCCAAGCACAAAGTCCACATCCTCAAGGACGCCAAGCCCGTCTATCAACCCCTGCGGTGTTTTTTCGAAGAGAAGAGAAGGACCATCAGTGAAGAGGTCGCCAAGCTTTTGGCGGCCAGCTTCATCATGGAAGTGTTTCACCCCGAGTGGCTGGCCAACCCAGTCCTCGTCCTGACGAAGAACAAGACCTGGCGCATGTGTATCGACTACACCAGCCTGAACAAGGTCTTCCCCAAAGACCTGTTCGCCCTCCCGCGGATTTTGGCCAAGCCAAACAAGGATGTTGATAAATCCAGGAAAAGCACCAAGACATTGTCAACAGAGATGTTTTGGAGAGATGAGGCAGATGCATGATTCCACTATTTCTTTTCAACTACTATGTTTGCTTTCAAAACCAGCTTGTGAAGGTAGTTCGTAAGAAGCTTATCATTTTTGTAGCCGTATGTCATGCCATGCACTAATCACTTCACAGTTTTTGTTGATTCAGGTTTGACAAATATTTCGTGTTCAGAAGAATTGAGGCTTTGGTGTGGTTATTGGTCTCCAGATTTGCCAACTTGTAAACCTATTTGGAAGAGAATAAGATGGTGGAATGATGCTATGTCATGGTGTCAGATTGTCCATATTAAGGAACACTTTGTGTTGTATTCTGTACTATCTATATTTATCCTTCAGCATTCTTTTCTGTTAAAAATGTTCTCGAATGCCTGAGTGCTATGCTCTCTGATATATTTGTAACGAAAACCGCAAAAATATATGAGATTCCTAGAATATATTAAAGTTAAAAGGTGTTATTACTACTATGTTGCACACAGTATGCCGTTCCCGGATCTACAACACACGAGCTCACGTGCTTTCTTTTTTCAGAAAAAAAATCAAAAGAACATAGCGTACAGTATTCAGAAGAAAAGAAGATATGGCATGTAATAGACTAAAATGTGAGATAACCACAGTGGGCGAGAATACCTCTTCCAACATGCATCAAACTAGTCGAACATATGCCTCCTATTAAAATTCCAGCTTCTTCTTCACCTCTAAACTGATATCCCCCTTGGCTGGCTTGCTCATCACCAACACGTAGCAGGTACGACTGTTGGTAGTCCCCGCAGTGGCAAGCTCACTACAAGGATGCAACTACAATACATTAGCTTAATTTCAAATGAAACAGAAAATTCATAAGTTTGTCAAATATTTAAAGGGTGTGTGCCTTTTCTGGATTACACAACCCACGGTTATAGAAGGAAGGTGGGCCAAACCCTCAATTTATGCATATAAAATGTACTAAGAAAATAACTCCAATAATTTTGTATGCGTGGGGTATAAAAATACAAGATAAGATTCTGGGGCATCAGATTAATCCGGGGATGATAGCAATCAGGAGTCCCCAATTATCGCGATAGTAGTTTCCTTTCTCTCATGATTCTGCCTTATATTGCCGGATACCATTATTTCCGACTTCTCCTCCGTCCTCCCTCGCGATCTCTCAGCGCATCCCAACATACCTCCACAACAAGTCTCTCCACCGCGCCGCACACATCTGCCCTTGGTGAAGCACCGTCATCGTCCATGTCTGCTCCACCGTCACCGGTGCCCCATGCTGGTCAATCTCCAACCATATCGGGTACTATTGTCCATGCTATTGATATGGTAAAGACATATTATATCTCTCTTGTTCCTATGCAAGGTTTCCTATCTAAAAGTGTCATGCTTGGGTTTTCAGGATGACATCAACAAGGTAGCAAAGGATGAGGATATAGATAATATGCAGGTTGAAGAGGTGATAAAGAAAGGAGAGGATACATACAATGAGCCGGCAGAGGTGATGCAAGAAGAATCTACTATGTATGATACAGAGAATATGCATATTGATGAGGTGATAACCGTACAGGAGGATACATATCCTGAATCCACAAAGGCTACACAAGAGTCCATTACAGAGGGTCCACTAAACATGCTTTTTGATGCTGTAATTGCCAAGGAGGGAGATACAATCCCCGAATCGACAGAGGCAAGTTTTCTTTCCACATGTCATTACTATTCTAATTCTAACCCCACAAATCAGTTTTTACTTTTTTAGTACAATATCATATCAAAAAGGTATTCTCTCTATTATAATATTATACTACCATGTGTTTCAGCTACCGAGCGATGACAAATCAAGTGAAATACTCAGCAATAACTAAGTGGAGAAAAATAATTGCACGGAGAGCCCAGAATATACACCTATTCTTGAAGAAAACATAGCAACCAGAGAGGCCAATGATTCTAAACATACACAGGTGAATTTCCTTTTCCAATTATTTCTTCCAAAATCATTCTAACTATATTTATATCCTATATACAGGTAATTCTTTTAATATTGTTCTCAGAAATTAACCCACAACGAAACAAGTCAACAAATGGTGGCAACTTACGATGAGAAATTGGCACAAACACCCATCGCAAAAGGGCTTCAAACTATAGAGGACGAGCTAACAATGCCCATGCATATAAAGAAACAATACGAAGGCATAACAAGCCTAAGAAGGCACAAGACTATGTTGTTTCTCTACAAGGCATAGAACAAAACCTTCAGTGCCCTTGTAATGCTACATTATTGTTTTTGTGTTCATTATCATTAAATGTTATCATGGCCATCGTGACAGATTATTCCTGCACTGTCGATGATTGGTCCGTTATTGGAAAAATCAGATCTGAACCAAGCAAAGAAAGAAATTTAGTGAGCATCGGCGACACATTTCTAAAAGAAAAGACATTTACTGTCTCTTCTATCTCCTGGAGAATGGGTTGGCGACGAAGTAAGTATATTAGGACAGGAAGATGCTATTTGATTAGGAGTATGTATCATCTATTATCGAGATCACGATTTCCCAAGATCATTTTCCTCTAGTCCCTGTTTTCCTCTCGTTCCTGGCGGCTGGAACCCTAGCCGCCGCCAGGGGGAGGCCGATCTTCCAACGCCGCTCTCCGGCGGCTCTCCTCCGCCGGTGACCTCGGTCGTCCGTGGTGAGGGGGGTCGCCGGATCCACACGTGTGGATCGTTTTTACCCTCTTGTAGTCTAGGTTTTTAGGTTGTTCATCGTCTTTGCTTCGGCGGCGACGATGACAACGCTGAATAAAGATTCTTCGGGTCCTTCCCTAATAAGGCCATCGGTCCTATGGTTGGGAATGGATTTGGAAACCAGTCTGTTCAAGCAAGGATGGCGTGGCGGCGGCGGCATCCTCGTGGTGGACCTGTGTCCTCGGGCTCCGCCGTTGCGACGGCGTTTGCTCCAGCGTCGGCGCGGAGCTTGGGAGGTAGTTCAGGAGCGGATGCAGATTGTGGTCTGCATCGACGACATTTGGAAGACGGAGCATGTGCTGGGCTCGTGGTTGGTGGATGGCAGATATGGTTTCCTCCTTCGATGTTTTAGTCGTGGTGGGCTGCCAGATCTGGAGTTCGATGGTGTGTCCGGGGTGTTGCCCCGGTCTGATTCGTTCAACGGCAAGGGTTTCACTTTTGGTGAGCCACCTTGGAGGTCCGTAAAGCTGCATATCAGCGATGGAGCCGCGTCGAGCTTGGGTGAGGAGGTGATTCGTCATTCTTTTCTTCGGTGGCTGCTGCGGTGGTGCCGAAGGCAGGTGACGGACATTGGTGTCAAGCTCAGAGATGTTCTGCTATCTTTTTAGTTTTGTCATGTCGGTCTTTACGTGACTTGTACTTTGTTCTTTATGATATGAATGAGACACGTATTACCATGCAAAAAAAAGGTCATAAATACGTACATAAATTTAATGATTGCTACCGAGCATCTACAAGTAAGGTCAGGTGGAAGTGTGTTCTTAGAGAATGCATGCATCTCTAAGATGATGAAGATTGGTAGCTATCTGCCCTCAGATGACATGGATGCTGCACCAGCATGGGTATTAAACAGAGCCAAAGTGTATTCGGAAAATGATATGGTTAGTCTTACTTTTCTACATATTTCTATGAATTACAGCGAGAATGACCGATTCGTCCACATAGGAGTACAACTGAAATAATCATTTTCTTCAGATATACATTCCAATAAACATGGACGGCGTTCACTGGTACCTATGAGTTATAAATGCCAGGAAACAATGTGTTCAAGTGCTCGACTCGCTAGGCCCATACATGAGCCGCAAGGACCTCACTGATATGGTTAGTACTTAGTCCTAGTGCCCCATCTTTTCGAAGAAGCTTTTTTTTCTTATTTCTCGCTTGTGATGCTTATACTTTTTCCATTTGTGTGTACAACAGCTAGAAGGACTGGAGGATTTATTCAAATATGCATCCAAGAACATGAAATTAAAATCCGATAAGTGGACTGATCTATATGTTATAACAAGGAAAAGAGAAGAATATATTAAGAGCAGTTTTCAGACGGATGGGTACACCTCCTAATATAACCCAGAGCATTTATGCTTAACAGGGCACATTTGGTATGCTATTATGTTTATTTTATCACCGCATAGCATTCCTGAAGCACATTTGATCAAGAGATTTGGTATGCCAATGCGATTCTTTACCTTATTGTACGCCAATGCAATTGAAACAACACCTCTCATGAGATCTGGCCTAAATAATGGAGCTCAAGGCGATACAATTCATTGGGCTGCATATAAAAAATGCGTTCCAATTTTTAACCTTTTTATGCGGTCATATGCCTACTTAGAATAAGCAGTCACACATTAACTTGTAGTATCAGCTATGCTAGCAATATTACATGAGAAGCAGAGCGTGTTCTGTTATACTATTAGGCAATGAGCATAGAGCAAGTGTTTCTTTCCACACCTGCATAAATGTTATTTGGGTATAACTCTAGGCCTTACTTTTTTATTTCTCCATTTGTACCATCCTGCAATTGGAAGAAGTAATGTAAAAATATCATTCTACACACTTAAAGAGATCAAGAACACACATTAAAATTGCTACTAGCATTACCTGTGGCTATAATATAAATAGTGTGAACTACTCCCTCTGTTTGGAATAACTCGTCCAAGAAATGAATGTATCTAGATGTATTTTAGTTGTAGATACATCCATTTTTGTGACAAGTAATTCCGAACGGAGGGAGTATGAAGCAATCACGAGGTGATACCTGGAAGAGTTATTGTCCATCATTTGGTCAGGAAGTGTGTTCTACTAAGTGTAAAAACTGAATCTACATGATAAACAGAGGAATGGCGACAAAGCCTACTTAAGGATAGATTCTGGCAACAGCGGCAACAAAGAGATCAGGCTGATCCTGTAGAGCACGTACGCAAGCTGCGAACTCCTTCCCAGAGCGTCTGTTTGAGCCAAGCACAGGGGCGATGATTATGATGGGCACGTCAACGCACTCGATCTCGATCCAATTCGATATGCCTGCTCCCACATCTCGATCACCTTTGGGGCAGTAGGATGGAGGCGGCAGAGTCGATCTAGGGAAGATCCACGGGGTTGGCGGCGAGGCAAGTCCGCGGTGGTGAGAGGAGGGGGCGGGGCGAGGCCATGCTGGGGATAAGGGCGGCGGCGCGAGGCACTGGTGGGGATAGGAGGAGACGGGGCAAAGGCCGTGGTGGTGGTGGTGTGGGTGAGTGGGGTGGGGGGCACTCGGAGACGTCGTGGCAGCAGAGGATGCGGCCTGCTTCAGAGGAGGCAGCTGGAGGAGGAAGAAAGTGAGGAGTGGAGAGAGTCAGCCGCATCTACTTTCACTATAGAGACTGAGAAAGGAGATGTATGCGGTGAGAGTGAGACCGTGAGACACAATGGGCGTGTTTGGTTGCCGTTGTAAATAGTTCCTGAGCAAAAACATGCCCTAATATGCCATCTGCAAGTTGTTTGGTTGCCTGCATCTAGTGTCCCTGCATTAAGTAATACGCAAGTGCACTTTGTTTGGTTGCATGCATTGGCCCGAGCGGAACATGAGCATGGTGTTTGGTTTCATACAGCGTACATGTTGTGCTTAACTTGTACCCTAGTTGGCGAGCTTACCTACACCTAGCACACCAATGCCACAGCACAGCAATGGCGATGAACTGGGCAAAGATGATGAAGTTCTTCACCTTCAGCCCAAACTAACGATCCACCATGACACCTTCAACCTTGCCACTGTCAATGCTGCTGTCGTGCTTTTGCACCCACTCAGAGTAAGCTTGTTCTGTTGCCTGCCTAGTCTTGAACCCTCTATGGGTGTTGTTGCTATACGATGCCACTTGTGCACTGGCTTCTTCCCATGAACTATAAACCCCTGGGACCTTACCGATGAACACGGCATACCACTTGCCCTTGCAATGCACAAGAGCAAGAGTTGACGCAGAAAATCAATGGAGCACACAAGTAGCAAGCAAAGTAGGACACAAGCAACAATGGAGCGGAAGAGAAGTAAAGCATGCATGATCATACGGCATAGAAAGTTCTTCCTAGCACTACCTTGGTATTAACCTACCACCACATCCAAAAGAGGGTGTCGTCCTACCACTGCAAGTTCACCATCAGCATGAGGTTTTAGTATATACCAGCTCACCAAAATATACAGACTATCAAATAGTTTTTGAGCCCTAGCTACACAAAATGTACGTCGTCATCGTCATCGTCATCGTCATCGTCATCGTCGTCGCCAACGCCATCACCGTCGGGGATCATGCACGCTCACAGGCAACACTACTCTAGTAGTAGTGCTTGCCTAGCCAGCTCCTGAGCCACACAACTATCGGGGGAAACGACACCTACAGGATCACCAGGAATCCTTTTTGCTACGGCTGGCGGGCGCGGGGCTGTGGAAAGAGCGGGATTAACAGGTCAACGCAGGGGGATTATCCTGGTTCGAACCGTCCTCTGGAGTCTTCGCACCATGCCAAACCGGTTAACCGGGTTCACCCGTTCTTCCTTGTCTACGAAGAAGAAGCCGTCATCCCGACCGACGTCGAGTTCGACTCGCCGCGCGTCATGATGTGTTGGCATTCTAGGAATGGGGGTCCCCAGACTTCCGTGCCTGTGGCTCGCGACGTGGCTCCTCCAGCGGCCCCGTACGGCCCATCTTCGCCAGCAAACACTCAAGGCCCTCGCGAGGGGCCAAGCCTCGCGAGGTGGACGACACAAGATGTCCTCAGGAGTGGCCTCACCAGGATGGCTCATGAGGGGCGAAGAGATCAAGGCAAGGGGGTACCTCGCGAGGTTCCCATGATGCAAGCCATGATGACCAAGGCTAGGCGAGCGCCAGGCAGGCGCCCGCGCGCATAGTATCCTTGTTCCCCCTTTGGTGATAAGGAGGCAAGCGCGGGCGAGCAGTACCGAGGCATCGGGCAAAGGTTTCCATATCGGTGCAACGAGACCAAGACCAGACGGACGGCAGGACGGAGGTCACCATGGAGCCCAAGACGGCGTCACCAGCAAAGCCTTTGGCAGGCAAAGACTACTTTTGTCAGGATAAGCTGTACTAGATGTCCCCCTTCAAACTTGGCCATTGTGGGATCTCTTCCTGCTCAATATTTCGGAAGAGAACCCGGGCCTCTATAAATAGGACTAGCCACCACCATAGAAGGGGGATCCAGATGGACCAAAACCCTCACCAGCTCACCAAGCACAAGAACGCCTCAGCTCAAGAGGTCGTTCTTCCATTTGTACTGTTCATCCTCAGCCCAAGAGGCAATCCACCACACCACACTGGAGTAGGGATTACACCACAATGGTGGCCCAAATCACTATAAATCTTGTGTCCCCTTGTGTTCTTTGGGTTCGTCGAGCTAGGCCGTGAGATCCTTGAGCGAGTTAGCCAATGAGGGAGAGAGAGATCTTCGTGCGCACCCCAGTGTTCAAACCTCGAGGGTTTCGCCGGAACCCATGATCCGACATTTGGCACGCCAGGTAGGTGTTCGCTGGAGCTTTCTTTCCGTCAAATCCACGCTACGTTGTCCCACCAGTTCCATGGCCGACGCTCGCCGAGCCCGTGCTGAGGGTGGGAAGCCCTTGGTACCCACATCGCCTAGACGACTTCTATCGGCGGGCCTCCCCGTTGTTCGCCGTCACCTGCTACCAACGCCGCCACCGGCCCGGCAGCACCTGAGTAGCAAGCCTCGTCGTTGCATCCTTCCGTGTGGCGGGACGGCCCCATCGCCACCCCATCACTGACTCCGGCAGGTTGATCATCCCACGCTCGTCACGGGCCCGTGGACGCGCCGGCCACGCTGCTCACCGCACGTGAGCTCCTGCGCTACCGCCCAGACGACGGCCTCTACGAGGAGTGGCTAGACCGCATCGCCGAGCTCGTCAGTGCCGCTAGGGGCTCCCCTGCGCCATTCCTCTCGCTGCCTCGCCCGCCACCTGCCATGGGCAACGTGGCTCAGGGAGCACCTCCACCACCCCAACACCAAGATGACGCTCTGGCACCAAGATGCGCGGCCCTACGGCGTGATCCCCTGCGCCGGGTGCCTGCGCATGAAGATGGAAGCTGCCGCGAGGTTCCTCGGCCATGACAGGATGCTCCTGCTCTCCCCGCACCACCACGTCAAGACCGTGCATCGCCCGTGGCGGCCATGCGCGGGTGTCAAGACCAGCCTCCGCCTCCACAGCGAGCTCCTGCGACCACACCAGGTTGTCGCACCTTAACCCCCGAGCTGTGCAGCATCATCTGGCCCGGCAAGTTCAAGCCTGACCTATCACCGCATTATGATGGCACACCTAACCCCGTGGAGTTCTTGCAGCTCTATGAGTTGAGCATCAAGGTGGCCAACGGCGACGATAAGGTCATGGCGAACTGGTTTCCCATGGCTCTCAAGGATGGCGCTCGCTCGTGGCTCCTGAACCTGCCTGCGGGATCCATCTCCTCCTTAGGCGAGCTACGCGACCGCTTCATCGCCAACTTCCAAGGCAGTCGCGACTGCCCTCCGGCCGCGGGTGACCTGCATCGCATCAAGCAGCAACCCGGAGAAACCCTACAGAAGTACATCCAATGCTTCAATTGCGCCCGCCTCAAGATCCCCAAGGGGACGGATGAGGCCATCATCTCCGCGTTCTCCGACGGCATTTGCGATGTCAAGATGAAGGAGGAGCTCGCTATCCATTAAGACCTATGCACGACTCTGGAGCTGTTCAACTTGGCGACCAAGTGCGCGAGGGCCGAGGAAGGGCGCCTCTCCCTCGTCGAGCTCCCGGCGGCAGAACCAGAAGACAAGAAGGCCAAGGTCAAGGACGTGAAGCGCAAGGGCGCGGCCGTGCTTGCGGCCGAGACGGAGGTGCAGCATGGCTGCGACCACCCAGAGTCATCCAGGAGTAGCCGTCCGTTTTGCGCCTTCCACAACGTGCACATTCACAACACTAGCGGCTGCCAAAAACTCAGGGCCATTCAAGATGGATGCTTCGGTCGACGCCCTGAGCACAACGACCGGGGCTACGGCCGAGGAGGAGGACATGGCGGAGGACGCTAGGATGACCGCGGCCCTCGTCAGGAGTGGCGCGACTGGCCCCGTGAGGACCGTTGGAAAGATCAGCCTTGCAAGGGCGCCTGGAGGGAGCAGGCTCGCGAGGATCGCCCTCAGGGCAACGCTGGTCTTCCTCTGCTGCCGCCACCGCCAAGAAGAAATGACGACCAACACCAGGACGAGGGGGCTGGGGGCTTCTAGGAACCTCACGCCATCGCCTGCACCTTGGGCGGCACGCAAGCCCCAACCTCCCAGCGCCTCTTCAAGCAGTTTGCCCGTGAGGTGAGCGCGGCTCTCCTCAGGTGTCGGTGTCAAAACCGGTGGATCTCGGGTAGGGGGTCCCGAACTGTGCGTCTAGGCGGATGGTAACAGGAGACAAGGGACACGATGTTTTTACCCAGGTTCGGGCCCTCTCGATGGAGGTAAAACCCTACTCCTGCTTGATTGATATTGATGATATGGGTAGTACAAGAGTGGATCTACCACGAGATCAAGGAGGCTAAACCCTAGAAGCTAGCCTATGGTAAGATTGTTGTAATGGTTGTGTGTCCTACGGACTAAAACCCTCCGGTTTATATAGACACCGGAGAGGGCTAGGGTTACACAGAGTCAGTTACAATGGTAGGAGATCTACATATCCGTATCGCTAAGCTTGCCTTCCACGCCAAGGAAAGTCCCATCCGGACACGGGACAAAGTCTTCAATCTTGTATCTTCATAGTCTTGGAGTCCGGCCGATGATGATAGTCCGGCTATCCGAACACCCCCTAGTCCAGGACTCCCTCAGTAGCCCCTGAACCAAGCTTCAATGACGATGAGTCCGGCACGCATATTGTTCGGCATTACAAGGCGGGTTCCTCCTCCGAATAATTCATAGAAGATTGTGAAAACCAGGATAGTGTCCGGCTCTGCAAAATAAATTCCACATTCCACCGTAGAGAGAATAATATGTACACAAGTTCAATCTGCTGAAGTATTTCGTGGCATGACGTCATTCCACTACCAAGCCTTTACTTGAATTGTTTTTTTATTATACTACCTCAGCGTGTTTAGCGAAGCGGTTTCCTTGGCACGTCTTGTTGAAGCAGAGATCGTGTTCCCCTTATTCCGGGATTCTCATCAATACGGATGTGGGTAACCCAACCGTGCCATTGATGGTGGCGCTTGGGAGATAAGCAAGTTTTACCAGGCTGGTGGGGACACATAGTCTTCGTCCGCCCATATATAAGGGGATAAGAATCCACCTTTTTACCTACGCCTTCTTCCTCCTTTGCTTATCCATCTCCACGCACTCGAGCTCCAGCGCCCAAGCTCGCACATCTCGCCTCAACCTTCTCCAGCCATGTCCGGAGCGGGAGGAAAGTGGATGGTCTCCTCCGTCACGGAGGGTCACATCGAAAAGCTGCGCGGCGCCGGATACCTGTCCAGCAACATCGCGCATCCGCTGCCCGACAAGGGGCAGCTCCTCCCTACACCCAGGCCCCATGAGAGGGTCGTATTCCTTCCCCACTTCCTCCGTGGACTGGGCTTCCCACTTCACCCCTTCGTTCGGGGGCTCATGTACTACTATGGCCTGGACTTCCATGATCTGGCGCCAAACTTCATCCTCAACATCTCGGCGTTTATCATCGTGTGTGAGGCCTTCCTCTGCATCCAACCCCACTTCGGCTTGTGGCTAAAAACCTTCAATGTCAAGCCGAAGGTAGTGAAGGGCATCCAAGCGGAGTGCGGAGGCGCCATGGTGGGAAAAATGCCCAACATCCTCTGGCTCGAGGGCGCCTTCGTGGAAACCATCAAAGGGTGGCAATCGGGGTGGTTCTATATCACCGAGCCGCGGGACCCTAAATGGGCAGCGGCCCCCAAGTTCAGATCTGGTACCCCCATGCAGCTCACCTCCTGGAAAGAGAAGGGCTTGCTATGGGGCAGTTCGGAGGAGCTGACCGGACTCCAGTCCTATCTCCAGACCTTGGTGAACAAGAAGCTCAAGCTTGTCAACGTGATCCAGGTCATGCTCGTCCGCCGGATTCTCCCCTGCCAACAACGGGCCTTCAATCTGTGGGAGTTCGATCCGGCACAGCATCGGACCCTCAGCGGGCTCTTCGACACAACGTATGAAGCTGCCTGGAGGGTGCTGTTCAAGGGGGGAGAAGCCCTCGCATCCGCAACTGAAGATCGCGGATTCAGCACGAAACGCCCGGCCGGTGCGGTATGATATGTTATCCTTTATGGGACTTTTATTTCTTTCATAGTGTGACTCTATTGTGGGATCTAAAACTCCCAATGCCTTTAACAGGACTGGCAGAGGACGTCCGAATAGGTCAACTGTCCGGCTCCCCTCCCTGAAGACCCAGCGGATACCCATTTAATGGGACTGCTAGTTCCGGCACTCTATGTGGTGCCGGAGAAGAAGGCCAAGATGAAGGCCACGAGAACCCGAAGGAGTTCCCGGCGCCAGGTGGTATCGGACTCATCGTCCGATGGCTCCGAGGAGGACTCCTCCCCCGAAGACGAGGATGAGAAAGAGGACTCTCCCCAGGAGGGGGGAGAGAGGAAGAGGAAGGGTTCCCCAACGGGGGAGGCTGAAGGGTCCAAGAGGGGAAGGACCCTTCCTCCGGACAGCTCCGCCAACGCCAATGTTGGCGACGAGGAGTGGCCCTCAAGGGCCAAGCCCCTGGCAAGATCGTAAGTATCCGGATTCCTGAGTGATTTGTAATTTCTTTTTTTCGCCACATAGTGTCCTTCTAATGCCGCACACTACCTGTAGTCCGGCCGAGGAGGATCTTCCCGCTTCATCCAGCGGGTCCTTGGCTCCATCGGACGTGGATTCCATTCCGACCGCCTCCACCCCTCGTGATGCTGACGACGCCGAGGTCGGATCCCAGGAGGGGACCCATCAGGAGGAGGCTCCGGAGGTGCCGCAAGGCAGCCTCTCGGACTTTGTGCCGGACTCCGTACCGGAACCCGCAGTGGTTCCGGAGTCTGGCAGGCGGCCCCTTCGTAAGAAGGGCAAGACCGTGACACCGGCAGCCTCCGTCCAACCGGAGGCGCCGGACAACTTGTTGGAGGCGCTCAACGACGCTTCCATCGAGGAAGAACACCGCACTATTATGAGTGCAGTGATTAAGAAGGTTCAGCTCACCAAGAGCGGGCTGACCGAAGCCTGTAGCAGCCTTCTAACAGGCTTTGAGGTAAGAAGTTTTAAAATATGTAATGTAATACCGCATAGACAGTAGCCCCTGATGCTCGGTTCGGTGTTCGGAAAGAAAAACCGAACTGAGGATCTAAAAAAAAGATATACGCAGCAGTTCTAAAAATTATGTCAATATGGGATTGTAGGCTGCGCTGCTGACCTCTGCCGCACTGACTGCGGAGGTCGGTGCTTTGAAGCAGGACCTTGAGCGGTCCGAGCACGAGCTCGGCCTTGCCAAGAAGCAGCTCGAGGACAAAGAAGGTGAGTAACACCGCATTAAACTTTGGTTGCAATAGAAATGACAAGGATAACGTGGGTACTGCAGGGGCCACGAATGAGGTGGCGACCCTGAAGGAGGCCGTGTCCGCGGCCGAACATAGTGCGGCCGCGGAACGGGCGGAGCGAGAGAAGCAGGATGCGCGGGTGGCGGCGGTGCGGCAAGAGCTCCAGGCTCTCATGGAAAAGCATGAGAGTTTGGAGCGCGACTCAAAGACTCGAGAGTCCGAGCTTGCCTCGGCTCTTGAAAGTGCCAAAGCCGCTAAGGCCGAGGCCCATAAGGCCCTCCAGGAAATTGAGGCGGCAAAGAAAATAGCGGCGGGTAAGGCATTTTTCATGCAAAGCAAGCATGTGAATGTGAATTACCTGTTACTTACCCGAATTCGGAGCTCTCCAGGGGCGTTTGCAGATCTGCCTTGCAGCGTGTCCAATGCCGCCGCGTTCTACCGAGTCGAGGAGGGGAGCTCAACGGAGAAGGTCTTCTAGTCTCAGTATGCTGAGGCCGGACATCCGGTGCCCCTTAGCGACCAGCTGAAGGAGCTGGTCGAGCTCCACAAGGTAGCCGAGCAGGCCATGAAGGGCCTCATAGTTCGGCTGTGGCCTGGAGAGGCCATGCCTGGGAGCTACTTCGGCCTCGTGCGGCGGCTGGTGGATGCGTGCCCTTGGGTGGAGGTCATCAAGCGCTCCACCTATATTGAAGGTGCCCGTCGGGCCCTTGCCCGTGCGAAGGTGCACTGGGGCAGGCTGGATGCTGAGAGGCTTATCACGGATGCGCCGCCGGCGGGCAAGGAGTATCATACGCCCGAAATGTACTATAAGAGTGTCCTGAAGGGCGCCCGCAAGATTGCAGATGAGTGCCCCAGAGATGTAATTTTTGAGTAGACTTACAATGTGTTATCCTGTGCGCTGAAAACTTTGTTCATATGCGCTAAGCAACACTTATTTGATTTAAAATATTACCTTCTGTGCAGCCGTTTATCAAATCTGAGAGATGGAAGTTGTCGGCTTCAGCCCCCATGCCACGAGTGCTAGGGTGTTCGGGATAAACTTGAGCGCTCTTGTTCCCATTTTGGGGTCCATCTAGGGAGGCGCTCAACACAACGAACAAGGCAACCGGACTTATAATGCTTGAACACTCTCACTTAGCCATAGAATTCTATAATTTTAAATTTCGGCGAAGCCCCTAGTGTTCGGAAGACCGAGTTTGGGGCGCTATCCACGCCTGGGCCGGACACAGCCGGTTCCTCGCTCTAAGCGGCATAAGTCTTTAGGGACTCGAAAAGACCTCTCAAACAGCGACCAGCTCTCGCCTTATCATGACAATCAGTTTTAGCTTTCTCCACTGAGGCGCTCGCCCAGCTCAACCGGGGCGCAATCGCAGTGGTTCTCCCAGTGCTACCTTAGCCGATAGAACGGAACGTAAGGTACCAAAACATGGGAGCCGGGCAAACCCAACTATTGACCCAAGACATGATTCGGAGCCGATGCATATAGTGCTATAAGTTTGGGGTGCCGCACTTGTGAAAGTGTTCGGACTTCTCACACCATAATGCGGGGAACATAAGCCCCTAGTGTATTCGGCCGTACCAAATTGTACGGATGCAAGATGTCATAAATGAACATATATATAAAGAAAAGAAATGCAATTATAAGCGAAAAGTGATGCATTGTTTATTCAAGGAATTCTGCTACGAGTGCAGAACGATACAAATAGTGCGGTAAGCAAGGATTTGGACTATTAGACATGTCCCCCTCCAGGGGTAGGCTGCGGAATGGTGTAATAAACAGATTTAATGCTCGTAATGGAGACCACTTGAGTGTTCGTCGTAGCCATTGTTCCTCCCTGGCTGTTGCATCGTCAGTTCGGCAAATCTACTGCCGGACAGGGCCTCTGGTAAACGGAGTCCTGTGGAAAAAAAAGGAAAAGAAAAAGAGCGATACACTTGAGCCGCACTCTGGGTCTGTCGTGGTTGTGCCCCTCCCCCTATGCCCAAGGTATCTCCGGAGCGTAATGATGTACGCGGAGGGCTTGTCTTGCAATCATGCAAGGGCTGGGGTTGGGGCCGCATTGCTACACGTGCTCGGAACGTGCCAGGTGGTCTTGATGTATGCTGCTCTGGGCGCGTTTAATCATGTCCGGTCTTTTAGCGGCCGGACTCGAAAATTGCCTTAAGAGGCTGCTCTGTACTTTTGCCGCGAGAGCCGCTGTGTGTTCCTCCGTTCGGAGGGAGCGTTCAGTGTTTCCGTTGACCGTGATGACTCCACGAGGGCCTGGCATCTTGAGCTTGAGGTATGCATAATGCGGCACCGCGTTGAATTTTGCGAACGCGGTTCGTCCGAGCAGGGCGTGATAGCCACTATGGAACGGGACTATGTCGAAGATTAACTCCTCGCTTCGGAAATTATCCGGGGATCCGAAGACCACTTCCAGTGTGACCGAGCGTGTACAATTGGCCTCGACACCTGGTATGACGCCTTCGAAGGTCGTCCTTGTAGGTTTAATCCTTGAGGGGTCTATGCCCATCTTGCGCACTGTATCCTGATAAAGCAGGTTCAGGCTGCTGCCGCCGTCCATCAGGACTCTAGTGAGGTGAAATCCATCGACGATTGGATCTAAAACCAATGCGGCGAATCCGGCATGGCGGATACCGGTGGGGTGGTCCCTTCGATCGAAAGTGATCGGGCAAGAGGACCATGGATTGAACTTCGGGGCGACTGGCTCCATCGCATATATGTCCCGAAGTGCACGCTTCCGCTCCCTCTTGGGTATGTGGGTTGCGTATATCATGTTTACCGTCCGCACTTGTGGGGGGAAACCCTTTTGTCCTCTACTGTTCGGCGGACGGGTCTCCTCCTTGTCATCGCTATGCAGCCCCTTGTCATTGTTTTCGGCAATTAACTTGCCTGCCTGCTTGAATACCCAACAATCCCTGTTGGTGTGGTTAGCTGGCTTTTCGGGAGTGCCATGTATCTGGCAAGAGCGGTCGAGTATTCGGTCCAAATTGGACGGACCCGGAGTGGTTCTTTTGAATGGCTTCTTCCGCTGACCGGGTTTAGAGCTTCTGAATCCGGCGTTGACTGTCGTATCCTCAGTGCTATCGCCGTTGACACGGTGTTTGTTTTTGTTGCGACGCGACCTGCCATTGCGGTCCTTGCTGTCCAGACTGTCAGAATTTTTGCTGAGGTTGTTACTGCGAGCTAGCCAGTTGTCCTGTCCCGCACAAAAAGCGGGTCATGAGTGATGTGAGGGCTGCCATGGATTTCGACTTTTCCTGTCCTAGGTGCTGGGCCAGCCACTCGTCGCGGATGTTATGTTTGAAGGCTGTGAGGGCCTCTGCATCCGGACAGTCGACGATTTGATTTTTCTTTGTTAAGAACCGTGTCCAGAACTATCTGGCCGATTCGTCTGGCTGCTGAATTATGTGGCTTAGGTCATCGGCGTCTGGTGGTCGCACATATGTGCCCTGGAAGTTGTCAAGGAATGCGGCTTCCAGGTCCTCCCAACACCCAATTGACTCTGCTGGCAAGCTGTTAAGCCAATGCCGAGCTGGTCCTTTAAGCTTGAGTGGGAGATACTTGATGGCGTGGAGATCGTCACCGCGGGCCATATGGATATGAAGGAGATAATCTTCGATCCAAACCGCGGGGTCTGTTGTGCCATCGTAGGATTCGATGTTCACGGGTTTAAACCCTTCAGGGATTTGATGATCCATTACTTCATTTGTGAAGCATAGTGGGTGTGCGGCGCCTCTATATTGAGCAATATCACGACGTAGCTCCAGAGAGCTTTGTCTTCTGTGTTCGGCCTGGCCGGAGTTACTGTATCCGGCGCGACGGTAGTCGTCATGGATTGTGGGGCGCCCACGTGATCTGTAGATAGATCTTTATTGTTTTGCCTTGTCCTCCAATATCTCTCGCAAGTCCGGCGCATTACCTCGTGGCTTCGTACTTTTCGAGCGATGCCGGGGTACGGTCCTGATGGAGGGCCTAGATGCCTCTCGGTCGCGGCCACGGGGTGGTCGGTCTGCCGTATTGTGCGCTGGTGATGAAGGTTTGCATGCGTCCTCCTCTAGTCAGGGGAGAAACTTGCATTTTGGGTAGCTTTTGGAGGGGCGTTCGAGTTCATACTCTTCGGCCGTGAGGACCTCGGTCCATCTGTCAGCCAGCAGGTCTTGATCAGCTTGAAGCTGTTGCTGCTTTTTCTTTAGGCTGTTCGCCGTGGCCATTAGCCTGCATTTAAAACGCTCTTGTTTGACGAGATCCTCGGGCACGACGAATTCGTCGTCATTGAGGCTTGCCTCGTCTCCGAAGGGAGGCATGTAATTTTCATCCTCTTCGTCTGCCGCTCTCTCGTGGGGGCTGGCTACTCCGTCCTCCTGTGCTGAATCGTGCTCGAGGGGGTTGTCTTCGGCACTCTTTGGGGTGTTATTATCTTCGGTGCCGGAATCTCCATTCTTGCTGTGGCGGGATTTAGAGCGGCGCCGCTGTCGTCGGTGCTTGGGCTGTTTCTTAGAGGAATCTGCCTCTGCTGCTTCTTCGCCATCCCCATCCATTGGGGTGTCCACCATGTATATGTCGTATGATGAGGTGGTCTTCCAATGCCCTGTTGGCGCTGGTTCTTGATCGTCTCCGGCATCGTTGTCCAGACCATCGATGTCTTCGGAGTCGTAGTCTAGCATGTCGGTTAGATCGTCGACAGTGGCTACAAAGTGGGCGGTGGGTGGGATTCGAATTTCTTTGTCGTCCGCATCCCAACCATCCTGACCATAGTCCGACCAGGGCTCTCCTGATAGCGAGAGATACTTTAGCGAATTCAGGATGTCACCAAAGGGTGAGTGCTGAAAGATGTCCCCAGCGGTGAACTCCATGATCGGCGCCCAATCGGATTCGATTGGCAGGGGCGCAGGAGGTTCGAAGTCCGGCAAGGAGTCCGGCACCTCGGAGTCACAAGCTTTGTAAGGGACAAGGTCGGTATTCGGCTCTATCCCCGTAGAAGTTGCAGCCCCCGAGGCGGTGTCCAACCACCTGTCGTCGATCTGCGCAGTCGGCTCCGAACTATGGGTCAAAGCGGACTTGTGTGCGGCCTCAAGGGTACTGTCCGGCGCAGAGTTAAGTCATGCCCATCGTGACAATGCGGCGCGCTCGGCTGCGGCTCGAATCCATCGAAGATCAAGTCTTCGCGGATGTCAGCCGTGAATTTAGGCTTCCAAATCTGACCTGATGGCCAGGGGCGTAGCTTTCGATCTGCTCCAGATGGCCAGGTGAATTGGCCCGCAGTGCAAAGCCGCCGAACACGAAGATCTGTCCGGGGAGAGAAGTCTCACCCTGGACGGCGTTCTTGTTGATTGAAGAAGCCATCAAGCCTATCGGTGATGACACAGAGGAACTCTCAATGAAAGCACCAATGTCGGTGTCAAAACCGGCGGATCTCGGGTAGGGGGTCCCGAACTGTGCGTCTAGGCGGATGGTAACAGGAGACAAGGGACACGATGTTTTTAGCCAGGTTCGGGCCCTCTCGATGGAGCTAAAACCATACTCCTGCTTGATTGATATTGATGATACGGGTAGTACAAGAGTGGATCTACCACGAGATCAAGGAGGCTAAACCCTAGAAGCTAGCCTATGGTATGATTGTTGTAATGGTTGTGTGTCCTACGGACTAAAACCCTCCGGTTTATATAGACACCGGAGAGGGCTAGGGTTACACAGAGTCAGTCACAATGGTAGGAGATCTACATATCCGTATCGCCAAGCTTGCCTTCCACGCCAAGGAAAGTCCCATCCGGACACGGGACGAAGTCTTCAATCTTGTATCTTCATAGTCTTGGAGTCCGGCCGATGATGATAGTCCGGCTATCCGGACACCCCCTAGTCCAGGACTCCCTCAGTAATCAATAATGACGTTTCCCATATAAGAGTAGAGTCATCAAATCTTAAATCTTATCCGTTTTCGAAAACAACACACCCACTTTCCTCGGTATACCACTTCGTCATCAAGTGGTTACCCATCTCGTCATCAAGTCTTTTGAACATACTTTGTCTCCATCACCATGCATATTCCCGTCCCCTTTTGCGTAGCACTACTTTAGCATCCTATCTACTCCCACCGTCATAACCCTCATAAGAAGGTAGGGTCATGCATAATGCAGCTATCAACGAGGAAGTACGGTGGCAACCATCAAAGTGGATACCACCTCATCATGATTCCGTTGCAACAACAATTGGTGCTATATGACATGCATAAAAAGGGTTTCATAGACATGGTCAAAGGGCTACTTGCCTGTTTTAACAAAGACTTCGAGGTCTTCAAATATCTCTGGTCCAACTCCGAGCATTTCGTCTACTTCGTCAACTATCGTCGAAAGCAACCATAATAAGCAACACAACAAGGCAGGAAATAAAAGTGCTCTAAAAATATGAGTTGGACTTTTCTAGGATACCTCTGGTCATATGAGAGATGACCAAAGTGGTTTCATTATGATTTGATCAATGGACATCTCTGAACATTTCAATATGATGGAATCAAGGGATTAATGGGTTTGCAAAAAGTGTACAGAAACATTATTTTCAAAAATGAGAAGAGGCACCCATTTAATAAATGATGATTTTAGAAGCACCTAGGAATTGGTTTCAATTGGTGCTATATGACATGCATAAAAAGGGTTTCATAGACATGGTCAAAGGGCTGCTTGCCTGTTTTAACAAAGTCTTTGAGGTCTTCAAATATCTCTGGTCCAACTCCGAGCATTTCGTCTACTTCGTCAACTATCGTCGAAAGCAACCATAATAAGCAACACAACAAGGCATGAAATAAAAGTGCTCTAAAAATATGAGTTGGACTTTTCTAGGATACCTCTGGTCATATGAGGGATGACCAAAGTGGTTTCATTAGGATTTCATCAATGGACATCTCTAAACATTTCGATATGATGGAATCAAGGTATTAATGGGTTTGCAAGAAGTGTACAGAAACATTATTTTCAAAAATGAGCAGAGGCACCCATTTAACAAATGATGCTTTTAGAAGCACCTAGGAATTGGTTTCAATGGATTTGGAGTTCAAATGATTTCTCTATGAATTTGCAAAGTTGGCTATACATGAAGAAATAGACCATATTTGAGGTTGTATAGAAAGTATTAGTAAAAATGTTCAAAAACTAAGTTTTGAACATATAGACATCTAGGATTTTGAATCATGGAATTTGGATCAAAAATGGGCTCTCTGTGATTTTCTAAAGTTCATCACAGAAATGGGTTCTATAGTGCTAGTGCAAACAAACAGGTGCAAAGAGGGCCAAACAAAAGAAACAAGGTGAGGAAGGTGATATAGTCGCATGCTTGTCTCCTAGGGCAAAGAGTGCGACCTATATCAAAACACAAACAAATAAAAACAAGCAACACACAATCATGGTTCTATTCGAACTATCATACGGACTCGACTGCGCATAGGGGGTACACGACTCAACCTACCCTAGGGGTTCTCGGACTCGGTAGTCGTGCCTTGTGCCTCATGCAGTCTTCTGAGTTTTCCTCAGGTGTTGCTTCGTCTCTTGTAATTGTTCGATGAAACAATCCGGGTTGAGCCTGAAGATTCTTCAACAACTTCTCGCCTGTTGAAGTGATGGGGTGAAGGTGGCTCCTCGTAACTAGTATTGACTTGATCTTCTCTTGTTTTCTTAATCATGATGATCACTTTTGCCTTTTTAAGGTGTTGGAGGTTCCAGGTGGCACTCCTTTATGCAATGACATTAACAAGGCATAATAGAGGCCCAATCTGTCAGACACATTGTTGACAATATCGTCACCGAGAGCGGGGGATGAAGAGAACCGTTTTCCTGCTCACTATTGTGAGGCGGACCAAATGGCTAGCTTCTCATCCATCGGTGGTTGCCGATACAACAACGGTAGTGGCAGGGTTACCCTATTAGCGATGTATATCATGATCTTGCATAACCTATGCCCTGATCGTCGTAGGCTAAGGTTGCACCATCTTGGAGCAGCGTCAAGGGTGTCGCCATCTCCTGGGTCTTCATATCCTCATTCCTCGAGGATGTATCTTCTGTTGGTGTCGTCTTGTTGTGGTGTCGCCAATCTTGTGTTTAGGAGATGTGGGTGAATGTTTGGCAAGGTGTCTTCCTTCTAGATTATCCACGAGGATTACAAGGAATCTAGTGGTCTGGGGCATAAGGGTTCTAGCGACCAAAGGTTTTGAAGGGGAAGAGATTAATAAGGAAAGTATACCTTAGTTTTTGAAAAATTGAGAAGGGAAGAGAAGTATAGATAGTTTTGAAAACTAGTAGTAGTTTTAGAAATAGTTTTACCCTAACTAACGACCATGCTAACTAAGGCTTCCTACAGTCAGGATGGCTCTGATACCAGCTCTGTGGGTACCCCGACTCATAAGTCGAGATCACCGAATGCACGTGTACAGTGATCCCAGAGATCAATGCTCACTGAACACACAAAAGCTGAATAACAAGAGTCTTACATCCATACATACCGTCTTACACAAATTATGACCATTATGGTCAAGTCTTACAATGATAAAGCCTTAAGGGCTGAACATCAAGTGAAACACAAGCAGCGAAATCTTCGTTGATAAGTAGAACCCATGCCATCTGCCTTAACTCTACAGGCATTCTGACTGGGAAACGTCCTAGTTCGCATGTTCGTCTCCAAAGAACTCTTCTTCGAACTCCGGTTCTTCCATGCCTGGTGAATTAAATAACCAGTGGCAAGTCAATGAGTACTTTGAATGTACTCGCAAGCAACCCATGTTTTGGTCCAAGATGTAACAATACATGATATAGGTAAAAAAATTGCAGAAAGCTAGTTTTGATTGCAATGACATGTTCAACAACTTGTAAGACATGCATCAGGAGAAATCAAGTAACCATGAGGACAGGTTACAGATATCAACATAAATAGAGTGGGCACCAACCCAACTCAATCATGTCAAGTCCTTTTACTTGACCCAAGTAGTTTTATCAACTCACACACACGGTTGTAAAACTCTGGACATAGTTTAAGCAGCACCGCCCAACCGTCCTTGACCGTGGACACGACTATTCGAATAGTTTTACACTCTGCAGAGATTGCACACTGTACCCACAAGATCCAGGGAACTTCCGTGTCATCTACGACCCGCGATACCTCAAGTACCCGGGGTAAGCACCCGATCACTACCTTTCCCTAGACGACACTAACATGGAGTCCACTTGATTGGTAGTAACCCCCGTGCCCAACATTTCACATCTTAAAATGGTGGAGCATCGCTCCCATATTCATCACATACTGGCACGGGGTACCAACGGTGTGTCCGGTGCCCCATAAAAATGTTCTTGGCCGCCCTACCTGGAACGACCCCGTCCCGAGAGAGAGCACCAACTCTCCCCCGTCACTAGTAATGCGGGCTCCAAGCTAGTATCGACCTAGGTAATCAATAATGCCCTTTCCCATATAAGGGTAGAGTGGTTGCGCATGTAAGGTTGGGACAGTCATCAAATCTTAAATCTAATCCGTTTAAGAAAACAACACACACACTTGCCTCGGTATACCACTTCATCATCAAGTGGTTACCCATCTCATCATCTCCCTCGGGCATAAGTGGCACCCGACGGGGTTTTCAAAAAAGTCTTTTGAAAATACTTTGTCTCCATCACCATGCATATTCCCGTCCCTTTTTGCGTAGCACTACTTTAGCATCCTATCTACTCCCACCGTCATAACCCTCATAAGAAGGTAGGGTAATGAATAATGCAAGTATCTACGAGGAAGTACGGTGGCAACCATCAAAGTGGATACCACCTCATCATGATTCCGTTGCAACAACAATATGGTGCTATATGACATGCATAAAAAGGGTTTCATAGACATGGTCAAAGGGCTGCTTGCCTGTTTTAACAAATTCTTTGAGGTCTTGAAATATCTCTGGTCCAACTCCGAGCATTTCGTCTACTTCGTCAACTATCGTCGAAAGCAACCATAATAAGCAACACAACAAGGCATGGAATAAAAGTTCTCTAAAAATATGAGTTGGACTTTTCTAGGATACCTCTGGTCATATGAGGGATGACCAAAGTGGTTTCATTAGGATTTGATCAATGGACATCTCTAAACATTTCAATATGATGGAATCGAGGGATTAATGGGTTTGCAAGAAGTGTACAGAAACATTATTTTCAAAAATGAGTAGAGGCACCCATTTAACAAATGATGCTTTTAGAAGCACCTAGGAATTGGTTTCAATGGATTTGGAGTTCAAATGATTTCTCTATGAATTTGCAAAGTTGGCTATACATGAAGAAATAGACCATATTTGAGGTTGTATAGAAAGTATTAGTAAAAATGTTCAAAAACTAAGTTTTGAACATATAGACATCTAGGATTTTGAATCATGGAATTTGGATCAAAAATGGGCTCTCTGTGATTTTCTAAAGTTCATCACAGAAATGGAAAAACAAGATTTGATAAATGTTTGTGAAGAAAAGGTTCCTTGAAGAATGTGCAAGTTGCACCATGAGATAGATCATGATTTTATGAGCTACTAGAAATTTGAATCATCAAATTTGGAGGTAATATGAATATTTGGGAGATTTTACAAGTTTCTGGAAAAAGAAAAAGGCAAAGGAAGGGGGGTCATACCTATACTGCCCACTGGGTGCTGCATAGTGCCGCAGCGCACTGGGCCGGCCCAGCGTCTCAGCGACGCGGACGACGGGGTGACGTCGAAGGCGGATTCAGCCAAAGCTGTTTCCACTTAAATGGGCGGGGCCCGCCCTCTGGGTCGCTAAAGCGTGGGGCCCAGCTGCAGGTCGCCTTCAACCTCCCGCGCGCGCTCCGGCCGCGGGGAGGAGCGGCTCCCGCCGGCGATTGCCGGGGCTACAGAGCATCTCCGGCGACGCTCTACCCACCAGCGTGCTCAGGAGGCTGCGACGCATCCGTCTAGGTGCTTCACGCACGCCGAGGATGGCCATAGTGGTGACGGCTTGGATGGTGGCGGAGGAGGTCGTCGGCCATCCGTAGCTCGGCGTTCGTGCATCCCCGCGACGGTTCGAGGAGGTGGGGAGGGTCTGCGGACCACTGGGAGTCTTCGGGTGGAGGAAAGGGAGGGAGGTGAGCTCGGTGTTGCTCGAATTTGAGCGAGCCCAAGCGGCGGGTATGCGGTGGTAGGAGGAGAAGGAAGGCACGGGAGGAGGAGGCTGCTGCTCGAGGAGGTCACTGGGGAGAAGAGGGAGTGAACCGAGACGGGAGAGGGGCCTGGGGTAGCTGTATAAGGTGGGGCCATGGCGCACCGTGGGCGGCATCCACGGCCGTGGCCAATGCAGTGCCAGGGGCCGAACTGGCACCCAGTGCCTTGTCCAGGGCGTTTGTAGGCGTGGCCTAGGCCAAGGGAAAGGCAGAGGGAGAGCAGGGAGGTGCCAGAGGCTTCACGCTTGTGAGCTCGCCCATTGGAGCTCTCGGGCGGTCGGGGCGCGTGTGGAGGAGGAAGCAGGAGGAAGAAAGAGAAGGGGGGCAGGGGCGCGGCGTGTTGCGTACGTCGAGGAGCATCGACTGGCGCGCGGGGGAGGCTCGAGGTGGTCGGAAGCCTCGGTCAGGACGCAGCTACAGTGCGGGAGCACACTATAGCGCGCTCCAGAGCGCCATTTGGCATGCCACGGCATGCCCACGTGCTCTGGGTGTGCCCCGCCTTGTCTACTAGCTGCTGGTGCATATGGAGATGCCCTGGTGTAGCTTAGGTACAAAGGGGAGGTAGGAAATAAAAATAGAGGGAGGAAAGAGATGCTGCCATGGCTGTCCAGAGAGGAATCATGGAGTTTTTGCCCACCAATAATTGACAAATGGCCAGGGGAAAGTTACTGGAGGTAGGAAGTGACTAGGGTGAGCTCTGGTAAAAAGTTGAGGCCATGGAGAAGAGTGGAAGTGGTCAAAACAGGGGTTTTAGTAAAATGGCAGAAGGTGTTTGTTGCTGGTTTGGGCAAGAAGATGAACTCGTCTTGTCATGAGGCTTGAAAGGGTCAAATGGCATGAGATAATAATAGGTTCCACCAAGGTTGAGTCCATTTGGGCAAAGTTGCCAATGCAACTTTTGTAAACCATAGAAATTAGCAGAAATGAACCTGTGTAGATCTAGTTGAGGAAATCACTTTTTGTTGATGCACCACTTGATTTAGTGGCCTCATTTGGTCATGTGAATATGCTCACCAAAGTTGGGGTCAAGGAGAGAAAGTTGGTAGTACAAAGTTGTTCAAATTTGGTTCTGGACAGGAAGGGTTTTGGGGCACTTTGATCAAGATAACATTTTCTCCAACTTGTGCCATTTGTTCTAGATGAATGATTAGACCAGTTGAGCATGTTCACAAGATTTGAGAGTATTTGGACATGTTTGGCAATGTAAAGTTGCTCAAACTTCAAAATGGATAGAAATGGTTTTGAGGGGATTTGATGATGTTATACTATTATCCATGACATGATACTTGTCAAGATCATCCAACATGTCATATGTGACATGCTAGAATTTTCTTGGAATTTTTAGGGAATATTTTATTTGTAAATATTTCAAAAGCTTGAAATATCCAGAAAGGGTTTTTGAGGGGTTTGACCAATATTTTGAACATGACCATGTGTTGAAACTCTTATATGTGGATAATATATGTCCACTGAGTTTCCCTAAATTTTTAAAAATATTTTTAAAGCATTAAAGTAATTTTTCCCTATTAAAGACCATTTCTGGACTTAAGAAAAAGCTTTTAAATAAAATAGGAAAATAACTTTTAAAATTATATTTTTGTGGTTTATGGGAGTCCTACATCTAATAGGATTCAAATATATTTTTGGAAGGATTTTTACTGCCCTTAATAAAGTACTTGCAGTGCAAACCTCAATTCAGGGGTTTTTGAAAAACTAATTTTTGAAAATACTATTTGGCCAAATTATTTTTGCAAGAAATTATTTTTATGTCCTATACACATGGCATGATCATTGGGAAAGGTTTTTCAATCAAGGAGAAGGAGTATAAGAGTTGGAGAATCTGTCTGATTTTTAGAGCACATGCAAACAACAGTCAAACATTCAATCAAAGCAAAAACACTCAGAAGTTTTTGTCAAACCACATTTTAGCATGATTTATTGACTTAAGTGTTGTGGCATGAAAATCAGGGTGTGACACCTAACTGGTCACGTAGCCCCTCACTCCCTGGCCTCGTCCTGGTCTCCGGTCGAGTCAGCGGCGGCTAAGCTATGCGCGGGGCCGGGCCCTGCCAACATAGAACACTAAGGCCTATAAGTTATTTGCACGTCCAGGAGAACTCCTGAGCATCGCGACTCAGGAGCCTAACTGACAATGTAGCCCCTCACCCCCTGGCCTCATCCTGGTGTCCGATCGATTCAGTGGCGGCTGAGGTATGCGCGGGGTCGGGATCTGCCAATGTAGAATGCAAAGGAAATGGGAAGGAAATCACAAAATCTCAAAGCAAATATTACAAGATATACTATTCTCCAAGCATCAAACACGAGTTTAATGCCTCCACGTGGCACGGTACATGTTGCAGAAGTTCAAACAGGAAAGGAGCCGCAAGCAAGTCATCCCTAGACACCGCTGGTGCCCGCGAAGGATGCTCCTTCCTTGGCGGCATCGTCTTCACCCGTACAACAGGCTAGGGCTGCAGGATTAGTGGCACCATCGATCGAAGGTGTGGGAGCAAAGGCGCGGAACTTCTTCAGCAGGGCCTCCACATGTCCCTTGACAGCTGCGGCAGGAGCTGCGCAGTGCTCGTCGTCCATAGTCACCAGCAGGGACTCATCAAGTCAGTCAGTTGCCGAGGTAGCGTGGGAAAGCGGAGATGCCCACGTCCAATCAATCGCCACGCGTCGACCAAGGCCACAGGCTGTTGGGGCCCACGAAGCTCCGCACTTGTCCATTGGCTTCACCTCGAAGCCAAGTCCGAGCGTGCCTCGGGCCCAGGGGCAATCTGTCGGCGTTCTGGGAACGGGGGTCCCCAGACTTGCCTACCTATGGCCCGCGGCGAGGCTCCTCCAGCGGCCCCGTACAGCCCATCTTCGCCAGCAAACACTCAAGACCCTCGCGAGGCGGACGATACAAGACCTCCTCAGGAGCGGCCTCACCAGGCTGGCTCGGGAGGGGCGGAGAGATCAAGGCAAGGGGGTACCTCGCAAGGTTCCCATGACGCAAGCCATGACGACCAAGGCTAGGCGGCCGCCAGGCGAGCGCCCACGCGCATAGTCTTGTTCCCCCTTTGGTGCTAAGGAGGCAAGCGCGGGCGAGGAGTACCGAGGCATTAGGCAATGGTTTCCATATCGGTGCAACGAGACCAAGACCAGTCGGACGGCGGGACGGAGGTCACCATGGAGCCCAAGACGGCGTCACCACCAGAGCCTTTGGCAGGCGAAAACTGCTTTTGTCAGGATAAGCTGTCCTAGCTGTCCCCCTTCAAACTTGGCTGTTGTGGGATCCATTGCCGCTCAATATTTGGGAAGAGGACCCGGGCCTCCATAAATAGGACTAGCCACCACCATAGAATGGGGATCCATACGGACCGAAACCCTCACCAGCTCACCAAGCACAAGAATGCCTCACCTCAGGAGGTCGTTCTTCCCTTTGTACTGTTCATCCTCAGCCCAAGAGGCAATCCACTACACCACACTGGAGTATAGTATTACACCACAACGGTGGCCCAAACCAGTATAAATCTTGTGTCCCCTTGTGTTCTTTGGGTTCGTCGAGCTAGGCCGTGAGATCCTTGAGCGAGTTAGCCAACGAGGGAGAGAGAGATTTTCGTGCGCACCCTAGTGTTTGAACCTTGAGGGTTTTGCCGGAACCCGTGATCCGACACGATGTACACCGAAGCCGACGCCAAGGAAGCCCGCGAGGGCGGCGTCGACCTGCTCGAAGAAGCATGTCTCCTAGCACTCACTCGCTCAGACATCTACCAGCAAGGCCTGAGGCTCTACCACAGCAAGAAGATCAAGCCCCTCACTTTCCGGAAGGGAGACCTCGTCCTTCAGCTCGTCCAAAAGCAGACTGTCCAACACAAGCTGTCCTCCACATGGGATGGCCCCTTCATCCTCAGGAAGGCCTTGTGCGATCGCAACGCGTAAGTAAGTGCATCTAGTGCCACCCCTAGTTGGTTTTGGAGTATTGACGACAAACCTGGTTGAGGTACTAATGTGTTTGTGAGAATTGCAGGATAACACAGGTAGTAGTCCCTCATTGATTCGGTTTACCTACCGGAGATGACGCCTAAAAATGTCTGAAGACATTGAAGATAATGGTGGTCTATGAAGCTATTCCCATTGAAGACTATGACATGAGAAGACATCGCGTGAAGACTCTGGAGCGCGAAGACTTAGTTGTTTCGTTGTTTCCTTTTCTTCTTTGTTGAGTCATAGGAACCACCGTACTGTTAAGTGGGGTTCAATTGAACAAAGTCAGAGAGACTGAAGTGATGCTCAACCAAATCCTATGTCTTCGAGTGAAGACAATGGGAGCAAACTTATCCAGAGTCGGATGAGTCATCTTTACTTGTAGCCCAAGTCAAGCTGCCGCGCGTGTTTGAAATCTGACCATTGTGACACGTGTCAGTTCCTTAGTGACCCAGGGTCATTTCGGACAAATCAGGTCGGGTTGCCCAATGGCTATAAATAGCCCACCCCCTACACCATAAATTGTTGGATGCTCAGAGTTAGTACACGGCTTTTGTCGTTTGAGAGCCACCCACCCCCGAAGCGTTTGAGAGAGAATCCTTGCGAGAACAAAGTCCAAACCACCCAGAGCCCAAAGAGTGTTTGGCATCACTGAAGACTTTTTGTCCGCGTGATCTGAAGACTTGTTACACTTGAGGACTGTGAATCCTCCAGCCGGTTAGGCGTCACGTTCTGAGCATCCAAGAATTATTGTGGATTGCCAGTGAACGAAGTCTGTGAAGGTTTGGAAGTCTACCTTGAAGACTTACTAGAGTGATTGGGCGGGGACTAGGTGTCCTTAGCTCGAGGGGAATAAGGTGAAGACGCGGTCTTCCGAGTTGAATCTCAGCCACGCTAACTAGACGTACAGTTGTCACAGCAACTGGAACTGGTCGAACAAATCTCTGTCCTCCTAAAGCTACTGGTTCTATCTCTCTCTTCTCTTTACTTACAGTTTGTGTTCATGAAGTCATTGCCTGCTTGCATTATCTGTTTGACTTCACTATGTAACTACCTGTTCTGATTGGCTTCATACTATCTTCCATCTTGGTCTCTACTGCCTAGCTGCTAATAGTCTTTGTCGGAGTAATGGGCCACAGGTAAGCTTACCCGAGTCCCAAGATTGGCCAAGACTTTGGGCCAGCTCCGCCTAGTTGAGCCCCAAGCCGAAACTCCGCCCTCTGGGGCCGGCTGGCTCAGTGGCCGGCTGCCAGAGGTTGGGTAACCCAATACTACGGCGCTCCGGGTGGCCGGTTCCTGGCAGCCGCCCTCCAGAGAGGGCGGCAACAGGCAGGCGGCCGCCCCACGGCCGCAGCATGGACGAGCCTCCTTTGAGAGTACAAGATGGAGCATGGCTACAGTAAGGCGCGTCGCCTCCCATACTCAGGACGAGCATGGCTACAGTGCTCCGTACAGACGGAGATCTCCGCACGGCTGGGCACTGTGCCATGTCTCCTTTGACGTCGCTCCGGGCAGGTGGAGTCCTGTTCCTCATGACGGCCTATCGGTACGGCCTACCAGAGGCGGGCCTTACCAGGCAGTGACTTCAAGGAAGGCAGCAGAAGCTCGACCAAGCGGGTTCAAAAGGAGCCGGCCTCCAGCAGGCGGCCGTTCCTTATCCCGTGGCATGCATGCCATTAAGCTGATAAGACCAGATGTGGCTACAGTAGCCCACCGCCAGGCGGCGGGACTGTAGCCACGCAAAGGTGACCAAGGCATCGTCACCAATGACATGGCTACAGTAGGCAGCCACCAACCAGTCGGCGGGGCCCAACCATGCGGCGGGTCCCAGCGGTCGGCGGAGAGGCCGGAGGCTGGAGACACTGACAGCCGGGCCCAACAGCTGGCCGAATTACCATTGTACCCCTGGGGGGTAGGCCATATATAAACCCCCCAGGCCACCCATGCAAAGGGTTCGACCACATTAGCACTAGCCACACCTTAGAGCAGGAAGAGAGCTGAGCCTTGCCTCATCCTGCCTCTAACACACAGCTCGAGGAGCACCTTTTTATCACTTGTGCCTTAGTGATCATGCGGAGACCCCGCAGAGCAGGACTAGGGGTGTTATATCCTAGGAGAGCCCCGAACCTGGGTAAAGTCTGCCGGCGTTCGCGTCTACGCCTTGTCCCGCTTCCAGGCACCGGCGACGTTCTACTCGCTCCCATGATAAGCCATCCTTTGGCATATGCCGCACCCAACCCCCGACATTTGGCGCCCACCGTGGGGCGAGGTGCACCGTCTCCCGGAGGTCTCCTCTGGACGGGAACCCTGTTCCTTCCTGGCGAGCGAAGCCAGCCCAGCACACCCGACGGCGTGAGCCTCGACGCGCTGCATGGCGCGGAGATCGCCTGCGTGGCGAGTTGCCTTGCTGACCTTGTCGGCGAGATCGACCTCTCCGACGAGCCGGCCTCCCACGCCGGCACAAGCTGCCCCGAAGCCGCCTCGTCAGCCTCCTCGACCAGCTCCATGTCGCCAGCGAGTCCGCTATGGACCTGGAGTCCGTCGGCTCGACCGATCTGATGATCGTCGACTCTGACACGGCGTCGCTTGACGCGTTTCCCACCAACGTGGTGGTCTACGACGAGCCGCCTCCTCGCGAGTACAGCGGCGGGAGCACCGTCACAGAGGTGCTCGTCATTAACAGCGAGGAGCACTCGGACAGGCGTGCTCAAGATTCCCTTGATGCCACACTGCGCGACCTCTCGTCGCCTATTCCTGAGGGCGCGGATGCTGAGGTACTGGAGGCACGCCGCCTTCAGATTATCGAGAGTGGTGGCCGCCTGGCCAGCATGCGCTGGCTGTCAGACGCCTATCGGCGCGAAATGGACCGGGCCATAGGCGGCACGCCGGCTCCTGGGGGGCCTAGCCGCCTCGGCACGGTTCGGCAGCATTGCGCGGCCGTTGCCACCATGTTCGGGGTAGAGCGCCCCGTCTACGCCACGCCTGAAGAGAACATCCGGGCCGCCCAAGCGGTAATGGATGAGTTGAACAAGTACGATGGCGACGAGCTCCGCCACGTGACCAAGCGAGTCCAACAGCTTCTGGACGCGGCAGCAGCGCAGCACGAGGCCGCCTGCCGCGCTGAAGACCCAGCCGGATGAGACAACAAGACGCCCCCACGCCGAGATCATGGGGCGACCTCCCGGACACCGACTGGTGGCGCCCATGGAGGAAAGGGCAATGAGCCAGCTGCCAGCCGTAGTCGGACACGCATCTCCATCGAGCGGGATGAGGAAGGCTGCCCTTGTGTAGTAGAGCGGCGAGGCGACCTGCCGCCTCCCCCGCCTCGTGGAGCAAGATACCCCACTCCGCCTCCTGTCACGCACCCGACACTCGGTGACCGCCTTGGCCACTGAGAGGGAGTCGGGGAGAATGAAGCTCGCTGCCGGATCGATCGCCTCAACAGATCCCTGGTGCTTCAAGAGGAAGACGCGCTGGACCCTCCCTGCTTCGGCCCCCGAATCCGCGACGAGCCCTTCCCCAAAAGGTTCACCCTTCCGCGAGACACGCCCAAATACACCGGCTCTGTGAAGCCGGAGGACTGGCTGGTCGACTACACCATAGCCGTCAGCATAGCAAACGACAACAAGCACGTTGCCGTGAAGTACGTCCCGCTCATGCTTCAAGGCACTGCACGGACGTGGCTCAACAGCCTGAAGCCCCGCAGCATCAACAGCTGGGTTGATTTCACCGAGGCCTTCATCCGCAACTTCACCAGCACTTACAAGCGGGCCCCCAAGCCCTGGCAGCTCTCCCTATGCGTCCAAGGGCCCACCAAGTACACTCGTGACTACCTCACGCGCTGGACCGAGCTGCACAATTCCTGCGAGGGCGTGCACGATGTGCAGGCAGTCGAGTACTTTACTGCTGGGTGCCGAGAGGGCACCCTCCTCAAGCACCGCCTCCTCTACGACGAGCCCGAGACCCTTGATGAGCTGCTGGTCATTGCCGACAAGCACGCCACGGCCGACTCCTCCATGAAGGCGGAAATCATGGTTGACGCATTTGGGAAGGTGGCACCCCAGGCACCCCGGACTCCGGCTAGTGACACCAGTCGGCGACAGCAGCCAGGAGACAACAAACGAAAGGCCACTCAGCCGGCTTCCACAAGCCGGCACGTGGCGACGGTTGAGGATCAGCAGCCAGAAGGGTAGCCGGCCCCCAAGCGGCAGAAGGGCGGCAAGTCCAACTGGTTGCCCGCCTTCTCTTACGAGCAAACTTTAGATGCACCCTGCAAGTTCCATAGCGGAGCGAAGACCTCCAACCGTACCACTCGGAAGTGTCACTGGCTCACCAGGATCGCCAAGGGAGATGGACTCCTGCCTCCTCCGCCAGCTGGACCGCCGCCTCCTCAGCCCCAGCAGCCGGTGGCCCAACCAGTCGGCGCCATCCAAGATGAGTACCCTAAGGAACACGGAGCTTATGTTGTGTTCACCAGCATGGTCGATGACAGACGTAGCAGACGGCAACAACAACAAGAAGTGCAAGCAGTGGCCTCCAACACCCCAGAGTTCATGCATTGGTCCGAGAAGCCCATCAGTTGGAGCAGGATCGACCACCCGGAAGTGATGCCTTCCCCTGGTTCGTACGCCCTGGTCCTAGAAGCGACCCTTGCAACGGAGAGACGAGCAGCCCGTTTCTCCAGAGTCTTGATAGATGGCGGCAGCAGCATCAAAATCCTGTATCGTGATACGATGGAGAAGTTGGGAATCAAACAGAAGCAACTCGCCCCTAGTCGAACTATATTCCATGGCATAGTCCCTGGCCTTTCCTGCTCACCAATCGGCAAGACACAGATTGATGTCCTCTTCAGAGACAAGAATCACTTTGGCCGAGAGCCAGCTTGGTTTGAAGTGGTGGACCTTCAGAGCCCCTACCATGCATTGCTAGGCCGGCCTGCTCTAGCCAAATTCATGGTGGTCCCCACTACGCCTACCTCAAGATGAAGATGCCTAGTACCAAGGGGATCCTGACAGTAGTCAGAGACTACAAGGAGTCGGTCGCTTGTGCCGCAGATAGCAGCCGGCTGGCCGAGACCCACGTGATTGCAGCCGAGAAGAACCTCCTTGACCGGGTGGTGGCGTTGGCAGGCAAGAAGCCGGAAGTGCCACCCACGCCCAGGAGTCGGAAGCTGAGGGCTCGTTCAAGCCGGCCAAAGAAACAATGAAAATACCCTTGGACCTAGAGCACCCGGAGAGGCACGCTGTCATAGGCACAGGCTTTGACAGCAAATAGGAAGGCGAGCTTGTCGATTTCCTCTGTGAGAATCGGGACATCTTCGCATGGTCCCCCAAGGACATACCGGGTGTTCCGACGGATTTTGCCGAGCACAAGCTACATGTCCGACCTGACGCCAAGCCGGTCAGGCAGCCCTTGCGCCGCCTGTCAGAAGAGAAGAAAAGAGTTGTTGGAGAAGAGATAGCCCGACTCCTGGCAGCCGGATTCATCATGGAAGTATTCTTCCCAGAGTGGCTGGCCAACCCAGTTTTAGTATTGAAGAAGAACAAGCAGTGGCGCATGTGCATTGACTACACCAGCCTCAACAAAGCCTGTCCCAAAGATCCCTTTGCTCTACCGAGGATTGATCAAGTGATCGACTCTACAGCCGGATGCGAGCTGTTGAGTTTCTTGGATGCATACTCTGGATATCGCCAGATAAAGCTGAACCCGGCCGACAGGCTGAAGACCGCCTTCATCACGCCATTTGGAGCCTTCTGCTACCTGACCATGACGTTCGTCTTGAGAAACGCTGGCGCCACGTTTCAGCGTTGCATGAAGAAGTGCCTCCTCAAGCAACTCGGCAGAAACACCCATGTATATGTGGATGATGTGGTGGTGAAGACGGAGAAGCATGGCACTCTGCTGGAGGACCTCAAGGAGGCCTTCGAAAACCTGCGCCGATTCCAGATTAAGCTCAACCTAGAGAAATGTGTCTTTGGAGTACCAGCCGGCCAGCTTATTGGTTTCCTGGTCTCAGAGCGCGGCATAGAGTGCAACCCTGTGAAGATCAAGGAAATTGAGATGATGAAGGTGCCCACCCGACTGCTGGACGTGCAGAAGTTCACCAGCTGCCTGGCATCAGTCAGCCGCTTCATCAGTCGGCTGGGCGAGAAGGCCCTTCCCCTGTACCAACTCATGAAGAAGACCACTTTTTTCGAGTGGAACAACAAGGCGGATGAAGCATTTCTCCAACTCAAGAAGATGTTGGCAACCCCGCCTGTCCGGGCAGCTCCGACTGAGAAGGAGCCCATGCTCCTCTACATTGCAGCCACCAGTCGAGTTGTCAGCATAGTCATGGTAGTAGAGGGCAAGGAGAAGGACAAAGCATTGCCAGTCCAGAGACCGGTGTATTACTTGAGAAAAGTATTGTCCGCCTCCAAGCAAAACTACCCCCACTACCAGAAGATGTGTTACGGCGTACACTTTGCTGCCAAGAAGTTGAAGCCTTACTTCCAAGAGCACCCCATAACTGTCGTCTGCACAGCCCCGCTGGATGAGATCATTGGAAGCCGGGATGCCTCAGGCCAGGTGGCCAAATGGGCTATTGATCTGGTCCCTTACACCATCTATTACCAGCCTCGCACCACCATCAAGTCACAAGTGTTGGCCGACTTCCTCGTCGACTAGGCCGAAACCCAGTATTTTCCGCCTGCGCCAGACTCCACTCACTGGCGGATGCATTTCGATGGTTCAAAAATGCGCACTGGTCTGGGAGCTGGCGTCATCGTCACCTCTCCCAAAGGCGACAAGCTTAAATATGTGCTGCAAGTCCACTTCGCCGCCTCCAACAACGTAGCAGAATATGAGGCACTCATACACGGGCTCCGGCTTGCCAAGGAACTCGGCATTCGCCGGATCCTGTGTTATGGTGACTCCGACTTGGTGGTCCAGCAGTCTTCAGGCGACTGGGACGCCAAGGATGCAAACATGGCAAGCTACCGTTTTCTGGTGCAGCAACTCAGCGGATACTTTGATGGGTGCGAGTTCCTTCACATGCCAAGGAATGACAACGAGCAAGCAGATGCCTTGGCACGGATTGGCTCCACCCGACAAGCAATACCGGCCGGCGTCGCCCTACGCCGCCTTCTGAAGCCGTCTGTCAAGCCGTCTCCTGATTCAGACTCCATCTTTGTGCCCCCCCCCCCCGAAGCAGTCGGATCCAACTTGGTGGTTCCAAAGGCCGGCACGAGAGTTTTGACAGGCATGCCGGGGACTGCTACGGCCGTGACCAACCTAGGGACTTCAGGACCCGGCCTGGGGACTTCGGAGCCCGGACCGGGGACTGCACCAGTCAGCCCAGGGACTTCATCAGCGCAACAGGCGGAAGCTGCCGCCAACCCACCGCCTTCCGGACCAATTGCCCTCGTGCAAGTCGCAGAGGTTGCAGTCGAAGAAATTGCAGTGCCATCATGGGCCCAGCCGATCCTCAAGTTCCTGGTGAATAAAGAGCTGCCAACAGATGAAATCTTAGCTCGACAAGTACAGAGGCGAGCTGCCGCCTACACCATAGTCAACAAAGAGCTAGTACGACGAAGCGTCACAGGAGTCTACCAGTGATGCGTGGAGTCGGACCAAGGCCAAGCAATACTCAGAGATATCCACCAGGGTGAGTGCGGCCACCACGCGGCTTCAAGAGCACTGGTGGCCAAAGCCTTCCGCCACGGTTTCTTCTGGCCGACCGCCATGGAAGAGGCCAAAGAGCTGGTCAAGAAATGTCAAGGGTGCCATCGATTCCGTTCCAAAGCCACACCAGCAGGCTTCCGCACTCAAGACCATTCCCATAGCCTGGCCCTTTGCCGTATGGGGATTGGATATGGTGGGACCATTCAAGACGGCCCGTGGTGGCATGACCACTTGCTAGTTGCGGTGGACAAGTTCACCAAGTGGATAGAGGCAAAACCAATCAAGAAGTTGAATGGGCCGACTGCCGTGACCTTCATCGCCGACATCACCACACGGTACGGCATCCCACACAGCATCATCACCGACAACGGCACCAACTTCGCCAAGGGAGCCTTGGCTCGTTTCTGTGCGACACAGGGCATCCGCCTGGACCTAGCGTCCTTTGCCCATCCACAGTCAAATGGCCAGGTGGAACGCGCAAACGGCCTCATTTTGTCCGGCCTCAAGCCCCGACTGGTCGAGCCTCTGGAGCGCTCGGTCGGCTGCTGGCTCGACGAGATGCCGGCCGTCCTCTGGAGCCTGCGCACGACCCCAAAGAAATCAACGGGCTTCACGCCCTTCTTCCTCGTCTACGGTGCCGAAGCCGTCATCCCGACGGATATTGAATTCAACTCCCCAAGAGTCACCATGTACACCGAGGCGGACGCCAAGGAAGCGCGAGAAGACGGCGTCGACTTGCTGGAAGAAGGCCGGCTGTTGGCACTCAGCCGGTCGGCCATCTACCAGCAGAGTCTATGCCGATATTACAACCGCAAGGGGAAGCCAAGGTCCTTCCTGGAGGGAGACCTTGTGCTCCGTCTGATCCAGCGAACAGCCGGACAGCAGAAGCTCTCGGCACCCTGGGAAGGCCCTTTCACCTTCAGTAAGGTGCTAGGCAATGATGCCTACTATCTGCTTGATGCGCAGAAGCCCAATGCGCGCAAGAGAGATGATTCAGGCAAATAAACGCGGAGGCCGTGGAATGCAAACCTCCTTCGAATGTTTTACAGTTGAAAGCAGTATGTATCATGCTACCTTTTGTACTATGTATAAAGACTCCGGGTCCCCCAAGAAGAGCTCGGGGACTGCCCTCTTTTTATCTATATGATAAGTGTCATGCCTATGAGAATGTATACTCTATTTTTCTTTCGCCTGGCACCGGGTTCGACCAGTCGGCCCGAAGCCTCGCCGCCTTCTACAATATGCCGCCTCCTGCAACTGGACAAGTAGTGTGTCGGCACCAAAGCTTCCTTTGTCAGAAGCCGCAGCTCACAGAGCGGCTGCATGGCAGGCAAAGGTTGCAAAGAGGTGCCTCGCACGAAAAAATGACTAAGGAGGAAAACGCATATGGTAGCAAGCGGCCTCTCACCTTGTCGTCTGGCTGCTTGGCGGCCAGATGGCTGGCCTCCACCTCACTACCCAAAACTCCGAATGGCTAAGTCCTAGCCCCCTTCACAAATGGCTAGAAAGCTCAAACCAGCCACGATTCGCAGAGCGGCCGTCTGGCTTGAAGGCAAAGCCAAAGGGACGGCGGCAAAGGAAAAAACTCCAAGGAGAAAAAGGAAAAAAAGGTTGGAGGTCGGCACAGCAAGCATGAGCAATTATAAAGTATTTACATAGATAAAGGCCTCTGGCCAGCATTCAAACAAAGTTTGATATACACCCCGCGGGTGGAATTGCGCGAATTTAACAAAGTATTCAGGGCACAGACAGAAAGTAGGTAAAAAAGCCTAAGGAGCAGCAGAAGGCTCCGGCTGGGTGGCGCCGGTTGGCGCAGCAGAGGACTCCGGCTGGGCGGTACCGGATGGTGCAGCAGAAGGATCTGGCTGGACGGTGCCGGATGGCATGGCCAAGGGCTCCGGCTGAACGCTGGGGTCGGCTGCACCATCGGGCGCGGCAGGCGGCTCCGTCTGGGCAGAGGGGTCGCCGGCAGCAGGCGGGGCGTTGGAGTGCGGGAGGACGCAGTCGGTGGCATCCGTCGGAGGAACGGGCGGCAGGTCAGCCCTCACTTGAGCGCCTCCAGTAGCAGGCGGCGCCTCGGTGCGTGGCTCGTTGCTTGAGGCTCGGTCAGGTTGGTGCTGACCGTCCGCCCCGACCTCCGGCATGTCGACGTCGCTCACGTCTTCTTCCTCCTCCTCCTCCTCCTCTTCCTCGTCCCCGTCCTCCCCTTCGTCGCTGGAGCCGATGACTTCAGCAGAATCCTTGCTGCCCGCCGGGTTTGGCCTGAGCCACTCGTGCGGAGCTTCGCCGCCTTCCTCGACCACCTCCGGCACGAAGACGTTAGTGTCGGTGAAGTCGGCGATCGCCGCCGCCCTGTTGACGAGCTCGGTTTCCACCGCCGCCAGCTCCTCCTGCGCCTCTAGCCGGAACGTGGCTAACTGGGCTAGATCTAGCTCAGGGTACCACGCCTTGACGAATTCTAAGGCCCGGCGCGCTCCTGCCCAGGCTGCTGAGCCTTTCTAGGCCTCCAAGCGTCCGGCCGCCACCCCCAGCCAGTCGGCAGTCCGACTTCGGGTACGCGGAGCCGGCAGGCCCGGCCAGAGGGCGGAGACCGCCTAGGCTCCGGCGCGCTGGAGGCGGCGCAACAGGCGGTGGGCAGGCCGAAGTCGGGCTTGAATGCTGAGGACCTGTTCGCCAAGAGTCCGCGGGGCATCCGCGGTAATCTGCATGCCTCCCGCTCTTTGCTCCTCACACTAGGCCTCGATCATCTGGATCGCGGCTACGGTATAGCCTGGGAAGAAGTTTGCACAGGCAGAAGAAGAAAAAAGGACAAGACCATAAGCAGGGGCCGGCTGCTCAAAGCAAGAAATCAGGGGAGCAGAGCTTACCATCAACCAAGTCCTCAATGCTGCTGAAGCAAGCCGTCACCTGGGCCTCTCTGTCGGCCCAGGCGGAGCGTTCAAGCTCGAACTCAGCGAGGAGGCTGGTCTCCGCCGTCTCCGCCTTCTGCTGGGCCGCCTTGAGGGCTTCCGCCTGTTCGGCAAGTTGAGTGACCAAGCGATCCCGCTCCTCCGCCAGCTTGCCGCACTCCGCCTCCTTGCCACGAAGGGCGGTCTGGGCCTCGCCCAGCTGCTGCTACAAGGCGACAATAGCCTCTGAAGAAAGAAAGAAGAGAAGGAGGCATCAGTCATGCATAAAAAACGAAGGAAAGAACTGATCAAGGAGATTCGGCCCGACTGCTCAGCAGTCGGCCCAAACCTCGGGGACTACAGCCCGCGGGCGCGCTGGCGCGCCCCCACGGAAAGGAAATAGCCGACAAGGGAAAAGGAGCAACTAAGGAGATTCAGCCCGACTGCTCAGCAGTCGGCCCGAACCTCGGGGACTATAGCCCGCGGGTGTGCCAGCGCGCCCCCGCGAAGAAAGAAGAAGGAGACTCACGCCGGCTTTCGGCAAGATGGGCCGTCTGCGCCTCTAGCTCCCGAACCTTGGAGTTATAGGCGGTCGCACGAAGGTTGTGGTAGTCCTGCAGAAGAAACATCGAAATAAAGTCAGCAATCGACAATCACAAGTTGAAGTTTCGACCCGCCTGCTCAGTAGCCGGCCCGGAACTTGGGCACTACACCCAGTGGGTGCGCTTGCACGTCCCCATGAGAGAAGCAAAGAAGAGCATTCGGAGAAGAAACTAAAGGACGACTTACCCGGATGGCGGTGCGCGACTCCAGGTAGGCCTCGTTGCAGCGCTTGAGTGCCACTGCCTCCACCCGGAGCTTGTCCTGGACGTCAAGTGATGCCTCCTTCAGGGTGCCAGTTCCACCTCCGTGTACCCAGCCTACGGGCGCGGCACTGGTCGCCTCGGTGTCAAGGGCGGACGAGCTCGAGGCGCCGATCTCCTGCAGCTGCGGCGCCGAGGCCGCCTTCTCCAGATAGCGGCGCGTGGGAATGTGGACCGCGGGAACTAGGACCGTTGCCACTGGAGTCCTGACCGGTGGCACCGGCGGCGCCACTGGCTGTTCGCCCTGCGGCTCGCTGGCTGGCAGAGGCGGCGGAGGGGGCTGATGCACGAAGACGTCCAGCATGGCCACGTCACTGCCCCACTGCTCTCGGATCGGGTGGTCGCCGCCGGCTCCCCATGCCGTTGCCTCGAAGTCGGGCGGAGGCGGTGCGGTATCCAGAGGGGTCACAAGTATAGGCTCTTGGCGGCGGCCGGCCTCCGCAAGCCGTTCCTTCTCCGCGGCCAGGGCCTCCGCCTGCGCCAGCGCCCTCTTAGCTGACGCAGCAGACAAGTCCACCTGCTCCTTTGCCATGCGGTCGGCCTCCGCCTCCTCACGCGCCTCCCACGCGTTCCGCTCTGTCCCCTCCCGGAGGTCGGCGGCCGGGTCCATGCGCCGGTTGGTTCAAGAGGTCGCTGCCGACCTGAGGACCGAGCCGGCGCCCGACTTCTCAAGGGTCAGCGGGGCCCTGAAAAAAGAAGACAAGTCAGGAAACTTCCACGACAGATTGATAAAGAACAAGGAGCAGGGGGATGATGCTTACGCCGACACCATGACTGGCACTTTTGGCTGCCTCTGGTACTGGGCCACCTTGGCCGCGGTCTCTCTCCGCCTGGTCGCCGCGGCCGGATTCTTGGGCTTCTTCGGGGCACTGCCGAATAGGGTCGAGCCCTGTTTCCATTTGCGCTTGCCGCCTGGGGCGGGCGGCCCAGAAGAGGGGCCGGAGATGGTGGTGGCAGAGCTCCGGGCGGGGCGCGGCTCCTCGTCGTCTTCATCATCATCAGGCCAAGCCTCCATGCCGTCGCCTCCCTCGGAGCCGCCTGCTTCGCTGCCGCCATCCGCTCTGCCTCCGCCGCCTGTCGCGTCGTCGACGAGGGCGGCTGCCCCCAAGTCGGGGTCATCCACATCGCTCTCCGCCCTGTCCGCCTGGAGGTTATCACCCGGCCCCAGGAGGGCGGCCATCTCCTCAGACATATAGATCTGCAGCCAAGAAGAAGTCAAGTCTCGAAGGGCGGCGCCACGGCGAGAGACGAAGCAGAAGAGAGTGGCTCAAAAGACAAAGACAAGAAACTTACCGCATGGGGCGGGTTGTGGCGCGAGTACGGCCGCTTCCCGTACCGCCATTCCCTCTCCGACATCTTGAGGTCGGAGATCTCGTTCACTATCCGCGAGACTTCGGCAGGCGGCATTCCCTTCGTGCACAGCCGACATGGATTGCGGTGTCCGCCCATCCGGAAGATTGGATGAGGGCAGCTCTGGAGCGGGAGGATCCGGCGCTCAACGAAGGCGACGAGGAGGTCGGAGGCCACGAGGCCCTCCGACTCCTGGAGCACCCGGAGTCGGCCGATGGCGGCGGCCGCGTCCACTGACACCCGTTTCGGCTTGTACCCCCAGGTGGGCCGAGCCTCGGTAGGCGGGCCGGCCTCGTAGGCCGGCAGGTTGAGGAAGTCGGCAGCCGGGTCCACATTCTCGACGTAGAAGTAGGACTGCTGCCACATCTTCACGAACTGCGCCAACTTGATGGTGGGGAAGGTGTTCTGCTTCGCCGGTCGGCGCACAGCAGCGTAGCCACCGCACTGAGCCGCCGTCTCCCTGGTGGAGGTGCCGAGCTTCCCATAAAAGAATGCTGCCCACAACTCGATGGTGGGGAGGATGCCGAGGTAGCCCTCGCATGCCGTGACGAAGGCAGAGAGCAGGGTCACGGCATTGGGTGTGAGATGGTGGGGTTGGAGGTTGTAGAAGTCGAGGAAGGTGCGGAAGAAGTTGGTCGCTGGGAGGCCGAAGTCCCGCAGGAAATGTGAGCGGAAGATGACCTGCTCGCCTTCCTGCGGCGCCGGCCTGATCTCCGTCTCCGGCGGTACCCGCGCCTTGACAAAGGCCGCGCTGGGCATCCGCGAAGGAAGGTGATGTGGTCGTCGATCACCGTCGACCCATCCCAATCGCCTATGTCCTCGGCTGGCGGCACAAAGGGGAGAAACGCGTCGGCGATGAGCAACAACGAGAAGCTACGGCAGCGCTACGGCAGCAGCGGCGGGCGTTGAGGAAGAAGAAGAGGAGTGGGAGGGAGCGCCGGAACTTTGCCGCACCTCCCTCCCCTCCCTACTTATAGCGCCGGGGCTACGAAGCCGAGGGGGCGGGATGTGGGGTCGTGGGATTTACTACGCCCACATCCCCATGATCCCCCCGTCCTCCGCACGCATTTACCCCGCCGTGAATAGTCGTGGGATGGCATGGTAGTGGCAGGCCCGGCCCGATGTCACGTCCCATCCAGAGCGTGGGATGGCAGGCTTGCCAGGCTGACGCGCGCCACGTGGCGCGTCTGTGGCGGGCGGCTGCCTGGGAAGCTTAACAGGCACGCCACCTGTTTCCCGCCTTAACATTCAAAATCAACCGCATGACTCCGCCTGGTGGAGGCCGGCTGGACCAGTCGGTTGGCCGCCAGGCGGACCGACATTTTTCCCAGAGCTCAGGGAGGGGAGAAGCCGCCGAGATCTCGCGGCCCCTCAACCACGACGCATCACCGGCTTCGGGGACTACTGTCGAAGTAATGGGCCACGTGTAGGCTTACCCCAAGTCCCAAGATTTGCCAAGACTTTGGTCCAGCTCCGCCTAGCCGAGCCCCAAGACGAAACTCCACCCTCTGGGGCCGGCTGGCCCAGTGGCCGGCTGCCAGAGGGCGGGTAACCCAAGACTACGGCGCTCCGGGCGGCCGGTTCCTGGCAGTCGCCCTCCAGAGAGGGCGGCAACAGGCAGGCGGCCGCCCCACGGCCGCAGCATGGCCGAGCCTCCTTTGAGAGTACAAGATGGAGCATGGCTATAGTAAGGCGCGTCGCCTCCCATACTCAGGACGAGCATGGCTACAGTGCTCCGTACAGATGGAGATGTCCGCACCGCGGAGCACTGTGCCATGTCTCCTCTGACGTTGCTCCGGGCAGGCGGAGTCCTGTTCCCCACGACGGCCTGTCGGTACGGCCTGCTAGAGGCGGGCCCTACCAGGCAATGACTTCAAGGAAGGCGGCAGAAGCTCGACCAAGCGGGTTCAAAAGGAGCCGGCCTCCAGCAGGCGGCCGACCCTTATCCCGAGGCATGCATGCCATTAAGCTGATAAGACCAGATGTGGCTACAGTAGCCCCCCGCCAGGCGGCGGGACTGTAGCCACGCAAAGGTGACCAAGCCCTCGTCACCAACGACATGGCTATAGTGGGCAGCTACCAACCAGTCGGCGGGGCCCCACCAGGCGGCGGGTCCCAGCGGTCGGCGGAGAGGCCGAAGGCTGGAGACACTGACAGTCGGGCCCAGCAGCCGGCCGGATTACCATTGTACCCCTAGGGGGTAGGCCTATATAAACCCCCCAGGCCACCCATGCAAAGGGTTCGACCCCATTAGCACTAGCCACCCCTTAGAGCAGGAAGAGAGCTGAGCCTTGCCTCATCCTGCCTTTAACACACAGCTCGAGGAGCACCTTTGTATCACTTGTGCCTTAGTGATCATGCGGAGACCCTGCAGAGCAGGACTAGCGGTGTTATCTCCTAGGAGAGCCCCGAACCTGGGTAAAGTCCGCCGGCGTTCGTGTCTACGCCTTATCCCGCTTCCAGGCACCGGCGACGTTCTACTCGCTCCCACCATGATAAGCCATCCTTTGGCATATGTCGCACCCAAACCCCGACAGTCTTCTTGCTTTCACTTCATTGAATACTTGACTATGGCTTGTCTAGTGTAGTCTACCTCCACTACATACAAATAGTGTCGCTTCTATTGTTTGTCTTCGAAACTCCCATGTTTTGAAGACTTTCATAAAAATCACCTATTCACCCCCCTCGAGTCCATAACTAGCCCTTTCAATTGGTATCAGAGCAAGGTACTCCCTTGTTCTGTGTGATTCGGTTTAACCACCTGGAGTTTTAGCTATGTCGAATACATGGATAATCAAAGTCTCCACTGCGTGCCCCATCTTCGATGACACTGAATATCCCTACTGGAAGAATAGGATGCGCATACATATTGAAGCCATTGATGTCGATCTATGGTATGTCGTCAAAAACCGCGTTCCCAAGACTGGTGAAGGTGTCACCCCTGCTGACGTCAAGAAGTTCATTCAACCAGGCTCTACCGCCAAGAACATCATCTATGGTCATCTGACCAAAGGACAGTATGGTCGTGTGAGTGCTCTGGAAACATCGAAGCTAGTCTGGGACTGGCTCTCCAAGGTCAATGAAGGTGTCTCAACTCAGCGAGATCAACAGATCAGTACTCTCCGCAACCTCTTCAACCGCTTCAAGAGACACAATAATGAGAATGTCGAGCTCACATTTGATCGCCTCACTAATATCACAAATGAGCTCCAAGCACTCGGCACCAGTGAGATTACGAAGCATGAAATAGTGAAGACACTACTGAGATCTCTTCATAGCTCATTTGACACCTTAGCCCTGATGATACAAGAATGGCCTGACTTAAAGTCTCTCGATCCGTCTGACATACTTGAGAGGCTCAACACACACGAGTACCAGTTATCTAAGAAACGAGATATCTATGGCCCCAACTATGGCCGAACTCGGCTTTGAAGGTAAAGGCTGCTGCTTCCTCATCTGAAGAAGAATCTGACTGCGGTTCTGGTGATCCTGAAGACATTGGAAAGGAGCTTGCTATGCTTTTGAAGAAGTTCCAGAAATTCACCAAGAAGAAAGGCTTCAAAAAGTCTTCACCAGCTCAAGGAATGACGAAGCTTCTGCCTATGACCACAAGAAGAGAACCTGCCACAAGTGCTAGAAACCTAGTCACTACATCTCTGAGTGTCCATAGTGGGACAATGAGAAGAAGAAGAAGAAGAGAAAAGAATATGACTCTGATGACAAGAAGAAGAAGAAATCCTCAAAGTCTTCTTCCAAGTCGTCTTCCAAGTCTTCATCACACAAGAAGAGCTCATCTGGCAAGGCTCACGCTTTTGTTGGCAAGGAATGGATTCAGAGGAGGAGTCTGCTTCTGAGGAGGCGGAGGTGGAGTCTGAGGAGGAGTCTGACTCTGGTGTTGTGAGTCTAGCTCTAGCTATAGCCTACGTCGCCAAGTCCATCTTCAAAACTGAAGACAATGGGTCCATCACCAACGCTAATGATAATGACAAGGACGACTCGCCTCCCACCTACTGCTTAATGGCACATGGTGCCAAGGTAAAATCACGCGATGCTTACTTTCAAACATCAAGTGAAGATGACTCTGATGGTGAATCCAAACCTAGTTACAAAACACTTGCTAAAATTGCAACTGAACAACAGAAAGCTATGGAACATACTCAAAAACTGTTAGACAAAAGCGATGACCTGTTGGACGCGGAAATGACCAAGTCTCGGTCCTTAATGGAAGACATCAAAAATCTTCATGTTAAGTACCAGGAACTTGAAGGTCGACATGAATTGCTCTCAACTTCTCATGAAAAGCTTTCCTATGATTATCTTCAAAGGAAGTAGGAACTTGAGAAATTGAGATCGGCTCATGAAGACCTTCAAAAGGAGAACGAGTCACTTCGTGCTCAACAGATCAGTCCCGCTCAGGAAGGATTTGAACCACCATGTATAAAATGCATTGAGCGTGATAACGATGCCTCTGTTGCTGAATGTTCTACTACTACTACTGTTGCAATATCTTCAACTGCTGATGTGGTAACTAACCCCTATGCTGAGGATACCACTACTATTGCTGATGAGAATGCCAGGTTGAAGACATTGCTTGAGACAGGGATGTACAAAAGTCTCAAAGGGCATCATACATTATGTGATGTCCTCAAAAAGCAGATTCTGAACCAAAACCTTAGGAAAGAGGGTGTTGGGTTCGAGAGGATAATGAATGTTGATGGGTCGTACTGGAATAGCCTGAGCAGTACCCCGAAACCACATGGGTTGCTGCAAAGGAACCTTCAGTAGATCAATCCACCTTATCTGGTTTCACTTGTGCTAACCCCAATATCATTGATGAATCCTTTGATGCAAACAATAAATTGTTTAAGAATCAGAATGGTGAAGTGTTTGCCAGTTATATTGGTACTAACTGCAGGAATGGGCCACCTATGAAGAAGATATGGGTACCCAAAAGCTGTCTTGAGAATCTTCCAGTTAATGTCATCATGACACCACCTATGAAGAAGCCAAACCCCATATCAAAGGCTTCATATGGTCCTAAAGCTTCATACAGACCGAGGACTCATCTGAGTCACCCTAACGTCAATGTTTTGCAGGGAAATCACACTCAGACCCATGAATATGAGTGTGTTTCCTCAAACCGCTATGTTCATAGAACTAAGAACTTTTCTGCTTATTCCTATGAGTATTATTCACCTCCTGCAAGGCTATTTACTAGGACCCCAAAGCCGAAGTTATCAGATGCTGCACTTAGACTCATTGCTTCTAAGCCACCCCTGAAAATGTGGGTGGTTAAGAGAACTTAACTCTCTTTTGCAGGGAAAGGTCTCCAGCCGAAAATCTAAGGCATCCAAAACTAATGATGGGGACCTTAAACATCTTGTGGGGCGCAAGATAATATGCCCAAATGGTCTTACTATGTACTTTGTTCCGGGATTCCTTGACAATCATCCTATCTATCCTAACCAAGATCTGAATTTCCATGTTCCACTTGTTCGTCAAATGTTTATGCTTCACAACTCGCTTGGTGAAGCATATCCCCCAAACTGCACTGTAGGCTATGAAACATCATGCTTCAGAATGGATTATGGATAGTGGATGCACTAACCACATGACTGGCGATCGAAGTCTTCTGATGGATTCAACGCTACGTCCATCAGACAAGAGTCACATCACATTTGCTGACACAGGTAAAAGCAAGGTATTGGGTCTAGGTAGAGTTGCAATATCAAGGGATCAGCACATGGATAAAGTGATGCTTGTTGAATCCCTTGGTTACAACTTAATGTCAGTCTCAATGCTTTGTGACTTAAACATGATTGTGCTATTTGGAAAGTATCGATTCCTTGTGCAAACGGAATCTGACAAGTCTCTAGTCTTTAAGGGTATCAGAAAGATGATCTGTATATGGTAGATTTCTCAGTAGGACCACAGATGGCCGTATGTCTTCTAGCAAAAGCTTCAGAGTGTTGGCTTTGGCATCGAAGGCTAGGACATGCTGGCATGAGGAACTTGTACACTCTTGAGAAGAAGAAGCATGTCGTGGGCATCGAAGGTGTCAAGTTCAAGAAGGATCATCTATGTGGCGCCTGCGAAGTTGGAAGGATGACCAGGCCCAAGCATCCCTCGAAGACAATCATGACTACATCTCAACCCTTCGAGCTGCTACACAGGGACTTATTTGGCCCCACTCACTGCTCTACTCTCAATGCTACTGCTTGCCTCTATGGCCTTGTCATTGTTGATGATTACTCTAGATATACTTGGGTGCATATAATCCTCTACAAGACTGAAGTGCAGGATGTCTTCAGACGGTTTCCAACCGTGCCATGACGAACTATGCCATCAAGATCAAGCACATCAGGAGCGACAACGACACTGAGTTCAAGAACACCGGCCTCAATCTTTATCTGGATACTTTGGGCATTACTCATGAGTTCTCTTCTCCTTACACACCTCAGCAGAATGGCATTGCGGAGCGCAAGAACGGAACTCTTATTGAGATGGCCCGAACGATGCTTGATGAGTACAAGACTCCACGGAAGTTCTGGCCTGAAGCCATTGACACTGCTTACCACATCATCAACCGTGTTTATCTTCACAAGATTCTGAAGAAAACATCCTATGGACTCCTAACTGGTAAGAAGCCAAATGTAAGCTACTTCAGAGTATTTGGTGCTAGCTGCTGGATCAAGGATCCACATCACACGTCAAAATTTGCACTGAAAGCACATGAAGGTTTTATGCTTGGTTACGGAAAGGATTCGCACTCCTACAGAGTCCTCAACCTCTTTCACTATAAAGTGGTTGAAACTGTGGATGTGTGGTTCGATGAGACTAACGGCTCGCAAAGAGAGCACCTGCCAAATGTGCTAGATGAAGTACCTCCAAGTGAATCAATCAAGCAAATGGGAATTGGAGAGATCATACCTTCTGAGAATCAGACTGAAGAAGAGCTTATCATTTCTACACCTAATCAACCTGAAGACAATGCTCAGCCTGAAGACAATCCCCCAGATGATGACATTGATCAGCAAGAGCAAAATCTTCATCCTGTTCATCCTCGTGTTGAAAATGAAGTTTAGATTGAGAAGATAATTGACAGCTTAAATGCACCTGGTCCACTCACTCATTCAAGAGCTACTCGAAGAGCAACACAACTAACCAATTTCTGTGGGCATTTTGCATTCATCTCAATCTAAGAACGCAAGAAAGTCGATGAAGCCTTCATGGAACCTGAATGGATTCAAGCTATGCAAGAAGAACTTCAACAGTTCGAGCTGAATAATGTGTGGGAATTGGTCAAGCGTCCTGATCCTCGGAAGCACAATATCATTGGCACCAAATGGATATACCGCAACAAGCAAGATGAGCATGGTCAAGTGTTCAAAAACAAGGCTCGTCTCGTTGCACAAGGTTACATTCAAGTGGAAGGATTGACTTTGATGAAACATTTGCTCCGGTGGCAAGGCTTGAAGCCATTCGCATACTGCTAGCCTATGCAAATCATCACAACATCCTTCTGTATCAAATGGATGTGAAGAGTGCTTTTCTCAATGGTAAGATAGAAGAAGAAGTATATGTCGCACAACCTCCTGGCTTTGAAGATCCAAAACATCTTGATATGGTATACAAGATCAACAAGGCACTATATGGCCTCAAACAAGCCCCTCGTGCTTGGTATGACACGCTCAAAGATTTCCTGAAGAGCAAAGGCTTCAAACCTGGTTCACTAGATCCTACACTCTTCACGAAGACATATGATGGTGAACTGTTTGTCACATCCCCAGTTCAGGCCTTGCTTGTCTTTCTTTATCATCCATGCATCATGTCTAAATTTATTGGAACTTGAAATAGGGATGCTTAAACCCTAGCACCAAATGAATTCAACTAGGGTCAAAATAAAATCTTTTCCATTGGACTCAAAATGCCCTCTAAAAATGTTCAACATTTCTGGTTTCAGGTGAAAGCATCTACCAAAAATGGTTTATATTTTTGCAGGACATATTGGGCTCTGAATTAAATCATACTCTATTTGCATTTGGGCATTTAAATGCTATAAAATATTTTAAATGCTCAAATAATCATAAACAAAAATGTTTACTGTTGGATATATTCTAAACAGTAGCCATGATTAGTTTCATGATTTTTGGATCTGTTTAAGTATTTTTAATAAAGCCACACAGTTACAGAAAAATAGAAAACAGAAAATAAAAGAGAACGAGGGAACTTACCTGGCTGCAGCCCACCTGGCAGCCAACCTGGCAGCCCACCTGGCAGACCCATGCCAGCCAGCTGCTTCGTCCACGCCAGGCAGGCACAGAGGTGACACCGACGAGCGTGAGCTCGCCACGGCGCCACCTGCTTGCCGCCCACGCCCGTGGACACCTGGGCAGGCTCCACGTTGCCGCCCCGACTCCGCAGACACCTCACACGCCCCCTACCTCTCTCCCTCGCTGAGGGAGTCCTAGACTAGGGGGTGTCCGGACAGCCGGACTATCATCGTCCGCCGGACTCCAAGACTACGAAGATACAAGATTGAAGACTCCGTCCCGTGTCCGGATGGAACTTTCCTTGGCGTGGAAGGCAAGCTTGGCGATACGGATATGTAGATCTCCTACCATTGTAACCGACTCTGTGTAACCCTAGCCCTCTCCGGTGTCTATATAAACCGGATGGCTTTAGTCCGTAGGACATAACCTCCATTACAACAATCATACCATAGGCTAGCTTCTAGGGTTTAGCCTCCTTGATCTCGTGGTAGATCCACTCTTGTAATACACATCATCAATATTAATCAAGCAGGACGTAGGGTTTTACCTCCATCAAGAGGGCCCGAACTTGGGTAAAACATCGTGTCCCTTGTCTCCTGTTACCATCCGCCTAGACGCACAGTTCGGGACCCCCTACCCGAGATCCGCCGGTTTTGACACCGACATTGGTGCTTTCATTGAGAGTTCCTCTATGCTGTCGCCAATAGGCTCGATGGCTTCTTCAATCAACAACAACGCCGTCCAGGGTGAGACTTTTTTCCCCGGACAGATCTTCGTATTCGGCGGCTTCGCACTGCGGGCTAATTCACTTGGCCATCTGGAGCAGATCGAAAGCTACGCCCCTGGCCATCAGGTCAGGTTAAGCCTAAACTTCACGGCCGACGTCCGCGGGGACTTGATCTTCGACGGACTCGAGCCACAGCCGAGCGTGCCGCGCTGTCACGATGGGCATGATTTAGCTCTGCCGCCGGATAGTGCCTTGGTGGCCGCACACGAATCTGCTCCGACCCTTAGTCCGTAGCCGATCACGCCGATCGAGGACCGGTGGCTGGACACCGCCTCGGGGGCTGCCACTTCCACGGCGATGGAGCCTAACACTAACCTCGTCCCCTGCAAGGCTCGTAACTCCGAGGTGCCGGACTACCTGCCGGACTCCAAACCTCCCGCGCCCCTGCCAATCGAATCTGATTGGGCGCCGGTCATGGAGTTCACCGCCACGGACATCTTCCAACACTCGCCCTTTGGCGACATCCTAAATTCGCTAAAACACCTCTCGCTATCCGGAGAGACCTGGCCGGACTATGGCCCGGATGGTTGGGATGCGGACGATGAAGAAATTCAGAGCCCACCCACCTCCCACTTTGTAGCCACTGTCGACGATCTAACCGACATGCTAGACTATGACTCCGAAGACATCGACGGTATGGACGACGATGCCGGAGACGACCAAGAACCAGCGCCTACAGGACACTGGAGGACCACCTCGTCATATGACATATACATGGTGGACACCCCAAAAGATGGGGACGGCGAAGAAGCAGCGGAGGCAGATTCCCTAAAGAAACAGCCCAAGCGCCAACGTCAGCGGCGCCGCTCTAAATCCCGCCACAGCAAGAATGGAGATTCCGGCACAGGCGATAACAACACCCCAGAAAGTGTCGAAGACAATCCCCTCCAGCAAGATTCAGCACAGGAGGATGCAGAAGCAAGCCCTCACGAAAGAGTGGCAGACGAAGAGGTCGAGGATGATAATTACATACCTCCCTCCGGAGACGAGGCAACCCTCAACGACGACGAATTCGTCGTGCCAGAGGATCCCGTCGAACAGGAGCGTTTTAAACGCAGGCTTATCGCCACGGAAAATAGCCTAAAGAAAAAGCAGCAGCAGCTTCAAGCTGATCAAGACCTGCTGGCCGATCGATGGACCGAGGTCCTCGCGGCCGAAGAGTATGAACTCGAACGCCCCTCCAAGAGTTACCCAAAACGCAAGTTGCTCCCCCGATTAGAGGAGGACGCATACATACCTTCATCACCAGCGCACAATACGGCCGACCGACCACCCCGTGGTCGCGACAGAGAGGCATCCAGGCCCTCCGCCAAGACCGTACCCCGACATTGCCCCAAAAGTACGAGGCCAAGTGGGAATGCGCCGGACTTGCGAGATATATTGGAGGAAAAATCAAGGCAATCCAGATCCATCGACGGATCACGTGGGCGCCCCACGACCCACGACGAATACCGTCGCGCCGGATACAACAACCCCGGCCGGGCCGAACAGAGCAGACAACGCTCACTCGAGCTACGTCGTGATATTGCCCAATATAGAGGCCCTGCACACCCGCTATGCTTCACGGATGAAGTAATGGATCATCAAATCCCTGAAGGGTTTAAACCCGTAAATATTGAATCCTATGATGGCACAACAGACCCCACAGTTTGGATCGAAGATTATCTCCTTCACATCCATATGGCCCGCGGCGACGATCTCCACGCCATCAAATACCTCCCACTCTAGCTTAAAGGACCAGCTCGGCATTGGCTTAACAGCTTGCCCGCAGAGTCAATTGGGTGTTGGGAAGACCTGGAAGCCGCATTCCTCGACAACTTCCAGGGCACATATGTGCGACCACCAGACGCTGATGACCTAAGCCACATAATTCAGCAACCAGACGAATCGGCCAGACAATTCTGGACACGGTTCTTAACAAAGAAAAATCAAATCGTCGACTGTCCAGATGCAGAGGCCCTCGCAGCCTTCAAACATAACATTCGCGACGAGTGGCTAGCCCGGCACCTAGGACAGGAAAAGCCGAAATCCATGGCAGCCCTCACATCGTTAATGACCCGCTTCTGTGCGGGAGAGGATAGCTGGCTAGCTCGCAGCAAGAACCTCAGAAAAAAAAATTGGCAGTCCGGACACTAAGACCACAATGGCAGGTCGCGTCGAAGCAAAAATAAACGCTGCATCAACGGCGACGATAAGGAGGATACGGCAGTCAACGCCGGATTCCGAGGCTCTAAACCCGGTCAGTGGAAGAAGCCATTCAAAAGAACCACTCCGGGTCCGCCCAATTTGGACCGAATACTCGACCGCTTATGCCAGATACATGGCACCCCCGAAAAGCCAGCTAATCACACCAACAAAGACGGTTGGGTATTCAAGCAGGCAGGCAAGTTAATTGCCGAAAACAATGAGAAGGGGTTGCATAGCGATGACGAGGAAGAGACCCAGCCGCCGAACAGTAGAGGACAGAAGGGTTTCCCCCCACAAGTGCGGACGGTGAACATGATATACGCAACCCATATACCCAAGAGGGAGCGGAAGCGTGCTCTAAGGGACGTATATGCGATGGACCCAGTCGCCCCTAAGTTCAATCCATGGTCCTCTTGCCCGATCACTTTCGATCGAAGAGACCATCCGACCAGTATCCGCCATGGCGGATTCTCCACATTGGTTTTAGACCCAATCGTCGATGGATTTCACCTCACGAGAGTCCTTATGGACGGCGGCAGCAGCCTGAACCTGCTTTATCAGGATACGGTGCGCAAGATGGGCATAGACGTTTCAAGGATTAAACCTACAAAGACGACCTTCAAAGGTGTCATACCAGGTGTTGAGGCCAATTGTACAGGCTCAGTCACACTGGAAGTGGTCTTCGGATCCCCAGACAATTTCCGGAGCGAGGAGTTAATCTTCGACATAGTCCCGTTCCGCAGCGGCTATCACGCTCTGCTCGGACGAACCGCGTTTGCAAAATTCAACGCGGTGCCGCATTACGCATACCTCAAGCTCAAGATGTCAGGCCCTCGTGGAGTCATCACGGTCAACGGAAATACGGAACGCTCCCTCCGAACGGAGGAACACACAGCGGCTCTCACGGCAGAAGTACAGAGCAGCCTTCTAGGGCAATTTTCGAGTCCGGCCGTTAAACGGCCAGACACGGCCAAACGCGCCCGGAGCAACATCAACCAAGACCATCTGGCACGTTCCGAGCACGCGTAGCAATGCAGCCCCAACCCCAGCCCTCGCATGATTGCAAGACCAACCCTCCGCGTACATTACTATGCTCTGGAGATACCATGGGCCTAGGGGGAGGGGCACGACCACAACAGACCCAGAGTGCGGCTCGACCACACCAGGGGCTCACATGTGTGTCGCCTTTTTCTATAATTTTCTTTTTGTATACACAGGACTCCGTTCACCAGAGGCTCTGTCCGGCGGCGAACCCGCTGAACTCACGATGCAACAGCCAGGGAGGGAAGAAGGCTGCGACGAACATTAAGGTGGTCTCCATTACGAGCATTAAATTCGATTATATACACCAGCACGCAGCCCACCCCTGGAGGGGGACATGTTTATTTAGTCCAATCCCTTGCTTACCGCACTATTTGTATCCTTCCGCACTCATAGCAGAATTCCTTGAATAAATAACGCAGCATCTTTTGCCTGTTATTGCATTACTTCACACATATGTTCATTAATGACATCTTGCACCCGTATATTTTGGTACGGACGAATACACTAGGGGCTTATGTTCCCCGCATTATGGTGTGATAAGTCCGACCACTTTCACAAGTGCGGCACCCCGAACTTATAGCATTATATGACTCGGCTCCGAATCATGTCTTGGGTCAATAGTTGGGTTTTCCCGGCTCCCACGTTTTGGTGCCTTACGTTCCGTTCTGTCGGCTAAGGTGGCACTGGGAGAACCACTGCGATTGCGCCCCGGTTGAGCTGGGCGAGCGCCTCAGTGGAGAAAGCTAAAACTGACTGGCATGATAAGGCGAGAGACTGGTCGCTGTTCGAGAGGTCTTTTCGGGTCCCTAAAGACTCATGCCGCTTCGAGCGAAGTATCGGATAATGTCCGACGAAGGCGTGGATAGCGCCCCGGATTCGGTCTTCCGAATACTAGGGGCTTCGCCGAAATTTAAAATTATAGAATTCTATGGCTAAGTGAGAGTGTTCAAGCATTATAAGTCCGGTTGCCTTGTTCGTTGTGTTGAGCGCCTCCCTCGATGGACCCAAAAATGGGAACAAGAGTGCTCAAGTTTATCCCGAACACCCCAGCGCTTACAGCTCGGGGGCTGAAGCCAAAGACTTTCCATCTCTCAGATCTTATAAACGGCCGCACAGAAGGTAATATTTTAAATTAAACAAGCGTTGCTTAGGGCATATGAACAAAGTTTTCAGCGCACAGGATAATACATAGCGAGTTTACTCAAGAATTACATCTCTGGGGCATTCATCCGCAATATTGCGGGCACCCTTCAGGACAGTCTTATAGTACATTTCGGGCGTACGATACTCCTTGCCCGCTGGCGGCGGGTCAGTAAGCAGCCTCTCCGCATCCAGCCTGCAACAGTGCACCTTTGCGCGGGCAAGGGCCCGACGAGCACCTTCAATACAGGCGGAGCACTTGACGACCTCCACCCAGGGGCACGCATCTACCAGCCGCCGCACGAGGCCGAAGTAGCTCCTAGGCATGGCCTGTCCAGGCCACAGCCGGACTATGAGGCCCTTCATGGCCTCCTCAGCCGCCTTGTGGAGCTCGACCAGCTGCTTCAGCTGGTCGCTAGGGGGCACCGGATGGCCGGCCTCAGCGTACTGAGACCAGAAGACCTTCTCTGTTGAGCTCCCCTCCTGGCCACGGTAGAATGCGGTGGCATCGGATACACTGCGTGGCAGATCTGCAAACGCCCCTGGAGAGCTCCAAATTCGGGTAAGTGTCAGGTAGTTTACATTAACATGCTTGCTTTGCATGAAAAATGCCTTACCCGCCGCTATCTTCTTCACATCTTCAACCTCCTGAAGGGCCTTACGGGCCTCGGCCTTGGCGGACTTGGCACTTTCGAGAGCCGAGGCGACCTCGGACTCTCGAGTCTTTGAGTCGCGCTCCAAACTCTCATGCTTCTCCATGAGAGCCTGGAGCTCTTGCCGCACTTCCGCCACCCGCGCCTCCTGTTTCTCTCGCTCTGCCCGTTCCGTGGCTGCATTGCGTTCGGCCACGGACACAACCTCCTTCAGGGTTGCCACCTCGTTAGTGGCCCCTGCAGTACCCACGTTATCCTTGTCATTTTTATTGCAACCTAAATCCTTTTCTGTAAGGTAAATTTTCAAAGTGGTGTTACTCACCTTCTTTGTCCTCGAGCTGCTTCTTGGCACGGCCGAGCTCTTGCTCGGACCTCTCGAGATCCTGCTTCAATGCACCGACCTCCGCAGTCAGTGCGGCAGAGGTCAGCAGCGCAACCTGCAAACCCATATTGACATACTTTTTAGCAACCCTGCGTATATCTTTTTAGATCCTCAGTCCGGCTTTTCTTTCCGAACACCGAACCAAGCATCAGGGGCTACTGTCTATGCGGTATTACATTACATAATTTTAACTTTTTACCTCAAAGCCTGTTAGAAGGCTGCTGCAGGCTTCGGTCAGCCCGCTCTTGGCGAGCTGAACCTTCTGAATCACCTCACTCATGATAGTGCGGTGTTCTTCCTTGATGGAAGTTCCTTTGAGCGCCTCCAACAAGTTGTCCAGCGCCTCCGGTTGGACGGAAGCCGCCGGTGTCACGGTCTTGCCCTTCTTGCGAAGGGGCCGCCTGCCGGACTCTGGAACCACTGCAGGTTCCGGCGTAGAGTCCGGCGCAAAGTCCGGGAGGCTGCCTTGCGGCGCCTCCGGAGCCTCCTCCTGATGGGTCCCTTCCCGGGATCCCACCTTGGCGTCCTCAGGGGCGCGAGGGGTGGAGGCAGTCGGAATGGATTCCACATCCGACGCAGCCAACGACCCGCTCGACGAAGCGGGGATATCATCGTCGGCCGGACTGTGGGTAATATGCAGCGTTAGAAGGACACTATGTGACAAAAAGAAATGACAGATCATTCAGGGATCCGGACACTTACGATCTCGCCTGAGGCCTGGCCCTTGAGGGCCACTCTTCATCGCCAATGTTGGTGTTGGCGGAGCTGTCCACGGGAATAGTTCTCCCCCTCTTGGACCCTTCGGCCTCCCCCGTTGGGGAGGCCTTCCTCTTTCTCTCTCCCTCCTCTGGGAGAGAGTCTTCTTCCCCCTCTTCATCTTCGGGGGAGGAATCCGCCTCAGAGTCGTCGGACACCTGAAAACGGGAACTCTTTCGAGTACCCGTGGCCACCTTCTTGGCCTTCTTCTCCGGCACCATGTGCGGTGCCGGAACCAGCAACCCCACTAGACGGGCAGATGAGCTGCTCGGCCTTCTTCATCCATTCCTGTTAAGGGAAAAAGGAGATTAAAACCCACTTAGGGTTGAACTAGTAACAACAAGTGTCCCGTAAAGGGGTAGAATCACTTACCTCGTCAGCTGGACGCTGCGAGTGGAATCCGCGATCTTCCATCGCGAATGCGGGGGCTTCGGCGCCCTTAAACAGCACCCGCCAGGCGCCTTCATACGTCATGTCGAAGAGCCTGCTCAATGCCTGGTGCTGTTCCGGATCAAACTCCCACAGATTGAATGCCCGCTCTTGGCACGGGAGAATCCGGCGGGCGAGCATGACCTGGACTACGTTAACCAGCCTGAGCTTCTTGTCCACCAGCTTCTGGATACAGGCTTCGAGTCCCGTCAGCTCCTTCGAATTACCCCACAGCAAGCCCTTCTCTTTCCAGGAGGTAAGCTGCATGGGGATACCAGATCTGAACTCGGGGGCCGCCACCCACGTAGGGTCGCGCGGCTCGGTGATATAGAACCACCCCGATTGCCACCCCTTGACGGATTCCACGAAGTTCCCTTCAAACCAAAGGACGTTGGGCATCTTGCCCAACATGGCGCCTCCGCACTCCGCTTGAGTGCCCTTCACTACCTTCGGCTTGACATTGAAGGTCTTGAGCCACAAGCCGAAGTGGGGCTGGATGCAGAGGAAGGCCTCGCACACGACGATAAATGCCGAGATGTTGAGGATGAAGTTCGGCGCCAGATCATGGAAATCCAGGCCGTAGTAGAACATGAGCCCCGGACAAAGGGGTGAAGTGGAAAGCCCAGTCCGCGGAGGAAGTGGGGGAGGAAGACGACCCTCTCATGGGGCCTGGGGGTGGGGATGAGCTGCCCCTCGTCGGGCAGCCGGTGCGCGACGTCGCCGGGAAGGTATCCGGCGCTGCGTAGCTTTGTGATGTGCTCCTCCTTAATGGTGGAGACCAACCATTTACCTCCCGCTCCGGACATGGTCGGAGAAGGTCGAGGCGAGATGCGCGAGCTTGGGCGCTGGAGCTCGAGTGCGTGGAGATGGATAAGCAAAGGAGGAAGAAGGCATAGGTGAAAAGGTGAATCCTTGTCCCTTATATATAGGCGGACGGAAACTTTGCGTCCCCGCTAGCCTGGTAAAACTCGCTTTATCTCCCAAACGCCACCATCAATGGCGCGGTTGGGTTACCCACGTCCGTATTGATGAGAATCCCGGAATAAGGGGAACACGATCTCTGCTTCAACAAGACGTGCCAAGGAAATTGCTTCGCTAAACGCGCTGAGGTGCTATAATAAAAAAATGATTCAAATAAAGGCTTGGTAGTGGCGTGACGTCATGCCGCAAAATACGTCAGCAGATTGAACTTGTGTATATATATATTATTCTCTTTACGGTGGAACGTGGAATTTATTTTGCAAAGCCGGACACTATCCTGGCGTTCACAATCTTCTCTGGGTTATTCAAAGGAGGAACCCGCCTTGCAATGCCGAACATTATGCGTGCCGGACTCATCGTCAATAAAGCCAGGTTCAGGGGCTACTGAGGGAGTCCTAGACTAGGGGGTGTCCGGACATCCGGACTATCATCGTCCGCCGGACTCCAAGACTACGAAGATACAAGATTGAAGACTCCGTCCCGTGTCCGGATGGAACTTTCCTTGGCGTGGAAGGCAAGCTTGGCGATACGGATATGTAGATCTCCTAGCATTGTAACCGACTCTGTGTAAACCTAGCCCTCTCCGGTGTCTATATAAACCGGATGGCTTTAGTCCGTAGGACATAACCTCCATTACAACAATCATACCATAGGCTAGCTTCTAGGGTTTAGCCTCCTTGATCTCGTGGTAGATCCACTCTTGTAATACACATCATCAATATTAATCAAGCAGGACGTAGGGTTTACCTCCATCAAGAGGGCCCGAACCTGGGTAAAACATCGTGTCCCTTGTCTCCTGTTACCATCCGCCTAGACGCACAGTTCGGGACCCCCTACCCGAGATCCGCCGGTTTTGACACCGACACTCGCCCTCTTCCGCCATGGCCGACGCTGCCGCACTCGCACCACCGTGCTAACCACGTCCACCGTCGCCCCCGTACTGAGCCACCGTGTCTAACAACTCCGCCGTCGTCGACTCTGTCGAGCAGCCCGAGCCCCGAGCGCTCGCGAGCCCTGCTTCGTCTTCTTCGAGATCATCTTCACCGAGCACCGCCTCAGATCCCTTTCCCCGTCGCCGCTGCATCAGCTCGTCTCCGGCCTCGCCGACTGCTCTAACGTGATCGCCGTGAGCTTATCCACCTTCCATCCTCTCTGTTCTCTCTCTCGTGCACTGTAGCGACTGCACGAAGCTCACCCGCACGCGCCGCCGTGGAGCTCATCGCCGACGTGACTCCGGCCACCCACAGGCCTCACCACCTTGTCCACTAACTCCACCGCACCCCCGCGAGTCCAACGCACCTCGTCACGTGCCTCGTTGTGCCCTGTAGTCTCGGGTTCATCTTCACCCGACTCCGGCGACCACCAAGGTCGTCGCCGGCGACGTTCCCGGCCACCCCGAGCCCAACCACCGCCACCAAACGTTGCGGCTTGCTCCCAGCTACCCGTAGATGGTCTCCGCCGACCATTTGGTCGCCGGAGCGCGAATTTGCACTTCCTCCGCCGCGTCTGGCCTCGCCAGCGGCTAAACACCGGCGGGTTTGACCCGTTGACCTTGACAGGGTGGGCCCAGGTTGACTTCCCTGAGTCTATGACCAGTGGGACCCCCCCTGTTAATTAACTTAGATTAGAGCTAACTAATATTAGTTAGTTGAACTAACTACTGACACGCAGGGCCCACAGGTCAGTTTGACCTGGACCAGCCCCGTTGACCATGGACGTCACCTTGACGCACTGCTGACGCAATAACTCATTTTCTGGATTTATTTCTTTTTCAGGAAATTCCAGAAAATAACCAAAACTTCTAAAATTCATAGAAATTCAACCGTAACTCCAAATGAAATAAATTATATATGAAAAATGATCAGAAAAATCCAATCTATCCATCTGTACCATTTTCATGCATGTTAGAACAATTTTTGTTCACTGTTTAGGTCAAATCATATAAATGGCATTTAAATATCCACATATGGAGTTTGAATTTGAATCTTGGATTCAAACCAACTTCATTTAATATGGTTGCTAGTTGCATTAGCTCAATCAACAGCATATTGCCATGACATTATCATGCATCATATTTGTTGCATTGCATTGATTGTGTCCCTCTTTGTTTGCCGGTAATTGTCCCCTCTCGATAGATGCGGTTTCGACGATGAGATCGATGACACCGATGAAGAGCTATAATATCTTCAGAAGTGCCAGGCAAGAAAAACCCCCTTGTTCATTCCGATACAATCCCACCCTCTCGCTCCTGCTCTCTTTTACTGCATTAGGACAACAACGATTCATCTGTTACTTGTTGCGGTAGCTGAACCCCTTTATCCTCTGCATGACCTGTCATTGCCACAGTAAATAGATGAAACCCACTAGCATGAGTAGGAGTTGTTTGAGCCCTGATGTGCCTACTCATACATGCTTGTTTGTCATGCCTGCTATTGCTTAGAGTTGAGTCAGGTCTGATTCATCGGGAGTGAATCAGAGGTGTGTGAACATGTCCTAATGTGTGTGAGCTAAGTGTGTGAACACGATTTGGTAAAGGTAGTGGTGAGAGGCCATGTAGGAGTACATGGTGGGTTGTCTCATTGCAGCCATCCTCAGGAACTGAGTTCTGTGTTTGTGATCCATGAAACAGATACTACCACGCATTGGGCCCGAAACCAATGGACCCTCTCGGCTTCTTAATCACCCTTGTCCTCTGTCCAGGAGTTGCAAGTAGTTTCTGGTTTTTGTAGTATGCTGGAGGCCATGCGCAGCGCTGACCGGAGGGGTGGGCTGTGATGCGGTAGGCACGTGGCCGGGTATACCGGGCGCCCGTTTGGTGTCACGGAACCCTGTACACATCGTTTGGGGCTGTGAGTGAAACTCCGGCCGGATCTCCTCGCGGATGGAACCTGAATAGGCGATAAACCTGGACTAGAGACTTGAGTGTTTAGGTAGGCCGTGGCCGACACCCACATTGGGCTTCCGCTTGAAGGTTGCCGAGTACATGTCATTTAAACGGCGGTAAGTGGTGAGAGCATGTGTGAAGAAGTACACCCCTGCAGGCTAAACATCATCTATTCGAATAGCCGTGTCCGCGGAAAAGGACTTCTGGGTTGCCTGTACAGTTCATAGACAAGTGAAAGTGGATACCTTAATATGCGCAAGATAAGCGTGAGTGCTATGGATGGCATTCTCGTAGGGAGACGGGAGCGGATCCATAGCGGTGTATTGATATGGTGAATATGTGGACTTGTGTGCGCCACCTCAAAAGAGTTACTTGCAGTAGTAGTTCAGGATAGCCACCGAGTCAAAGCTGGCTTGCTGCAGTTAAACCCCACCATCCCCTTTGTTGATAATGATGCATATGTAGTTAGTTCTGATGTAAGTCTTGTTGGGTACATTTGTACTCACATTTGCCTATTTTATGTTTTTGCAGAGGGACTTCGGTCTCGTTAGTAGTTCCGCGTGGACTTCGACGTTTAGCTTGATACCTCAGCTACGATCTTGTGCCCTCGGCAGGATCTGGTAGATAGTCAGGCTTCTAAGCCTTTTTCATTTGTAGATGTCTGTACTCAGACATGTTAGCTTCCACTTGTGCTTTGACTTGTATGCTCTGAATGTTGGGTCGTGAGACCCATGTTTGTAATATCTCGCTCCTCGGAGCCTAATGAATAAATACTTGAGTCGTAGAGTCATGTTGTGATGCCATGATGTATTTGCACATATCGAGCATATTGTGTGGATGTTATTGAAATGCTTGGTATGTGTGGGATCTGACTATCTAGTTGTTTATCCTTAGTAGCCCCTCTTACCGGGAAATGTCTCCTAGTGTTTCCACCGAGCCATGGTAGCTTGCTACTGCTCCGGAACACTTAGGCTGGCCGGCATGTGTCCTTCTTTGTTCATGTGTCTGTCCCTTCGGGGAAATGTCACGTGATGAATACCGGAGTCCTGTTAGCCCGCTACAGCTCGGTTCACCGGAGTCCTGCTAGCCCAGTGCTACAGCCTGGATTCACTCGCTGATGACCGACACGTTCGATGATGGGTCATGGATGCCTGTCCCTGTAAGTTTGTGCCACTTTGGGTTTACGACTAGCCATGTCAGCCCGGGCTCCTTATCATATGGATGCTAGCGACACTATCATATATGTGTGCCAAAAGGCGCAAACGGTCCCGGGCAAAGGTAAGGCGACACCCGTGGGAATACCGTGCGTGAGGCCACAAAGTGATATGAGGTGTTACATGCTAGATCGATGTGGCATTGAGTCGGGGTCCTGACAGCTTTGGCATCAGTGCGTGACTGCCTGTAGGATTACCAAGCCAAACTGGTCGAAGTTGAGTCTAGAAATGCTTTAGTTATGTAAGGGAATTGATTGTGGGAGGGAACGTAAGGCTCTTTTTACTCCTTATACCTCATGGCCTTCTGATCTGAGTCATCCTCTTCTCTTCTATGGGGACTAAGAACTAGGCCTTCTCATCTATCTATCAGGATGACGTGTTACTAATCCATAGACTTATAGAATTGTTAGTTTCAAGTCTCAATTCAGTTTCTACTACTTTTAGTATGTTCTCAGTTGAACCAGAACCTTGATATGATGTTGTTAAGTGACTATGCAAATCCTTGTGAATGTCTCAAATCTTTTCTGAGCATTTACAGCTGTTATGCTGTCCGAGTCATCCCAGGTTTCTAAACAATCTGATGCACTTGCAAATCCCTTTCCTCTGGTTTTTATGTTCCTTTGGGCCAGGTTAATCACACTAATTGCTGAGTTGAGGTATTCTATTGCCTCGACATATATGTTGGAATTATTATTATGACCCTAGGTGTCCTAGGGAATCATCTAGTAATCTAGCCATGATTTGTGTCCCAGTGTGATAATTCTGGCCTTTATTCTCGAAAGCATCCCGTGATGCTACTTAGTAGTAGGTATTCTACTCCTTGGGTTTTGAACCCGAGATTCACCCTACTTACTTCATGTTGATAGTGTTTGCTCGTTCCTTTAGGTTATTAGTAACCTTGCATTAGTCTTCGAGGTCCGTGGTATTTCCTTCTTCCAAATACTATGAACCACTTATGGCAGAAGTTTGTTGAACCAAAAGATCACAACAAGAGTACTTTCGAAGAGTTCTCCATTCTATATCGTGACCCTGCCAGTCCTACCTTCCTCGCATGGGTTATCCAGAAGAAAAATGTTGAGCTTTGCTCGACATACTAATCTGTGCATCCACAACTCAGAAAATCGTATGTTCTTTTGGGTTGTCCCTCTTTAGTTGTATTCTGACCCCCGTCTATCATTTGATAGTCAAGAGTATGCGTGCATTCGTTCATCGATACCTATTACTCTTGTGGTCCGTCAAGCCATTCTATTCTGGAATGACTAGGAGAAACAAACTCCAGAACCTAATCCATATCCAGGATTGGGTCAAAGAAGTTGTGCTCCGCAGATCAAATTGCTAATCCAGCTTTTGTTCTGCGCTACCTTGGAGTATTATTATCTTTATATTAAGAATATCATGGGAATTACACACCATCCTATGAACTCTTGGTACAGTGATACTTCTTGCCATCATTGTTCACTCCTCGGTTTCCATGTTGTTGTAACCGGAATGCCGACAAGTGAATTGTGGTGTGTGAAATCAATACTATTAGCAACTCCGTTGCTTGGTAGTTAAATGGACGATATTATTGAATCGTCACCCTAAGACTGATTGTGCTACCTAGTCTCTATTTCTAGTGCACTCTTCGATCAATGAGTTAGGATTGTGTCAAACCCTCGCTCTTTTGATCATATCATCTTGCCCTGAAAAGCAAGGTTGTTCTCGAGCTTAGCAACATACCGGTGGTTCGTGATTTTCCGAATATCTTCTCGGAAGTATTACCAGGTTTTCCCCTGACTGTTATGTTGAACTCGTGATCACATTGGTTTTCCAATAAACCACTTTTCTCCAAGAATCTGTGTTGGGTACCCCTGAGCTGTTTGGTCAAGCTAAACAACAACTTGGAGAGTTGGAAGATGGAAGCTTGTCTGATTTAGTTCATCTTAAGGGATATCTTGTATGTGTGTTGAAGAAAGATGATATATTTATCAATTGATCCTCGTGACCAGTTGTTGGACCTTTTTTCTTGCCAAAACTTTGGTATGAGTGTGGGCTATCCTCAAATCAACTCAGAACCAACGATGTTCTTAATGCTGTCTTACTCGTGGTTGATCCCTCAAGCATACACCATTATATCCTTTGGTCTGACCAATACTATCACTTGTACTCATAATTATGGAATCCCATTTTTATGGAAACTTGGATGAATTGTTGTTGAGCCCATCAGCAACATTGTTATCTTCTCCATGATTTCGTTGAACATTAAGCTAGTGTTGGAAACTTTTGAAAGCATTTCTTCATGCTAGTTCATGAAGCATATGTTCGGATTTAAGAAGTGACTTCCTCTAGTTCATGTGCATTGATGCAAGTTGCCGCCATGGATTCGAGAAAGTCAATGTTGCTTCCTTTGGAATCGTCCCAAATCAGTCATGCATACGTGCGAAGTATTCTGTGGTGTGGAGACTTGCAACCTTCATTCTATATGTGTCCCTAGCACCCCAAGCCACTGATTGATTTGTTCAAGGAGAAGAAGTTCCTTCTTAAGATGACTTATATTAGGACTTCGTTACCCTGGATGATGGTTTCCCAACCTGAACTTGGTAGTATTTTATTATAAGACTACCACGTGGTCCCGTTTGTCTCGGACAACGTGTTCTCATGTTTGTAGCAGAACCGGCTCATATTTTGGAGCTTACTACCGTAGTCCATTTCCCGAGAATCTGGCAACGCCATCTCGTCGGTTTGTGTTGCAAACTTTCATTTATCTTCTAGACTCGATGAGTCTGGATTATTCTGACACCAACTAGATCTGAATCTCAGGCAGATATGATGGTTGGAACGTTTCCCAAGAACTATAATATTGGTCTCTCTGTAACCGGTAAAGTTGATGTCGTGGCCAACACACCCAACCGGAAGACCTATTACTGTAGTATCTTGATTGAGAAAGTTGGCCACCTCCTCATAGGGATTTCGCAGGATTTACTCCTTAGTTGTCCCTTATGGATTCTTGAGCTCCCGAAGTCCGACCTGTTACTTGATGTTCTAGATTTTAAACCATTTCAATGAATGGGATACACTAGCACATCAAGGAGAACATTAGAAGCGGAGTGTTAAATGCCTCTCGGTCAATCATCCAGATTTTGTTCCCTTGGCCCCGCCAAGGTGAAATTTGAAAAGGTGTTATCTTCCTTTGCATCTACATCATCCATCATTATTCATCATGGTAGTATGTTGTGTTGCCAGGATCCTTGACACGGAGATTGGTAAACCCTGATAAATATGGAAATGCTCAAGTTCTTGAGAGCACGCACAAGCGCTAGGTGTTATCATCGACACTAACTGGGATTGCTCTCAGTTTCCTCGGTTATGCTATAACTTTTCAAAAAGTGGACTCACTCTCTACTATTGAGTTTCTCCCCAGTTACTAGAATCATTCCCATCATTTGCATGTTGTTCCCAGCTTGCACCGCCATCGTGCCACCCTACTCTGGATTACCTTCTCAGTAATTACTGATCATGATCATTTTCAAAAGTGGTCCTACCATGGGTCCCATCCATTTTCGATGATAAGCAAGATCATCCATTGTGTTGTCTTCAACAAGGTAATCCACATCATCCATATTAGTCCGAGTATGCCATTCTACCGAACCCCCTCCAAACAATCACTCGAGAATTGCCCTAAGTTGGTATAAAGAGTCGCAATGATCTTGAATCAAAGGTAATTCTTTTTGCCACTTAAGGGGTGATCCTATGAGTCACCTCCTCTAAGATGTCTCGTTATGGTATCATGGCAACGTAACTCCTCACTGCGCTGACAACTATTCACAACCTTCTTAAGTGTGAAATTGTTATCTACCTAGTGAACCTCTGTTGTCTGTTCCACTCCACTCATCTAGATGCGTGCTTCGTGTCTCAGCTCGAGAGATATTTTTATGACTCACCCCGTGAGTTGATCCTAAGTTGCTTGGTCTTCGAAAAGATCGACCCTTCTAGAGTTTCTTTTCCCTCTCGTTGTCATGTTGGTAGGAGTTCCTGGAGCAAGACATCGAGACAATGATGGTGATCGAATCAACGTTCATTCAAAGTGCAACCTGAATCGTGAAGATTGTGTTAGTTTGCGCTCCCCTTTCATCTTACCCTATGCTTGAATCTCGGGACGAGATTCTTGTTTAGTGGGGGTGAGTTGTCACATCCCTAGTTCAGGCCTTGCTTGTCTTTGCTTTATCATCCATGCATCATGTCTAAATTTATTGGAACTTGAAATAGGGATGCTTAAACCCTAGCACCAAATGAATTCAACTAGGGTCAAAATAAAATCTTTTCCATTGGACTCAAAATGCCCTCTAAAAATGTTCAACATTTCTGGTTTGAGGTGAAAGCATCTACCAAAAATGGTTTATATTTTTGAAGGACATATTGGGCTCTGAATTAAATCATACTCTATTTGCATTTGTGCATTTAAATGTTATAAAATATTTTCAATGCTCCAGTAATCATAAACAAAAATGTTTACTGTTGGATATATTCTAAACAGTAGCCATGATTAGTTTCATGATTTTTGGATCTGTTTAAGTATTTTTAATAAAGCCACATAGTTACAGAAAAAATAGAAAACAGAAAATAAAAGAGAAGGAGGGAACTTACCTGGACGCAGCCCACCTGGCAGCCCACCTGGCAGACCCAGCACTGTGCTGGCCCATGCCAGCCAGCTGCTTCGTCCACGCCAGGCAGGCACAGAGGTGACGCCGACGAGCACAAGCTCGCCACGGCACCACCTGCTTGCCGCACACGCCCGTGGACACCTGGGCAGGCTCCACGTTGCCGCCCCGACTCCGCAGACACCTCACACGCCCCCTGCCTCTCTCCCTCGCCCTCTTCCGCCATGGCCGACGCTGCCGCGCTTGCGCCACCGTGATAACCGCGTCCACCGTCGCCCCCGTACTGAGCCACCGTGTCTAACAACTCCGCCGTCATCGACTCCGTCGAGCAGACCGAGCCCCGAGCGTTCGCGAGCCCTGCTTCATCTTCTTCGAGATCATCTTCACCGAGCACCGCCGCAGATCCCTTTCCCCGTCGCCGCTGCATCAGCTCATCCCCGACCTCGCCGACTGCTCTAACGTGATCGCCGTGAGCTTATCCACCTTCCCATCCTCTCCGTTCTCTCTCTCGTGCACTATAGCGACTGCACGAAGCTCACCCGCACGCGCCGCCGCGGAGCTCATCGCCGACGTGACTCCGGCCACCCACAGGCCTCACCACCTTGTCCACTAACTCCACCGCACCCCCATGAGTCCAACGCACCTCGTCACGTGCCTCGTTGTGCCCTGTAGTCTCGGGTTCAACTTCACCTGACTCCGGCGACCACCAAGGTCGTCGTCGGCGACGTTCCCGGCCACCCCGAGCCCAACCACCGCCACCAAACGCTGCGGCTTGCTCCCAGCTACCCGTAGATGGTCTTGCGCCGACCATTTGGTCGCCAGAGCGCGAATTTGTACTTCCTCCGCCGCGTCTGGCCTCGCCGGTGGCTAAACGCCGGCGGGTTTGACCTGTTGACCTTGACCGGGTGGGCCCAGGTTGACTTCCCTGAGTCTATGACAAGTGGGACCCCCCCTTTAATTAACTTAGATTAGAGCTAACTAATATTAGTTAGTTAAACTAACTACTGACATGCAGGGCCCACAGGTCAGTTTGACCTGGACCAGCCCCGTTGACCACTGACGTCACCCTGACGCACTGCTGACGCAATAACTCATTTTCTGGATTTATTTCTTTTTCAGGAAATTCCAGAAAATAACCAAAACTTCTAAAATTCATAGAAATTCAACCGTAACTCCAAATGAAATAAATTATATACGAAAAATGATCAGAAAAATCCAATCTATCCATCTGTACGATTTTCATGCATGTTAGAACAACTTTTGTTCACTGTTTAGGTCAAATCATATAAATGACATTTAAATATCCACATATGGAGTTTGAATTTGAATCTTGGATTCAAACCAACTTCATTTAATATGGTTGCTAGTTGCATTAGCTCAATCAACAGCATATTGCCATGACATTATCATGCATCATATTTGTTGCATTGCATTGATTGTGTCCCTCTTTGTTTGCCGGTAATTGTCCCCTCTCGATAGACGCGGTTTCGACGATGAGATCGATGACACCGATGAAGAGCTATAATATCGTCAGAAGTGCCAGGCAAGCAAAACCCCCTTGTTCATTCCGATACAATCCCACCCTCTCGCTCCTGCTCTCTTTTACTGCATTAGAACAACAACGATTCATCTGTTACTTGTTGCGGTAGCTGAACCCCTTTATCCTCTGCATGACCTATCATTGCCACAGTAAATAGATGAAACCCACTAGCATGAGTAGGAGTTGTTTGAGCCCTGATGTGCCTACTCATACATGCTTGTTTGTCATGCCTGCTATTGCTTAGAGTTGAGTCAGGTCTGATTCATCGGGGGTGAATCAGAGGTGTGTGAACATGTCCTAATGTGTGTGAGCTAAGTGTGTGAACACGATTTGGTAAAGGTAGCGGTGAGAGGCCATGTAGGAGTACATGGTGGGTTGTCTCATTGCAGCCGTCCTCAGGAACTGAGTTCTGTGTTTGTGATCCATGAAACAGATACTACCACGCATTGGGCCCGAAACCAATGGACCCTCTCGGCTTCTTAATCACCCTTGTCCTCTGTCCAGGAGTTGCAAGTAGTTTCTGGTGTTTGTAGTATGCTGGAGGCCGTGCACAGCGCTGACCAGAGGGGTGGGCTGTGATGCGGTAGGCACGTGGTCGGGTATACCGGGTGCCCGTTTGGTGTCACGGAACCCTGTACACATCGTTTGGGGCTGTGAGCGAAACTCCGGCCGGATCTCCTCGCGGATGGAACCCGAATAGGTGATAAACCTGGACTAGAGACTTGAATGTTTAGGTAGGCCGTGACCGACACCCACATTGGGCTTACGCTTGAAGGTTGCCGAGTACATGTCGTGTAAACGGCAGTAAGTGGTGAGAGCGTGTGTGAAGAAGTACACCCCTGCAGGGTTAACATCATCTATTCGAATAGCCGTGTCCGCGGAAAAGGACTTCTGGGTTGCCTATACAGTTCATAGACAAGTGAAAGTGGATACCTTAATATGGGCAAGATAAGCGTGAGTGCTATGGATGGCGTTCTCGTTGGGAGACGGGAGCGGATCCATAGTGGTGTATTGATATGGTGAATATGTGGACTCGTGTGCGCCACCTCAAAAGAATTACTTGCAGTAGTAGTTCAGGATAGCCACCGAGTCAAAGCTGGCTTGCTGCAATTAAACCCCACCATCCCCTTTGTTGATAATGATGCATATGTAGTTAGTTCTGATGTAAGTCTTGCTGGGTACATTTGTACTCACGTTTGCCTATTTTATGTTTTTGCAGAGGGACTTCGGTCTCGTTAGTAGTTCCGCGTGGACTTCGACGTTTAGCTTGATACCTCAGCTACGATCTTGTGCCCTCGGCAGGATCTGGTAGATAGTCAGGCTTCTAAGCCTTTTTCATTTGTAGATGTCTGTACTCAGACATGTTAGCTTCCACTTGTGCTTTGACTTGTATGCTCTGAATGTTGGGTCGTGAGACCCATGTTTGTAATATCTCGCTCCTCGGAGCCTAATGAATAAATACTTGAGTCGTAGAGTCATGTTGTGATGCCATGTTGTATTTGCACATATCGAGCATATTGTGTGGATGTTATTGAAATGCTTGGTATGTGTGGGATCTGACTATCTAGTTGTTTATCCTTAGTAGCCCCTCTTACCGGGAAATGTCTCCTAGTGTTTCCACCGAGCCATGGTAGCTTGCTACTGCTCCGGGACACTTAGGCTGGCCGGCATGTGTCCTTCTTCGTTCCTGTGTCTGTCCCTTCAGGGAAATGTCATGTGATGAATACCGGAGTCCTGTTAGCCCGCTACAGCCCGGTTCACCGGAGTCCTACTAGCCCAGTGCTACAGCCTGGATTCACTCGCTGATGACCGACACGTTCGATGCTGGGTCATGGATGCATGTCCCTGTAAGTCTGTGCCACTTTGGGTTTACGACTAGCCATGTCAGCCCGGGCTCCTTATCATATGGATGCTAGCGACACTATCATATACGTGTGCCAAAAGGCGCAAACTGTCCCGGGCAAAGGTAAGGCGACACCCGTGGGAATACCGTGCGTGAGGCCACAAAGTGATATGAGGTGTTACATGCTAGATCGATGTGGCATTGAGTCGGGGTCCTGACACTGTTTTTGTGCCAAATCTATGCGGATGACATTATCTTCGGCTGGACCAACAAGAAATACAGTGATGAGTTTGGTCACATGATGCAAGAGCAATATCAGATGTCCATGATGGGCGAGCTGAAGTTCTGTCTGGGTCTCAAAATCCTTCAGCAACGCAATGACATCTTCATATCTCAAGAAAAATACCTCAAATTTTGCCTGAAGAAGTTCGGAATACAAGACTGCAAAGGATACACGACGCCAATGCCAACCAAAAGTCATCTGGGTCCCGACGCCAATGGTAAAGAGTTTGATCAAAAGGTCTACACTCCACGATTGGTTCTTTGCTTTATTTATGTGCATCTAGGCCAGATATAATGCTTAGTGTTTGCATGTGTGCCCGATTCCAAGCGGCACCAAAGGAATCATAGCACTTAGCTGCGAAGCGAATTCTTCGATATTTGGCTTACACCCCAACACTAGGATTATGATATCCAAAGGGCTCAGAGTTTGATCTAGTTGGAATCTCGGATGCTGATTATGCTGGTGACAAGGTTGATCGCAAGTCCACATCAGGCACATGTCACTTTCTGGACGATCTCTTGTCTGTTGGTCTTCAAAGAAGCAGAACTGTGTATCCCTCTCCACTATTGAATACGAATACATTACTGCTGGATCTTGCTGTGCTCAGCTTCTCTGGATGAAGCAAACTCTCAGGGACTATGGTATCCACCTGAAGAATGTGCCTCTCTACTGCGACAACGAGAGCGCCATCAAGATTGCCAACAACCCAGTTTAGCACTCGAAGACAAAGCACATCGAAATTCATCATCACTTTCTTAGAGATCATGTTATGAAGGAAGATATTGATATCATTCACGTCAAAACTGAAGAGCAATTGGCTGATATCTTCACAAAGCCCTTGGATGAGAAAAGGTTTTGCAAGTTGCGGTGTGAGCTAAATATCTTGGAATCCTCAAATGTCCTGTTATTAGGCACACATCCTAACACTTATGCATTTTGATGACTTAGATGTGCAACACACGAAGTAATGTATATCTTCAATTAATGAAGACATAAACTCTAAGTGTGAATACATTAATGCGGAATTTGACTTCGGAGCGCCACGATAATTGTGCACCATGTCTAGGTCTAATACTTCCTATATGGTGGGTAACACCACCACCAAACTTTTGTTTGAAGTGTTTCTCTTGGCGTTATATTTGCAAAGTGTTCGTATTTGATTTATCTTCATCCCTGGCTTATATTCAACTTTATCTTCGTCTTGTTGATTTGATCTTATACTAGTTATATACATGTTTGTGTGCTGTCCTCTATAGCATTCACTTATAAGTATGACTTCGTGCTGACTCTTTTGATCTAAGTGAATGTGATCGGACCCTAACCTTTCTATGCTTCTACCTCAACTCTATCTGTCCAAATCATATGCATTCTATTGAAAACTGTAGATTGTCTTCACTGAGACCTTTGTCGGCTGAAGTCAATCTGACAAACATTTATATCTGTTTTTGATGATATATCCTTATTGCCTCAAAGCCGGAGAATTCGGAACAACCATCCCGACAATCCAGGCGTGCGTGGGAACATGGAGCAACTTCCAAGGTGTTGCATGCTTGCCACATGCCCTTCAGATGTGAACCGCCAGGGGCACCTGCGTAATTGTGTTGTGTCGTCCCTTTCCTTATAAATACCCATCACATCTCGGTCAAAAATTCTTCTTCCACCTTGCCACCTCTCGCAAACCCTAGCGCCTCCGCTAGCTCTCGACGGCACTGGTGATGAAGCGCTTAGATGTCGCGACTTCTTCGATGCCGTCCTCATGCCGGCCGCGGACCTCGTCCTCTCCGTCGTTGCCATAGGTATCCTTCGTCGCCAAGTTAGGGCACGGAAGATCGAATTGCTCGGCCTCCAACTTCGCTCCGTCTAGCAGTTCTTCATGGGTAATTAAAACTCACTTTTTACCATCTTTTCGATCTGGTAGATTCATCCTTCTTTACGAAAAGAAGTTTCTAGATCTCCAAAGTTGAATCTATCTCTTTTTTCATCTCGTACTATGCCTAGTCTGTTCACTTATGCTACTCCACAAGTTAGATTCCTCACTTGTACTTATTCTTGGATTCGTACAAATCTGGAACCAACTCTCTTCAAATAAATGAATGTCTTCGCGTTATGAGGTCAATATCTTCAAACTGATTTATCTTCAAAAACTTTTGAGAATGCATATGACCTCTTCCCCTTCCCTCGCACCTCTAATGCTGTCACAGGTACAAGTCCATGGGAGAATCCCTTGGTTCTCATAGTCTGCATTAGTTTGCAGAATTCTTACAGAGTCACATAAATTCTCATGAAGCCAGTTCTTGTCTGACCAGCCATCGGAAGCCTTTGCAAGTTTTGAAGCCTTTCAAGTTAAGCTTCATGGCTATAGAGAAGTCAACAAGAATGGGTGGCAGACAGCGCCGTGGGAACACTTCCAAGGATTTGCCACCAGATCTGCATGAACTGTACAAGACAGACCCAGAGGAAATTTACGGTGAATGCAAGAATCAAATCCAATGGATTCGAAGATATTGGGCAGAGGAATGGTTCAAGTACCGATTCGTCACAGAAGAGTATGCAGAGAGGAATGCCATCAAGAGACCCTGGGGAGATATACTATACAAAAATCTTCCTCCCAGGTCCCAGACTGAAGCTATTGAGCAAGGCTTCTATCCGTGCATGGTTCACGGACCGTAGCCAGAGAATGCTGACCTCTCTTCTCTGCTGTAGTGTCGCGAAGACAATCTATTCAAGCGCATCTACTAGTTCGCAAAATACTCTGCTGGGAAGAACAAGAAGGCATTCAGACTTGACTTCAACCCAGGTCCGTCTGCTCCACGGGAAGATGGCACCCGTGAAGCCAATGACAACAGAGTCGGCCCCTTCTACAACCTCGACGGCCTCATCACTCACATTGCCGTTCAAGGAGCAAAAGTGGATCATTCTGGTGATGATGCTGACTCCAATGATGCACAAGCTCCTCCTCCTAAGCCGCAGAAGCAGAAGAAATCCAAGGCTTCAAAACCTACTGCTGCACCAAAAGCTTCTCGAGTGAAGCCATTGGCAACTGCCCCTCCTGCTCCTAGTAACACTTCTGAAGATCTCTCTTGCATCTCCAAGAAGCGAGAGAAGACATAGAAGAAAAAGGTTCAAAGTTCTAGTCAAGCCCTGACACCTACTGCCGTTCTGAGGAACGAAACCAAAGCCATTGATCTGTCATCAGATGATGAGGGTGGAGATGATGCTCTTGAGCAGCTAATAAAGAGCAAGCAAGAGGCGGAGATCTTCAATGATCTGCCCCTCTTCGATGTAAACATTCTGGATAACTTCATTGATGAGTGGTTTGACAACCCCAATCTCATCTTTGATGATCTTCAGCTCCCAATTGGCATCAGCGTCGCCTTCCAAGGCGCCATTTCTCCTGAGCTGGCTCTGGCTCAACGCATTGTTGAACTGAAGAACAAAATGGATTTTGAGAAAGAATAGTTCAAGAAGCATGTGGCCAAGCTCAGCGTGGCTGATGTTCAGAAGTTCAAGGTGAGGCTGCATGACCTCAAGGAGGCATTTCGCAAAAAGCGCGATGAAGCCAAAGGTTCAAGAGAGAACATGAAGAATCTTGCTGTCAAGTGTGTTCATGCTTACAATGAAGCTGAGAAGCGCAAGGCACTTTGGCGTCCTGGCATCGACCCCAAGCTGGCTGTCAAAAAGAAGAAGCCTACTGTGGCCCAAACTGAAGCACCAAGGAAGGAAGAACCTCACATTGTCTTCCCTGCCAGCATGACAGGCTCGAAGCCCAAGGTCCCCACAATGGCTTCAGAACAGAAGAAAACCAGGGCAGCTGAAGCCGAAGCCAGAAAGCGCAAAATGAAGAACACCACTGATGATGCACCACCCACCAAGAAGAGAAAGACCAAGAAGAGAGATGGGGCTGCTCCCACAGAGCCCCTTGTTGTCGAGCCCATTGCTTTTGCTCGTCCTGCATCTTAACACCAAGAGCGTGAGTTGATAGTTCATGAGCCTGCTGCCACAGAGGCTCCTGAAGATGAAGAAGTACCAGCCGTTGACCCCATCGCGGCTGAAGACATTGGTCCCCAAGACAATGTAGTTGATGATGAAGTCCTTCCTCAGATTGAGCGCCCAACGGTATCATTGCCTGTTATGACGAACAGCGAACTCATTAGTATTGGTCGTCCTTTGATGCCAGTCTCCTAGGATGCTTCATGGGCTGATCGCCCCCAACCAGCTACTCCAAGTCAAGACTCACCCAGTACACCCAGTCCTCCACCAGCACAAGTCACCAGCCCAATGGTGAATGACAACAATTACATGGAGACTACACCATCACCAAAAGCGTTGCATGTGTTCAAACGGCTTCGCAAAGGGCTAAAGCCATCAGTCTCCATGACAACCATCACAGAAGAAGATTCAAACCAATCAAGCTCAGTGGCATGTCAAGTGTTCCCTGAAGAAAATCCCTCTGTGACGGTTCCTTCATCCGAAGCCAATGCTGCTGAAGACAATCTGGCTGCATCAGCCGATGAAAGACAAGGAGAAGAAGAACGTGTTGCCACACCCCCCACCAACCAAGAAGTTGTTCTCGAGGAGAACGTGTCTGTGCCCGACCCTCCAGCTACTCAAGTGGAGGTCAAAAATCCTGAGGCGGCCACCAACAACACTACTGAAGCCAATGACGTTGTAATGGCTGAAGATAATGTGGCGCCAGCAATGAACACTGTGCATAAAGCCAATGATGCACCTGCAGCAAATGTGCAGCCTGACGCCCTTGCTAATGCCACTGCTCCTGTTCTGCCCCCAAGGCCACACACTATTGAGCAAGCATTCTATCAAGGCAAGCCGGTCACTATCAGATGGCCAATTCTGGTTCCTCCGCCTGCTCCTGGACCTCAATTTGACTATCATGTGGAGCACAGGCCTAAGGTTCAGAAGCCGAAACCAAGGCTGCCAAGGTTTCCAGGTACTACATCTGCGCCAGGATGGTTCAATGTCAATGGCTTCATTGCACACAACACCTTCTTTGAAAAAGCCAAGAACCGATATTCCAAGCCAATAATATCATCTAATCGGTTCTGGAGTTATCAACAGCGCAGCTACTACTCTTGTGTTCTATACAATAAAGGGCGCATATTTCCTCATATGTGTCTGGATTCCGAAGCCATTGCTGGCCTTCACTTCTTAGAAGAAGTCCTTGACTGTTTTCGAGATGCAGGCCTTCTCCAGTTTGTGACAGAGAAAGAGAATTGGAATGAAGAGCTTCTGCTGCAATTCTATGCAACCCTTCACATTCACGGCTACAACAGGGATCCGAAGACATGCGTCCTTGAGTGGATGATAGACAATGTACACCCTGAAGCCGAAGCTCTTGATCTCATTGAGCTTACTGGCCTGTCCACTCCAGGTGAACTCTATGAACCTGGTTGTCAGCTTCACCGCAATGCATTGGAAAGCATCTTTCAGAAGCCAGAGCCCAACATGAGCCAAATGCTGAGTATGATGAAGCCACTGCCACAGGATGCTGAATATCTCAAAGAATTATTTGTTGAAGACCTAGAGTATCTGCCCCGCACCATCTACCATATTATCAGGCGAACTCTATCGCCCATCAAAGGACATTCTTCCTCAGCAAAGCTCGAAGGCACAATGAAGACATTGGTCTTCTACGTTCTCCATGTCATCAACTTCAATGCTTAGGATTTCTTCATTCGCCAATTTGATGCATCTGGCTCAGACATATTTGGTCTGAAATTCTATGATCCATGGGTTATGTGACTGATCAAGCTTCACTCTGCCGTTGACTATCAGCCCTCTGCACGCAACCATCTCATATTTCTGCCAAAGGTTGATATGTCTGTCGAAGCCTTTTACCCAGAGCCTGCCAAGGAAGCAATTTATCTTCACAATGCAGATCATCAGAGTTTCTCTCAGCATGTTGAAGGTGTTCAGGCTACTTCTCGTGTTTATCCTCTGGCCGGCAACACTCGTCATGCACACACTGAAGCCACAGAAAGCACCATTGCTCCAAAGACTTGGAAGCAAGCTCGTGTGCTCAATGACCAAGAGCTTCTCGTGGCCTTGCATCAGAAACACGACAAGCATCAGTACTGGCTAAAGCATCAAATGTAAAGCCTCTTGGTGGATGTGAATCGCATTCGCAACCTTGCCACCAAGAATGCCTTTGTTACTCATGAAACCTGTCGAAGGTCTTGGAAGAGTCTGACATTGCTTAGTGCTGAAGCTGATCTTCAAGATGATGGCTTCACTGAGAGATTCAAGTTCGACTCCACTCCTCTCAGGAATGTTGTCTTGCATCGAACCCCGTCTCTTGAAGATTCAGAGTACTCCTCCTCCGCGGCAACTGTTAATGCCAGAGTCCTTGATGACGCCGATGATGCTACTTCACAACCTCCAACTTTGGCACGTATCGACACTGCACCAACTTCGTCTGCACCACCAAACCTCAACACCGACCCTACTGCTTGACCTACTCCTAATGGGAACAAGTAGAAACTATGTCTTCAAACCTTTTTGGTCCTTACTGACAAAAGGGAGAGAAGCATATGTTGATAGTCTTCAAGTGGGTCCATATGGGTGGTTGCTATACTTTTGCCTAGTGTTTACATCTCTCGTTTTTGATACATCTGGTTCTTTGAGTTGTAACACTCAAACTTGATGGTCATCTGCTACTTTTTCTGCTATTCTGTGATGCGATGATAAATTCCGCATGTGTGATGATATATCCCGCATGAAGTCATTCCGCAGACGTCCATTTTTCATTATGCATGTCATTATTCCTGTACATCTGTTCATGCATGATGTATTGTCTTGATATGGTAAAGAGGATGTCCACAAGTACAACCTGCCATGTGCATTTGCATTCCAACGCAAAACATTTATATGCACATCTTCAGGGGGAGACTTTTTACCACCTATGAAGACAATATCATAATCCTTTACAATTTCACATACTTTTATCCCCGTTGAAAACTTCAACAAGTTTGTCATTAATCACCAAAAAGGGGGAGATTGTAAGTGCATCTAGTGCCACCCCTAGTTGGTTTTGGAGTATTGACGACAAACCTGATTGAGGGACTAATGTGTTTGTGAGAATTGCAGGATAACACAGGTAGTAGTCCCTCATTGATTCGGTTTACCTACCGGAAATGACCCCTAAAAATGTGTGAAGACATTGAAGATAATGGTGGTCTATGAAGCTATTCCCATTGAAGACTATGACATGAGAAGACATCGTGTGAAGACTCTGGAGCGCGAAGACTTAGTTGTTTCGTTGTTTCCTTTTCTTCTTTGTTGAGTCATAGGAACCACCGTACTATTAAGTGGGGTCCAAGTGAACAAAGTCAGAGTGACTGAAGTGATGCTCAACCAAATCCTATGTCTTTGAGCGAAGACAAAGAGAGCAAATCTTATTCAGAGTCGGATGAGTCAGCTTTACTTTTAGCCCAAGTCAAGCTGCAGTGTGTGTTTGAAATCTGACGTTGTGACACGTGTCAGTTCCTTAGTGACCCACGGTCATTTCGGACAAATCAGGTCGGGTTGCCCACTGGCTATAAATAGCCCACCCCCTACACCATAAATTGGTGGCTGCTCAGAGTTAGTATACGGCTTTTGTCGTTTGAGAGCAACCCATCGACGAAGCGTTTGAGAGAAAATCCTTGCGAGGACAAAGCCCAAACCACCCAGAGCCCAAAGAGTGTTTGGCATCACAGAAGTCTTTCTGTCCGCGTGATCTGAAGACTTGTTACACTTGAGGACTATGAATCCTCCAGCCGGTTAGGCGTCACGTTCTGAGCATCCAAGAGTCATTGTGGATTGTCGGTGAACGAAGTCTGTAAAGGTTTGGAAGTCTACCTTGAAGACTTACCAGAGTGATTGGGCGGGGACTAGGTGTCCATAGCTCAAGGGGAATAAGTTGAAGACGTGGTCTTTTGAGTTGAATCTCAGCCTCCCTAAGCAGACGTATAGTTGTCACAGCAACTGGAACTGGTCGGACAAATCTCTGTCCTCCTAAAGCTACTGGTTCTATCTCTCACTTCTCTTTACTTACAGTTTGTCTTCGCGAAGTCATTTCCTGCTTGCATTATCTGTTTGACTTCACTGTGTAACTACCTGTTCTGATTGGCTTCATACTATCTTCCATCTTGATCTCTACTACCTAGCTGCTAATAGTCTTCGTGCTTTCACTTCATTGAATACTTGACTATGGCTTGTCTAGTGTAGTCTACCTTCCGCTGCATAGGAATAGTGTCACTTCTATTGTTTGTCTTCGAAACTCCCATGTTTTGAAGACTTTCATAAAAATCGCCTATTCACCCCCCCCCCCCTCTAGTCCATAACTAGCCCTTTCGGCGTACTACCTCATCGACACCCGCAAGTCAAACAAGCGCAAGACGGACACCGCCGGTGAAGAAGCAACCCGGCCATGGAATGCAGAGCTCCTCCGCCCATTTTATAGTTAACCGTGTGCATGTATGTATCATTGCCTTTTGTAATCATCTGAAAACTATGGGATCCCCGAACGATGCTCTGGGGCTGCCCTTTTTGCGACCAAGCTATTGTGTCTCCTACATCCGTGCATTACTTTCCTCTTAAACCAACTTGACCACCGGATCGACTAGCTCGACCCGGGGGCTCGGGGGCTAGCCGGCTTGGCCACCCGCCGTTCTCCTTAGCGGCTCCAGATGCATTGGATTGCCACGACATCTCACTTTGCCCTAAGCCGTAGAACTGGCTTCGGCTGTTGGCTGGCAAGCACATGAGACCAAAGCACCGGCGCGCCACGAACACTAAGTCAGAAACCGCCGGGTTGCCCAACCCGGCTCTTTTTTTTAGAGAAAAGGCGAGAGCCCGACTTTATAGATAAAGCCACCAGGCAGAGTATATGACCAACAACCAGCACCCAACAAAGTATCACACGAAGGAGATAAAGTAACATTACAAGGCCAGCGGCCTCACATGGCACGCAGGCCAACCTAAACAAGACACCAAAAGAGCATTCAGGAAGCCGTCCTCAAAGAAAGCCGAAGAAGCCCAGACGCCGTAGATTTCATCTTGGATAGCATGGCGTCGAAGGCCTGGATGTCCCCTTCTTTAGTCAATAATCTCCACTGCTGCAAGAAACCATTGGCTTTAAATAAGCAATTGACAGGATTAGCCGGAAAAATACGTTCAATCGAGAACTTATTCCTAGTAGTCCACAACGACCAGCCAATCGCTGCCCATCCAACTAAGAAGACTCTTTTAGAATGGCCAGAAAGAAGGTTGACACAATGCCTCAGGTCTTCAAAGGAGGAAGGGGCCCAATTTACATGTAACCAAAGTCTGATGCAACACCACATAAGTTTAGCTAAAGAGTAGTGAAAGAAAATATGCTCGGTGTTCTCCAGTGCCCCACAAAGCACACACCTGTCGGACCCCGGCCCGTTTCTTTTCTTAATCTGATCGGCCGCCGGAAGCTTACCCCGGACAGCTTGCCAGAGAAATATCTTGATCTTAGGAGGAATTCGAGCCGACCAGACATGCTTAAACTTGACCGGGCGCCCCCCAGGGATAAGCTTGGAGTAAGCAGATTTAACCGAAAAACGCCCCGAAGAGGAGAGGGGCCACACCACGGCATCCTCTTCCTCCGAGAGCAGGGGGAAGCAAGCAGTAAGGCACTGCCAATCTTCCAACTCTTCAGGAGAAAGAGAACGATGAAAATCCAAAACCCAACCCAACCCGGCTCTGCCACTTTAAATTGCTGCACGACCGGCTGATCGCCAGCCCGGCCCTGCGGGGTCGCCGCCAGCCGGCCCAGTGGGTGTTTCACTCATGCTCAACGTTTCAAAAGACTAAGTATCGCACACTCCTCCCAAATTCCAAACCCCTTGTCACGGCCGGAGCCTCGGCCATCAGACTCGCGGGGGCGGGGGGACCAAAGGGGGAAAGTTGCGAGAAAATGCCTCCAAAGACAAAAAACCGAGAACGCAGGCATCCACGAAGTTTTTACATACCGCCAGATTGCTCAACCCGGCGTCGCCACTTTAAGTTAGTGCACGACCGGCTTCTCACCAACCCGGCCCTGCCGGATTGCCGCCAGCCGGCCCAGTGGGTGTTTCGCTCGTGCTCAACGTTGCGAAAGCCTAAGTACTGCACGCTCCTCTCAAGGGCCGAACCCCTTGTCACGGACCAGAGACTCGGCCATAAGACTCACGGGGGAGAAGCCCGGGAGGGTAGAGTGCAGGAAAACGGCTCGAAAAAAATGAAAAGCAAAGGCGCAAACATCCATAAAGACTATACATCATAAAATTCAGAAACAGGCCCAAGGCCAGAGTTCATTACACCCAGTTAACCCCCAGTGGGTGGGTGGACCTGCTACCTAACAGAAATTTTTACTAAGATAAAAATCAGGCATTCCCGCCGCCGGATCGCGCAACTCCCGGGTCTGCTGAGGTGCCGGTAGAGGATGCGGCCTGCTGCAGAGGAGGCGGCTGGAGGAGGAAGAAAGTGAGGAGTGGAGATAGTCAGCCGCATCTACTTTCACTAGAGAGACCGAGAAAGGAGATGTGTGCGGTGAGAGTGAGACCGTGAGACACAGAGCATGTTTGGTTGCCGTTGTGAATAGTTCCTGAGCAAAAACACACCCTAATACGCCATCTGCAAGTTGTTTGGTTGCCTGCATCTAGTGTCCCTGCATTAGGTAATATGCAAGTGCACTTTGTTTGCTTGCATGCATTGGCCCGAGTGCAACATGAACATGGTGTTTGGTTGCATACGGCGTACATGTTGTGTAACTTGTACCCTAGTTGGCGAGCTTACCTACACCTAGCATACCAATGCCACAGCACAGCAATGGCGATGAACTGGGCAAAGATGATGAAGTTCTTCAGCTTCAGCCCAAACTGACGATCCACCATGACACCATCAACCTGGCCACTGTCAACGCTGCTGTCATGCTTTCGCACCAACTCGGAGTAAGCTTGTTCTGCTGCCTGCCTAGTCTTGAACCCTCTATGGGTGTTGTTGATATACGATGCCACTTGTGCACTGGCTTCTTCCCATGACCTATAAACCCCTGGGACCTTACCGATGAACATGGCATACCACTTGCCCTAGCAATGCACAAGAGCAAGAGTTGAAGCAGCAAATCAATGGAGCACACAAGTAGCAAGCAAAGTAGCACACAAACAACAATGGAGCAGAAGAGAAGTAAAGCATGCATGATCATATGGCATAGCAAGTTCTTCCTAGCACTACCTTGGTGTTAACCTACCACCACATCCAAAAGAGGGTGTCGTCCTACCACTGCAAGTTCACCATCAGCATGAGGGGTTAGTATATACCAGCTCGCCAAAATATACAGACTCAAATAGTTTTTGAGCCCTAGCTACACAAAATGTACGTCGTCATCGTCATCGTCATCGTCGTCATCGTCGCCACCGCCATCACCGTCGGGGATCATGCACGCTCACAGGCAGCACTACTCTAGTAGTAGTGCTTGCCTAGCCAGCTCCTGAGCCACAGCACTTTCGGGGGAAACGACAACTACGGGATCACCAGGAATTCTTTTTGCTACGGCTGGCGGGCGCGGGGCTGTGGAAAGAGCGGGATTGACAGGTCAACGCAGGGGGATTATCCAGGTTCGGACCGTCCTCTAGAGTCTTTGCACCATGCCAAACCGGTTAACCGGGTTCACCCCGTTCTTCCTCGTCTACGGAGCAGAAGCCGTCATCCCGACTGATGTCGAGTTCGACTCACCGCGCGTCATGATGTGTCGGTGTTCTGGGAATGGGGGTCCCCAGACTTGCATGCCTGTGGCCTGCGACGTGGCTCCTCCAGCGGCCCCGTACGGCCCATCTTCACCAGCAAACACTCAAGACCCTCGCGAGAGGCCAAGCCTCACGATGCGGACGACACAAGACGTCCTCAGGAGCGGCCTCACCAGGCTGGCTCATGAGGGGCGAAGTGATCAAGGCAAGGGGGTACCTCGAGGTTCCCATGACGCAAGCCATGATGACCAAGGCTAGGCGAGCACCAGGCGGGCGCCCGCGCGCACAGTATCCTTCTTCCCCCTTTGGTGCTAAGGAGGCAAGCGCGGGCGAGGAGTACCGAGGCATCGGGCAAAGGTTTCCATATCGGTGCAACGAGACCAAGACCAGACGGATGGAAGGACAGAGGTCACCATGGAGCCCAAGACGGCGTCACCAGCAGAGCCTTTGGCAGGCGAAGACTACTTTTGTCAGGATAAGATGTACTAGTTGTCCCCCTTCAAACTTGGCCATTGTGGGATCTCTTCCCGCTTAATATTTCGGAAGAGGACCCGGGCCTCTATAAATAGGACTAGCCACCACCATAGAAGGTAGATCCAGATGGACCGAAACCCTCACCAGCTCACCAAGCACAAGAACGCCTCAGCTCAGGAGGCCGTTCTTCCCTTTGTACTATTCATCCTCAGCCCAAGAGGCAATCCACCACACCACACTGGAGTAGGGATTACACCACAACGGTGGCCCAAATCAGTATAAATCTTGTGTCCCCTTGTGTTCTTTCGGTTCATCGAGCTAGGCCGTGAGATCCTTGAGAGAGTTAGACAATGAGGGAGAGAGAGATTTCCGTGCGCACCCCAGTGTTCGAACCTCGAGGGTTTCGCCGGAACCCGTGATCCGACATTTGGCGCGCAAGGTAGGGGTGCGCTGGAGCTTTCTTTCCGTCAAATCCACGCTTCGTTGTCCCACCAGATCCATGGCCGACACTCGCCGAGCCCGTGTTGAGCATCGGGAAGCCCATGGTGCCCGCATCACCCAGACGGCTTCTGTCGGCGGGCCTCCCCGACGTTCGTCGTCACCTGCTGCCAACGCCGCCACCGGCCCGGCAGCACCTGAGTAGCAAGCCTCGTCGCTGCATCCCTCTGTGCGGCGGGACGGCCCCACCGCCACCCCGTCGCTGACTCCGGCAGGTTGATCATCCCACGCTCGTCGCGGGCCCGTGGACGCGCCGGCCGTGCTGCTCACCGCGCGTGAGCTCCTGCGCTACCGCCTAGACGACGACCTCTACGAGGAGTGGCTAGACCGCATCGCCGAGATCGTCAGTGCCGCTAGGGGCTCGCCTACGCCATCCCTCTCGCTGCCTCGCCCGCCACCTGCCACGGGCAACATGGCCCAGGGAGCACCTCGACCACCCCAACATCAAGACGACACTCTGGCACCAAGATGCACGGCCCTGCGGCGCGATCCCCTCCGCCGGGTGCCTGCGCATGAAGATGGAAGCTCTCGCGAGGTTCCTCGGCCACTGGAGGACGCTCCTGCACTCCCCGCACCACCACGTCAAGACCGTGAATCGCCCGTGGTGGCCATGCGCGGGTGTCAAGACCACCCTCTGCCTCCGCAGCGAGCTCCAGCGACCACGCCAGGCTGTCGCGCCTTAACCCCCGAGCTATGCAGCGTCATCTGGCCCGGCAAGTTCAAGCCTGACCTGCCACCGCATTACGATGGCACCCCTAACCCCATGGAGTTCTTGCAGCTCTATGAGTTGAGCATCGAGGTGGCCAACAGCGACGAGAAGGTCATGGCGAACTGGTTTCCCATGGCCCTCAAGGATGGCGCTCGCTCGTGGCTCCTGAACCTGCCTGCGGGATCCATCTCCTCCTTAGGCGAGATGCGTAACCGCTTCATCGCCAACTTCCAAGGCACTCGCCACTACCCTCCGGCCGCGGGTGACCTGCATCGCATCAAGCAGCAACCCGGAGAAACCCTACAGAAGTACATCCAGTGCTTCAACTGCGCCCGCCTCAAGATCCCCAAGGTGACGGACGAGGCCATCATCTCCGCGTTCTCTGACGGTGTCCATGATGTCAAGATGAAAGAGGAGCTCGCTATCCATGAAGACCTGTGCATGACTGAGGGAGTCCTGGACTAGGGGGTGTCCGGACAGCCAGACTATCATCGTCAGCCGGACTCCAAGACTATGAAGATACAAGATTGAAGACTTCGTCCCGTGTCCGGATGGGACTTTCCTTGGTGTGGAAGGCAAGCTTGGCAATACGGATATGTAGATCTCCTACCATTGTAACCGACTCTGTGTAACTCTAGCCCTCTCCGGTGTCTATATAAACCGGAGGGTTTTAGTCCGTAGGACACACAACCATTACAACAATCATACCATAGGCTAGCTTCTAGGGTTTAGCCTCCTTGATCTCGTGGTAGATCCACTCTTGTACTACCCATATCATCAATATCAATCAAGCAGGAGTAGGGTTTTACCTCCATCGAGAGGGCCCGAACCTGGGTAAAAACATCGTGTCCCTTGTCTCCTGTTACCATCCGCCTAGACGCACAGTTCGGGACCCCCTACCCGAGATCCGCCGGTTTTGACACCGACATTGGTGCTTTCATTGAGAGTTCCTCTGTGTCATCACTGATAGGCTTGATGGCTTCTTCAATCAACAACAACACAGTCCAGGGTGAGAATTCTCTCCCCGGACAGATCTTCGTGTTCGGCGGCTTTGCACTGCGGGCCAATTCGCTTGGCCATCTGGAGCAGATCGAAAGCTACGCCCCTGGCCATCAGGTCAGGTTTGGAAGCCTAAACTTCACGGCCGACGTCCGCGGAGACTTGATCTTCGACGGATTCAAGCCACAGCCGAGCTTGCCGCGCTGTCACGATGGGCATGATTTAGCTCTGCCGTCGGACAATGCTCTGGAGGCCGCACACGAGTCCGCTCTGACCCATAGTTCGGAGCAGACCGCGCAGATCGAGGACAGGTGGCTGGACACCGCCTTGGGAGCTGCAACTTCTACGGTGATGGAGCCGAATACTGACCTTGTCCCTTATAAACCTTGTGACTCCGAGGCGCCGGACTCCAAACCTCCCGCGCCCCTGCCATTCGAATCCGATTGGGCGCCGATCATGGAGTTCACCGCCGCGGACATCTTTCAGCACTCACCCTTTGGCGACATCTTAAATTCGCTAAAGCATCTCTCATTATCAGGAGAACCCTGGCCGGATTGCGGTCAGGATGGTTGGGATGCGGACGACGAAGAAATTCAAAGCCCACCCACCACCCACTTTGTAGCCACTGTCGACGATCTAACCGACATGCTAGACTACGACTCCGAAGACATCGACGGTATGGACGACGATGCCGGAGACTACCAAGAACCAGCGCCTACCGAGCACTGGAAGGCCACCCCAACCCATGATGTATATATGGTGGACAGCCCAAAAGGAAGTGATAATGAGGAACAACGGGACGCGGCAAAGGATAATTCCACCGACAAACAACCAAAACGGCGACGTAGACGCCGCCCTAAGTCCCGCCTCGACAAAAACAGCACTCCTAATGACCCAGCAATAGAGCAGGGCAAACCAGTGGACGACGAACATGCAACCAAGCAACCATCCGAACAGGACGAATGGGATAATCAATCCATGCCCGGCTAAAACAGTCCAGACGATCTTACACCGGACACACCACCGGAGCATAAGAACCTTCACAAAAGACTTGTCGCCACTGCAAGAAGTCTGAAAAAGGAAAAACGCAAGCTCAAAACAGCGGAAGACATACTCAGAATGAGGTGGAGCAAAGTACTCAAGACCGCGGACAAATACGGCAATAGCCACCAAACAAAGAGCTACCCGAAGCGCAAGCTGCTGCAAGAATTCAACGAGGAGGCCATACAGCCCCCACAGTCAAAAAGCAAAGAGGCCGCCTGGCCGGATAGACGACCAGATGACAGGCCAAAAGAGACAAGCGGCGCCGCACACAAGACGGCACATGATCCTCGTAAAACAGACGGCCCGGTTAGGTCCATTTATGGGACAAAAAAGAGGGCCCCAGGAAGCAACACAACATGCCGCATGTTCGAAGATAACGGCACGCCTAAATACAGGGGCGCCGCACACCCACTATGTTTCACCGATGAGGTGCTGGATCATGAATTTCCAGCAGGATTCAAACCCGTAACACATAGAGCATACGACGGAACAACAGACCCCGGAGTCTGGATTGAGGATTACATACTACACATACATATGGCTAGAGGAGATGATCTCCACGCCATAAAATATCTACCCCTCAAGCTCAAAGGGCCAGCTCGGCATTGGCTCAAAAGCCTCCCAGAAAATACTGTTGGAAGTTGGGAAGAGCTCGAGGACGCGTTTAGAGCAAATTTTCAAGGGACTTATGTCCACCCTCCGGATGCAAACGATTTAAGTCACATAACTCAACAGCCCGGAGAGTCAACGCGCAAATTCTGGAACATGTTTCTTACCAAAAAGAACCAAATAGTCGACTGTCCGGACGCTGAAGACTTAGCAGCTTTTAAACATAATGTCCGAGACGAATGGCTCGCCAGACACCTCGGCCAAGAGAAGCCGAGAACAATGGCCGTGCTAACAAGCCTCATGACCCGCTTCTGCGCAGCGGAGGACAGCTGGCTAGCAAGATGCAGCACCAGCGACCCGAGTACATCCGAGATCAGAGATGGAAACGGAAAATCACGACGCAAAAAGGACCAGCGCCAAAATAAAGAAAAAAGCCCAAGGAATACGGCGGTCAACGCCGGATTCAAAAGCTCTCGGCCGAACAACAAAACACTGCCTCTTAAGGACAACAGTGAAGAGCTATCCAACTTAAACAAAATTTTGGATCGGATATGTCAAATCCACAGCACCTCCGGAAGGCCTACAAACCACACCCACCGAGATTGTTGGGTCTTTAAACAGTCCGGCCGACTCAACGCCGAACACAAGGGGCTCGACGCGCCAAGTGAGGATGATGATGAACCCCACCAGCAGAGCGCCAGAAAATAGAAGACTTTCCCGCAATAGGTCAAAACAGTAAACTCACTTCATGTGATAATACGGAAAAACAATGCGGCACTCGCCAAAGTAGGTGTCCCACGGTCCACCCCAGCGGAACCTCGAGATTGGATGTCAAAACCAATTACTTTCGACCACCGGGACTATTCCAGAAGTATTCGAAACGCAGGATGGACTGCTCTGATATTGGATCCTATAATCGACGGACTACAATTTACAAAAGTCCTGATGGACGACGGCAGTGATTTAAACCTGCTATATCCGGACACAATCCGCAAGTTGGGGATAGACCTTACTAAAATTCGACATAGTCGCACTTCCTTCAAAGGAGTGACGCTAGGCCCTTACGCCAAGTGCACGGGCTCCTTACTACTAGAAGTTGTGTTCAGGTCACCCGACAACTTCCGACGCGAAAAGCTAATCTTTCATGTCGCCCCATTCAGAAATAGCCATCAAGCACTATTGGGACGTGAACCTTTTGTCCGCTTTAATGCAATACCACACTACGCGTCTCTTACACTTAAAATGCCCGGTCCACGCGGCATCATCTCATTAAAAGGTCGTTCAAGACCCCAGACACGGCGAGACAAGTCCGGCATAAATAAGCTAGGGGCTCCCTAGCCGCACACCCCTTCACAAGGGGATGTGCGTATGAGCTAATATAAGCTCAGCTTTATTCATTCATTTATATTCTGATTTTTAATTCATTTTTTTGCACGATTATTTTTCAAACTAAGTTCCTCTCCTTTACAGATGAACAGCGTGTTACACCCGTCCAGGATGCAGCACAATGGAGACACAGGCGCAGATGTGCAGTAGGGACCCGTGGCAAGGATTCTTTTCAGATTAAGACCCTGCGTAAACCTTTTTTACTGTCTCTTGTTGCTATATATCCCCTGCTTTCTCATTATAACCAGAGAGGAGACTGGCGTTTTGGCATCGACCGCGTCAGAAGACCTTGCGTGTACCTGGACACTAGGGGCTTAGGGCATCGTTCTGCCCGCTATCATAAAGACCGAATACCTTAGGGAGTGTTCGGCGTCTCGAGTTAGGCCTTATATGCATCAATTCCGAAATGTCTTTGGTCAAATGTTGGGTTTGCCCGGCTCCTGTGTTTTGCTGCCTTACGTTCCGTATCATCGGCTAACGCGGCACCAGGAGAACTACTGCGATTGTGCCCCCGGTTCGGCCGGGCGAGCACCTCAGTAGAGAAAGCAGAAAACTAACTATCATGATACAGCGAGAGACTGGTCAACCACTCGATCGACTACCGGAATGTTTAGAATTCCCCCGCTTTGACGAAGGACCATTTCTCGGTCGGGCACATACGCGCCCCGAATTCAGAGAGCGCGGTGCCACTAGGGGCTATATCGTAGCCCCACCCTCGAACTCCTATGGCTAAGTGAAAGTGATAAAGCATTATAGTCCGGTTGCCTTGTTTTCTACCCTACCACTTCCTTCACAGGACCGAGACGTCTAATCAAGTGTGAAAATGCGCTATTTTTGCGAACACCCCCGCACCTTGTGCGTGGGGGCTGAAGCCGACGACTGTCATCTTTCAGGTTATACACACGTATACATAGATGGCCGCACAGGAGATATTTTAATACTTGAACGCACAAGTACAAAAGGCGCTTACATCATAAACATCATTTTACAAACCAAAATGTTCATTTGAACGTGACATTTTTTGAGCACTGCGACTCTATTACACGAGCACCACGCAGAACTTCCCCAAAATAGTGCTCGGCGGGTAACCGGCTCTCGTCCGAACCCTGGGTCGCAACAGCGGTGGCATCCATCTCTGTCCAATGTGTCTTCACACGGGCGAGGGCCATCCGTGCACCCTCTATGCAGGCCGACCGCTTCATCGCCTTGATATGCGGCACCGCCCCAAGAAATTGCTGCAATAAGCCAAAATAACTCTTCGGCTTGGGCCTATTCGGCCAGACATGAGTCACAATATCCGTCATGGCAAGTCCGGACAATCTATTCAGCTAAGCCCACTCGGCCAACCGATCGGTTAGAGGAAGTGAACGCTCCGGACTATGGAATTGAGACCAAAACAGCTCTTCCGTCTTGTGATCCTTCTGACTTCGGAAGTGCACAACGGCATCTGCCGCACTCGCCGCTAAGTCCATATAAGGATCCTCCGGACCCCACAGCTGGCCAAGTTGAGCATACTTTCGATCTGTAAACCTTCGGCGCAGCAGAAAGGTCTTGCCAGCCATAATGTCTCCGGCCTGGCGCAGGTCCTCCTTTATAGCTCGCATTGCAGAACGGGCATCCTTGGCTTCGGCGGTGGCCTTCCCCAGGTCTTCTCGCTCCGCTAGGCACTCCTTTTCAAGAACCTCATTGCGGTCGGTAGCATCTTTTAACTTCACGGCCATTTCGGCCATCTCCTCCCTGCTTCGGCAGTGTGCAGCCCTTTCGGCTTCTAGCTCTTCGGCCGCCCTCGAGGCAGCCGCATCACTCCTTCTGGCTTGCTCCTTGGCTTGAGCAAGTTCTGCCCGAAGGCTCTCCACAGCAGCGGCACCATCTGCATTTAGCACACATGTTGTAAGGAGTGGGCTTCGGCTCCCTTACTAGATGACCACAGAGAAAAAACCTACCTTGCGACTCGTCAAGTCGTTTATTGACCAGCGCGATGTCCGCATCCGCAACGTCGAGCTGCCTCTTTAGTTCGGCAACTCCATCAGTCCGGCTCGCCACCGAACTATCCGCCACCTGCACAGGAAAGGTGAAAATCAATACCTGGGATTTTGATCCTCGGCACGATGTCGTTCTCGACACCCTATCGAGTCTCCGGGGCTACTATCTATACAGGGCGCACTTTATGTGTAAAACTGTTAAAGGGTATGTCATTTTTGCGTACCTCAAACCCCGCCAGCAAACTCCTGACGGCATCATGCAATTCGCCTTCGGCGGATGAAATTCTTTCAATCACCGTACTCATCAGTGTACGGTGACCTTCTGAGATGGACGCCCTCTCAAGCAGATCCTTCAGCTCCCCCGACCGCACACCAGTTGGCGCCGAACTATTCGGCGCTGCCGGACTCGGGGATACCCTCCGTGACGACACTTCAGGCTCGTCCGCCCTATCCGATGGTGCGGCGGATGGAGGCGTCTCGCTCTCCATCATCTCCGGACGGAGTTCCCCCTAAGACGAGCTCATCTGAGAAGGATGGAGATCCGAACTACAAGGTAAAAACCTAAGTTATCCTCAGAAGCACAAACAGGGTCCCTTATTACAAAACTCCCTTTTTTCTACTTATGGCTCGCTGGAAGGCTGATTCTTTAGGGGAGACTGTGCGGCCGGAGTCTCTCCGGACGCAGGACCTTCTGGTGAAGATCTCTTCCCCCGCTTCGGGGCTTTGGCCTCTGGGTTTTCGGAGGCGGTCCTCTTCTCCCCTTGGAAGGAGGGATTCTCGATCCCCCCTTCCTCAAAAGCCTCCTTGGTTGAGGCGGTAGTTCCTCTGTTCTCCCCTTCGCCTTCCTATGAAGGCGCAACCTCCAGCATCCTGACCAGCACGGGATCCGGCTCGGTCTCTGGGAGGGGGGCCGGACACCGTATCAGTTTTGCTTGCGCTATCCACTCCTGTTTAGAGGACAATGGGTCAAAAGGCGAATCATAGAAAGGCAAACAAACGGTATGTCCGGATGCGGAGCTACTTACTTGTGTATCCGGGCGATTGCACCTTAGGCCGGCATCCTCGGTCAATTCCGGACACGCCTCTCGTGATCCGAAGAACAGTTTGTACATCTCCATGGGTGTCGTACCCATGAAGTGTTGAAGAATTCGTGGTCCCTCTGGATTAAACTCCCACAGCCGAAGAGGATGGCATTTGCAGGGCAGGAGATGCCTAATCAGCATGACCTGCATCACCACGACCAGACCGATCTCCCTCGCCTGGAGGTCTTGAATCCGGCCCTGCCATAGGGGCACGTCCTTTGACGGTCCCCAGTTGAGCCCTTGGCTGACCCATGACATCAGCCGCTGTGGAGGACCCGAGCGGAAGATGGGCGGCGGCTTCTGCCTGTTGCCCCCGGGAGCGGTTATGTAGAACCACTCCTGCTGCGACAAGCCGATCTCCTCCTGAAAAGAGCCCTCGAGCCATGGAGCGTCGGCCCTTCTGCTTACGACCGCCCCGCCGCACTCTGCTAGACGCCCCTCGATCATCTTCGGCTCCACGTCGAAGGTCTTAAGCCACAAGCCGAAGTGAGGGGTAACGCGGAGGAAGGCTTCGCAGACAACAATAAACGAAGAGATATGGAGAATGGACTCCGGAGACAAGTCGTGAAATTCCAACCCATAGTAAAACATGAGCCCTCTCACAAAAGGATCCATCGGGAAGCCTAAACCCCGACAGAGGTGGGATACAAACACGACATACTCGCCGGGCTCGGGGGTGGGGATGACTTGCCCTTTGGCGGGCAACCTATGCGAAATCTCGTAGGTTAGGTACTTGGCTTCTTGCAGCTTTAGCACGTCCTCTTCCATGACGGAGAGGGCAACCACCGGCCCTGTGGGTCGGAGCCGGACATTGTTGAAAGTCCGAAGCGCTCAAATCTGGGGCTCTGGGTGTTGGAACTCGGGGCGAGGAGAAGATTCAATTGGGGATTGAAGAAAAGAAACAGGCCTTGGTCCCATTATAAAGGGCAAGAATACCAAGAGCCGTTCCCGTGACCGGTCGGGACTCGCCTCTGATAGAGGGGGCGCGGCGATGGGCACAGTTGGGTTACCCACGTCCGTGTTGATGGGAATCCCGGAATAAGGGGAACATGATCTCTGCTTCGACAAGACGTGCCAAGGAAACCGCTTCGCTAAACGCGCTGAGGTGGTATAATAAAAAATGATTCAAGTAAAGGCTTGGTAGTGGCGTGACGTCATGCCACAGAATACGTCAGCAGATTGAACTTGTGAACATATTATTCTCTCTACGGTGGAATGTGGAATTTATTTTGCAGAGCCGGACACTATCCTGGTGTTCACAATCTTCTATGAATTATTCGGAGGAGGAACCCGCCTTGCAATGCCGAACAATATGCGCGTCGGGCTCATCGTCATTTAAGCCTGGTTCAGGGGCTACTGAGGGAGTCCTGGACTAGGAGGTGTCCGGACAGCCGGACTATCATCGTCAGCCAGACTCCAAGACTATGAAGATACAAGATTGAAGACTTCGTCCTGTGTCCGGATGGGACTTTCCTTAGCGTGGAAGGCAAGCTTAGCAATACGGATATGTAGATCTCCTACCATTGTAACCGACTCTGTGTAACCCTAGCTCTCTCCGGTGTCTATATAAACCGGAGGGTTTTAGTCCGTAGGACACCCAACCATTACAACAATCATACCATAGGCTAGCTTCTAGGGTTTAGCCTCCTTGATCTCGTGGTAGATCCACTCTTGTACTACCCATATCATCAATATCAATCAAGCAGGAGTAGGGTTTTACCTCCATCGAGAGGGCCCGAACCTGGGTAAAAACATCGTGTCCCTTGTCTCCTGTTACCATCCACCAAGACGCACAGTTCGGGACCCCCTACCCGAGATCCGCTGGTTTTGACACCGACAATGACTCTGGAGCTTTTCAACTTGGCGACCAAGTGTGCGAGGGCCGAGGAAGGGCGCCTCTCCCTCGTCGAGCTCCCGGCGGCAAAACCAAAAGACAAGAAGGCCAAGGTCAAGGACATGAAGCGCAAGGGCACGGCCGTGCTTGCGGCCGAGCCGGAGGTGAAGCATGGCCGCGACCACCCAGAGTCATCAAGGAGCAGCCGTCCGTTTTGCGCCTTCCACAACGTGCACAGTCACAACACTAGCGGCTGCCAAGAACTCAGGGCCATTCGAGATGGACGCTTCGGTCGACGCCCCAAGCGCAACTCCCGGGGCTACGGCCGAGGAGGAGGACGTGGAGGAGGATGCTAGGATGACCGCGGCCCTCGTCGGGAGTGGCGCGACTGGCCTCGTGAGGACCGTTGGCAAGATCAGCCTTGCAAGGGCGCCTGGAGGGAGCAGGCTCGGGAGGATCGCCCTCAGGGCAACGCTGGTCTTCCTCCGCTGCCGCCACCGCCAAGAAGAAATGATGACCAACACCAGGATGAGGGGGCTGGGGGCTTCCAGGAACCTCGCGCCATCGCCTGCACCTTCGGCGGTGCGCAGGCCCCAACCTCCCAGGGCCTCTTCAAGCAGTTTGCCGGCGAGGTGAGCGCGGCTCTCCCCAGGCCATGGGCCCGCTCAGGTGGTCCAATTGTGCCACCACCTTCAGCTCAGCTGACCGGCTCAAGTGTGCGGCAACTGTCGGCGCCCTCCCGATGCTATGTTCGCCCGTCATCAGTAAGGTTCAAGTCACCAAGACCCTCATCGATGGCGGGGCAGGACTCAACGTCCTGTCCGTCGAAACGTTCGTCAGCCTCCAAGTGCCATACGAACAGCTACAACCCACCAAGCCCTTCTTAGGAGTGACCGACGGCTCCACCACCCCGATAGGGCGGATCTGCCTTCCTCTCACCTTTGGAGAACGCAAGAACTACCGCACCGAGCTCATCGACTTCGACGTCGCCCACATCCGTCTGCCATACAATGCCATCCTCGGGTACCCAGCATTGGCCAAGTTCATGGCGGTGACTCATCGCGGCTTCAACGTCCTCAAGATGCCAGGAAGCGGCGGAATCATCACTGTCCCCTGCGAAGAAAGAGATGCGGTGTGCTCCCTCAAACGTGCCTACCAAGCCGCAGCAATCGAAGACCCCGACAACCAAGGAATCCTGTACCCACCAGAGGCCGCCCCCAAGGAGAAGATGCAGCTGCTGCGCCAAGGGCCTCAGGGGAGCGGCATCGCCAGCAGCACCACCTCAGGACCAGCGCCCACGGATGGGGTGCCTCCTTCTCGCACATAGGAAAGCACGCCCGGCACCATCCTCAGGCACGGCTCAGGGGCTCTCTTCTGGAGGGCCTCTGACCTTGCCAACGTCACGAGGGAGGTGCTCGGGCACCACGTGGAGGCATGCTTCATAGCACGTTTCCCTCAGGAGGGCACCGGGCAAGGAGTGCTCGGCGCTCAGGAGTTCATCGCCAAGACCACAAAGTAACTGCAGGATGCAAGGGCCATGCGTGGCGATCGCTGCCCAACGGGCGCAGCTCTGCATCCAGAAGAGGTTGGTGAGCTGCGCGTCTACATCGACGTCTCGGGGTTAAACTGGGCTGCGCTTCTGGCCTTCGCGCATGGGACACTGCAAGGGCCCGCCTCACAGCTACGTTCGCCTGCCTTTTAGCCTGCCGAACATGGTGTCCGCCTTCCAGCGCAACCTGTGGAGCATCCTGGTGGCTCAGGAGGCCATGCATCACGCGGTCCTGGCGGAGATGGAGACAGTCTTCAGGGAACTGCCTGGGCCCCCAGAGCCTCCCGGTGGCTCGTGAGGAACTACGCCTTCACCATGCATCTTCAGCTGCCCCGACATCTCTTCGACAACTAAACTAGGATGACATTTTCCATGTTCATTTAGCTAGGAGCGCCCCTCGGGCTACATCATTCCCAGGCCGCGTGGGTCCATCCCTGTAGCATGTATCCTTTTGCATTTTTAGCTTGCTCTGCCGGGAGCGCCCCTCGGGCTACATCATTCCCAGGCCGCTTGCTTCCGACCCAGTGGCATATATCGTTTCTGCATTTACCTAAGCTAATTTGCCTTCCATGCATGATCTACCTATGATTATCACCTGCTTGATTATCACCCGTCACTAGAACTGCTTATACTAGCACCACATGCTCCCTCTTCTCCCATGCAATTCGCTTGCACGTTAAAAGGGGCACTCCTGAGCATCGCGACTCAGGAGCTCTTACTGGCTCTCCAGCCCTCACCCCCTGGCCTTGTCCACGGCATCGCGACCTGGCATACCAGCGGCGGCTGAGCTCGCTCGAGGGCCGGGACCTGAGGACGTAGAGCACACGGGAGGCTTATTCAGTGCAAGTTGCCTAACCATCTTGCAGGTCCGCAGCAGCCAACAAGAACCAAGACCAGGCTCAACCTGCCTTGAGGTAGGACCTCGTGAGTCCTTTGCTGGCTCACGAGTGCCCAGACACACCTCGTCTAGCCCTGCCATGCAAGCCACGTGTCAGGGCGGGGCTGTACATGCCCCGGGGGCTCTCCGCAGTAGAGAGTCCCCTCCCACGCACCAATGGAAGCACCATGCTCCGCGCTGGCCGTCAACACTGCCGAGGAGCAGCTATGCCCTTGCAAGTGCGGAAGCGCCATGCTCTGCGCTGGTGATAAACAACTGAGGGCGGCCGCAAGGCCGTATCAACCTCAGGGAGCCCATGAGCTCGGTGCTTAGCCTCACCGTGTTGCTTTCCCCCCGGGAGGGTAGCGCGAGGGGGCTGGGCACGGGGGCGCCGCTTAGGTCACGCCTGGCGTACGCCCCACCAGGTACCACGGGCCTGGTCGTCGCGGACCCTCCCGAGTGAAAGCCCGGCGAGGACAGGTATGAGGTCTATTCATATGTCAAGGGGGACCCTTGGGCATCGCAACCCAAGGGCCTAACTTGTCATGTAGCCCCTCACTCCCTGGCCTCGTCCTGGTCTCCGGTCGAGTCAGCGGCGACTGCGGTATGCGTGGGGCCGGGCCTTGCCAACGCAGAACGCCAAGGCCTGCTCTTGTATTCCCTCTCATAAGGTCGTTTGAGCGTCAAGGGGGGCCCATGGGCATCGCGACACAAGGGCCTAACTGGTCACGTAGCCCCTCACTCCCTAGCCTCGTCCTGGTCTCCGGTCGAGTCAGCGGCGGCTAAGGTATGCGTGGGGCCGGGCCCTGCCAACGTAGAACACTAAGGCCTATAAGTTGTTTGCACGTCAAGGAGAACTCCTGAGCATCGTGACTCAGGAGCCTAACTGACAACGTAGCCCCTCACCCCCTGGCCTCGTCCTGGTCTCCGGTCGAGTCAGCGGCTGAGGTATGCGCGGGGTCGGGATCTGCCGATGTAGAACGTAAATAAAATGGGAAGGAAATCACAAAATCTCAAAGCAAATATTACAAGACATACTATTCTCCAAGCATCAAACAGGAGTTTAACGCCTCCACGTGGCACGGTACATGTTGCAAAAGTTCAAACAAGAAAGGCGCCGCAAGCAAGTCATCCCTGGACACCGCTGGCGCCCGCAAAGGACGCTCCTTCCTTGGCGGCATCGTTTTCACCCATACAACCGGCTGGGGCTGCAGGATATGTGGCACCGTTGATCGAAGGCGTGGGAGCGAAGGCGTGGAACTTCTTCAGCAGGGCCTCCACATGTCCCTTCATGGCTGCGGCAGCAGCTGCACAGTGCTCGTCGTCCATAGTCTCCAGCAGGGACTCATCAAGTCGGTTAGTTGCCGAGGTAGCATGGGGAAGCGGAGAGCCCACGTCCAATCAATCGCCACGCGTCGACCAAGGCCACAGGCTGTTGGGGCCCACGGAGCTCCGCACTTGTCCTTTGGCTTCACCTCGCAGCCAAGTACGAGCGCGCCTTGGGCCCAGCGGCAATCTGTCGGCGTTCTGGGAACGGGGGTCCCCAGACTTGCCTGCCTGTGGCCCGCGGCGTGGCTCCTCCAGCGGCCCCGTACAACCCATCTTCGCCACCAAACACTCAAGACCCTCGTGAGGGGCCAAGCCTCGCGAGGCGGACGACACAAGACCTTCTCTGGAGCGGCCTCACCAGGCTGGCTCGGGAGGGGCGGAGAGATCAAGGCAAGGGGGTACCTCGCGAGGTTCCCATAACGCAAGCCATGACGACCAAGGCCAGGCGGGCGCCAGGCGGGCGCCCACGCGCACAGTCTTGTTCCCCCTTTGGTGCTAAGGAGGCAAGCGCGGGCAAGGAGTACCGAGGCATCGGGCAAAGGTTTCCATATCTGTGCAACGAGACCAAGACCAGCCGGACGGCGGGACAGAGGTCACCATGGAGCCCAAGACAGCGTCACCACCAAAGCCTTTGGCAGGCGAAGACTGCTTTTGTCAGGATAAGTTGTACTAGTTGTCCCCCTTCAAACTTTGCTGTTGTGGGATCCCTTCCCGCTCAATATTTGGGAAGAGGACCCGGGCCTCCATAAATAGGACTAGCCACCACCATAGAAGGGGGATCCATACGGACCGAAACCCTCACCAGCTCACCAAGCACAAGAACGCCTCACCTCAGGAGGTCGTTCTTCCCTTTGTACTGTTCATCCTCAGCCCAAGAGGCAATCCACTACACTACACTAGAGTATGGTATTACACCACAACGGTGGCCCGAACCAGTATAAATCTTGTGTCCCCTTGTGTTCTTTGGGTTCGTTGAGCTAGGCCGTGAGATCCTTGAGCAAGTTAGCCAACGTGGGAGAGAGAGATTTTCGTGCGCACCCTAGTGTTCGAACCTCAAGGGTTTTGCCGGAACCCATGATCTGACACGATGTACACCGAAGCTGAAGCCAAGGAAGCCCGCGTGGGCGGCGTCGACCTGCTCGAAGAAGCACGTCTCCTAGCGCTCAGTCGCTCAGCCATCTACCAGCAAGGCCTGAGGCTCTACCACAACAAGAAGATCAAGCCCCTCGCTTTTCGAAAGGGAGACCTCGTCCTTCATATCGTCCAAAAGTAGACTGGCCAACACAAGCTGTCCTCCACATGGGAGGGCCCCTTCATCATCAGCAAGGCCTTGTGCGATCGCAACGCGTATGTAAGTGCATCTAGTGCCACCCCTAGTTGGTTTTGGAGTATTGACGACAAACCTGGTTGAGGTACTAATGTGTTTGTGAGAATTGCAGGATAACACAGGTAGTAGTCCCTCATTGATTTGGTTTACCTACCGGAGATGACCCCTAAAAATGTGTGAAGACATTGAAGATAATGGTGGTCTATGAAGCTATTCCCGTTGAAGACTATGACATGAGAAGACATCGCGTGAAGACTCTGGAGCGTGAAGACTTAGTTGTATCATTGCTTCCTTTTCTTCTTTGTTGAGTCATAGGAACCACCGTACTGTTAAGTGGGGTCCAATTGAACAAAGTCAGAGAGACTGAAGTGATGCTCAACCAAATCCTATGTCTTCGAGCGAAGACAATGAGAGCAGACTTATCCAGAGTCGGATGAGTCATCTTTACTTGTAGCCTAACTCAAGCTGCCGCGTGTGTTTGAAATCTGACCATTGTGACACGTGTCAGTTCCTTAGTGACCCATGGTCATTTCGGACAAATCAGGTCGGGTTGCCCAGTGGCTATAAATAGCCCACCCCTACACCATAAATTGTTGGCTGCTCAGAGTTAGTACACGGCTTTTGTCATTTGAGAGCTACCCACCCCCGAAGCATTTGAGAGAGAATCCTTGCGAGGACAAAGTCCAAACCACCCAGAGCCTAAAGATTGTTTGGCATAACTGAAGACTGTGAATCCTCCAGCCAGTTAGGCGTCACGTTCTGAGCATCCAAGAGTTATTGTGGATTGCCAGTGAACGAAGTCTGTGAAGGTTTGGAAGTCTACCTTGAAGACTTACTAGAGTGATTGGGCGGGGACTAGGTGTCCTTAGCTCAAGGGGAATAAGGTGAAGACGTAGTCTTCTGAGTTGAATCTCAGCCTCCCTAACCAGACGTACAGTTGTCACAGCAACTGGAACTGGTCGAACAAATCTCTATCCTCCTGAAGCTACTGGTTCTATCTCTCTCTTCTCTTTACTTACAGTTTGTCTTCGTGAAGTCATTGCCTGCTTGCATTATCTGTTTGACTTCACTGTGTAACTACCTGTTCTGATTGGCTTCATACTATCTTCCATCTTGATCTCTACTACCTAGCTGCTAATAGTCTTCGTGCTTTCACTTCATCGAATACTTGACTATGGCTTGTCTAGTGTAGTCTACCTTCCACTGCATACGAATAGTGTCGCTTCTATTGTTTGTCTTCGAAACTCCCATGTTTTGAAGACTTTCATAAAAATCACCTATTCACCCCCTCTAGTCGATAACTAGCCCTTTCAATTGGTATCAGAGCAAGGTACTCCCTTGTTCTGTGTGATTCGGTTTAACCACCTGGAGTTTTAGCTATGTTGACTACATGGATAATCAAAGTCTCCGCCGCGTGCCCCATCTTCGATGACACTGAATATCCCTACTGGAAGAATAGGATGCGCATGCATATTGAAGCCATTGATGTCGATCTATGGTATGTCGTCAAAAACCGCGTTCCCAAGACTGGTGAAGGTGTCACCCCTACTGACGTCAAGAAGTTCATTCAACCGGACTCTACCGCCAAGAACATCATCTATGGTCATCTGACCAAAGGATAGTATGGTTGTGTGAGTGCTCTGGAAACATCGAAGCTAGTCTGGGACTGGCTCTCCAAGGTCAATGAAGGCGTCTCAACTCAGCGAGATCAACGGATCAGTACTCTCCGCAACCTCTTCAACCGCTTCAAGAGACACGATAATGAGAATGTCCAGCTCACATTTGATCACCTCACTAATATCACAAATGAGCTCCAAGCACTCGGCACCAGTGAGATTACGAAGCATGAAATAGTGAAGACACTACTGAGATCTCTTGATAGCTCATTTGACACCTTAGCCCTGATGATACAAGAATGGCCTGACTTCAAGTCTCTCGATCCGTCAGACATACTTGAGAGGCTCAACACACACGAGTACCAGTTATCTGAGAAACGAGATATTTATGGCCCCAACTATGGCCGAACTCGCGCTTTGAAGGAAAAGGCTGCTGCTTCCTCATCTAAAGAAGAATCTGACTGCAGTTCTGGTGATCTTGAAGACATTGGAAAGGAGCTTGCTATGCTTTTGAAGAAGTTCCAGAAATTCACCAAGAAGAAAGGCTTCAAAAAGTCTTCACCAGCTCAAGGAATGACGAAGCTTCTGCCTATGGCCACAAGAAGAGAACCTGCCACAAGTGCTAGAAACCTGGTCACTACATCTCTGAGTGTCCATAGTGGGATAATGAGAAGAAGAAGAAGAAGAAGAGCAAAGAATATGACTCTGATGACAACAAGAAGAAGTAATCCTCAAAGTCTTCTTCCAAGTCTTCATCACACAAGAAGAGCTCATCTGGCAAGGCTCGTGCTTTTGTTGGCAAGGAAATGGATTCAGAGGAGGAGTCTGCTTCTGAGGAGGCGGAGGTGGAGTCTGAGGAGGAGTCTGACTCTGGTGTTGTGAGTCTAGCTCTAGCTATAGCCTACGTCGCCAAGTCCATCTTCAAAACTGAAGACAATGGGTCCATCACCAACGCTAATGATAATGACAAGGACGACTCGCCTCCCACCTACTGCTTAATGGCACATGGTGCCAAGGTAAAATCACGCGATGCTTACTTTCAAACATCAAGTGAAGATGACTCTGATGGTGAATCCAAACCTAGTTACAAAACACTTGCTAAAATTGCAACTGAACAACAGAAAGCTATGGAACATACTCAAAAACTGTTAGACAAAAGCGATGACCTGTTGGACGCGGAAATGACCAAGTCTCAGTCCTTAATTGAAGACATCAAAAATCTTCATGTTAAGTACCAGGAACTTGAAGGTAGACATGAATTGCTCTCAACTTCTCATGAAAAGCTTTCCTATGATTATCTTCAAAGGAAGCAGGAACTTGAGAAATTGGGATCGGCTCATGAAGATCTTCAAAAGGAGAACGAGTCACTTCGCGCTTAACAGATCAGTCCCGCTCAGGAAGGATGTGAACCACCATGTTTAAAATGCATTGAGCGTGATAACGTTGCCTCTGTTGCTGAATGTTCTACTGCTACTACTGTTGCAATATATTCAACTGCTGATGTGGTAACTAACCCCTCTACTGAGGATACCACTACTATTGCTGATGAGAATGCTAGGTTGAAGACATTGCTTGAGACAAGGATGTACAAAAGTCTCAAAGGGCATCAGACATTATGTGATGTCCTCAAAAAGCAGATTCTGAACCAAAACCTTAGGAAAGAGGGTGTTGGGTTCGAGAGGATAATGAATGTTGATGGGTCGTACTGGAAAAGCCTGAGCAGTACCCGAAACCACATGGGTTGCTGCAAAGGAACCTTCAGTAGATCAATCGACCTTATCTGGTTTCACTTGTGCTCACCCCATTATCATTGATGAATCCTTTGATGCAAACTATAAACTGTTTAAGAATCGGAATGGCGAAGTGTTTGCCAGTTATATTGGTACTAACTGCAGGAATGGGCCACCTATGAAGAAGATATGGGTACCCAAAAGCTGTCTTGAGAATCTTCCAGTGAATGTCATCATGACACCACCTATGAAGAAGACAAACCCCATATCAAAGGCTTCATATAGTCCTAAAGCTTCATACAGACTGAGGACTCATCTGAGTCACCCTAACGTCAATGTTTTGCAGGGAAATCACACTCAGACCCATGAATATGAGTGTGTTTCCTCAAACCGCTATGTTCATAGAACTAAGAACTTTTCTTCTTATTCCTATGAGTATTATTCACCTCCTGCAAGGCTATTTACTAGGGCTCCAAAGCCGAAGTTCTCAGATGCTGCACTTAGACTCATTGCTTCTAAGCCACCCCTAAAAACGTGGATGGTTAAGAAAACTTAACTCTCTTTTGCAGGGAAAGGTCTCCAGTCGAAAATATAAGGCGTCCAAAACTAATGCTGGGGACCTTAAACATCTTGTGGGGCGCAAGATAATATGCCCAAATGGTCTTACTATGTACTTCGTTCCGGGATTCCTTGACACTCATCCTATCTATCCTAACCAAGATCTGAATTTCCATGTTCCACTTGTTTGTCAAATGTTTATGCTTCACAACTCGCTTGGTGAAGCCTATCCCCCAAACTGCACTGTAGGCTATGAAACCTCGTGCTTCATAATGGATTATGGATAGTGGATGCACTAACCACATGACTGGCGATCGAAGTCTTCTGATGGATTCAACGCTACGTCCATCAGACAAGAGTCACATCACATTTGCTGACACTGGTAAAAGCAAGGTATTGGGTCTAGGTAGAGTTGCAATATCAAGGAATCAACACATGGATAAAGTGATGCTTGTTGAATCCCTTGGTTTCAGCTTAATGTCTGTCCCAATGCTTTGTGACTTAAACATAATTGTGCTATTTAGAAAATATCGATTCCTTGTGCTAATGGAATCTGACAAGTCTCTAGTCTTTAAGGGTATTAGAAAGATGGTCTATATATGGTAGATTTCTCAGCAGGACCACAGATGGTCATATGTCTTCTAGCAAAAGCTTCAGAGTGATGGCTTTGGCATCGAAGGCTAGGACATGCTGGCATGAGGAACTTGTACACTCTCGCGAAGAAGAAGCATGTCGTGGGCATCGAAGGTGTCAAGTTCAAGAAGGATCATCTGTGTGGCGCCTGTGAAGCTGGAAAGATGACCAGGGCCAAGCATCCCTCGAAGACAATCATGACTACATCTCAACCCTTCGAGCTGCTATACAGGGACTTATTTGGCCCCACTCACTGCTCTACTCTCAATGCTACTCCTTTCCTATATGGCTTTGTAATTGTTGATGATTACTCTAGATATACTTGGGTGCATATAATCCTCTACAAGACTGAAGTGCAGGATGTCTTCAGACGCTTTGCCAATCGTGCCATGACGAACTATGGCATCAAGATCAAGCACATCAGGAGCGACAACGACACTGAGTTCAAGAACACCGGCCTCGATCTTTATCTGGATACTTTGGGCATTACTCATGAGTTCTCTGCTCCTTACACACCTCAGCAGAATGGCATTCCGGAGCGCAAGAACAGAACTCTTATTGAGATGGCCCGAACGATGCTTGATGAGTACAAGACTCCATGGAAGTTCTGGCCTGAAGCCATTGACACTGCTTGCCACATCATCAACCATGTTTATCTTCACAAGCTTCTGAAGAAAACATCCTATGAACTCCTAACTGGTAAGAAGCCAAATGTAAGCTACTTCAGAGTATTTGGTGCTAGGTGCTGGATCAAGGATCCACATCACACGTTAAAATTTGCACTGAAAGCACATGGACGTTTTATGCTTGGTTATGGAAAGGATTCGCACTCCTACAGAGTCCTCAACCTCTTTCACTATAAAGTGGTTGAAACTATGGATGTGCGGTTCGATGAGACTAACGGCTCGCAAAGAGAGCACCTGCCAAATGTGCTAGATGAAGTACCTCCAAGTGAATCAATCAAGTAGATGGGAATTTGAGAGATCATACCTTCTGAGAATCAGACTGAAGAAGAGCTTATCATTTCTACACCTAATCAACCTGAAGACAATGCTCAGCCTGAAGACAATCCCCCAGATGATGACATTGATCAGCAAGAGCAAAATCTTCGTCCTGTTCATCCTCGTGTTGCAAATGAAGTTCAGATTGAGAAGAGAATTGACAGCTTAAATGCACCTGGTCCACTCACTCGTTCAAGAGCTACTCAAAGAGCAACACAGCTAACCAATTTCTGTGGGCATTTTGCATTCGTCTCAATCTCAGAACCCAAGAAAGTCGATGAAGCCTTGATGGAACCTGAATGGATTCAAGCTATGCAAGAAGAACTTCAACAGTTCGAGCTGAATAATGTGTGGGAATTGGTCAAGCTTCCTGATCCTCGGAAGCACAATATCATTGGCACCAAATGGATATATTGCAACAAGCAAGATGAGCATGGTCAAGTGGTCAGAAACAAGGCTCGTCTCGGTGCACAAGGTTACATTCAAGTGGAAGGATTGACTTCGATGAAACATTTGCTCCGGTGGCAAGGCTTGAAGCCATTCGCATACTGCTAGCCTATGCAAATCATCACAACATCCTTCTGTATCAAATGGATGTGAAGAGTGCTTTTCACAATGGTAAGATAGAAGAAGTATATGTCGCACAACCTCGTGGCTTTGAAGATCCAAAACATCCTGATATGGTATACAAGCTCAACAAGGCACTGTATGGCCTCAAACAAGCCCCTTGTGCTTGGTATGACACGCTCAAAGATTTCCTGAAGAGCAAAGGCTTCAAACCTGGTTCACTAGATCCTACACTCTTCACGAAGACATATGATGGTGAACTGTTTTTGTGCCAAATCTATGTAGATGACATTATCTTCGTCTGCACCAACAAGAAATACAGTGATGAGTTTGGTCACATGATGCAAGAGCAATATCAGATGTCCATGATGGGCGAGCTGAAGTTCTTTCTGGGTCTCAAAATCTGTCAGCAACGCAATGGCATCTTCATATCTCAAGAAAAATACCAAAAAGATTGCCTGAAGAAGTTTGGAATCCAAGACTGCAAAGGATACACGACGCCAATGCCAACAAAAGTCATCTGGGTCCCGACGCCAATGGTAAAGAGTTCGATCAAAAGGTATACCACTCCATGATTGGTTCTTTGCTTTATTTATGTGCATCTAGGCTAGATATAATGCTTAGTGTTTGCATGTGTGCCCGATTCCAAGCGGCACCTAAGGAATCACATCACCTAGCTGTGAAGCGAATTCTTCGATATTTGGCTTACACCCCAACACTAGGATTATGGTGTCCAAAGGGCTCAGAGTTTGATCTAGTTGGAATCTCAGATGCTGATTATGCTGGTGACAAGGTTGATCGCAAGTCCACATCAAGCACATGTCACTTTCTGGACGATCTCTTGTCTGTAGGTCTTCAAAGAAGCAGAACTGTGTATCCCTCTCCACTGCTGAATCTGAATACATTACTGCTGGATCTTGTTGTGCTCAGCTTCTCTGGATGAAGCAAACTCTCAAGGACTATGGTATCCACATGAAGAATGTGCCTCTCTACTGTGACAACAAGAGCGCCATCAAGATTGCCAACAACCCAGTTCAGCACTCGAAGACAAAGCACATTGAAATTCGTCATCACTTTCTCAAAGATCATGTTATGAAGGAAGATATTGATATCATTCACGTCAAAACTGAAGAGTAATTGGCTGATATCTTCACAAAGCCCTTGGATGAGAAAAGGTTTTGCAAGTTGCGGTGTGAGCTAAATATCTTGGAATCCTCAAATGTCCTGTTATTAGGCACACATCCTAACACTTATGCATTTTGATGACTTAGATGTGCAACACACGAAGTAATGTATATCTTCAATTAATGAAGACATAAACTCTAAGTGTGAATACATTAATGCGGAATTTGACTTCAGAGCGCCACGATAATTGTGCGCCGTGTCTGGGTCAAATACTTCCTATATGGTGGGTAACGCCACCACCAAACTTTTGTTTGAAGTGTTTCTCTTGGCGTTATATTTGCAAAGTGTTCGTATTTGATTTATCTTCATCCCTGGCTTATATTCAACTTTATCTTCATCTTGTTGATTTGATCTTATACTAGTTATATATATATTTGTGTGTTGTCCTCTACAGCATTCACTTATAGCTATGACTTCGTGCTGAATCTTTTGATCTAAGTGAATGTGATCGGACCCTAACCTTTCTATGCTTCTACCTCAACTCTATCTGTCCAAATCATATGCGCGCATTCTATTGAAAACTATCGATTGTCTTCACTGAGACCTTTGTCAGCTGAAGTCAATCTGACAAACATTTATATCTATTTTTAATGCTATACCCTTATTGCCTGAAAGCCGGAGAATTCAGAACGGCCACCCCGACAATCCAGGCGTGCGTGGGAACATGGAAAAACTTCCAAGGTGTTGCATGCTTGCCACATGCCCTTCATATGTGAACTGCCAGGGGCACCTACGTAATTGTGCTGTGTCATCCCTTTCCTTATAAATACCCATGACATCTCGGTCAAAAATTCTTCTTCCACCTCGCCACCTCTCGCAAACCCTAGCGCCTCCGCTAGCTCTCGACGACACCGACGACGAAGCGCTTAAATGTCACGACTTCTCCGATGTCATCCTCATGCCGGCTGCGGACCTCGGCCTCTCCGCTGTCGCCATAGGAGTCCTCCGTCACCAAGTTAGGGCACGGAAGATTGAATTGCTCGGCCTCCAACTTCGCTCCGTCTAGCAGTTCTTTGTGGGTAATTAAAACTCACTTTTTACCATCTTTTCGATCTGGTAGATTCATCCTTCTTTACCAAAAGCAGTTTCTAGATCTCCAAAGTTGAATCTATCTCTTTTTGCATCTCATACTATGCCTAGTCTGTTCACTTATGCTACTCTACAAGTTAGATTCCTCACTTGTACTTATTCTTGGATTCGTACAAATCTGGAACCAACTCTCATCAAATAAGTGAATGTCTTCGCGTTATGAGGTCAATGTCTTCAAACTGATTTATCTTCAAAAACTTCTGAGAATGCATATGACCTCTTCCCCTTCCCTTGCACCTCTAATGCTGTCACAGGTACATGTCCGAGGGAGAATCCCTTGGTTCTAATAGTCTGCATTAGTTTGCAGAATTCTTACAGAGTCACATAAATTCTCTTGAAGCCAGTTCTTGTCTGACCAGCCATCGGAAGCCTTTGCAAGTTTTGAAGCCTATCAGGTTAAGCTTCATGGCTACAGAGAATTTAGCAAGAATGGGTGGCAGACAGCACCGTGGGAACACTTCCAAGGATTTGCCACCAGATCTGCATGAACTGTAAAGACAGACCGAAAGGAAACTTACGGTGAACGCAAGAATCAAATCCAATGGATTCGAAGATATTGGGCAGAGGAATGGTTCAAGTACCGATTTGTCACAGAAGAGTATGCAGAGAAGAATGTCATCAAGCGACCCTAGGGAGATATACTATAGAAAAATCTTTCTCCTAGGTCCCAGACTGAAGCTATTGAGCAAGGCTTCTATCCGTGCATGGTTCATGGACCGCAGCCAGAGAATGCTGACCCCTCTTCTCTGCTGTAGTGTCGCGAAGACAATCTATTCAAGCGCAACTACTAGTTCGCAAAGTACTCTGCTGTGAAGAACAAGAAGGCATTCAGACTTGACTTCAACCCAGGTCCGTCTGCTCCACGGGAAGATGGCACCCGTGAAGCCAATGACAACAGAGTCGGCCCCTTCTACAACCTCGACGGCCTCATCACTCACATTGCCGTTCAAGGAGCAAAAGTTGATCATTCTGGTGATGATGCTGACTCTAATGATGCACCAGCTCCTCCTCCTAAGCCGCAGAAGCAGAAGAAATCCAGGCTTCAAAACCTACTACTCCACCAAAAGCTTCTCGAGTGAAGCCATTGGCAACTGCCCCTCCTACTCCTAGTAACACTTCTGAAGATCTCTCTTGCATCTCCAAGAAGCGAGAGAAGACATAGAAGAAAAAGGTTCAAAGTTCTGGTCAAGTCCTGACACCTGCTGCCGTTCTGAGGAACGAAACCGAAGCCATTGATCTGTCATCAGATGATGAGGGTGGAGATGATTCTCTTGAGCAGTTGATAAAGAGCAAGCAAGAGGCGGAGATCTTCAATGATCTGCCCCTCTTCGATGTAAACATTCTGGATAACTTCATTGATGAGTGGTGAGGGAGTCCTGGACTAGGGGGTGTCCGGATAGCCGGACTATCATCATCGGCCGGACTCCAAGACTATGAAGATACAAGATTGAAGACTTCATCCCTTGTCCGGATGGGACTTTCCTTGGCGTGGAAGGCAAGCTTGGCGATATGGATATGTAGATCTTCTACCATTGTAACCGATTCTGTGTAACCCTAGCCCTCTCCGGTGTCTATATAAACTGGAGGGTTTTAGTCCGTAGCACGAACAACCATTACAACAATCATACCATAGGCTAGCTTCTAGGGTTTAGCCTCCTTGATCTCGTGGTAGATCCACTCTTGTACTACCCATATCATCAATATCAATCAAGCAGGAGTAGGGTTTTACCTCCATCGAGAGGGCCCGAACCTGGGTAAAAACACGTGTCCCTTGTCTCCTGTTACCATCCGCCTAGACGCACAGTTCGGGACCCCCTTTCCGAGATCCGCCAGTTTTGACACCGACATTGGTGCTTTCATTTAGAGTTCCTCTGTGCCGTCGCGATCGGGAAGGATGCCTCATCCCGTCTTTAAAGACGGAATCATCACCAAAGGAGCTTTGGCCGCCGGCCAAACTATCCGGCTAGGTGGTTTTCTTATGACTACCGGTTCGGCCACCGCTTCGATGATGACCTCTCGGGTCATCAAAAGCAATCTTCACGTCAACTCAGAATTTGCCGAGCAGCTGGATCCAATAGAGCTCTCGTCCGTAAACGAGCTCTTGGATCGCATCGCCGCCCTGGGAGTCACTACAGACTACAATCAGATTGGGCTTAAAACCGATCTGAGAGAGATTAACTCTCCCCAGGTTACCCACCACGTTGCGGTGGTAGAGAAACAACGCGGCGACTCTTCTTCTGTATAGAAAACTAGTCATGTCCAGACTCCCGAACCCTCCATACCGGATTCCCGCAGAGGTACGGATGTCGATCAAGCATTGAACTTAAAGTCGGGCACCGGACCGGACTTGTTGGACAATGTCCGGCAATCCAAGCTTCCGAATTCAAAAACTTTTCGGCCTTTGAGCCCCGAGATGGGTAGGGTTCCGGACTCAATTCCACCCACCCACCCAGATATATGTGATCTATCTCAAATCTGGCAAGAGCCCGCTGAAACAGTACATCATTACTGGGCCAGATTCCTCCTGGTTATGGACAGGATAAAGGACTGCCGTGAGGAAAACGCAATTTCAATTTTCTGCAATAATTGCACGGACGAGGGAATCTTGAACGCTGTCAGTCGTCGCGAAATTACATGCTTCGCCGATCTGGCGTCCATTGTACGAAAGTACTGTGCGATGGAGAGTTTCTGGAAAACCGAAACTAAGTTTTGGGGCAATCCGGCCCTGAATACAACCCTAGTCCAAAACAAAAGGGTGCATCACACTCAGGCACCAGGTACAAAAACCAAAAAGCAAAAACCCCATAAAGGGCACGGAACCATACTGGAGGGATGGCTCAGCGGACCCTGTAAAATTCACAGTACAGAGGGCGCCACTCCAACACATAGCCTTCGAGCATGTTGGATACTGCGGCAGGTGGCCAAAAGTGGCAAAGAGCTTCTAGCCCCGGAGAGCCACTCCAGCAGTACCAGTACGGTGTCAACAGCCTTCGAGACTTTCGCATCAAATAATATGCGGAAACGTACAATCCGCAGCTTCGCCGAAGTCTACCAAGTAGCAACAACAAATCCATGGAGCGACACGGCCATCACCTTCAACGCCAGCGACGAACCTAAATTCCGAACAACCCGAGCACCAGCCGCATTGGTCCTCAGTCCAATAGTGGACGGCTTTCGCCTTACCAAGGTACTTATGGATGGTGGCAGCGGATTAAACCTCATCTACGAGGAAACTCTTCAAAAAATGGAAATAGACTGGAGCCGCATTGAGCGAAGCAGCACAACCTTTAGAGGAATAATCCCTAGCTGGGAAGCGCGCTGCACAGGAAAAATAACACTTGATGTGGTGTTCGGCTCGCCGGACAATTACAGGTCCGAAGAGGTCACGTTCCAAGTGGCCCCGTTCAGCAGTGGATATCACGCTATATTAGGATGGGAGGCATTCACAATTTTTCAAGCCATACCCCATTACGGGTACATGAAGCTTAAGATGCCCGGGCCCGGCGGAATAATCACTCTCGTTATTGATCCGGATACAGCACTCCGCGCCGAAAACAAGACAGCCGCATTAGCCCTGGAGGCACTATCCGAAGCCCTAGCCGCAGAGGAACTCACTGCGCTGTGCTCTACGGTGAATAGGGATGATGTGATACTCGATAAGAGATCCAAGTCCACCTCCTTTAAACCAGCTGACGAAATAGTCAAATTCCAGGTCCATCCAACGGACCCAACAAAGACGGCCTCCATCGGGGCACAGTTGAACCCTGATGTAGACGCCGCACTACGGGAATTCCTTCGGGAAAATTGGGACATCTTTGCCTGGCACCCTTCAGACATGCCAGGAATCCCACGCAGATTGGCAGAACACAGCCTAAACATCCTAAAAGGATTCAAGCCAGTCAAACAGGCTCTTCGGCGATTTTCCGAACCCAAAAGACAGGCAATGGGAGAAGAGCTAGCCAAACTACTGGAAGCCGGATTCATCAGAGACATCAAACATCCGGCGCAAAGAAGGATAAATCCTGGCGCCTATGTGTCGATTTTAAAGACCTCAACAAGGCCTGCCCAAAGGATCGATGCTACTACAGGGCACGATTCATTGTGCTTCCTTGACGCATACTCCGGATACCATCAAATTAAGATGGCGGAGGCGGACCAAGCCGCAACGGCATTCATTACTCCATATGGACCATTCTGCTTCAACACGATGCCCTTCGGACTCAAAAACGCCGGCGCAACATATCAGCGCATGATTCAGACATGTTTGGCTACCCAGATCGGCAAAACAATAGAGGCATACGTAGACGACGTAGTTGTCAAAACCAAACACGTCGAAACTCTAGTAGACGATTTGAGGCTCACATTCGACAACCTCCGAGCATATGACATCAAGCTGAATCCGGAAAAATGCGTTTTCGGCGTACCAGCCGGAAAGCTCCTAGGCTTCATTGTATCCAGTAGAGGAATTGAAGCAAACCCAACCAAGATCCGAGCTCTGTCATAGCTGGATATTCCAAAAGACCTCAAACAAATACAAAAATTGACTGGATGCGTGGCGGCTCTAAGCCGCTTCATCTCCCGTTTGGGAGAAAAGGCATTGCCCCTCTATCGCCTCCTTAAGTGCACTGAACACTTCGAGTGGACGGATGCCGCCACTGCCGGACTCGAAGAAATAACGGCCGTATTGGCAATAAATCCGGTCCTGGCTGCGCCCAACCTGGGCGAACCAATGTTGTTATATATCGCGGCAACACATCAAGTTGTAAGCGCAGTACTCGTCGTCGAACGAGAAACAGAAGGGCATAAATTCCCTCTTCAAAAACCAGTGTACTACATATCCACTGTCTTAACTCCCTGCAAGTCCCGTTACCCGCACTATCAAAAGATAGCGTACGCGGTGTTCATGGCATCCCGGAAGCTCCGACACTACTTTCAAGAGTGTTCGATAACAGTGGCCTCCGAAGTGCCCCTCAACGACATTATAAACAACCGCGACGCGACGGGTAGGATTGCAAAATGGGCCATTGAGCTCTTACCATTCGATATAACTTACAAACCTCGGCGAGCTATAAAGTCGCAAGTCTTGGCTGATTTTGTCGCTGAATGGACTGAAGCCGAACTCCCTAAAGAGTACGGCGCATACTCCAATTGGATTATGCATTTCGACGGCTCCAAAATGTTGGCCGGCTTGGGGGCTGGCGTCGTATTGACGTCCCCAACCGGGGACACAGTCCAATACGTACTGCCGATAATGTACATGGACTCCAACAATGCAGCCGAATATGAGGCCCTCCTACATGGCCTCCGGATGGCAATCTCCATGGGCATTCAACGCCTAGAGGTGCGCGGGGATTCAAACCTTGCAATATCCCAAGTAAATGGAGACTTTGACGCCAAGGATCCGAAAATGGCAGCCTATCGTAACACTGTCCTAAAAATGTCAGCTCGGTTCGAAGGACTCGAATTCCACCACGTAGCCCGGGATAATAACCAAGCAGCCGACGTACTGGCACGCATCGGCGTGAAACGCGACGCGGTCCCTCCAAACATCTTCCTGGAACGGCTCTTTAAGCCATCCGTACTATGGGAAGAAGAGTCCGGGAATAACAACCCGGAAGCAGCCGCACCACCCAACACAGAACAATCTGACATAATCGGCGGCTCAGCCAATGAAATAACACCTTCAGCCCATGAAATAATGGCAGTAATCGCCCCATGGACAGAGCCATTCCTAGCCTACTTAATTAGGCAGGAACTTCCCGAAGACCAAAATGAGGCCCGCTGCATAGTTCAGCGATCTAAAGCCTACAAGGTCCATGAGGGAGAACTTTATAAGAAAAGCACAACCGGAGTCCTTCAAAGGTGTATCTCCGAAGAGGAAGGGCGAAACCTTCTGGCTGAAATTCATGCCGGACTAGGCGGACACCACGCCGCAGCCCGGGCCCTTGTAGGCAAGGCATTCCATACAGGATTTTATTGGCCGACGGCCTGGGCAGATGCTCAGGACTTAGTCCAAAGATGCATTGGTTGTCAGCTCTTTGCTAACCAGAGCCATATGCCACCCACCGCCCTCAAAACTATACCCATTACCTGGCCGTTCGCGGTCTGGGGGCTTGACATGGTTGGACCCCTTAAAGGGGGAACCCACAAGCAAAAATACCTACTGGTGATGGTGGATAAATTCACCAAGTGGATAGAGGCTAAGCTAGTTAAAACGGCAGAGTCCGGACCAGTGATAGACTTCATATCCGGGGTAGTACACTGTTACGGCGTCCCCCACAGCATCATTACCGATAACGGCACGAACTTCACGGCCGATGAGGTCAAACTCTGGTGCAAAAATATGGGCATTAAGCTCGACTACGCTTCAGTTTACCACCCTCAAACCAACGGTCAGGTGGAACGAGCAAATGGTCAAATAATGAGCGGCATCAAACCCAGGCTAGTGCGGTCCCTTACGGAATCCAATACGCACTGGGTAGAGGAGCTCGACTCCGTACTCTGGGGGCTGCGGACCACGCCAAACCGTACTACTGGATTCACACCATTCTTTATGGTATACGGCACAGAGGCAGTTTTGCCCTGCGACATAATTCATGACTCACCTCGAGTGCGCATGTACGAAGAAAGAGAAGCCGAGCTGGATCGGCAGGACAGCTTGGACACATTGGAGGAAGAACGCGACGTGGCAAAGGCTCGTTCCGCATTTTATCAGCAGGAGGCTCGAAGATATCAAAGTAGAGAAGTACGGGCTAAAACCTACAATGTTGGCAAACTAGTTCTACGCCTGCCGGACAAGAAAAAGGACAAGCTCAAGCCCAAATGGGAAGGTCCCTTCATTATCGACCAAGTCCTGACCGGCGGAGCATACCGTCTGGGAAATGCATCGGACAACCGACTTGAGCCGAACCCATGGAACGCAGCCCGCCTCCGAAGATTCTATGCCTAGCGCCGGACTAAGAGTTCGTCTCCTTCCTTCGTCCAAATTTTTACACTTCGTCTATCTTTCATTCCTTTTTTTCTTTTTTCTCTCACCTTTTTCATAAAAGCCCTTAAAGGCCTATTTGCGCATTACTCGCACACACTTGATGTGCTATCCGCAGTCATTATACCTAGGGGCTTCTTTACCAGAAGCTTACTTATACGGGCTTCATGCCCAACACATGTGTCAAACTTCCACATGTACCTTTTATTCACCATTATATGCATCGATATGACTTAAGTTTTGGCCAAGCTGGGTTGCCTGGCTCCTGTGCTTACCCCTACATTCCCGATTGTTCGGCTAGGAGGTAAAGGGAGCACCTCTGCGATTGTTACCGCTGGGTCAGCCGGATGTGTACCTCAGACTGGGTGAAGCCGAAAGCTAGCGTTCTTAAGAGAATATTCGGTCGGTGACTTGAAAGACGATTTTTTAAACATTTATCTATCTGCCCCCAGATGTTTTCCTGCTTTTTTCGCAGTCTGGACATGCACTTTAGGGCATGCCTCCCAGGGAAAGGAACCCTTAACGGAACTATTCTCCCTGGAAGATGTTTCTTACTAACGATGTAATATAACATAACTAGTTGGGCACTTGTCTGATAAAGCACTAACGACCCCTACGCCTGGTCTCCATGCATGCCCCGGTTTTGTCATAACCGAGAAGGTATTTGGACACACTCCGGACTCTAGGGTCCCGAGGTCGAAGCGAAAAGGTCGGCAAAGACAAACGATCTACAATCCGGCTAGAAGGCATTTTACATGTCATTTTAAATACATCGTCAAATTGACTGACTGTACTCCTCCTCAATCCCGTCTAACGGGCTGTCTAATTTACAGTCCCGTTGGGAATACTTAGCGGCCAACTCTACTTGGCCGTACACTAAGCTCACAGGGATCTCCTTCCCATCGGGCCCCACAGGTCCGACCTCGGCCATGTGGTTTGGATCCGCCTTCTTGTACCGTGTCTTCACCATGGCCCAGGCCTCCCTGGCACCTTGACGGTAGGCCGATATCTTCCATAAGAGGAAGCGCTGCCGTGCTCCCTGAAGCTTCTCCGCAAGCTCTCCAAGGCCCTCGGGTAGGGAGACGGATGGCCATAGGGCCTGGACGACGCCACTCATCGCCTGCCGAACATGTTCGAGCAGTTGCACCAGCTCGGGAAGTTGGTGACCCGTCGAAATGGGCATTTCCTCCACAGGGCGACCTGTGAGCGCACCTACAAGACATATTTCTGTCAATAGGCTTCCTCGCCGAACTCTTCTTTTCAAAATAATTCGCTCAAGCAGTTACCATAGATGCCGCGACGAAGCCGCTGATTCTCCTTCACGGAGCCAGACAGCTCGGCCCGAACACCTTTCAGCTCTTCCCCAAGCTGGGTGTGGGCATCCTAGAGTTTGTTCCTCTCCTGTTGTACCTTCATAAGCACCCTCTCGCCGGCCTTCAGCTGGCGCAGTAGGTGTTGCTTGTCCGGATCCAGTCCGGCAACATCTGCAATATCATTGTCAGACTTACTCGCACGCCGCACACCGCTTATCCTTTTGAAATAATGTGTTACCAGGAGGGGTCTCTATGTCTCCTCCTGTGGCAGCGAGTGCGGCCTCAAGTTGGACCTTGCACTCTTGTAGCTCCTGGGACAATTGGGCATTCTTCTCTGTAAGATCCTGCACATTAAAAGATCCTTAAATCAGTTACTTTAACTACTTTAAGTCTCGGGGGCTACTGGCATATACCGCTATTATAATCCCTCACCCGTATGTCTTTTACATACTGCTCCGTGGCTCTGGTCAAACCATCTTGAGCAGCACGGTGGTGCACGTCTCCCGCGTTAAAGGCATTCAACGCCTCAGGGGAGAGACACGCGTCACGAAAAACTGTCCGGCTGCGCCTATGGTTCATGGCGCTCTCCACCTCAAACCTGGTGGCGGACAGCCTGTAGGCATCCTCCGTTGGAGGAGTATCCGGCTCACGCCTTGCGCTCGCCTCCCCCTCCGTACCAGGTGTTGGAGCCTGGCTGGCGGAGGCGTGGGTGGCAACCTCACCGGTCACAGTCCGGCGAGCGCTCTTTCTCCTGAAATAGTCATGAGCATTAATACACCCCCTAGGAATCTTTTCCTAAATAATGGTCGCGAGCTATACCGTTGCGGTGACATTTCGATTCGCACCGCACCCCTCTTCTGCCTGCAGGGTCGGGCTGACCCTTGTTGATCAGCCGCCGCGGGTTCAGCTTCCCGCCTTGAGGGCACCTCCTGCGAGACACCGTTGTATATGGTGGTCACGAATGCGCAAGGACGAAATAACGGTGTCGGGACTTCGGTCACAAGTACCTGGGAAGCCGGTAACAAGCCGGGGTAGTCAGCCGTAATGGCGACTAAAGCGTTATCCATGCTGAGTTGGTGGAACACCCCGTCGATTAGCTCCACCTTTATGTCCGGATCCTCTTCGGAGGCCGGATCAAGGGATCTTCCTGGATCCTCGGGTTGTGGAGCCGGACTATGTATGCCCTCCACATCCCGACGCAGCTCCTGCGTCGAAGTCATAAAGTAAGGTACTGAACTTTGAAAGCATGGGTCGGATAAATAAAATGTCCGCTTACCCAGCGCCGAGGGTTATTCATGGAGAACCCTTCAATGGGCTCGTCTGGAGGAAGTCCTCCTTCTCCCCCTTGTACAGGCCGGATAGAATCTTTACCAGATCTTCGGCCGATCCCGGCCCTTTGCGGCCATGACGGGTGGCATCATTTTCCCCGTTAAAATCCCACATGGGGTGGCCCCTGTATTGCAGCGGGTTGTTCTGCATTATGCACGTGGCCATGACTCCGATCATGGTTAATCCGGAATGGGCCAGCAACCTTATCCGGCCCATCAAATAATGGACGCCCTTGTCTTCCTCCAGTTGAGGGCTCCGCGGGCGCCAACTTAGGCGCTTCTTCAGAGGAGCCTTACTGAAATCCGGGAGGCCGATCCAAACTGGGTCCGGCAGTGGAGCGTCTTCTACATAAAACCATTCCGAAGGCCAGTCTTTGGACGCCTTCTTTGGGGTTCCGGATGGATATCCGGTCCCGGCGATGCGCCATATTTCGGCGCCGCCCACTTGATATATTGACCCCTCGTGAGAACGGGGTACGAGGCAGAACAACCTCTTCCACAGTGCAAAATGGGGCTCGACACCCAGGAATAGCTTGCAAAGGGCTACGAAACCCGCGTTGTGCAGAATAGAGGCGGGCGTGAGGTGATGGAGCTGGAGTCCATAGAACTCCAGAAGCCCGCGGAGGAACGGATGAACTGGAAATCCAAGCCCCCTTATTAGATAGGGGACGAAGCACACCCGCTCTCCTTTAGAGGGGCTAGGGGTGGCCTCCGCTTGCTTCCCACCTTTGTAAGTGGCCAGCCCGGCTCGAACCGGGACCATAAAGGCCGGAGAGATATCCCTTTGCTTGAAGCTTCACCAGCTTGTTGTGCGGAACTGACCAATCTCCTGGCAGAGGGCTGGGAGCGCGAGAGGAGGAGCCGCGTCGACGGTCCATGATAGAATGGGTTTTCGGTCGGAAGCGCTCCGATGAGTACTCGCGGAAGGAGGATGGTGTGATTTGGATCTGGATTCCTATCTCTTTTATAGATAGATTATTTGCGCAGCTAGGGTGTAAAACATAAAAGATACCCTGGCTTTTCGCATTCGTGCGACGCGTGGAGGAGGGCCATTATTGGGCGTGGAAGCCAAGGAGGGCAGCATTTGTAAGGGAGCCAGACACTATTCGACAAACACATGGAATTTGAAGGAGAACCCGCCTTGCAACGCCGAAGACTATAAATGCGCTGGACTCGTCGTCATTGAAGCCTGGTTCGGGGGCTACTAAGGGAGTCCTGGACTAGGGGGTGTCCGGATAGCCGGACTATCATCATCGGCCGGACTCCAAGACTATTAAGATACAAGATTGAAGACTTCGTCTCGTGTCCGGATGGGACTTTCCTTGGCGTGGAAGGCAAGCTTGGCGATATGGATATGTAGATCTCCTACCATTGTAACCGACTCTATGTAACCCTAGCCCTCTCCAATGTCTATACAAATCGGAGGGTTTTAGTTCGTAGCACGAACAACCATTACAACAATCATACCATAGGCTAGCTTCTAGGGTTTAGCCTCCTTGATCTCGTGGTAGATCCACTCTTGTACTACCCATATCATCAATATCAATCAAGCAGGAGCAGGGTTTTACCTCCATCGAGAGGGCCCGAACCTGGGTAAAAAAATCGTGTCCCTTGTCTCCTGTTACCATCCTCCTAGACGCACAGTTCGGGACCCCCTACCTGAGATCCGCCGGTTTTGACACCGACAAGTGGTTTGACAACCCCAATCTCATCTTTGATGATCTTCAACTCCCAATTGGCATCAGCGTCGCCTTCCAAGGCGCCATTGCTCCTGAGTTGGCTCTGGCTCAACGCATTGTTGAACTGAAGAACAAAATTGATTTTGAGAAAGAACAGTTCAAGAAGCATGTGGCCAAGCTCAGCGTGGCTGATGTTCAAAACTTCAAGGTGAGGCTGCATGACCTCAAGGAGGCATTTTGCAAAAAGCGCGATGAAGCCAAAGGTTCAAGAGAGCACATGAAGAATCTTGCTGTCAAGTGTGTTCAAGCTTACAATGAAGCTGAGAAGCGCAAGGCACTTGGGCGTCCTGGCATCGACCCCAAGCTGGCTGTCAAAAAGAAGAAGCCTACTGTGGCCCAAACTTAAGAACCAAGGCGGGAAGAACCTCACATTGTCTTCCCTGCCAGCATGACAGGCTCGAAGCCTAAGGTCCCCGTAGTGGCTTCAGAACAGAAGAAAACCAGGGCAGCTGAAGTCGAAGCCAGAAAGCGCAAACTGAAGAACACCACTGATGATGCACCACCCACCAAGAAGAGAAAGACCAAGAAGAGAGATCGGGCTGCTCCCACAAAGCCCCTTGTTGTCGAGCCCATTGCTTTTGCTCGTCCTGCATCTTAACACCAAGAGCGTCAGTTGATAGTTCATGAGCCTGCTTCCACAGAGGCTCCTGAAGATGAAGAAGTACCAGCCGTTGACCCCATTGCGGCTGAAGACATTGGTCCCCAAGACAATGTAATTGATGATGAAGTCCTTCCTCAGATTGAGCGCCCAACGGTATCATCGCCTGTTCTCACGAACAGCAAACTCATCAGTATTGGTCGTCCTTTGACGCCAATCTCCTAGGATGCCTCATGGGCTGATCGCACCTAACTAGCTACTCCAAGTCAAGACTCACCCAGTACACCCCGTCCTCCACTAGCGCAAGTCACCAGCCCAATGGTGAATGACGACAATTACATGGAGACTACACCATCACCAAAAGCGTCGCATGTGTTCAAATGGCTTCGCAAAGGCCTAAAGCCATCAGTCTCCAAGACAACCATCACAGAAGAAGATTCAAACCAATCAAGCTTAGTGCCATGTCAAGTGTTCCCTGAAGAAAATCCCTCTGTGACGGTTCCTTCGTCTGAAGCCAATGCTGCTGAAGACAATCCGGCTGCATTAGCCGACGAAATACAAGGAGAAGAAGAACGTGTTGCCACACCCCCCACCAACCAAGAAGTTTTTCTCAAGGAGAACGTGTCTGTGCCCGACCCTCCAGCTACTCAAGTGGAGGTTGAAAATCCTGAGGCGGCCACCAACAACACTACTGAAGCCAATGACGTTTTCATGGCTGAAGATAATGTGGCACCTGCAATGAACACTGTGCATGAAGCCAATGATCCACCTGCAACAAATGTGCAGCCTGACGCCCTTGCTAATGCCACTTCTCCTATTCTGCCCCAAGGCCACACACTATTGAGTAAGCATTCTATCAAGGCGAGCTGGTCACTGTCAAATGGCCAATTCGGGTTCCTCCGCCTGCTCTCGGACCTCAATTTGACTATCATGTGGAGCACAGGCCTTAGGTTTAGAAGCCGAAACCAAGGCTTACAAGGTTTCCAGGTACTACATCTGCGCCAGGATCGTTCAATGTCAATGGCTTCATTGCACACAACACCTTCTTCGAAAAAGCCAAGAACCCATATTCCAAGCCAAGAATATCATCTGATCGGTTCTGGAGTTGTCATCAGCGCAGCTACTACTCTTGTGTTCTATACAATCAAGGGCGCATATTTCCTCATATGTGTCTGGATTCCGAAGCCATTGCTGGCCTGCCCTGCTTAGAAGAAGTCCTTGACTGTTTTCGACATGTGGGCCTTCTCCAGTTTGTGACAAAGAAAGAGAATTGGAATGAAGAGCTTCAGCTACAATTCTATGCAACCCTTCACATTCGCGGCTACAACAGGGATCTGAAGACATGCGTCCTTGAGTGGATGACAGGCAATGTACACCATGAAGCCAAAGCTCTTGATCTCATTGAGCTTACTGGCCTGTCCACTCCAGGTGAACTCTATGAACCTGGTTGTCAGCTTCACCGCAATGCGTTGGAAAGCATCTTTAAGAACCCAGAGCCCAACATGAGCCAAATGCTGAGTATGATGAAGCCACTGCCACAGGATGCTGAATATCCCAAAGAATTATTTGTTGAAGACCTAGAGTATCTGCCCCACACCATCTACCATATTATCAGGCGAACTCTATCGCCCATCAAAGGATATTCTTCCTCAGCAAAGCTCGAAGGCGCAATGAAGACATTGGTCTTCTACATTCTCAATGGCATCAGCTTCAATGCTCAGGATTTCTTCATTCGCCAATTTGCTGCATCTGGCTCAGACATATTTGGTCTGAAATTCTATGATCCATGGGTTATGTGACTGATCAAGCTTCACTCTACCATTGACTATCAGCCCTCTGCACGCAACCATCTCATATTTCTGCCAGATGCTGATATGTCCGTAGAAGCCATTTACCCAGAGCCTACCAAGGAAGCAATTTATCTTCACAATGCAGATCATCAGAGTTTCTCTCAGCATGTTGAAGGTGTTCAGGCTGCATCTCATGTTTATCCTCTGGCCAGCAACACTCGTCGTGCACACACTGAAGCCACAGAAAGGACCATTGCTCCAAAGACTAGGAAGCGAGCTCGTGTGCTCAATGACCTAGAGCTTCTCGTGGCCTTGCATCAGAAACACGACCAGCATCACTACTGGCTAAAGCATCAAATGCAAAGCCTCTTAGTGGATGTCAATCACATTCGCAACCTTGCCACCAAGAATGCCTTTGTTACTCATGAAACCTGTCGGCCGTCTTGGAAGAGTCTGACATTGCTCAGTGCTGAAGCTGATCTTCAAGATGATGGCTTCACTGAGAGATTCAAGTTTGACTCCACTCCTCTCAGGAATGTTGTCTTGCATTGAACCCCGTCTCTTGAAGATTTAGAGTACTCCTCCTCTGCGGCAACTGTTAATGCCAGAGTCCTTGATGACGCTGATGATGCTACTTCACCACCTCCAACTTCGGCACGTATCAACACTGCACCAACTTCGTCTGCACCACCAAACCTCAACGCCGACCCTACTACTTGACCTACTCCTAATGGGAACGAGTAGAAACTATGTCTTCAAACCTTTTTGGTCCTTACTGACAAAAGGGAGAGAAGCATATGTTGATAGTCTTCAAGCGGTTCCATATGGGTGGTTGCTATACTTTTGCCTAGTGTTTACAACTCTCGTTTTTGATACATTTGGTTCTTTGAGTTGTAACACTCAAACTTGATGGTCGTCTGCTACTTTTTCTGCTATTCTGTGATGTGATGATAAATTCTGCATGTGTGATGATAAATCCCGCATGAAGTCATTCCGCAGACGTCCATTTTTCATTATGCATGTCATTATTCCTGTACATCCGTTCATGCATGATGTATTGTCTTGATATGGTAAAGAGGATCTCCACAAGTACAACCTGCCATGTGCATTTGCATTCCAACGCAAAACATTTATATGCACATCTTCAGGGGGAGCCTTTTTACCACCTACGAAGACAATATCATAATCCTTTACAATTTCACATACTTATATCCCCGTTGAAAACTTGAACAAGTTTGTCATCAATCACCAAAAAGGGGGAGATTGTAAGTGCATCTAGTGCCACCCATAGTTGGTTTTGGAGTATTGACGACAAACCTGATTGAGGGACTAATGTGTTTGTGAGAATTGCAGGATAACACAGGTAGTAGTCCCTCATTGATTCGGTTTACCTACCGGAGATGACCCCTAAAAATGTGTGAAGACATTGAAGATAATGGTGGTCTATGAAGTTGTTCCCATTGAAGACTATGACATGAGAAGACATCGCGTGAAGACTCTGGAGCGTGAAGACTTAGTTGTTTCGTTGTTTCCTTTTCTTATTTGTTGAGTCATAGGAACCACCGTACTGTTAAGTGGGGTCCAAGTGAACAAAGTCAGAGTGACTGAAGTGATGCTCAACCAAATCCTATGTCTTTGAGCAAAGACAAAGAGAGCAAATCTTATTCAGAGTCGGATGAGTCAGCTTTACTTTTAGCCCAAGTCAAGCTGCAGTGTGTGTTTGAAATCTGACGTTGTGACACATGTCAGTTCCTTAGTGACCCAGGGTCATTTCAGACAAATCAGGTCAGGTTGCCCAGTGGCTATAAATAGCCCACCCCCTACACCAGAAATTGGTGGCTGCTTAGAGTTAGTATACGGCTTTTGTCGTTTGAGAGCAACCCACCACCGAAGCGTTTGAGAGAGAATCCTTGCAAGGACAAAGCCCAAACCACCCAGAGCCCAAAGAGTGTTTGGCATCACTAAAGTCTTTCTGTCCGCGTGATCTGAAGACTTGTTACACTTGAGGACTATGAATCCTCCAGCCGGTTAGGCGTCACGTTCTGAGCATCCAAGAGTCATTGTGGATTGTTGGTGAATGAAGTCTGTAAAGGTTTGGAAGTCTACCTTGAAGACTTACCAGAGTGATTGGGCGGGGACTAGGTGTCCTTAACTCAAGGGGAATAAGGTGATGACGTGTTCTTCTGAGTTGATTCTCAGCCTCCCTAACCAGACGTACAGTTGTCACAGCAACTGGAACTGGTCGGACAAATCCCTGTCCTCCTAAAGCTACTGGTTCTATCTCTCACTTCTCTTTACTTACAGTTTGTCTTCATGAAGTCATTTCCTACTTGCATTATCTGTTTGACTTCACTGTGTAACTACCTATTCTGATAGGCTTCATACTATCTTCCATCTTGATCTCTATTACCTAGCTGCTAATAGTCTTCGTGCTTTCACTGCATTGAATACTTGACTATGGCTTGTCTAGTGTAGTCTACCTTCCGCTGCATACGAATAGTGTCACTTCTATTGTTTGTCTTCGAAACTCCCATGTTTTGAAGACTTTCATAAAAATCGCC
>LT934122.1:123536246-123558744 GCA_900231445.1 Triticum turgidum subsp. durum
ACTAGCCCTTTCAGCGTACTACCTCATCGACGCCCGCAAATCAAACAAGCGCAAGAGGGACACCGCCGGTGAAGAAGCAACCCGGCCATGGAATGTAGAGCTCCTCCGCCCATTTTACAGTTAGCCGTGTGCATGTATGTATCACTGCCTTTTGTAATCATCTGAAAACTATGGGATCCCCGAAAGACGCTCTGGGGCTGCCCTTTTTGCGACCAAGCTATTGTTTCTCCTACATCTGTGCATTACTTTCCTCTTAAACCAACTTGACCACCGGATCGACTAGCTCGACCCGGGAGCTCAGGGCCTGGCCGGCTTGGCCACCCGTCGTTCTCCTTAGCGGCTCCAGACGCGTTGGATCGCCACGGCATCTCACTTTGCCCTAAGCCGTAGAACTGGCTTCGGCTGTTGGCTGGCAAGCACATGAGACCAAAGCACCGGCGCGCCACGAACACTAAGTCACAAACCGCCGGGTTGCCCAACCCGGCTCTGCCACTTTAAATTGCTGCACGACCGGCTGATTGCCAGCCCGGCCCTGCCGGGTCGCCGCCAGCCGGCCCAGTAGGTGTTTCACTCATGCTCAACATTTCAAAAGACTAAGTATCGCACACTCGTCCCAAAAGCCGAACCCCTTGTCACGGACCAGAGCCTCGGCCATCAGACTCATGGGGGCGGGGGGGACCAAGGGGGAAAGTTGCGAGAAAATGGCTCCAGAGACAAAAAACCGAGAACGCAGGCATCCACGAAGTTTTTACATAACGCCAGGTCGCTCAACCCGGCCTCGCCAATTTAAGTTAGCGCACAACCAGCTTCTCGCCAACCCGGTCCTGCCAGATTGCCGCCAGCCGGCCCAGTGGGTGTTTCGCTCGCGCTCAACATTGCGAAAGCCTAAGTACTGCACGCTCCTCTCAAGGGTCAAACCCCTTGTCACGGACCAGAGCCTCGGCCATAAGACTCGCGGGGAGAAGCCCGGGAGGGGAGAGTGCAGGAAAACATCTCGAAAAAATGAAAAGCAAAGGCGCAAACATCCACAAAGACTATACATCATAACATTCAGAAACAGGCCCAAAGGCAGAGTTCATTACACCCAGTTAACCCCCAGTGGGTGGGTGGACCTGCTACCTAGTAGAAATTTTTACCAAGATAAAAATCAGGCATTCCCGCCGCCGGATTGCGCAACTCCCGGGTCTGCTGAGGTCCCGGTATCCTCCTCCCTATGTCCGCGTCGCGGTAGACGTCCGTCTCCTCAGAGCTGCCCTCCGGGTTGTCCAGAAGTAGGCCGTAGTCATCAGCAGGCACGACCCCGCCATCCTCCGCCCGCTCCGGCTGAAACTCGTCATGGAAGGCGAACCCGGCGATGTAGCTAGCCCGGGTGGCGATCCGCCCGGCCTCCGCCTGCAACTGGCTCTCCGAGCCGGCTCGCTGCCCCATCAATGCGTCCAGCGCCAGGTCCGGATGCCAAGACACCGCGAACCTGAGCGCCATCTCGGCTCCGGCACGAGCAGCGGAAACCTACCACTCATGAAGACGGTCCGGGCCCGCCTCCAACCACCGCGCCAGCCGCGTGAAGCTGGTCGGCACGACGGCACCCGGCCAAAGGGCCGCCATCATCACCGCGCTGGCCTCAGAGAGCCGCCCCATCTGCTCGCTCAAGACTCGCAGACGGGCCTCGGCAGCGGCCATGATCTCCGAGAAGATCCAGGCCACCCGCGGGTCAGTCTCGAAGCTAACGATCCCTTGCTGGTCGTGCTGAAATGGGACCGCCTCCTCCGCCAGCTGGCACATCTCCGGGAAGGCCCATGTAGAAAATAAGAGCAAGTCAGAACAAAAGTCACCAGGAACAAGAAGCCGAAGTCCCAACTTGGCAACAACAAAACCAAAGGAAAGCACTTACTAGAGAAGGACTCTTCCAGGTGCTGCGCGTCGAGCAACGTACCGCGCCGCTCCCGATCAATGGTGCGGTTACACTCCTCGAGTGCCTTCTTCAGATCGGAGACCTTGACAAGGGTCGCCTTCAGCTTGGTGTCCTTGTCCTCGGCCGCCTTCACGGACTCCTCGCGGCGTCGTGTCTCCCCCTGCCGGGTCTCCTCCGCCGTGGCCACCAACGCCTTCAGGCGCTCCACCTCGTCCTGGAGCTGCCCCTTGTCATCGGCTAGCTTGCCACGTTGCTGGTCCGCCTCGGCAAGGGCCTGCTACGCCTCCACAACCTTGGTGGCGTCTGCCTTGAGGCGCTCCACCTCGGCCTCCAGACGACCCTTGTCGCCCGCCAGCTACTCCTGCAGCTGGCAGGCTTTGTCGAGCGCCCGCCGGGCTCCCGTCACCTTCGCCCTCGCCCTCTCCACCTCGGCTCCAAGCTGACCGACGTCTGCAACAAGCCGGTCATAGTGAAGGCCGGCCCGAATCAGCCGGGTCCTCCAAGACAGTACCTCGGGTGCAGAAGAAAGACTCGGAAATGAAGAACTACTTTAAGATTCGACCCAAATGCTATGCAGTTGGCCCGAATCTCGGGGGCTACACTCAGTGGGTGCGCTAGCGCGCCACCACTAAAAAGAGCATGCAAGAAATGTACCTGCCACAGCGCGAAGCTCCTCCTCCTTGGCGGCGAGCTTTTCCTTGAGACGATGGTGCATCTCAAGGAGCTGGTTGAAGATGACGACCCGGTAGGAGTCTAGTTGCTGAAGAAAGCAACAATCAATACAAGATAGCAAGATAAGATTCAACCAAACTGCTACGCAGTTGGCCCAAATCTCGAGGGCTACACCCAGTGGGTGCACTGGCACGCCCCCACAAAGAAGAACCAATGAAAAAAGAAAAGGCAGAAGCCAATGGAAAACTTACAAACACAGCACGCTCCAGCTCCTGCGTCGCCTCGACCTCGGCCTGGGCGAAGGCCTGAATCCGGTCCGCCAGCCCTCGCAGGCGCCGGGTCACGGCGGCCATCGCCGCCTTCTCCCGGGTTGGAGCCCCGAAGAAGACCTCGCCGGTCCCGCTCCGCGTCGGCTGCGACCCGGCAGACCGACGACCTCCCGACCTAAGCACTAGGGCGTGCTCACCGTTGGCCGTCTCCCCTGAAGCCGGCGCCATCTCCGGCGCTTTCTCCAGCGCGCTCTCCGGCATCGACGCCGGCTCGGTGGGCAGAGCGACTTGCGGCTCCGCCATTGGTGGCGCCTCGCTCGTCGGTGTCCGAGCCGCCCCCTTCGGCGCCGTCCGTGATGCCTCCCCTAAGAAGGCGTCATCGCCACCTCCGTCGGGCCCCGCCCGCTCGACCACGTCGGTCCGTGGCAGGTGTCGTCCCCAACGACCACGACCTCCCGGTCGAGGTCCATTGCGTTCGCACGGCCGCCTTTGCCATGCCCCCCCTCCAACGACGGCACGAAGACCGTCGCCACCGTCACCGTCCCCGCTGGCATCTCTAGCCATGCCGGCTCCTCGCCGGCACGCACCCACATCGCCGCGGCGCTAACCCAGGCCTGGGTTAACACCGCCTCCAGGTCCGCCTTGGCCGAGTTCCGTTCCCGCCAGGCCAGGCCTTCAGCGTCGGCCGGGTCCAGACCAAGGTCCGGGTCCGCCCGCCCCTCCTCCTCCTCGTCCCGGTCGACGGTGCCGGATCGGCTCCTCCGGAAGACAGCACCCTTGACGGACGCCGCGTCCGCCGTCGCCAGCGCCAGCGAGATCGGCGACCTGAAGATAAATACAAACTAAATAACAGGCCAAGCAGAGCCGCTCGGCGACTCGGTTCAAGCCAAAGAGAAACTCACCCTGGCACCAGTAGGACGGCAGGCCTCGCCGCCCTCTCATGCGGTGCGGAGCGCCTTCTCTTGGCGGGAAGCTTCGCCACCCCGGCCGGGTCCGCCACGCACTTGAGGAAGCCCATAATGAAGTAAGTGGGTGTGCATCCAACTTGCTTGCTCACGAAGACCTAGGGCATTTGAGGAAGCCCATTGTTGGAACATACAAGCCAAGTTCTATAATGGAAAATTCCCACTAGTATATGAAAGTGACGATATAATAGACACTCTATCATGAAGATCATGGTGCTACTTTGAAGCACAAGTGTGGAAAAAGGATAGTAGCATTGTCCCTTTTATTTCTCTTCTTTTTTTATTTTTTTTATTTGGCCTTCCCCTTTTTTATTTGGCCTTTCTTTTTTTTCTTTTTTTCATTTGGCATTCCCTCTTTTTTGGTCTTTCTCTTTTTTTGGGACAATGCTCTATTAATGATTATCATCACACTTCTATTTATTTACAACTCAAAAGATTATAACTCGATACTAGAACAAAGTATGACTCTATATGAATGCCTCCGTCAGTGTACCGGGATGTGCAATGAAACAAGAGTGACATGTATGATAAATTATGAATGGTGGCCTTGCCACAAACACGATGTCAACTACATGGTCATGCAAGGCAATATGACAATGATGAAGTGTGTCACAATGAATGGAACAGTGGAAGGTTGCCTGGCAATATATCTCAGAATGGCTATGGAAATGCCATAATAGGTAGGTAAGGTGGCTGTTTTGAGGAAGATATAAGGAGGCTTATGTGTGATAGAGCGTATCGTATCACGGGGTTTGGATACACCGGCGAAGTTTGCACCAACTCTTAGGGTGAGAAAGGGCAATGCACGGTACCGAAGTGGCTAGCAATGATGGAAGGGTGAGAGTGCGTATAATCCATGGACTCAACATTAGTCATAAAGAAATCACATAGTTATTGAAAAAATCTATAAGTCATCGAAACGAAGCACTACACTCATGCTCCTAGGGGGATAGATTGGTAGGAAAATACCATCTCTCGTCCTCGACCGCCACTCATAAGGAAAGCAATCAAAGAACACCTCATGCTTCAAATTTGTCACACAACGTTTACCATATGTGCGTGCTACGGGACTTGCAAACCTCAACATAAGTATTTCTCAATTCCACAATTACTCAACTAGCATGACTCTAATATTACCATCTTCATATCTCAAAACAATCATCAAGTATCAAACTTCTCATAGTATTCAATGCACTCTATATGAAATTTTTTATTATACCCATCTTGAATTCCCATCATATTAGGACTAATTTTATAACCAAAGCAAATTACCATGTTGTTCTAAAAGACTCTCAAAATAATATAAGTGAAGCATGATTGTTCATCTATTTCTTCAAAATAAAACCACCGTCGTGCTCTAAAAAGATATAAGTGAAGAACTAGAGCAAATGACAAACTACTCCAAAAGATATGTGAAGATCAATGAGTAGTCGAATAATTATGAACTATGTGAAGACTCCCTAAAATTTAAGAATTTCAAATCTTGTTATTTTATTCAAACAGCAAGCAAAACAAAAGAAAATAAAATGACGCTCCAAGCAAAACACATATCATGTGGTGAATAAAAATATAGCTCCAAGTAAAGTTACCGATGAACGAAGACGAAAGACGGGATGCCATCCGGGGCATCCCCAAGCTTAGGCTCTTGGTTGTCCTTGAATATTACCTTGGGGTGCCTTGGGAATCCCCAAGCTTAGGCTCTTGCCACTCCTTATTCCATAGTCCATCGAATCTTTACCCAAAACTTGAAAACTTCACAACACAAAACTCAACAGAAAAATCATAAGCTCCGTTAGTATAAAATAATAAATCACCACTTAGGTACTGTTGTGAACTCATTCTAAATTCATACTGGTGTAATATCTACTGTATTCCAACTTCTCTATGGTTCATACCCTTCGGTACTACTCATAGATTCATTAAAATAAGCAAACAACACATAGAAAACAGAATCTGTCAAAAATAGAACAGTATGTAGTAATCTGTATCATTCAAATACTTCTGTAACTCAAACAATTCTGAAATAAATTGGTGGACCTGAGGAATTCGTCTATTAATCATATGCAAAAAGAATAAACCTAAAAGCACTCTCCAGTAAAACATGTCAGCTAATCTCGTGAGCGCTAAAGCTTCTATTTTTACAGCAAGATCGCAAAGACTTCACCCAAGTCTTCCCAAAGGTTCTACTTGGCACAAACACTAATTAAAACATGAAACCACATCTAAACAGAGGCTAGATGAATTATTTATTACTAAACAGGAGCAAAAAGCAAAGAAAAAAACAAAATTGGGTGGCCTCCCAACAAGCGCTAACGTTTAACGCCCCTAGCTAGGCATGATGATTTCAATGATGCTCACATAAAAGATAAGAATTGAAACATAAAGAGAGAATCATGACGAATATGACTAGCAAATTTAAGTCTAACCCACTTCCTACACATAGGGATTTTGTGAACAAACAACTTATGGGAACAATAATCAACTAGCATAGGAAGGCAAAGCAAGCATATCTTCAAAACTTTAAGCACATAGAGAAGAAACATGATATTATTGCAATTCCTACAAGCATATGTTCCTCCCTCATAATAATTTTCAGTAGCATCATGAATGAATTCAACAATATAACCATCACATAGAGCATTCTTTTCATGATCTACAAGCATAGAATTTTTATTACTCTCCACATAAGCAAATTTCTTCTCATGAATAGTAGTGGGAGCAACCTCAACAAAATAATTATCATGTGAGGCATAATCCAATTGAAAATTAAAATCATGATGACAAGTTTCATGGTTATCATCATTCTTTATAGCATACATGTCATCACAATAATCATCATAGATAGCAACTTTTTTCTCATAATCAATTGGAACCTCTTCCGAAATAGTGGATTCATCACTAAATAAAGTCATGACCTCTCCAAATCCACTTTCATAATTATCACAATAAGATTCAACATCCTCCAAAATAGTGGGATCATTACTTCCTGAAGTTGACACTCTTCCAAACCCAGTTTCATCAATATAATCATCATAAATAGGAGGCATGCTATCATCATAATAAATTTGTTCATCAAAACTTGGGGGACAAAACATATCTTCATCAAACATAGCATCCCCAAGCTTGTGGCTTTTCATATCATTAGCATCATGGGTATTCAAAGAATTCATACTAACAACATTGCAATCATGTTCATCATTCAAATATTTAGTGCCAAACATTCTAATGCATTCTTCTTCTAACACTTTGGCACAATTATCAGAATCCTTATTTTCATGAAATACATTAAAAAGATGAAGCATATGAGGTACCATCAATTCCATTTTTTTGTAGTTTTCTTTTATAGACTAAACTAGTGATAAAACAAGAAACAAAAAGATTCTATTGCAAGATCTAAAGATATACCTTCAAGCACTCACCTCCCCAGCAACGTCGCTAGAAAAAAGCTTGATCTACTACACAACCTTCTTCTTGTAAACGTTGTTGGGCCTCCAAGTGCAGAGGTTTGTAGGACAATAGCAAATTTCCGTCAAGTGGATGACCTAAGGTTTATCATTCTGTGGGAGGCGTAGGATGAAGATGGTCTCTCTCAAGCAACCCTGCAACCAAATAACAAAGAGTCTCTTGTGTCCCCAACACACTCAATACAATGGTAAATTGTATAGGTGCACTAGTTCGGCGAAGAGATGGTGATACAATTGCAATATGGATGGTAGATATAGCTTTTTGTAATCTGAAAACATAAAAACAGCAAGGTAACTAATGATAAAAGTGACACTACTGGAATCTGCTACTTTGCCATCTGCCAGCTCTTTGCCGTCTGCCAGCTGATGGCAAAGAGGCTCTTTGCCGTCTGCCTTGGGATAGCAGACGGCAAAGAGCTGGCAGATGCCAAAGAGACTATTTGCCATTAGCTGGCTATTTGCTGTCTGCCAGCTGGCGGCAAAGAGGGAAAAGGCAGACGGCAAAGAGCCTAGTGGCCCCACGGGGCACGGCGTGGCTAGGTTAACTTCTTTGCTGTCTGCTAGCAGACGGCAAAGAACAAATAGCAGTCGGCAAAGCTGGGGCGGACGGCAAAGAAGAAGCACAACACCCGGATCGATCATGCGGATCGATGACTTGGCATCCCCACCCACAGCCCATCGGACGCACACCCACGCACGCACCCACGATGCACACGCCCCGAGGGCAGCATCACCCCACCACGTCTCTCTCTGTCCCTTATCCCCACCTCACCCCACCACATCTCTCTCTCCTTTCTCTCCCTCTCGATCCAAATTGGCACACCGGCCGGTCGGCGCCCGCCACCGCCTTGACCCCCGGCCTTGCCGGCCGGCGCCCGCCTGCCGGATCTAGCCTCGCCGGCCACCACCTCTTCCGCCGGCCGCGTCCACTTCCCCCTTCACCGCCGGCCCCGACCACTTCGCCCGTCGCCCCCACCGGCCTCCATCGGCCCGCCGGCGCCCGTCACCACCTCGTTGGCCGCCATCTCGCCTGTCGGCCCCGGCCCCGTCGCCCGTTGCCCCCGCCTGCCTCCGTGTCTCGTCGCTCATCGACCGCGGCAGCCTCCGCACCTCGTCTCCCCTGCCGGCCTCCATCGGCCCCGGCTCCGTCAGCCCCGCCGGCCTCCGCCGGCCTCGAACCCCGGCCCCGTCCTTGAGGAGAAGTTAGAGGGGGCGACTGCAAGTTGCTCCGACGACCACGGGCATAGAGGAGTCCGTTCATTCTTGGAACAAAGTGTGGATGGATAATGTCATGTTCGTATTGTGAAATTTTTCCATTCGTGGATGATGTATTCTATGTAAATATTGTAATTTTGTATTGTGAAATTTGTCCGTTCGTCTTCGATTCTTGGAACAAAGTGTGGATCGATAATGTCATGTTTATTTATAGCCTCTGCACTTGGACTGTTTATTTATTTTAATAAACAAACGAACTTCTTTGTCGTCTGTGATTGTAGGAGGCTGACGGCAAAGCCTCCCGTTAGCGGCTAACGGAGCAAACCCTATCCAGTGCTTTGCCATCCGTCTACTTTCTCTGCCGTCAGCTGCTGATGGCAAAGGCCCCTTTGCCGCCAGCCACCGAAAGCAGACGGCAAAGTAGCTCTTTGCCGAACCTTACTTTGCCGTCCCCTTTTGCCGTCCGCGGCAGACGGCAAAGACCTTTGCCATCAGCCATCCATGCCTTTGCCGTCTGCCGTGGCAGATGGCAAAGTAGCTGATTCCTGTAGTGTGAGCACAAACGGTATTGCAATGCTTTGAAACAAGGCCTAGGGTTCATACTTTCACTAGTGCAAGTTCTCTCAACAATAATAACATAATTGGATCATATAACTATCCTCAACATGCAACAAAGTGTCACTCCAAAGTCACTAATAGCGGAGAACAAACAAAGAGATTATGGTAGGGTATGAAACCACCTCAAAGTTATCCTTTCTGATCGATCTATTCAAGAGTCCGTAGTAAAATAACATGGAGCTATTCGTTCCGTTCGATCTATCATAGAGTTCGTACTAGAATAACACCTTAAGACATAAATCAACCAAAACCCTAATGTCACCTAGATACTCCAATGTCACCTCGAGTATCCGTGGGTATGATTATACAATATGCATCACACAATCTCAGATTCATCTATTCAAACCAACACAAAGTACATCGAAGAGTGCCCCAAAGTTTCTACCGGACAGTTAAGATGAAAATGTGTGCCAACCCCTATGCATAGATTCCCAAGGTTACGGAACCTGCAAGTTGATCACCAAAACATACATCAAGTGAATCAATACAAAACCCCATTGTCACCAGGGGTATCCCACGCAAGACATACATCAAGTGTTCTCAAATCCTTAAAGACTCAATCCGATTAGATAACTTCAAAGGGAAAACTCAATCCATTACAAGAGAGTAGAGGGGGAGAACATCATAAGATCCAACTATAATAGCAAAGCTCGCGATACATCAAGATCGTACCACCCCAAGAACACGAGAGAGAGAGAGAGAGAGATCAAACACATAGCTACTGGTACATACCCTCAGCCCCGAGGGTGAACTACTCCGTCCTCATCATGGAGAGCGCTGGGATGATGAAGATGGCCACAGGTGAGGGATCCCACCTCCGGCAGGGTGCCAGAATAGGGTCTCGATCGGTTTTTGGTGGCTATAGAGGCTTGCGGCGGCGGAACTCCCAATCTAGGTTATGTTCTGGAAGATTGGGTATATATAAGAGGTGTTGGCGTCGGGAACAAGTCAGGGGGGTCCCCGAGGCGGCCACGAGGTAGGGGGGCGCGCCCAGGTGGGTATGGCGCACCCCCCACCCTTGTGGGTGCCTCGGGACTGTTCTAGCCTATCTCTGATGCTCCATGGGCTTCTTATGGTCCAAAAATAATCTCCGTGAAGTTTCAGGTCAATTGGACTCCGTTTGGTTTTCCTTTTCTGTGATACTCAAAAACAAGCAAAAAAGGCTCTAGGTTAATAGGTTAGACCCAAAAATTATATAAAATAGCATATAAATGCATATAAAACATCCTAGATGGATAATATAATAGCATGGAACAATCAAAAATTATAGATACGTTGGAGACGTATCAGTCACCTCCTCCTCTCTGCCGTGGGCCTCGGGCTCCTCCAGGGCGACGCGCACCACCTGCGCCCGCGCCCGGTCGTAAGGATGTCGGATGGTGTTCAGAAGCACCTCCCGCATCGCGTCGGGACGGATAAGAAGATAAGCAGCAGCAAAATATGGAGACCAAGGACTCACCATCGGTGTCGGGTTCACGCGGCTGTACGGGGCTTTCCCGAACTGCCATTCATCCCGCAGCTTGGCCTTGGAGATATCGTTAACCCGGCGCGCAACCTGGTCCGACCCCAGCCGCAAGTTCGCCATGCGGTCGGGGTCCTGGAGGCCGGTCATCTGACCAATAAGATGGTTGCGCTGCTGCAGCAGAAGCACCCGCCGGATGATGAAGGCGTTGATGAGATCGGTGCTGGTGAGCCCCTTCTCCTCCTTCATCACCGACACCCGCTTGCACAGGTTAAGCACCTCCAGCGACGGGTGCTTGGGGTAGTACCCCCAGTTCTGCTTCTCCCTCGGCGGCGAGTTGACGAAGGGTGGAAAGTTGATGCGGTCCGCGCCGAGGTTGGGGACGTAGAAGAAGGAATTCTGCCAGTCCTTGGCAGAATCCTCCAGTGGCATCTTCAGGCAGTCAGCACTCGACCGCTTGGAGATGGCAGCGGCCCCACACTCGGACATCTCCCCGGCCCTCAGGCCCTGTTGCTTCAGGAAGAAGAAGCACGCCTAGAGGTCGTCCGAAGGCTCGACCCCCAGGTACCCCTTGTCGGTGTCAAAACCGGCGGATCTCGGGTAGGGGGTCCCGATCTGTGCATCAAGGCTCATGGTAACAGGAAGCAAGGGACACAGATGTTTACCCAGGTTCAGGCCCTCTCGATGGAGGTAAAACCCTACTTCCTTCTTGATTAATATTGAAGATAATTGTAGTACAAGAGTAGATCTACCACAAGATCGTAGAGGCTAAACCCTAGAAGCTAGCCTATGATGGTATGATTGTAATTGTGATCGGCCTTCTAAGGACCAACCTCTCCGGTTTATATAGACACCGGAGAGGGCTAGGGTTTACATGGAGTCGGTTACAAGGAAGGAAACACAATATCCGGATCGCCAAGCTTGCCTTCCACACAAAGGAGAGTCCCATCCGACACGGGCCGTAGTCTTGAGTCTTGTATCTTCACGCTTCAATAGTCCGGACGTTGTACACAGTCCAGCTGTCCGGATACCCCCTAATCCAGGACTCCCTCAGTAGCCCCTAAACTAGGCTTCAATGACGATGAGTCCGGTGCGCAGTATTGTCTTCGGCATTGCAAGGCGGGTTCCTCCTCCGAATACTCCAAAATAATTATCGAACAATTGAATCGTGTCCGGATCCACAAAAATGATCTTTACACACCGCTGTAGAGAGAATGATATTTCACAAATGCAATCTGCTGACAACTTTTTTTAGGTGACGTGACATGTTATTACGGTCGGATCATTATTTGAACCGTTTTCCCACAACCTACCACCGCTCATATTGCAAGGCAGTTTCTTTGACACGTCTTGTCAAGGCAGAGATCGTGACCACTTATCACGGGATTCTCATCAATGCGGGTATGGGTAATCGCACCACGCCATCAATCGTGGCGCTTGGGAAGCAAGCGATTCCCAACGGGCAAGTGGGGAGGTGGACCGCTTTTGTCGCCTTTATAAAGGGATAAGATTTCCTCATTTTTACCCACGCCTTCTTTCTCCCTTGCCCACTCTTGCCCCCTCGAGCTCCAGCGCTCAAGCCCAAGTCTTCTCCGCACAGCTAAACATGTCCGAAGCAGGAGGCAAGTGGTTGGCTTCCACCGTCAAGGAGAAGCACGTCATAAATCTTCGGGCGGCCGGATACTTGGCCGCAGACATAGCACACCGGCTACCGGACGCCGGGCAGGTCATTCCGACCCCAGGACCCCATGAGAGGGTCGTGTTCGTTGCCCACTTCGTCCGTGGACTGGGATTTCCACTTCATCCCTCCGTCCGCGGGCTTATGTTCTACTACGGGCTAGATTTCCATGATCTAGCCCCAAATTTCGTCCTCAACATCTCGGCGTTCTTCGTCGTATGCAAGGCCTTCCTCCACATCTGGCCTCACTTTTGCCTGTGGCTGCAAACCTTCTACGTGAAGCCGAAGATTGTAAGCGGCCAGCAAGCGGAGTGTAGAGGGGCCATGGTGGGCAAGATGCCTAATGTCACCTGGCTGGACGGTTCCTTTGCAGAGACCGTAAAAGGGTGGCAATCGGGGTGGTTCTACATCACCGAGCCGCGCGGCACCAACTGGGCGGCGGCCGCCGAGTTCCGAGCCGGCGCCCCCATGCGGCTCACCTCCTGGGAAAGGAAGGGCCTGTCCTGGGGCGAACTTACGGAGCTGACCGGACTCCAGACCTGCATCAAGAGCTTGTCAATGTGATCCAGGTCATGCTCGTTCGCCGGATTCTGCCATGCCAAAGGCGGGCATTCAATCTGTGGGAGTTCGTCCCGGCCGAACACGAGACGCTCCGGAAGCTCTATGACATGACGCACAAAGGCGCATGGAAGGTGTTGTTCAAGGCCTCCGAAGTACCTCCTCCCACATCCGAGGACCGCGGGCTTCACGCCGCACGGGCTCCTAGTCAGGTGAGTTCCCAGACTACCACCGGATTCGGTTCTTCCCAATATATTCATGGGAGAGTCTTAAGTAGTCATGCACATATGTTCAAGATTATGTGGAGATAGCGGAGCAGGTTTACTGTCCGGATCCGCTGCCAAAAGGCCCAGCTGATGCCCTCCTGACAGAGATGCTGGTCCCGGCGCCATATAAGGTGCCGGAGAAGAAGGCCGAAAAGAAGGCCTCGGGGACCCGAAAGGGTCTCTGTCGTAAGGTTGTGCTAGAAGCCTCGTCCGAAGACGACGAGGCGCACTCCTCCCACGAAGGGGAGGAAGAAGAAGAAGAAGGAGACGCCCCATCCGGAAAGGATGAGGGGCCTGGGGAGGCAGGCCAGGGGGCCGGAAAAGGCCCTCGGCGTAAGGCCATCATACCCACATCATCTGACGACGACGAGACAGATTCCTCTCACGGTGGCGAGGGGAATCAAGAAGAAATTCTACCTCCCCACACTGGGGGGAGAAGAAGAGAAAAGCCGCCCCGGAAGGGGAGGCTGGGACGTCCAAGAAGGGAAAGGTATCCCTTCCGGACTACTCTGCCATGGCCGCTCTCAGCGAGGAGAGGTGGCTGCCCAGGGGGAAGCCCCTAGTGCGATCGTAAGTGTCCGCACTCTATCATAACTTCACTCTGTAGCTTTTGTTTAAAGCCGAACATGTGTGCAGTCCGGCCAGGTCTCATCCTGAGGTATCTTCCTCCGGGTCCCTGAGCGATTCGGAGATGAATTCGCTTTCGACGGCCACTACTCCTCAGCCCGCGGATGACACAGAGGTGTTGTCTCGAAGGCTGCCAGAGCGGGGGGAGGTGACTCTGGAGACGCCCCGAGGCGGGGTTCCAGATGTCGGACACGCGGGGTTCAAGATCCCTGCGGATCGTGTCGATGACAGGCACAGTAGGCCGGGCTCTCAGCCGAACACTGTCCCGGAACCTTCAATGGTTCCGAACTCAGGTGGACAGCCCCTCGTTAGGGAGGGCGAGCCGTCTGCTTCGAGGACTTCCGTTGTTCCTGAGGCGCCGGATTGTCTGATGGAAGCGCTTCGCGGCGCTTCCATGGATGAAGAGCACCATACTCTTATGAGTACGGTGATTCGGAAGGTTTTGTCCGCCAAGAGCGGACTAACCAAAGATTGCACCAGCCTCCTGACAGGCTTTGAGGTAAGTAATAAATATGTGTCAAGTTACCACCCGATAGGTAGTAGTCCCCGATACTCCGTTTGGTGTTCGGAAAGAAAAGCCAAACGAAGGGTCAATTATAATCCGCAGGAGTCTAATAATAAGTATTCGTGTGAATAAGCAGGTTGTGCTGCTTGCCGCTGCTGCCCACACTGCCGAGGTTGCCGAACTAAAGTGGGACCTGGAGCAGGCACAGGGGGAGCTCGACCTCACAAAGGGGCAGCTCGAAGAGAACAAGGGTAAGTGATTCCCTGCTCCTTTGTATTTAAGGGTAGACAGAATTGTTTAGTCTAACACCAAAGCGCCGTGACTGTGTGACAGGGGCCACCGCCGAAGTGGCGTCCCTGAAGAAAGCGCTATCAGCGGCCGAAGACAAGGTGGCCTTGGAGTGCCAGGAGCGCGAAAAGCAAAGTGCTAGAGTGGGCGAGGTACAGCAAGAGCTCCGGGACCTTGGCAAGAAGCACGAGTCCGTGGAGCATGATATGAAGATGAAAGAGGCCGAGCTTGCGAAGGCCTTGGTGAGTATGAAAGACGCCAAGGCCGAAGCCGAGAAGGCACAACAGGAAATCTAGGAGGCCAAAAAGATAGCAGCGGGTAAGAAATTCTTTATGCAAAGCAAACATGTGGAGGAGGTGTTTCTTTTACTTACTCGAATTCGGAGCTCTCCAGGGGCATTCGCAGATCTGCCACACAGCGTATCAGACGCTGCAGTGTTCTACCGTGCCCAGGAGGGGAGCTCAACGGAGAAGCTGTTCTGGTCCCAGTATGCTGGGGCCGAACACCCAATGCCTCTGAGTGACCAACTGAAACAGTTGGTCGAACTCCACAGGGTGGCCAAAGTGGCTATGAAAGATTTCATAGTCCGGATGTGGCCTGGTGAGCTCTTGCCCACTAGCTACTTTGTCCTGATCAAGCGGATGGTGAATGCCTGTCCACGGCATGAAGTCATCAAGCAATCTGTTTGCATTAAGGGTGCCCGCCGGGCCTTTGCCCTCGCGAAGGTGCATTGGGGCAAGCTGGATGCTGAGAAGCTGGTGAAGGACGGGCCGCCAGAGGGTAAGGAGCATCGCCATCCCGAGAAGTACTATGATGGTGTTATGAAGGGCGCCCGTCTTGTGGCCGATGAGTGTACCAAGGACAAGATCTTTGACTAAATGTACCTCTGCCATTGTTGTAATTTAAAGACGAATTTACTTGTGCTATGTAGCACTGTTTGATTTAAAATATTACCTTCTGTGCGGTTGTTTATAAAATTCTGAAAGTAGGCCAGTCATCGGCTTCCGCCCCCACGTAACTAGTACTAGGGTGTTCGTGGAAAACCCGGACACTCTTTATCCAAGTGTTTGGTCCATTAAGGAGGTGTCCAGCGCAGCGAATAAGGCAATCGGACTATGAGGCTTTATAACTTTAACTTAGCCATAGAAGTCTACAATTTTAAATTTTGGCGAAGCCCATAGAATCTAGAGGCCGAATTGGGGCGCTATACACGCCTAGATCGGACGAAGCCGATTTATCGCCTAAAGCCGAAAATCTTTAAGGATTTTAAGACCTCTCGAACAGCGACCAGCTCTCGCCACATCATGCCGGTCAGTTTTCAGCTTTCTCTACTGAGGTGCTCGTCCGGAAGAACCGGGACACAATCGCAGTAGTTCTCCCTGCGCTACCTTATCCGATATAACGGAACGTAAGGCACCAAAAGAAGGGAGCCGGGCTATCCCAACTATAGACCAAAGGCATGATTCGGAGCTGATGCATATAGTGCTTCGGGGTGCCGCACTGTTGAAAGTGTTCGGACTTTACTTGCCATATTACGAGGCGCCATGAGAAGCCCCTGGCAAACTAACCGTACCAAGGTGTACGGATGCAACACCAAATAAACATTTATAAGAGAAAAAATGCTCAAAGAAGAATAATAAGCTGACGCTATGTATAATCTCCCATTGATGAATGATACGTTTAAGCATGTGTTTACAATGGATGCATTAAGCGGAGATAAATAGGACTATGTGACATGTCCTATCAAGGGGCAGGCTGTGTATAGATAGATAAAGCAGGTATAATGATCGTAAATAGATTCCACTTGGGTATTTCCTTCTGTGCACAACGCCTGTTGCCTCCTTGGTTGTCTCTCCCATGTAAATCCGGCAATCCGGCTCTTCTGAGGATACTGCACTAAAGTGATGTCCTGAAAGGTAAAAGGGGAAGATTATGAAGGTATTTGGCGGTTACCTGCACTATTGACTGAGTCGTTGTTGCGCCTCCGCCTATGCCCATGGTATCTCGAGTGCGTAATTGTGTACGCGCGGCACGAATGCTGCTTTGATGGGGCTTAAGCGGAGGCCGGATTGTTAATCATGCTCTTGGTGTTCCTGATGATCCTATTGCAGGGTGCTCCGGACTCGCTTGACAGTTCTTGGGGTTGTCGTCGCCGGATTGGTGGTTTGCCGGAGGAGGCCACATTGTACTTCTGCCGTGAGGGCTGCAGTATGCTCTTCTGTACGGAGGGAGCGGTCCATGTTTCCGTTGACTGTTATGACCCTGCGCGGACCTGGCATCTTGAGCTTGAGGTATGCATAATGTGGTACCGCATTGAATCTAGCGAATGCGGTTCGTCCGAGCAGTGCGTCGTAGCCACTACGGAAGGGGACGATATCAAAGATTAACTCTTCGCTCCAGAAGTTGTCCGGAGATCCAAAGACCACTTCCAATGTTATAGAGCCCATACAGCGGGCCTCTACGCCAGGAATTACGCCTTTAAAGGTGGTTTTTGTGGGCTTGATCCTTGAAGGATCGATGCCCATTTTGCTCACTGTGTCCTGATAAAGCAGGTTCAGGTTGCTGCCGCCGTCCATAAGGACTCGCATGAGGTGGAATCCGTCGATGATTGGGTCTAAGACCAATGCGGCTGAGCTGCCGTGACAGATGCTAGTAGGATGATCCCTACGATCAAAGGTGATTGACAAGCTGACCACGGTTTGAATTTGGGGGCGACTGGCTCCATCGCATAGACGTCCTGTAGTGCTCGCTTCCGTTCCCGCTTGGGGACGTGAGTCGCGTAGATCATGTTAACCGTTTTCACCTGGGGGAATTTCTTTTGTCCCCCCGTGTTCAGACGCCGGGGCTCTTTGTCATCGTCACTGTGCAGCCCCTTGTCCTTGTTTTCGGCATTTATTTTGCCGACCTGTTTGAACACCCAGCAGTCTCTATTGGTGTGGTTGGCTGGCTTGTCCGGGTGCCTTGAATTTGGCACGAGCGCTCCAGTACGCGGTCCAGACTGGACGGTTCCTGATTATTTCTTTTGAACGGCTTTTTCCGCTGACCGGACTTGGATCCGCTGAATCCGGCGTTTACTGTCGTGTCTTTAGTGTTGTCGTTGTTGTTCCGTCGCTTATGTCTGTTGCGTCGTGGCTTGCCGTTGTTATCGTGGACATCCGAAGTGCCAGAATGTGGCGTGGTGCCGCTGCGAGCCAACCAACTGTCCTCGCCCGCGCAAAAGCGAGTCATTAGTGTTGTGAGAGCTGCCATGGACTTGGGTTTTTCCTGGCCGAGGTGTCGACCAAGCCACTCATCACGGATATTATGCTTAAAAGCCGCCAGGGCTTCGGCGTCCGGACAATCAACTATTTGGTTCTTTTCAGTTAGGAACCGAGTCCAGAATTTCCTGGCTGACTCCCCGGGCTGTTGAGTAATGTGGCTCAGGTCATCAGCATCCGGTGGTCGCACATATGTGCCCTGGAAGTTGTCGAGGAATGCGTCTTCCAGGTTTTCCCAACTGCCAATGGAATTTTCTGGCAGGCTGTTTAGCCAGTGCCGGGCTGGTCCTTTGAGCTTAAGGGGAAGATACTTGATGGCGTGTAGATCATCCCCGCGGGCCATGTGAATATGGAGAAGGAAATCATCGATCCATACTACGGGGTCTGTTGTGCCATCGTATGATTCGATGTTTACGGGTTTGAACCCTTCTAGGAATTCATGATCCATCACCTCGCCAGTGAAGCAGAGGGGGTGTACGGCGCCTCTGTGCCGGGCTATGTGGATACGCAGTTCGAATTGGTCTGGGTTGCTGTGTTCGGCCTGGCCAGACTTGTTGATAATGTATCCGACGTGACGGTCATCGTCATGCGCTAGGGCGCGCCCCCACGATCCGTAGATCGATCTTGGCTGTCCTGCTTTGTTTTCTAGAATATCTTGCAGGTCTTGCTTGTTGCCCTGGGCCGTAGTGTATCGGCGTGGGGGTGTGGGCTGGTATTCGGGTTGATATCCTGTTTTATCCCGGCCACGGGGTGGCCGGTCAGCTGTTTGGCGCTCGAGTCCATATTCCTCGGCCCCCAGGACTTCAGTCCATCTGTCTGTGAGCAGGTTTTGATCAGCTTGGAGTTGCCGATGCTTCTTCTTTAGGCTCCTCGCAGTGGCTATAAGCCGGCGCTTGAAGCGCTCCTGCTCCATGGGATCCTTAGGCACGCCGAACTCGTTGTCGCCGAGGCTAATCTCGTCTTCAGAGGGGGGCATGTAGTTGTCCTCCTCCGGGTATCCGTCCGTCGCCTGTTCTTCTGGGCTGACCTGCTCATCTTCCTGTTCGTCCTGCTCGAAAGCGGGCTGGTCAGGGTTATATTCCTCTTCGGCACCATCCGGATTGCTTTCGTCTCCGGGGCCGGTATTGCTATGGCGGGGCTTGGAGCTGCGCCGACGACGTTGTCGGTGTCAAAACCGGCAGATCTCGAGTAGGGGGTCCTGATCTGTGCGTCAAGGCTGATGGTAACAAGAAGTAAGGGACACAGGTGTTTACCCAGGTTCGGGCCCTCTCGATGGAGGTAAAACTCTACTTCCTGCTTGATTAATATTGATGATATGGGTAGTACAAGAGTAGATCTACCACGAGATCGTAGAGGTTAAACCCTAGGAGCTAGCCTATGATGGTATGAATGTAATTGTGATCGGCCTTCTAAGGACCAACCCCTCCGGTTTATATAGATACCGGAGAGGGCTAGGGTTTACATGGAGTCGGTTACAAGGAAGGAAATATAATATCCGGATCGCCAAGCTTGCCTTCCACGCCAAGGAAAGTCCCATCTGGACACGGGGCGAAGTCTTGAGTCTTGTATCTTCATGCTTCAATAGTCCGGATGTTGTGTACAGTCCGGCTGTCCGGATACCTCCTAATCCAGGACTCCCTCAGTAGCCCCTGAACCAGGCTTCAATGACGATGAGTCCGGCGCACAGTATTGTCTTCAGTATTGCAAGGCGGGTTCCTCCTCCGAATACTCCAAAGTGGTTATCGAACACGTAGACCGTGTCCGGAACTGCAAGATGATCTTCGTATGATATAGATCTGATTTGTTGGCAATCTTTGAGTGTCGTGCCCTTGTATCGTGGCTCGGTCCAATGTGAACCGACGTTTCCCACCCCACAACGACTCGTGTTACGAGGAAGTTTTATTGGCACGTCCCGTCGAGGCAAGGATCGTGTCCCTTTTATTACGGGATTTTCCATCAATATGAGCGTGCGTGACCCCCACGACGGTCATTGGTATTACCCCGTGTGTTTTGATAAGCCTCAAACGGTCACACCGGGGACTCTTGATATTCACCCTCTTTATAAAGGGGTCGAGACTTACGCCTCTTTCTTCACCTTCATCGCGCCTTCCCACACCTCGAGTTCTAACACCCAAAACCTAAGCTCCACCCTCCGGAATCCGCCAGTATGTCCGGATCTGATCCTCAAGGCTGGTGGGTCGCCTCCTCGATCGAGGAGAAGGACATTGCGAAGCTTAGGGAGGTCCGATACCTAACCGCAGATATCCAGCACAGGCTTCCCGCTCCGGGGCAAGTTATCCCCACGTCGGAGCCCAACGAGTGTGTTGTTTTTGTCCCGCACTTTCCTCCGTGGTTTGGGTTTCACCCTCCACCCTTTTGTGAGGGGGCTCATGTTCTATTATGGGCTAGATTTTCATGATCTGGCTCCAGATGCCATCCTCCATATCTCGTCATTCATTATTATGTGCGAGAATTTTCTCCATGTCACACCACACTTCGGCTTATGGCTCAAGACCTTCAATGTGAAGCCGAAGATGATCGAGGGGCGACAAGTGGAGTGTGGAGGTGCCGTAATAAGCAGAAATGCCGATGCCCCATGGCCGGAGGGTTCTTTCCCGGAAGTATCTGACGTATGGCAGCGGAGGTGGTTTTATGCCAAGGCCCCAAGGGGCACAAACTGGGTAGCGCCCTTGAGTTCTGCTCAAGCCCTCCGTCGCAGTTGGCGTCCTGGACAGACGTAGGATGTAATTGGGGGCCCGCAAGCGATGTACCAATACTGCAGAACCGCATCCGGGAGCTTCTCAAGAGGGATATCAACCTTGTTAGCATAATGCAAGTGATGTTAATCCGGCGGACGTTGTCGTGCCAACGCCGGCCTCTTCGGATGTGAGAGTTCAATCCGGAGGGTCTGCTGACTGTGAAGCATTTCTTCGGCTTAAAGCTCAAAGAGATGTGCAAATTATTCTTCGGACGGAAGGTAACGTGTCCGGATACCACCGAGGATGCGGGCCTAAGCTGCAACCGCCTAGATACTCAAGTAAGTGGCCTTGATACCGGACACCCCATTTTGTATTTGTCATACTTTTTTATTCTAAACATCATCCGCATCCAGGAGTGGCTCAGCAAGGCGGAGAGAATCAGGTGTCCGGCACCACTTCCCGAAGGCTCGCCCGCCCTTGCCGTGGCCAAGATGCTTGACCGGGTACTCAGCCGAATGCCCTCGGGGAAAGACAAGGGGAAGGATGAGAAATCCGAACCCCACACACTACGCATCCGAACAGGGGATAGTCGGGGAGGATAGGTCGAGGCCGCCTCCCCACGCGGGAAGAAGAGGGCCGCCTCCGAAGATTTGGAGGCAGAGATGCTCAAATTGGGGGAAAAGGGATCCCCATGGGTCCTTGCCCCGAAAGGCACCCTCACCGCATCCTACCCTCGAACGGGCCAACCCTCCAACGAGTCGTAAGTCAATCATTAACTTAAAGGTACTGTATTTCTCCTGGATCAATGACCAGGACTCAACTTTTTGTAGTCCGGCTGGCAGCTCTTATCAACAGGGAACGTCTTCGGGTGACCTTCCTCCGGAGATGATGGAGAGCGAGACCCCACCCGCCTCTCCGGTTCTTGACGCGGGCTTCACCGAGGTGTCTTCACCGAGGAGCCCAGATCCGCCAAGGCCGGAAGCCAATGCGTCAGCCGCCCTAAGTCCAGACATACTGACGGGCATACTGGAGCGAGCTGCGCTTTCGGAGGAGCACCGCTCATTAATGAGCGCGGTGCTCAGGAAGATTTCATTCGCTACAAGCGGTTTGAACAAAGCATTCACAAGCCTGCTCAGAGGCTTTGAGGTATGTAATGGAAAACTCACTATTTCTTTGGTTGTAAGGCACACGCTAGGTGTGCTCCATATAGATAGCAGCCCCTGAGACTCTGGTTGCCCGCCCTAGGCAGCAAACGGGGGGATCATAAACCAATGATAGTTCTGTAAACGTGTGCAGGTACCTGTGGGTCCAGCCGCCGGCCCGTCCGTTGAAGTTGCCGAACTATCAAGGCAAATTGGGTCGATTGATGCCGATATTACTCTGATGAATGAGCGGCTGGATACATCATGAGGTGTGTGCCCTGTCTCCCATTGCATAGGAAAACATTAAGGTGGCATGGATTAATATAATTTGTTTGGACTGCAGATGGTGTTGCTGCCGTGGAGGCCCTGAGGGCTGAACTTGCTCTAGCCAAGGAACAAGCTCGGGTGAGCAATGCGGCTGCCCTAAAGGCAGCCGAGGAATTGAGAGCCGAACAGGCTGCTCATCGTCGAAGCGAGGAAAAGATAGCCGAAATGGCTATCGAGTTAAAACATGCCGCTGACTAGTATGAGCTCCTGAAGAAGGAGCATGAAGATAAATTGGCTGACCTGAGCAAGGCGCTGAATGCCACCAAGGAAATACGGACCGAGCTCAGGGGTGCGCGGGAGGAGCTTCAACACGCCGGAAAAATCGCGGCTGGAGGCTCCTACTTGCTGCGGACGAAGTTCTTCGATCCGAAGTACGCTCCCCTTGATGGACTTGCAAGCGTGAAAGCGTATTGGACGGATATGGATGCCACTATGATAGCGTCTCAAGATCCGGTAGGGGGTCAATATCCGGCCGGGCACTACTTGGCGCAGGTCAAAGAGGGTGCCCGCCTGATAGAGGTGCAGTGCCCGAAGGATCTCCTCTTCGAGAGATGATTCGAATCATTGTAAAAAC
>LT934122.1:123562028-123642549 GCA_900231445.1 Triticum turgidum subsp. durum
GGCCGTCCCGTGGTCGCCGGCCAGATCCCGGAAGGAGGTGGGAGGGTGGAGCGCCGCGGTGGTCGGGGGTCACTGGCCAGATCCTGAAGGTGGTGGCCAGGGTGGGCGGCGTGGGGTGGTTGGTGGCCGGGGAGGGTGGCGCGGGGTGGTGGCCAGCGGCGGGCGGCGTGGGTTGGTTGGTGGCCGCGTCGGGCGGCGGTGCGTGTGGGATGGGTCGTGAGGTGGGGGAGCCCAGTTGACCAGGGGAGCGTAGCGAGGTGGGGTGTTTCTTTTTTATTGCCTGTGCGGTTCGGTTCTGGTTTGGTGACGGTGCCGAAGTGTTAGCCGAATAAGCGTTTTGGTGTGTAGAATAAGACTCTTAAGGCCTTGTTCGGTTGCGGGTGAATCCGAGTGGATTGAAGGGGTTTGAGGGGGATTTAAACCTCTTCTAAGTCAAAATATGAACCAATTCCTGCCAATCCCCTCCAATCCTCTTGGAGAGAGGATTAACCGAACAAAGTCTAAGGGTGTTATCATAATAGACCCACCCTATATATATATATATATATATGTGTGTGTGTGTGTGTGTGTGTGTGTGTGTGTGTAATCCGAAAGATAGCAGTCGTTGGCTTCAGCCCCCACACATACAATGCGGGGGTGTTCGCGAAAAAATGTGTCTGATCACTCTTTATCCAACGTCTTGGTCCGGCAAGGAGGTGATCGCACGTCGAACTAGGCAACCGGACTATATAGCTGTAACACTTTCGCTTAGCCGCGAGATTCTAATATTAGGGCTACTATGTAGCCCATGGTACCATCGCGTGCATCCGAATACAGGGCATATGTACCTGGCCGGGAAATGGCCCTTCGTTAAGGCGGAGGAATCCTAGACATTTCGGTGAGTCGTCGAGTGGTTGATCAGTCTCTCGCTGTATCATGACGATCAGTTTTCGGCTTTCTCTACTAAGGTGCTCATCCGGAATAACCAGGGCACAATCGCAGTAGTTCTCCCTGCGCTACCTTATCCTTTGGCCACCTCTACTGAGCACCTCGCAGTAGTTCTCTACTTTCGGCTTTCTCCTTTGGCCACCTTATCCGATTATAACGGAACGTAAGGCGGCAAACCCAGGAGCCGGGCAATCCCAACATTTGACCAAAGACATGATTCGTAGCTGGTGCATATAAGGCCAAACTCGTGACGCCGAACACTCCCAAAGGTATTCGGAATTTCTAAGAGATGATGAGCTCAAGAATGCCCATTCATTATAAACCCTGTATGTCCAGGTGCGTGCATTAATCTATTGTGGCGTGATGCCAAAAGAGGGCAGTATCCTCTATGGGTATGGAACCCGTGGATGATGAAACAACAAGAGGCAATAGAAAAGGTTTACACAGGGGCTTAATCTAAAAAGAAACCTGTTGTACGGGGCCCTGCTGCACGTCTGCGCCTTTGTCTCTGTTGCGCCACATCCTGGAAGGGTATCGCGCGAACGTTGTCTGCGGAAAAAGGGGATCTCATAGAAGAGTGCAACGTAAGTGTGCGATGGATAGTAGAAAATGTAAAATGCTGGCCTGCCAATGAGGTTGAGCCGAGAGTGTGGGCTTTACTATTAGCCCCTGGTGTCCGCTATAGGATTACATATACAATTGCCCTGGTTTAATGTGGGCTATCGGACTCTTCTAACCGTGTCCGTGGTCTTAACGACCTGGTATAATTTTGTTTTAGAGGCCTGAGGGAGTCCTGGACTAGGGGGTGTCCGGACAGCCGGACTATCATCATCCGTCGGACTCCAAGACTACGAAGATACAAGATTGAAGACTCCGTCCTGTGTCCGGATGGGACTTTCCTTGGCGTGGAAGGCAAGCTTGGCGATACGGATGTGTAGATCTCCTACCATTGTAACCGACTCTGTGTAACCCTAGCCTCCTCCGGTGTCTATATAAACCGGAGGGCTTTAGTCCGTAGGACACAACATACATTACAACAATCATACCATAGGCTAGCTTTAGGGTTTAGCCTCCTTGATCTCGTGGTAGATCCACTCTTGTACTACCCATATCATCAATATTAATCGAGCAGGACGTAGGGTTTTACCTCCATCAAGAGGGCCCGAACCTGGGTAAAAACATCGTGTCCCTCGTCTCCTGTTACCATCTGCCTAGACGCACAGTTCGGGACCCCCTACCCGAGATCCGCCGGTTTTGACACCGACATTGGTGCTTTAATTGAGAGTTCCTCTATGCCGTCACCGATAGGCCCGATGGCGTCTTCAACCAACAACGCTGTCCAGGGTGAGACTTTTCTCCCCGGACAGATCTTTGTATTCGGCGGCTTCGCACTGCGGGCTAATTCGCTTGGCCATCTGGAGCAGATCGAAAGCTACGCCCCTGGCCGTCAGGTCAGATTCGGAAGCCTAAACTTCACGGCCGATGTCCGCGGAGACTTGATGCTCGACGGACTCGAGCCGCAGCCGAGCGCGCCGCACTGTGACGATGGGCATGATCTAACTCTGCCACCGAACGGTACTTGGTGGCCGCGCACGAATCCGCTTCGGCCATTAATCCGGAGCCGATCGCCCAGATCAAGGATCGGTGGATAGACGCCACCTTGGGGGCTCCAACTTCCACGGCGATAGAGCCGAACATCGATCTTGTCCCCCGCGAAACTTGTGATTCCGAGGTGCCGGACTCCCTGCCGGACTCCGAACCTCCCACGCCCCTACCAATCGATTCGGATTGGGCGCCGGTTATGGAATTCACCGCCGCGGACATCTTCCAACACTCGCCCTTTGGCGACATCCTAAATTCGCTAAAGTATCTCTCGTTATCAGGAGAGTCCTGGCCAGACTATGGCCAGGATGGTTGGGGTACAGACGACGAAGAAATTCAGAGCCCACCCACCACCCACTTTGTAGCCACTGTCGACGATCTAACCGACATGCTAGACTACGACTCCGACGACATCGACGGACTAGTCGGCGATGCCGGAGACGAACAAGAAACAGAACCTATAAGGCATGGAGGGACCACCCCGTCACATGACATATACATGGTGGATACCCCAAAAGAGAGCGATAACGAGGACCAACGGGCCACGGTAGAAGATAACCCCGCCGATAAACAACCAAAACGGTGGCGCAAACGCCGCCCTAAGTCCCGCCTCGACAACAACAACGCTCCTAAGGAGCCCATAATACAGCAGGGCTCACAAGCGGACGACGAATATGCAGATAAGCAACCGTCCCAACATGACGAGTCAGATAATCAGTCCAGGCCCGGCGAAAACAACAGTCCGGACGATCTCATGCCGGACACACCGCTGGAGAGCAAAAACCTTCGGAGAAGACTCGTCAACACTGCAAGAAGCCTGAAGAAGGAAAAGCGGAAGCTCAAAACAGCGGAAGACACACTCAGAACGAGATGGAGCAAAGTACTCAAGACCATGGACAAATACGGCAATGGTCACCAATCAAAATGCTACCCGAAGCGCAAGCTGCTACCAGAATTCGATGAAGAGGCCATAGAGCCTCTACCGTCAAGAAACAAAAAGGCTGCCTGGTTGGATAGACGGCCAGATGACAGGCCAAATCCTGAAAGCGGCGCCGCACATAATGAACCTGGAAAGACAGATGGCCCACCCAGGTCCATCTACGGGCCAAAGAAGAAGGCCCCAGCAAGCAAGGCAACACGTCAAGTGTCCGAAGATAGTGGCACACCCAAATACAGGGGTGCCGCACACCCACTATGTTTCACCGATGAGGTGCTGGATCATGAATTCCCAGCAGGATTCAAACCCATAAACATAGAGGCCTACGATGGAACAACAGACCCTGGAGTCTGGATAGAAGATTACATACTACATATACACATGGCCAGAGGAGATGATCTCCACGCCATAAAATACCTACCCCTCAAGCTCAAAGGGCCAGCCCGTCATTGGCTTAAAAGCCTCCCAGAAAACACTGTGGGAAGTTGGGAAGAGCTCGAGGAAGCGTTTAGAGCAAATTTTCAAGGGACCTATGTCCGCCCTCCGGATGCAGATGATTTAAGTCATATAACTCAACAGCCCGGAGAGTTAGCGCGCAAATTCTGGAACAGGTTCCTCACCAAAAAGAACCAAATAGTCGACTGTCCGGACGCCGAAGCCTTAGCAGCTTTTAAATACAATGTCCGAGACGAATGGCTTGCCAGACACCTCGGCCAAGAAAAACCAAGGACAATGCCCGCGCTAACAAGCCTCATGACCCGCTTCTGTGCGGGAGAGGATAGCTGGCTAGCAAGATGCAGCACCAGGGACCCAAGTACATCCGAGATAAGAGATGGAAATGGAAAATCGCGGCGCAGAAAAGAGCAGCGCCGGAATAAAGAGAAAAGCCCAAAGAGCACGGCAGTCAACGCCGGATTCAAAAGCTCGCGGCCAAACAACAAAACATCGCCTCCTAAGGATGACGGCGATGAGCTGTCCAACTTAAACAAGATTTTGGGTCGGATATGTCAAATCCACAGCACCCCCGGAAGGCCTGCAAACCACACCCATCGGGATTGTTGGGTTTTTAAACAGTCCGGCCAACTAAACGCCGAACACAAGGGGCTCGATGCGTCAAGCGAAGACGATAAACCCCACCAGCAGAGCACCGGAAAACAAAAGACTTTCCCGCAAGGGGTCAAAGAAGTAAATTCACTTCATATGATAATACGGAAAAATAGTGCGGCACTTTCTAAAAAGAGATTCGCGCGGTCCAACCCAGCAGACCATAGAGATTGGATATCAAAACCAATCACTTTCGACCACCTGGACTATTCCAGAAGCGTTCGAAACGCGGGACGGACTCCCCTGATACTGAATCCCATGATAGACGGACTACAATTTACTAAAGTCCTCATGGACGGAGGCAGCGACTTAAACTTGCTGTATTCAAACACAATCCGTAGGATGGGGATAGACCCTACCAAAATTCGACACAGCCGCACTTCCTTCAAAGGAGTGACGCCAGACCCTTACGCCAAGTGCACAGGCTCCATTTTACTAGAAGTCGTGTTTGGATCACCGAACAATGCTCGGCGCGAAAAGCTAATTTTTCACATCGTCCCATTTAAAAGTGGATATCAAGCACTATTGGGACGAAAGGCTTTTGTCCGTTTCAACGCCATACCGCATTACGCGTCTCTTACACTCAAGATGCCCGGTCCGCGTGGCATCATTTCAGTGCGAGGGTCACTCAAAGACCCCGGACTCGGATAGACGAGTCCGGCTTCAGCAGGCTAGGGGTTCCCTAGCCGCACACCTCTTCACAGGGGGCTGCGCGCACAAACAACCGCGGGTTCATACAAACCCCGCTTTACTTATTTATATTTCTTCTTTTATACATACCTTTTTCGCACAAATTGTTTTTAAACTGAGCGTTCCTCTCCTTTTACAGATGAACAACGTGCATACCCGTCCAGGATAACGGCGCAACGGAGACACAGGCGCAGACGTGCAGTAGGGACCTGTTGTGAAAATTCTTTTCAGATTAAGACCCTGCATAAACCTTTTTTACTGTCTCTTGTTGTTATTCTCCCTTGGTTTTCTTCCTATAGCCAATGCGGAGCCTGACGTTTTGGCATCGGCCACGTCAGAAGACTACGCCCGTACCTGGACACGAGGGGCTTAGGGCATTGTTCTTCCCATTATCATAAAGACCGGACACCTTCGGGAGTGTTCGGCGTCTCGAGTTAGGCATTATATGCATCAGCTCCGAATCATGTCTTTGGTCAAATGTTGGGTTTGCCCGGCTCCTGTGTTTTGCTGCCTTACGTTCCGTATCATCGGCTAACGCGGCACTAGGAGAACTACTGCGATTGTGCCCCGGTTCGGCTGGGCGAGCACCTCAGTAGAGAAAGCCGAAAACTGACTGTCATGATATAGCGAGAGACTGGTCAACCACTCGATCGACCACCGGAATGTTTAGAATTCCCCGCTTGGACGAAGGACCGTTTCCCGGTCAGGCACACACGCGCCCCGAATTCGGAGAAGTGCGGTGCCCCAAGGGGCTATATCGTAGCCCCACCCTCGAACTCCACTGGCTAAGTGAAAGTGATAAAGCATTATAGTCCGGATTGCCTCGTTTGCTACGCTACCACCTCCTTAACAGGACCGAGACGTCGGATTAAAGTGTGAAAACGCGCTATTTTTGCGAACACCCCCGCACCTTGTGCGTGGGGGCTGAAGCCGAAGACTGCAATCTTTCAGGTTATACAAATGTATACGTAAACGGCCGCATAGGAGAAGTTTTACTACTTGGGACGCACAAGTATAAAAAGCAGTCATAGCATAATCATCGTTTTACAAGCTAAAAACATTCATTTGAACGTGACATTTTTCGAGCACTGCGACTCTATTACACGAGTGCCACGCATAACTTCCCCGAAATAGTGCTCGGCGGGGAGCCGGTTTTCATCCGAGTCCTGGGCGGCAACAGCGGTGGCATCCATCTCCGTCCAATGCGCCTTCACGCGGGCAAGAGCCATCCGCGCACCCTCGATGCAGGACGACCGCTTCATCTCCTTGATATGCGGCACCGCTCCAAGGAATTGCTGCAGTAAGCCGAAGTAGCTCGTCGCCTTGGGCCTCTCCGGCCAGAAATGAGCCACGACGTCAGTCATGGCAAGTCCGGACAACCTATTTAGCTCGGCCCATTCGGCCAACCGGTCGGTCAACGGAAGTGAGCGATCCGGACTATGGAATTGAGACCAAAATAGCTCTTCCGTCTCGTGATCCTTCTGGCTCCGGAAGTGCTTAACGACATCAGCCGCACTTGCCGCTAAGTCCATATACGGATCCTCCAGACTCCACAGCCGATCAAATTGAGCATACTTTTGAGCCATAAACCGGCGATGCTGCAGATAAGGCTTGCCAGCCACGATATCTCCGGCCTGGCACAGCTCCTCCTTCATGGCCCGCATTGCAGATCGGGCATCCTTGGCCTCGGCGGTGGCCTTCTTCAGGTCTTCCCGCTCCGATAAACGCTCCTTTTCAAGAGCCTCATTGCGGTCGGCAGCATCTTTCACTTTCACAGCCAACTCGGGCATCTCTTTCCTGCTTAGGCAGTGTGCAACCTTTTCGGCTTTCAACTCCTCGGCCGCCCTCGAGGCAGCCGCGTCACTCCTTCGGGCTTGCTCCTTATCTTGGGCAAGTTCGGCCCGAAGGCTCTCCACAGCAGCAGCACCGTCTGTACAACAGCATATAATTTATCAAGAGGAGGGCTTTGACCTCCTTAATAAAGCGACTGTGGAGAAATAATTTACCTTGCGACTCGTCAAGTCGCCGGTTAACAAGCGTGATGTCAGCATCCGCCACGTCAAGTTGCCGCATTAACTCGGCAACTCCACTAGTCCGGCTATCCCTCGGACTATCCGCCACCTGCATAGGAATGGCGACATTAATTACTTACGATTTGGATCCTCGACACGCTGTCGTCTTCGACAACCTACCGAGTCTCGGGGGCTACTATCTATACAGGGCACATTTTCATGTGCAAAACTGTTAATAGACAAAGAGATGCGTCATTTTCGCGTACCTCAAACCCCGCCAGCAAGCTCATAGCGGCATTGCGCAATCCGCTCTCGGCGGACGAAATCCTTCCAATCACCACACGCATCAACGCACGGTGATCTTCTGAGATGGACGCCCTCTCAAGCAGATTCTTCAGTTCTCCGGCCGGATACTAGCGGGTGCCGAACTCTCTGGCCCCTCCGAACTCGGGGATACCCTCCATGACGATACTTCAGGCTCGCCTGCCTTATCTGACGGCGCAGCAGACGGAGGCGTTTCGCTCTCCATCATCTCTGGAAGAAGGTCCCCCAAAGATGAACTCATCTGAGAAGGCTGCAGATCCAAACTACAAGATAAATATTTCGGTTACCCACAGAAGCGCAAATGGAGGTATTTCCTCACTAATTAACTCCCCCTTTTTTCATACTCACGGCTCGCTGGAGGGCTGGTCCTTTGGCGATGATTGTGCGTCCGGATTCTCGCCGGACGCCGGACCCCCCGGTGAAGATCTCTTCCCCCTCTTAGGGGCTTTGGCCTCCGGATCTTCGGAGGCGGTCCTCTTCTCCCCCTGGAAGGAGGGGTTTTTGATTCCCCTCTCTTCAGACGCCCCTCTGGGCGAAATAATAGCTCCTCTATTTTCCCCATCGCCCCCTTCCATGGGCGCGACCTCCAACATTCTGACCAGCACGGGCTCCAGTGCAGTCTCTGGGAGGGGGGCCAGACACCTTATCAGCCTCGATTGTGCTACCCACTCCTGTGAAGAGTAATGGGTCAGGAGGCGAACTCTAGAAAAGAAGATAAACAGAGCGTCCGGACTCTGAGCTATTTACCTGAGTATCCGGGCGATTGCGGCTCAGGCTTGCGTCCTCGGCCAACTCCGGGCACGCTACCTGCGGTCCGAAGAACAACTTGTACATCTCCACGGGTGTCGCACCCATGAAGTGTTGGAGAATCCGAGGTCCCTCCGGGTTGAATTCCCATAGACGGAGAGGACGGCGTTTGCAGGGCAGAAGATGCCTGATTAGCATAACCTGCATCACTACAATCAGATTGATCTCCCTCGCCTGGAGATCTCGAATCCGGCCCTGCAATAAAGGCACGTCTTCGGACGGCCCCCAATTGAGCCCTTGGTTGACCCATGACATCAGTCGGCATGGAGGTCCCGGGCGGAATGAAGGCGGCGGCTTTTGCTTGCTACCCTTCGGAGCGGTGATGTAGAACCACTCCTGCTGCCACGGTCCGAGCTCCTCTTGGAAGGAACCCTCGGGCCACGGGGCGTCGGCCTTTTTGCTTATGGCCGCCCCGCCGCACTCCGCTTGACGCCCCCCAATCATCTTCGGCTCCACATTGAAGGTCTTCAGCCACAGGCCGAAGTGGGGAGTGACGCGGAGGAAGGCTTCGCAGACGATAATGAATGCGGAGATATGGAGGATGGACTCCGGAGCCAAGTCGTGAAAGTCCAGCCCGTAGTAGAACATGAGCCCTCTCACGAAGGGGTCCGTCGGGAAGCCTAAGCCCCGACGGAAGTGGGATACGAAGACAACAAACTCACCGGGCTCAGGGGCGGGCACGGCCTGCCCTTGGGCGGGCAACCTGTGCGAAACCTCGTAGGCCAGGTACTTGGCCTCACGTAACTTTAGTATGTCCTCCTCCGTGACAGAGGAGGGCACCCACCGGCCCTGGAGGTCGGAGCCGGACATGACTGAGAATCCGAAGCGCTCGAATCTGAGGCTCTGGGTGTTGGAACTGGGAGCGAGGAGGAGATTCGATGCGAGATTGAAGAACAAGGACAAGCCTTGGTCCTCTTATAAAGGCGAAAAATACCAAGAGCAATCTCCGTGACCGTTTGGGATTCACCTTCGATAGAGGAGGCGTGGCGACGGGAACGGTTGGGTTACCCACGCACGTATTGATGAGAATCCCGGAATAAGGGGAACACGATCTCTGCTTCGACAAGACGTGCCAAGGAAACCGCTTCGCTAAACGTGCTGAGGTGGTACAAAGTAAAAAACGATTCAAACAGTGGCTTGGTTGCGGTGTGAGGTCACGCCGCATAATACGTCAGCAGATTGGACTGGTGTACATTTTATTCTCTCTACGGTGTAATGTGGAATTTATTTTGCAGAGCCGGACACTATCCTGGTGTTCATGATCTTCTCTGGATTATTCAAGGGAGGAACCCGCCTTGCAATGCCGAACATTACGCGCGCCGGACTAATCGTCATTGAAGCCTGGTTTAGGGGCTACTGAGGGAGTCCTGGACTAGGGGGTGTCCGGACAGCCGGACTATCATCATCCGTCGGACTCCAAGACTACGAAGATACAAGATTGAAGACTCCGTCCCGTGTCCGGATGGGACTTTCCTTGGCGTGGAAGGCAAGCTTGGCGATACGGATGTGTAGATCTCCTACCATTGTAACCGACTCTGTGTAACCCTAGCCTCCTCCGGTGTCTATATAAATCGGAGGGCTTTAGTCCGTAGGACACAACATACATTACAACAATCATACCATAGGCTAGCTTTAGGGTTTAGCCTCCTTGATCTCGTGGTAGATCCACTCTTGTACTACCCATATCATCAATATTAATCGAGCAGGACGTAGGGTTTTACCTCCATCAAGAGGGCCCGAACCTGGGTAAAAACATCGTGTCCCTCGTCTCCTGTTACCATCCGCCTAGACGCACAGTTCGGGACCCCCTACCCAAGATCCGCCGGTTTTTACACCGACAAGGCCGCTTATAGTCCGGCCGCTAGGGCCATCGCGTATTCCTCTGTGCGCGGCGCTCCGTTGTTCCGCTAACGGTCATGACACCGCGTGGACCTGGCATCTTGAGTGTAAGGTAGCCATAATGCGGCAATGCGTTGAAGCGGGCGAAGGCCGTTCTTCCAAGCAATGCTTTATAGCTGCTTTGGAAGGGTGCGATGATGAAGACTAGGTCTTCGCTTCTGGAGTTGCCTGGAGAGTCGAATGTCACCTCTAGTATGACGGAGCCCTTGCTATAGGCTTCAATGCCTGGTATCACCCCTTCAAAGGTGGTGTGAATCTTGCTGATTATGGATGAGTCTATCCCCATCCTGTGGACAGTGTCCTCATATATCAAATTGAAACTGCTGCCACCGTCCATGAGGACATGAGTGAGATGGTATCCGTTGATTATTGGTTCAAGCACCAAGGCATTTGATCCTGCGCGCCGAATGCTAGTTCGGCCATCTAGGTGATCGAAGGTGATCGAACAAGACATCCAAGAGTTAGGTGTGGGTATGATGGGCTCTATATCGCGTGCGTCTTTATGGGCACGTTCGTGCCTTCCCAAGGATGTGCGAGTCGTGTGGATCATGTTCACTGTTTTGACCTCTGGCGGGAATGTTTTGTGTCCCCCAATGTTCGGTTGGCGAGGTTCATCCTCGTCTCCACTTGGTGTTTCCCTTCCCTTGTGTTCAGCATTTAGTTTGCCGGCCTGCTTGAAGACCTAGCACTCTTTGTGCGTGTGGTTCGTAGGTTTGTCGGGGGTGCCATGAATTTGGCATAGTCTGTCCAGCACTTTGTTCAGACCAGACGGTCCCTCTTTACTGCCTTTAGGTTGCTTATTTTGCTGGTTGGGTCGAGAGCCTCGGAATCCAGTATTAACCGTTATGTTGTCCGGGATCTCTTCCTTGTTTTGGCGTTTGTTTTTATTACGCCGTGGTTTCCCGTTGCCATCCCTAATTTCGGATGTGCTGGGGTCGCTGGTGCCTTTACGGGCAAGCCAGCTATCTTCTGCCGCACAAAAGCGGGTCATAAGACTTGTTAGGGCTGCCATTGTCCTTGGCTTTTCTTGACCGAGGTGTCTAGTGAGCCACTCGTCCCAGATGATGTGCTTGAATGCCGCTAAGGCTTCGGCATCCGGATAGTCTATGATTTGATTCTTCTTAGTGAGGAATCTGTTCCAAAGCTTGCGGGCAGACTCTCCGGGTTGTTGGATTATGTGACTTAAATCATCAGCATCCGGAGGCCGGACATAAGTCCCTTGAAAATTGGCCCGGAAAGCGTCCTCTAGTTCTTCCCAGCTCCCGGTGGAATTTTCGGGGAGGCTTTTCAACCAGTGTCGGGCTGGTCCTTTTAGTTTGAGGGGAAGGTATTTGATGGCATGGAGGTCATCTCCACGAGCCATGTGTATGTGGAGGATAAAGTCCTCGATCCAGACCCCTGGGTCTGTCGTTCCGTCGTATGCCTCTATGTTTACAGGTTTAAAGCCCTGTGGGAATTCATGGTCTAGTACTTCATCAGTAAAACACAGGGGGTGAGCAGCCCCTCTGTATCTGGACGCGCTATGGCATGCCGTCGGTTGTTGTTGTGTTCGGTGTTTATTCCGAACTGGTGTTTGGTTGTCAAAATTGTTTTGACAGCCATAGTCCCTCGCCGGGGTGTTTCTTTTAGATCCGTAGATGGACCTAGCTGCGCCAGCTTTCTTCTCCAGGTATTCACGTAGATCGTGGGCGTCTCCGGCAGCTGATTTATTGCGGCTATGAGGTGGTACTCCTGGTCTCCTGTTCATGTTCTTCTTCGGTGGAACGGCCTCGTCGTCGAATTCTGGCAGTAGCTTGCGTTTTGGGTAGCTCTTTGTATGGCGATCGTCGCCATATCTTTCTTCAGTGTCTAGCACTTTATTCCATCTGCGAATGAGCGTTTCTTGTGCGGCTTTAAGCCGTTGCTTCTGCTTCTTGAGACTTCTCGCTATGGCCATAAGCTTTCTATGGAGGTTCTCTCATTCCACGCGTTCTTCCAGAACGATGAATGCGTCGTCGTCCGGACTGTCTTCTTGTTCTGGGCTGGATTGGTGAACTCGTGTCTCTGGATCGTTTTCTTCGGGCGTATGACCCGGACTTTGTTCGGCGTCACCTGGTTCGTCTTGCTCCATTGCTGGTTCTGTTTGGTCTTTATTGCCATCGGGGTTGACCGGAGTATCCATTCTTCTGGCGCTCTTGCCGATATTGTTACTCTTGCCGGATTTGGAACGACGTCTGCACCGTCGCTTTGGTTTTTGCCCAGGGGTGTTATCTTCCGGATCGTCACTGTCGCCTTCCTTGGGTGTCTCCACCATGTATATGTCGTGTGGAGAGGCGTGAATCTGGCACCTCATAGATTCTGGGTCTTCTCCTGCATCGTCGTCCAGACTGTCGATGCCTTCGGAGTCGAAGTCCAGCACGTCAGTTAACTCATCAACCGTGGCTATGAAGTGGGTGGAGGGTGGGCAACGAATGTCTTCGTCGCCTGCTTCCCACTCGAGCCGGACATAATTCGGCCCAAGATTCTCTGTCAAAGAAAGAGTTTTGAATGAGTTTAGTATGTCGCCGAAGGGCGAGTGCTGAAAGATGTCCGCCGCGGTGAACTCCATCACCGGGGCCCAACCGAGATCGGAAGGCTCGGGGGCGCATGGACTGGAGCCTACAACCGAACACGAGTCTAGGGGCCCGGGGTCACAGGTTTCCTCAAGAGTGAAGCCTGTGTTCGGCTCATCGCCGATGAGGGTACGACCTATGGGGCTCGGTCCAGCCCTCCGTCTTTAGGTAATGCAACCTGTCCCGGATTTAATTCTGAGGTTTCTGTCGGGACGATATCCCGAGCGACGTCTGACAGCAGGTCTAAGTCGTGCTCATCCCGAGGGACGATATCGGCGCTTCTAGCGCTGGCCCGAATCCGTCGAAGATCAAGTATCCGTGGATATCCGCCGTGTAGTTCTGGTTTCCGAACCTTATTTGATGGTCGAGGCATAGCTATCGATCTGCTCCAAGTGGCCAAGCGAATTGGCCCGCAGTGCGAAACCGCCGAACACGAAGATCTGTCCGGGGAGGAAAGTCTCACCCTGGGCAGCGTCGTTAATGACAATTGAAGGAGCCATCGAGCCTGACGGCGACGTCACAGAGGAACTCTCAATGAAAGCACCAATGTCGGTGTCAAAACCGGCGGATCTCGGGTAGGGGGTCCCGATCTATGCGTCAAGGCTGATGGTAACAAGAAGTAAGGGACACAGGTGTTTACCCAGGTTCGGGCCCTCTCGATGGAGGTAAAACCCTACTTCCTGCTTGATTAATATTTATGATATGGGTAGTACAAGAGTAGATCTACCACGAGATCGTAGAGGTTAAACCCTAGGAGCTAGCCTATGATGGTATCAATGTAATTGTGATCGGCCTTCTAAGGACCAACCCCTCCGGTTTATATAGATACTGGAGAGGGCTAGGGTTTACATGGAGTCGGTTACAAGGAATGAAATATAATATCCGGATCGCCAAGCTTGCCTTCCACGCCAAGGAAAGTCCCATCCGAACACGGCCCGAAGTCTTGAGTCTTGTATCTTCATGCTTCAATAGTCCGGACGTTGTGTACAGTCCAACTGTCCGGATATCCCCTAATCTAGGACTCCCTCAGACGCCCATGCTTTGCTTTCCTCCCTGAGGGGTTGTCCTCCATTGCCTCGTCGCCACTGGTTTCCTTCGGAGTGTCCACCATATATATATCGTATGAGGAGGTGGTCGTCCACCGCCCTGTGGGCGGTGGCTCCTGTAATTCTCCTGCATCATCGTCCATACCATCGATGTCTTCGGAATCGAAGTCAAGCACGTCGGTTAAATCATCGACCGTGGCAATGAAGTGGGTGGTGGGTGGGCAACGAATTCCGTCGTCGCCTGCTTCCCACTCGAGCCGGACATAGTTCAGCCGAGAGCCTCCTAACAAAGAGAGAGACTTCAATGAGTTCAGCATGTCGCCAAAGGGCGAGTGCTGAAAGATGTCTGCGGCGGTGAACTTCATTACCGGAGCCCAACTAGGCTCGGCGGGCTCGGAACGCGGCGACTGGAACCTACAACCGGATACGAATCCGGGGGTCCGGAGTCACAGGTTTCCTCAGAAGCGAGGCATGTGTTCGGCTCCACCACCGATGAAGGTACGGCCTGCGGGGCACGGTCCATCCCTCCATCCCTAGGCAACGCAGCCTGCTCCAGATTTGAGTCCGGGGCTACTGCAGGGGTGATATCCCGAGCATTGTCCGACAGCAGGTCTAGACCATGCTCGTCGTGACTGTCCGGTGCTCCTGGCGCGGGCCCGAATCCATCGAAGATCAAGTCTCCGCGGATATCCGCCATGTAGTTCAGGTTTCCGAACCAGATTTGATGGCCAGGGGCGTAGCTGTCGATCTGCTCCAGATGGCCAAGCGGATTGGCCCGCAGTGCGAAGCCGCCGAACACGAAGATCTGTCCGGGGAGGAAAGCCTCACCCTGGACCGTGTTGTTGACAATGATTGAAGGAGCCATCGAGCCTTGCTGCGACGTCACAGAGGAACTCTCAATGAAAGCACCAATGTCGGTGTCAAAACCGGTGGATCTTGGGTAGGGGGTCCTGATCTGTGTGTCAAGGCTGATGGTAACAGGAAGCAAGGGACACAGATGTTTACCCAGGTTTGGGCCCTCTCGATGGAGGTAAAACCCTACTTCCTGCTTGATTAATATTGAAGATATGGGTAGTACAAGAGTAGATCTACCACGAGATCGTAGAGGCTAAACCCTAGAAGCTAGCCTATGATGGTATGATTGTAATTGTGATCGGCCTTCTAAGGACCAACCTCTCCAGTTTATATAGACACTAGAGAGGGCTAGGGTTTACATGGAGTCGGTTACAAGGAAGGAAACACAATATCCGGATCGCTCCCATCCGGACATGGGACGAAGTCTTGAGTCTTGTATCTTCACGCTTCAATAGTCAGGACGTTGTACACAGTCTGGCTGTCCGGATACCCCCTAATCCAGGACTCCCTCACCCCTCGCAAAGGGTGACGAATCCCGACAGTTGCATGATGGCGCCGACGCCCAGATGATGGGCCTGGAGCCCAAATAACTCCAGGAAGTCACGGAAGAAGCCGCTCGCGGGAAGCCCGAACCCGCGCTTGAAGTGCGGGAAGAAGAAGACACGCTCCATGCCCTCGGGCCACGGGTCCGCTGCCCCCGTGGCAGGCGCGTGGTCACCTCCGTCTCCCCCGGCAAGCGCCTGGTGGTGCGGAGATAGGTGATGTCCTCGAGAGAGATGGTCGAGCCCATCCACCAGCCCGACGGCAGCGCCATCGACAGAGATGCAGGAGAAAGAAGAAGAAGATGGTGACGAAGCACTTCACAAAGCAACGGGCATTACAGTGTGCGGCGGTCGCAAGAAGCAATGGAAGGAAGCAGAAGGCAGGAGGGCGTGAGCGAGAATGATTTCCGCCGCCCCTCCCTTTCCCACTTCCCCGCAATAACTGCGCACGTATGCGCACAATAACTTCCTCGAGGATGGCAACCGACTTGCGGACGCTGCAATAAATCCGCGCGTGTGGGCCGAGGGCGCCCGCCACGGGCCCTGGCACGTCGCCCCGTCCCATCGCGCGTGTGGCCTGTCAGGCCCCTCCGGCTCCCAGACGCCACGTGGCGCCTGCGTGAATCCCAAAGATTGCCACAAAGATTCGGTGGACTCCTCAGTTTCCCGCCGCTGCCGGGATGCCGCGATACGGCTTCCGGAAGCTGGCACACAATGGGTGTTGATAGACCCGGCGGTCTCAAAATTTGCCTCCATCAAAGGGGGATACTGGGAAGGCCCTCCCATCCAAAGACGGCGGACCTTCACAGCTTCGGGGACTACTATCAGGGGGATGAACCCCAGGAAGGCAACGGAACCCGGATCCTTTTCAAAAATGACGGGGCCAGCATCGCCCCTCAAGCCGGCTCGTGCTTGGCCGGGTCCGTCAACCCGGCCAAGCCCCTCTACCCGGCCTAATCCTCGACTTGACCGGACTCCTCAACTCGGCCCCAACAACTAGCTCAAGACAGCCAAGCCCGACGCACCAAGACTTCTCCAACAAGCCAGCTCCACCCCTGGCCTGTTCCCCAACCCGGACAATGGTCAACGACCGTCCCATCCCAGCCCTACAATGGGAGGAGTCCCCACCAACTGATGACCAAAGCAACAATGCCCCGCCCATGCCTCTAGTCAGCCGGGCGTGCAACAGTGCCCCCCACCTACCCGCTGACCAGGGCTGGCGTGGCCATGGAGCAATCATCGTCACCCATGACGCCAGCAAGCGGCGACCGGACGGAGCGCCACTATAGCTGACTCACCCCGGCCACTCCCTGACGATCGACAAGACGGCAAATAGTGCCCCTGTACCCGGCGGGTCCCACGCCCGGGGAACCCGGCGAGTCCTGGTACCCAGTGGGTCCCAGCACTGGGTTCCTGGACACTGACGACCCGGCCCTACAACCTTGTAACATTACCATTGTACCCCTGGGGGGTTGACCTATAAAACCCCCTAGGAGCTGTCATGCATACGGGCAACTCCATCACTCGCACAGGCGATCACACTCACCTAGCAAGCAACGCCCGAGGAGACGAAGCTGCCTAAGCCTTAGCCAGCCTTCCTTCTTCCTCCATACAGCTCTAGGAGCAACTCTGTACTGTTACGTATAAACCACACTCGGCAGGACTAGGGGTGTTATCTCTCCGGAGAGCCGCGAACTTAGGTATGTCTTGCGTCCCGCGCTCGCTCATGCCGACCTCGCCTCTGGAGCCCACCAGTGCCCTCGAGCCTCCTCGTCTCTTTAGCCATCCCTTGGCATCTGCCGTGCGCCCACCACGATAGTGTGTGATATACATACCTATGGAAATGTTTTTCTAGGATCCACCGTGTGGGTTGTACATACCAACGGAAATGTTTTTCTGGGATTCATCGCGTGGGATGTAAATACCTACGGAAATGATTGGGTTTCGATGCCTCGCCAGATCGCACACGAGCTCATTTGGTGTCCTAGGAGGGCCTATCCCCGACGATTTCTGGGTCGTGTGGGAAGGACCCCTTATAACCCACACTCACTTCGCGACGGTTCCAAATGCGTCGTGGAAAGGGGTTAAAAATTGTTTCTATAGCACCGACGCATACTAGTGACAAAACCATATGCTTTGATCACACTATCAAAGCGTATATTCCAACTACGAGAGGCTTGCACCAGTCCATAAATGGATCACTGGAGCTTGCACACTTTGTTAGCCCCTTTAGGATCAACAAAACCTTCTGGTTGCATCATATACAACTCTTCTTTATGATATCCATTAAGGAAAGCAGTTTTGACATCCATTTGCCAAATTTCATAATCATAAAATGCGGCAATTGCTAACATGATTCGGACAGACTTAAGCATCACGACGGGTGAGAATGTCTCATCATAGTCAACTCCTTGAACTTGTCGAAAACCTTTCACAACAAGTCGAGCTTTGTAGACAGTAACATTACCATCAGCGTCAGTCTTCTTCTTGAAGATCCATTTATGATCTATGGCTTGCCGATCATCAGGCAAGTCAACCAAAGTCCATACTTTGTTCTCATACATGGATCCCACCTCAGATTTCATGGCCTCAAGCCATTTCGTGGAATCTGGGCTCATCATCGCTTCCTCATAGTTTGTAGGTTCGTCATGGTCAATTAACATGACCTCCAGAACAGGATTACCGTACCACTCTGGTGCGGACCTTACTCTGGTTGATCTACGAGGTTCGGTAGTAACTTGATCTGAAGTATCATGATCATCATCATTTGCTTTCTCACTAATTGGTGTAGGAATCACTAGAACTGATTTCTGTGATGAACTACTTTCCAATTCGGGAACAGGTAAAATTACCTCATCAAGTTCTACTTTCCTCCCACTCACTTCTTTCGAGAGAAACTCCTTCTCTAGAAAGGATCCATTCTTAGCAATGAATATCTTGCCTTCGGATCTGTGATAGAAGGTGTACCCAATAGTCTCCTTTGGGTATCCTATGAAGACACATTTCTCCGATTTGGGTTCGAGCTTATCATGTTGAAGCTCTTTCACATAAGCATCGCAGCCCCAAACTTTAAGAAACGACATCTTAGGTTTCTTGCCAAACCACAGTTCATATGGTGTTGTCTCAATGGATTTAGATGGTGCCCTATTTAACGTGAATGCAGCCGTCTCTAAAGCATAACCCCAAAACATAGCGATAAATCAGTAAGAGAAATCATAGTACGGTTACGACGTTCGGATACACCATTACACTGTGGTGTTCCAGCTGGTGTGAGTTGTGAAACTATTCCACATTGTTTCAAATAAAGACCAAACTCACAACTCAAATATTCACCTATATGATCTGATCGTAGAAACTTTATTTTCTTTTTAGGATGATTTTCCACTTCACTCTAAAATTCCGTGAACTTTTCAAATGTTTCAGACTTATGTTTCATCAAGTAGATATACCCATATCTGCTCAAATCATCTGTGAAGGTCAGAAAATAACGATACTCGCCGCGAGCCTCATCACTCATCGGACCGCACACATCAACAAGTCAGTTGCTCGCTCCATTGTTCCGGAGAACGGAGTCTTAGTCATCTTGCCCATGAGGCATGGTTCGCAAGCATCAAGTGATTCATAATCAAGTGATTCCAAAAGCCCATCGACATGGAGTTTCTTCATGCGCTTTACACTAATATGACCTAAACGGCAGTGCCACAAATAATTTGCACTATCATTATTAACTTTGCATCTTTTGGCTTCAATATTATGAATATGCGTATCACTAAAATCGAGATTCAATGAAAAATAGACCACTAATCAAGGGTGCATGACCATAAAAGATATTACTCATATAAATAGAACAACCATTATTCTCTGATTTAAATGAATAACCGTCTCGCATCAAACAAGATGAAGATATAATGTTCATGCTCAACGCTGGCACCAAATAACAATTATTCGGGTCTAAAACAAATCATGAAGGTAGATGTAGAGGTAGCGTGCCGACGGCGATCACATCGACTTTGGAATGATTTCCCATGCGCATCGTCAACTCGTCCTTAGCCAATCATCATTTAATCCGTAGCCCTTGTTTCGAGTTGAAAATATAAGAAATAGAACTAGTATCAAATACCCAGGCGCTACTACGAGCATTAGTAAGGTACACATCAATAACATGTATATCAAATATACCTTTGACTTTGCCATCCTTACTTATCCGACAAATACTTGGGGCAGTTTTACTTCTAGTGGCCAGTCCCTTTGCAGTAGAAGCACTCAGTTTCAGGCTTAGGTCTAGACTTGGGCTTCTTCACTTGAGCAGCAACTTGCTTGCCGTTCTTCTTCAATTTCCCTTTCTTCCCTTTGCCTTTTTTCTTGAAACTAGTGGTCTGGTTAACCATCAACACTTGATGCTCATTCTTGATTTCAACGTCCGCCGCCTTTAGCAACGCAAAGAGCTTGGGAATTGTCTCATCCATCCCTTGCCTATTATAGTTCATCAGGAAGCTTTTATAGCTTGGTGGCAGTGATTGAAGAACTCTATGAATGACACTATCATCAGGAAGATTAACTCCTAGTTGAGTCAAGTGGTTGTGGTACCCAGACATTCTGAGTATATGTTCACTGATAGAACTATTTTTCTCCATCTTGCAGCTATAGAACTTATTGGAGACTTCATATCTCTCAATTCGGGCATTTGCTTGAAATATTAACTTCAACTCCTGGAACATCTCATATGCTCCATGACGTTCAAAACGTCTTTGAAGTCCCGTTTCTAAGCCGTAAAGCATGGCACACTGAGCTATCGAGTAGTCATCAGCTTTGCTCTGCTAGACATTCATAACTTCTGGAGTTTCTCCTGCAGCGGGTCTTGCACCTAGTGGTGCTTCCAGGACGTAATTCTTCTACGCAGCAATGAGGATAATCCTCAAGTTACGGACCCAGACCGTATAGTTGCTACCATCATCTTTCAACTTAGCTTTCTCTAGGAACGGATTAAAATTCTAAGGAATGGTAGCACGAGCCATTGATCTACAACAACAACTATCAGGTACTAAGTTTCATGATAAATTAAAGTCCAATTAATCATATTACTTAAGAACTCCCACTTAGATAGTCATCCCTCTAGCCATCTAAATGATCACGTGATCCATATCAACTAAACCATGTCCGATCATCATGTGAGATGGAGTGGTTTTCAATGGTAAACATCACTATGTTGATCATATCTACTATATGATTCATGTTCGACCTTTCGGTCTCAGTGTTCCAAGGCCATATCTGCATATGCTAGGCTCGTCAAGTTTAACCCGAGTATTCTGCACATGCAAAACTGGCTTGCACCCGTTGTATGTGAACGTAGAGCTTATCACACCCGATCAGCACGTGGTGTCTTGGCACGATGAACTGTAGCAACGGTGCATACTCAGGGAGAACACTTATACCTTGAAATTTAGTGAGGGGTCATCTTATAATGCTACCGCCATACTAAGCAAAATAAGATGCATAAAAGATAAACATCACATCTAATCAAAATATGTGACATGATATGGCCATCATCATCTTGTGACTTTGATCTCCATCTCCAAAGCACCGTTATGATCTCCATCATCACCGGCTTGACACCTTGATCTCCATCGTAGCATCATTGTCGTCTTGCCAACTATTGCTTCTACGACTATTGCTACCGCTTAGTGATAAAGTAAAGCAGTTACATGGTGATTGCATTTCATACAATAAAGCGACAACCATAAGGCTCCTGCTAGTTGCCGATAACTTTTACAAAACATGATCATCTCATACAACAATTTATACTCATCACGTCTTGACCATATCACATCACAACATGCCCTGCAAAAACAAGTAGACGTCCTCTACTTTGCTGTTGCAAGTTTTATGTGGCTGCTACGGGCTTCTAGCAAGAATCGTTCTTACCTACGCATAAAAACCACAAAGACTTTCCGTGAAGTGTGCTATTTTAACCTTCAACAAGGACCGGCCGTGGTCAAAATCGATTCAACTGAAGTTGGAGAAACGGACACCCGCTAGCCACCTGTGTGCGAAGCACGTCGGTAGAACCAGTCTCATGAACGGGGTCTTCATGTCGGTCCGAGCCGCTTCATCCAACAATACCACCAAATCGAAGTAAGACGTTGGTGGTAAGCAGTATGACTATTATCGCCCACAACTCTTTGTGTTCTACTCGTGCATATATCATCTACGCATAGACATGGCTCTAATGCCACTGTTAGGGAACGCAATAATTCAAAAACTTTCCTACGATCATGCAAGATCTATCTAGGAGAAGCATAGCAACGAGCGGGGAGAGTGTGTACACGTACCCTCGTAGACCGAAAGCGGAAGCGTTTACTAACGCGGTTGATGTAGTCGAACGTCTTCACGATCCAACCGATCCAAGTACCAAATGTACGGCACCTCCGTGTTAAGCACACGTTCAGCATGGTGACGTCCCTTGGGCTCTTGATCCAGTTGAGGACGAGGGAGAGTATCGTCAGCACGACGGCGTGGTGAAGGTGATGATGAAGTTACTGGCTCAAGGCTTCACCTAAGCACTATGACGATATGACTGAGGTGTTAAACTATGGAGGGGGGCACCGCAAACTGCTAAGAGATTGTCTGTTGTGCTTTGCGATGCCCCCCTGCCCATGTATATAAAGGAGGGGGAGGAGGAGGCCGGCAAGGGGGAGGTGCGCCAAGGGGGGGAGTCCTACTAGGACTCCAAACCTAGTAGGATCCCCCCCTTTCCTTCCAATTAAGAGGGGGAAAGGGGAAAGGAGGGAGAGGGAGAAGGAAAGAGGGAGGGCGCGCCCCCTCCCCTTGTCCAATTCAGATTGAGGCAAGGGGGTGTGCCCCACCTCCGGTGGCCTGCCTCCTGTCCTCCACTATGGCCCAGTAGGCCCAATAACTTTCCCGGGGGGATCCGGTAGCCTCCCGGTACTCCAATAAAATCCCTGAACCTTATGGGAACAACTCCGATGTCCGTATATAACCTTCTAATATATCAAACTTTACCTCTCGACCATTTTGAGACTCCTCGTCATGTCCGTGATCTCATCCGGGACTCCGAACAAACTTCGGTCATCAAATCACATAACTCATACTACAAATCTTCATCGAACGTTAAGCGTGCGGATCCTACGGGTTCGAGAATTTTGTAGACATGACCGAGACACATCTCCGGTAAATAACCAATAGCGGAAACTAGATGCTCATATTGGCTCCTACATATTCTACGAAGATCTTTATCGGTCAAACCACATAACAAACGTCATTCCCTTTGTTATCGGTATGTTACTTGCCCGAGATTCGATCATCGGTATCCTCATACCTAGTTCAATCTCGTTACCAGCAAGTCTCTTTATTCGTTTCGTAGTGCATCATCCCGTAACTAACTCATTAGTCACATTGCTTGCAAGGCTTATTGTGATGTGCATTACTGAGAAGGCCTAGAGATACCTCTCTGATACACGGAGTGACAAAATCCTAATCTTGATCTATGCCAACTCGACAAACACCTTCGGAGACACCCGTAGAGCATCTTTATAATCACCCAGTTATGTTGTGACGTTTAATAGCACACACGGTGTTCCTCGGTATTCGGGAGTTGCATAATCTCATAGTCAGAGGAACATGTGTATAAGTCATGAAGAAAGCAATAGCAATAAAACTAAACGATCATAATGCTAAGCTAATGGATGGGTCTTGTCCATCACATCATTCTCTAATGATGTGATCCCATTCATCAAATGACAACACATGTCTATGGTTAGGAAACTTAACCATCTTTGATTAACGAGCTTGTCATGTAGAGGCATACTAGAGACATTATGTTTGTCTATGTATTAAACATGTACTAAGTTTCCGGTTAATACAATTCTAGCATGAATAATAAACATTTATCATGATATAAGGAAATATAAATAACAACTTTATCATTGCCTCTAGGGCATATTTCCTTCACTTGGTTGCTTGCCCTTTGTTCCCCTCGCCGGCTATCAGCGGGAGCATTGGGCTCAGATCCTCCTCCTTGGCGACCGAGGAGTGATAGAGCGCTGACCCCACGGGGGGTGAGCTCACGCTGGGGGCGCGGACTTCATCTTCTTGTCGGCTGGCGCCATCCTGTGTGGCGACTACAAGCAAGGTGAAGGAGGACCCGCGCCTGAGATTGGGTCGTGAGGAATCTCGCGAGGTGTAGGGAGGCCGGAGCAACAAGAGAGCAATGATTGCCCCGCGCAATGCCCGCGAGGCTTTATGTCAGCCCGGGTAGTTGCTGAGGAATCATGGGAAGTGAGGGCGTCCCACGCCCCTACGTGCGCCACGCGTCGCGCCTGACCCGCAGGTGGTTAGGGGGCCATGTTGTTGTGCCCCCTTCCTCATCGGGAGGAGTCACGCACATCGCAGGCCCGGGGGGTACTGTCGGGCCCGTGGGACTGGTGTTAGGGAACATAGCATGCAATTTCAAAAATTTCCTATGCTCACGCAAGATCTATCTAGGAGATTTATAGCAACGAGGGGGGAGAGTGTCTCCACATACCCTCATGGATCGAAAGCGGAAGCGTTTGACAACGCGGTTGATGTAGTCGAACTTCTTCTTGTTCCGACCGATCAAGCACCAAACGTACGGCACCTCTGAGTTCTGCACAGTTTAGCTCGATGACGTTCCTCGAACTCTTGATCCAGCAAAGTGTTGAGGGAGATTTCCGTCAGCACAATGGCGTGGTGATGGTGATGGTGAAGTGATCTGCCCAGGGCTTCACCTAAGCACTAAGAAGATATGACAGGAGGCGTAAACGGTGGAGGGGGGCCCTGCACACGGCTAGGAATCAATATTGTGTGTTCTAGCGATGCCCCCCTCATATATATATATATATATATATATATATATATATATATATATATATATATATATATATATATAGGTTGGAGGGGTGGAGAGGCATCCAAGGGGGCGCCCCAAGTAGGAGGAACGCCTCCCAATTCGGCCTCCTCCCTTTCCATATTCATCCGGAGGGGGAAGGAAGGAGGAGGGAGGAGAGAAGGAAGTGGGAGGCCGAATTCCTCCCCTCCCTTTCTCTCTTCTCCTCTTTCCTTCCCCCTATTTAGTCCTACAAGGGGCGCACCGTCCCCTTAGGGGCTGGTCTTTCCCCTTCTTGGCCCATTAGGCCCATGTAGTTGCCGGGGGGATGCCTGGAACCCCTTTCGGTGACCCAATATGTACCCGGTACCCCCAGAACACTTCCGGTGTCTGAATATCATTGTCTTATATATGAATCTTTACCTCTCGACCATTTCGAGACTCCTCGTCATGCCCGTGATCTCATGCGGGACTACCAACAACATTCGATCACCAAATCACATAACTCATATAATACAAAATCATCATCAAACGTTAAGTGTGCAGACCCTATAGGTTCGAAAACAATGTAGACATGACCGAGACATCCCTCCGGTCAGTAACCAACAACGGAACTTGGATGCTTATATTGGTTCCCACATATTCTATGAAGATCTTTATCGGTCATATCGTAATCACAACACACGTTATTCCCTTTGTCATCGGTATGTTACTTGCCCGATATTCGATCGTCGGTATCTTCATACCTAGTTCAATATCGTTACCGGCAAGTCTCTTTACTCATTCCGTAATACGTCATCTCGCAACTCAATCATTAGTCACATTTCTTGCAAGGCTTATCATGATGTGTATTACCAAGAGGGCCCAGAGATATCTCTCCGATACTCGGAGTGACAAATCCTAATCTTGATCTATGCCAACCCAACAAACAACTTTGGAGATACCTGTAGAGCATATTTATAATCACCCAGTTAGTTGTGACGTTTGATAGCACACAAGGCATTCCTCCGGTATACGGGAGTTGCATAATCTCGTAGTCAAAGGAATACGTATATGACATGAAGAAAGCATAGCAATAAAACTTAACGATCATTATGCTAAGCTTCCTCCGGTATCCGGGAGTTGCATAATCTCATAGTCAAAGGAATATGTATATGACATGAAGAAAGCAATAGCAATAAAACTTAATGATCATTATGCTAAGCTAACGGATGGGTCTTTTCCATCACATCATTCTCCAAATGATGTGATAACGTTCATCAAATGACAACTCATGTCTATGGTTAGGAAACTTAACCATCTTTGATCAACGAGCTAGTCTAGTAGAGGATCTCTAGGGACACTACGTTTTGTCTATGTATCCACAGATGTATCAAGTTTCCGGTTAATACAATTCTAGCATGAATAATAAACATTTATCATGATATAAGGAAATATAAATCACAACTTTATTATTGCCTCTAGGGCATATTTCCTTCAGTCTCCCACTTGCACTAGAGTCAATAATCTAGTTCACATCGCCATGTGATTTAACACCAATAGTTCACATCTTTATGTGATCAACACCCATAGTTCACATCGCCATGTGATCAACACCCAATTGGTTTACTAGAGTCAATAATCTAGTTCACGTCGCTATGTGATTAACACCCAAAGAGTACTAAGGTGTGATCATGTTTTTCTTGTGAGAGAAGTTTAGTCAATGGGTCTGCCACATTCAGATCTGTATGTATTTTCCAAATTTCTATGTCTACAATGCTCTGTGTGGAGCTACTCGATAATTGCTCCCACTTTCAATACGTATACAGATTGAGACTTAGAGTCATCTGGATCTGTGTAAAAGCTTGCATCGACGTAACTCTTTACGACGAACTGTTTATCACCTCCATAACCAAGAAATATTTCCTTAGTCCTCTAAGGATAATTTTGACCGCTGTCTAGTGATCTACTCCTAGATCACTATTGTACCACCTTGCCAAACTCATGGCAATGTATACAATAGGTCTGGTAAATAGCACGGCATACATTATAGAACCTATGGCTGAGGCATAGGGGATGACTTTCATTCTCTCTCTATCTTCTGCCATGGTCAGGCTGTGAGTCTTACTCAACTTCATACCTTACAACTCAGGCAAGAACTCCTTCTTTGCCTTATCCATTTTGAACTCCTTCAAAATCTTATCAAGGTGTGTACTCATTAAAAGTCTTATCAAGTGTCTTGATATATCTCTATAGATCTTGATGCCCAATATGTAAGCAGCTTCACCGAGGTCTTTCTTTGAAAAACTCCTTTCAAACACTCCTTTATGCTTTCGAGAAAATTCTACATCATTTCCGATCAACAATATGTCATTCGCATATACTTACCAGAAAGGATGTAGTGCTCCCACTCACTTTCTTGTAAATACAGGCTTCATCGCAAGTCTGTATAAAACTATATGCTTTGATCAACTCATCAAAGCGTATATTCCAACTCCGAGATGCTTGCACCAGTCCATAGATGGATCGCTGGAGCTTGCACACTTTGTTAGCACCTTTCGGATTGACAAAACCTTCTGGTTGCATCATATACAACTCTTGTTTAATAAATCCATTAAGGAATGTAGTTTTGACATCCATTCGCCAGATTTCATAAAATGCGGCAATTGCTAACATGATTCGGACAGACTTTAAGCATCGATACGAGTGAGAAAATCTCATCGTAGTCAACACCTTGAACTTGTTGAAAACCTTTTTTGACAATTCGAGCTTTGTAGATAGTAACACTACTATTAGTGTCCTCTTCCTCTTGAAGGTCCATTTATTCTTAATGGCTCACCGATCATCAGGCAAGTCAACCAAAGTCCACACTTTGTTCTCATACATGGATCCTATCTCACATTTCTTGGCCTCAATCCATTTATCGGAATCTGGGCTCATCATAGCTTCTTCATAATTCATAGTTTCGTCATGGTCCAGTAAAATGACCTCCAGAACAGGACCATACCACTCTGGTGCGGAACATGCTCTGGTTGACCTACGAGGTTTGGTAGTAAATTGATATGAAGTTTCATGATCATTATCATTAGCTTCCTCTCTAGTTGGTGTAGGCATCATGGGAATGATTTTCTGTGATGACCTACTTTCCAATTCGAGAGAAGGCACAATTACCTCATCAAGTTTTACTTTCCTCCCACTCACTTCTTTTGAGAGAAACTCCTTCTCTAGAAAGTATCCATTCTTAGCAACACAGATCTTTTCTTCGGATCTATGGTAGAAGGTGTACCCAAAAGTTTCTTTTGGGTATCCTATGAAGACGCACTTCTCCGATTTGGGTTAGAGCTTATCAGACTGAAGCTTTTTCACATAAGCATCGCAACCCCAAACTTTATGAAACGACAGCTTATGTTTCTTGCCAAACCACAGTTCATACGGTGCCGTCTCAACGGATTTAGACGGTACCTTATTTAACGTGAATGCAGCTGTCTCTAATGCATAACCCCAAAACGATAATGGTAAATCGGTAAGAGACATCATATAGTTCACCATATCTAATAAAGTACGGTTACAACATTCGGACCCACCATTACGCTGTGGTGTTCTAGGTGGCGTGAGTTGTGAAACTATTCCACATTGTTTTAAATGAAGGCCAAACTCGTAGCTCGAATATTCACCTCCGCGATCAAATCATAGAAACTTTATTTTCTTGTTACAACGATTCTCCACTTCACTTTGACTTTTCAAATGTTTCAGATTTGTGTTTCGTCAAGTAGATATACCCATATCTGCTTAAATCATCTATGAAGGTTGGAAAAAACCGATACCCACCGTGAGCCTCAACACTCATCAGACCGCATACATCGGTATGTATTATTTCCAATAAGTCAGTGGCTCGCTCCATTGTTCTTGAGAACGGAGTCTTAGTCATCTTGCCCATGAGGCATGGTTCGCAAGCAGCAAATGATTCATAATCCAGTGATTCCAAAAGTCCATACGGATGGAGTTTCTTCATGCACTTTACACCAATATGACCTAAATGGCAGTGCCACAAATATGTTGCATTATCATTATCAACTTTGCATCTTTTGGCATCAATATTATGAATATGTGTATCACCATGATCGATATTCAACAAAAATAGACCACTCTTCAAGGGTGCATGACGATAAAGGATATTACTCATATAAATGGAACAACCATTATTCTTTGATTTAAATGAATAACCGTCTCACATTAAACAAGATCCAGATATAATGTTCATGCTCAATGCCGGCACCAAATAGCAATTATTCAGGCCTAAAACTAATCCCGAAGGTAGATGCAGAGGTAGCGTGCCAACGGCGATCACATCGACCTTGGAACCATTCCCGACGCGCATCGTCACCTCATCCTTAGCCAATCTTCATTTAATCTGTAGCCCCTGTTTCGAGTTACAAATATGAGCAACCGAACCGGTATCAAATACCCAGGCACTACTACGAGCACTAGTTAGGTACACATCAATAACATGTATATCAAATATACCTTTGTTCACTTTGCCATCCTTCTTATCCGGCAAATACTTGGGGCAGTTCGCTTCCAGTGTCCAATCCCTTTGCAGTAGAAGCACTCAGTTTCAGGCTTAAGTCCAGAATTGGGCTTCTTCCCGAGAGTGGCAACTTGCTTGCCATTCTTGTTGAAGTTCCCCTTCTTTCCTTTGCCCTTTTTCTAGAAACTAGCGGTCTTGTTAACCATCAACACTTGATGCTCCTTCTTGATTTCTAACTGCGCAGCTTTGAGCATTGTGAAGAGCTCGGCAATTGTCTTATCCATCCCTCGCATGTTATAGTTCATCACGATGCCTTTGTAGCATGGTGGCAGTGATTGGAGAAATCTGTCAATAACACTATCATCTGGAAGATTAACTCCCAGCTGAGTCAAGTGGTTATGATACCCAGACATTCTGAGTAAGTGTTCACTGACAGAACTGTTTTCCTCCATCTTGCAGCTATAGAACTTATTGGAGACCTCATATCTCTCAACTTGGGCATTTGCTTGAAATATTAACTTCAACTACTGGAACATCTCATATGTTCCATGACGTTCAAAACATCTTTGAAGTCCCAATTCTAAGCCGTAAAGCACGCCACACTGAACTATCGAGTAGTCATCAACACGCGACTGCTAGGTGTTCACAACGTCTGCAGTTGGTCGGGGTGGCACACCTAGTGGTGCATCAAGGACATAATTTTTCTGTGTAGCAACGAGGATAATCCTCAAGTTAAAGACCCAGTCCGTTTAGTTGCTACCATCATCTTTCAACTTAGCTTTCTCTAGGAACACATTAAAATTCAAGGGAACAATAGCACGGGCCATTGATCTACAACATAGATATGCAAAAACTATCATGACTAAGTTCATGATAAATTAAGTTCAATTAATCATATTACTTAAGAACTCCCACTTAGATAGGCATCCCTCGAGTCATCTAAATGATTACGTGATCCAAATCAACTAAACCATGTTTGATCATCACGTGAGATGGAGTAGTCTTCAATGTTGAACATCTCTATGTTGATCATATCTACTATATGATTCACGTTCGACCTTTCAGTCTCTAATGTTCCGAGGCCATGTCTGTATATGCTAGGCTTGTCAAGTTTAACCCGAGTATTCCGCATGTGCAAAACTATCTTGCACCCATTGCATGTGAATGTAGAGTCTATCACACCTGATCATCACGTGGTGTCTCAACATGAATAACGGTCACAACGGTGCATACTCAGGGAGAACACTTATACCTTGAAATCGTAGTAAGGGATCATCTTATAATGCTACTATCGTACTATGCAAAATAAGATGCATAAAAGAGAAACATCATATGCAATCAAAATATGTGACATGATATGGCCATTGTCATCTTGTGCCTTTGATCTCCATGTCCAAAGCACCGTCATCATCTCCATCATCACTGGCTTGACACTTTGATCTCTATCATAGCATCATGGTCGTCTCACCAACTATTGCTTCTAGAACTATCGCTAACGCATAGTGATAAAGTAAAGCAATTACATGGCGTTCGCATTTCATATAATAAGGCGACAACCATAAGGCTCCTGCTAGTAGCCGATAACTGTTGCAAAACATGATCATCTAATACAACAACGTATATCACATCATGTCTTGACCATATTGATACGTCCATTTTGCATCATGCTTTTATATCGATATTTATTGCATTATGGGCTGTTATTACACATTATGTCACAATACTTATGCCTATTCTCTCTTATTTTACAAGGTTTATACGAAGGGGGAGAATGCCGGCAGCTGGAATTCTGGGATGGAAAAGGAGCAAATTTAGAGACCTATTCTGCACAACTCCAAAAGTCCTGAAACTCCCCGAAAGTCAGTTTTGAAATATAAAAAAATATTGGGCGAAGAAAGTATCAGAGGGGGGCCACCCACCATCCACGAGGGTGGGGGCGCGCCCCCAGCCTCGTGGGCCCCCTGGCAGGCCTCGGGTGCCCATCTTTTGCTATATGAAGTATTTCGCCCTAGAAAAAAACAGAAGGAAGCTTTCGGGACAAAGCGCCATCGTCTCGAGGCGGAACCTGGCGAAACCAATTTAGGGCTCCGGCGGAGCTGTTCTGCCGGGGAAACATCCCTCCGGGAGGGGGAAATCATCATCATCGTCATCACCATCGATCCTCTCATCGGGAGGGGGTCAATCTCCATCAACATCTTCACCAGCACCATCTCCTCTCAAACCCTAGTTCATCTATTGTATCCAATCACTACTAGGGAAACCTTATACACAGAAGTTTATCAGTAGCGCGGTTTAAAAGTGGGCGCTACTGCTAATTAGTAGTAGCGAGGGGTATAAAAACCGCGCTACTACTAAGTTGATAGTAGTAGCGAGGGGTATAAACCCGCGCTGCTACTAAGTGGTCTCCAATAATGCCCCCGGGATAGGCCATAGTAGTAGCGAGGGGTATAAAACCGGCGCTACTACTAAGTAAGTAGTAGTAGCGCAGGTAAGACCCCCACGCTACTTCTAATTAAGCGTGTCCACCCCGGCCCGATTCACACTCCGCCACCCCACCAGGAACTCACGACAAAAAAACAATGTTCCTCGGTCCACCCCACCCCGGCTCCTCTCCCCACGATCTCCTCGCTGTCTCCTGTAAGGTCTAGGGTTTGTATATAGGCACAGCCATGGATTCGAGCTACAAGAAGGATTCAGAGGGGAATTGCTCTCGCAGGAGCCACACACACCACACACGACACCTAGCCGTTATCCTCTTCGCCGCCTTCGTCTGCATTGAGCTGGAGTATAAGTAGCGAAGCGTTCTAGGCCCATTCTGGCCCAGCTAGCCGAGCCGGTAGGCGAGGCTGCCTTCTGGGCCTGCACGCCTCTCCATCTGGCTCATGGGCCACCACCGGTTCGCTGACAATCCCACCCTCCTTAGAAACGGCTTGACCCCAAGCCAGTGCCCGCGGAAATTTTTGTTGCAGTGTCACCTCGTCCTCCCAGGTGGCCATGTCGACTGGGGTTGCACTCCACTTAACCAGCACTTGAACCAGAGATCCGGATCCTCGGTGAACCACTCTTTGATTCAAGATCTGTTCAGGAATTTGAAATTGATCATCAGGCTTAGGCAGATGAGGCAATACCTGGTGCTTGGGCAGTAACACCTTCCGAAGGAGAGAAACATGAAACACCGGATGCACTTTACTGTCTGCCGGTAAGTCAAGCCGATAAGCCACTGCCCCGATGCGCTCCACTATCTCAAACGGCCCATAGAACTTGAACGCCAACTTATGATTGGCCCGAGGAGCAACTGATGACTGCAAGTAAGGTTGAAGCTCCAGAAAAACATGCTCTCCTACTGCAAAATCACGATCACTCCGATGTTTGTCGGCTTGCGCTTTCATTTGTTGCTGCGCCCGCAATAAGTGCTGTCGAACAGACTCCAAAATGGTCTGACGACCCGCAAGCCATTGATGCAAATCTTCAGACTGAATTGTATCATCTGCAGCCAACCCAAAGTGTCGCGGTGCATGTCCATATATGATCTCAAATGGAGTTTTCCCTGTAGCCGAGTGCCAGTTAGTGTTATAGCAGAACTCACATAACGGAATCCACTTGGCCCAGCGAGAGGGATGAGCACTCACGAAGCAACGGAGGAAACACTCAACTTGCTGGTTAACTCTCTCTGTTTGTCCGTCAAATTGCGGGTGACGAGCTGTGCTCATTCTGAGTAAAACACCACACTTCTGGAACAATTCCTTCCAAAACTTGTTGGTAAACACTCGATCACAATCTGAAACGATGGAGATAGGCATACCATGCAGCTTATAAACCGTATTCAAAAATGCTTCAGCCACAGTTTCTGCCGTAAACGGGTGATGTAATGGAATGAAATGCCCATACTTTGACAATTTATCAATCACCACCAGTAAGCAATTGAATCGACCAGATACTGGAAGGCCTTCGACAAAATCCATCATGACCATGTCCCAAGGTGTGTTTGGAACAGGCAAAGGCTGCAGCAAACCTGGATACGGCACTCGCTCGGGCTTTGCTTGCTGACACACCAAGCAATGTTGCACATAGTCTTTCACAAAACCCCTGATACCTTTCCAACGAAACAACTAACGAACTCTTCTGTAAGTAACTGGGAATCCGGAATGCCCCCCAATAGGACTGTCATGAAAAGCAGCCACAATCTTTGCTTGCAGTTCAGGACACTTGCCCACCCAAACACATTTGTCTTTCCTGAGAATCCCAGCTCGAAGAGAAACTTTGCTGTCAGAGTTTGGAGCAGCAGCTAGCTTTTGCAACAATTCAGAAGCAAACGGATCAGATTGATAACTATGCACAATCTCTTCCAACCATGCAGGCTGAACAGAAACAACAGTATGCAACTCGGGCAACACATCGTTCCCAGTATGTGGTCTTCGAGAAAGCGAGTCGGCAGCACTGTTCTCGGTCCCTTTCTTGTAAGCAATAGTGTATTGCAAGCCCAACAACTTAGTAAGTGCCTTCTGCTGCCACTTAGTGTGTAACCTCTGTTCAGTTAGACTGGCCAAACTGCGCTGATCAGTTCTGATAATAAATTCAGAAACCTGAAGATACTGGCGCCATTGCTCAACTGCCAATAGAATAGCCAAATATTCTTTTTCATAAACTGATAATGTTTGATTCCTGGGCCCAAGTGCTTTACTAACATAAGCCAAAGGATGACCATCTTGCATAAGCATCTGTCTCCACAACAAAAGTTTTTGAAAAATCAGGAAGAGCATGAACTGGGGCTGACACCAAAGCTTGTTTCAGTAAAACAAAAGCTTGTTGCTCTACATTTGTCCAATGATAAGGAACACCTTTCTTCAAGAGATTGGACAATGGTTTGCTCAACATTCCATAATGAGAAATGAACTTCCTATAGTGCCCAGCTAGCCCCAAAAATCCCCTGACTTCCTTGGCAGAAACTGGTACTGGCCACTCTTGAATAGTAGAGATCTTAGCAGGGTCTGTAGCTACCCCTTCCCCACTAATAACATGCCCCAGATAGCTAATTTTTGTCTGAGCAAAGGCACATTTGGAGAGCTTCACATGCCATTTGTGTTGTTCCAACAAAGACAACACTTGAGCCAGGTGTTCCAAGTGTTGAGAATAAGTTTTACTGAAGATGAGGATGTCATCAAAGAAAACCACTGCACAAACCCTCAGAACAGGTGCCAAAGTGTCACACATTGCAAAGTTGAATGTATTGGGTCCACCAGTCAGACCCATTGAAACCACCAGAAATTCATAGTGACCAGTGTGTGTTTGGAAAGCAGTTTTGTACTCTTCTCCAGGGGCCAATCTTATCTGGTGATACCCAGCCCTCAAATCCAGTTTAGAGAACCAACTGGCTCCTGCCAACTCATCCAACAATTCGTCAATAACTGGAATAGGAAAATTACTTTTTACTGTCAAAGTATTGAGATGTCTGTAATCAATAACAGGCCTCCATGTCTTGTCCTTCTTTTGCACCAAAATCATGGGAGAAGACAATGGACTATTGCTGTGTCTAATGATACCAGAGGATAGCATTTCTTGAACTTGTTTTTCTAATTCATCCTTAAGCACAGGAGCCAATCGATAGGGTATGATTGAAAAGGGTTGGGCTCCAGGAAGTAATGGAATTGTATGGTCATACTTTCTCCTTGGAGGCAATCCTTTGGGGACCTCAAAGACTGAACTGAATTTTGACAACACCTGTTGAATCTCTGCAGGTAACTCAACTGATACTGTGTCATTGCCCACAAGCAGTGCAGATATTTCAACCAGAGCAAAAATTTGAGGAGCTGCATCATGTCCTAGCAGCGTCACCAGTTCACCTTGTAACTGAAACGAGAGCCAGTGCTCAGCCCAATCCACATTCATAGGGCTATGACTTGCTAGCGAGTCCAGACCTAGTATTCCATCATAAGATCCCAATGGAAATACTTTCAAATCACTGACAAACTCATGTCCTGCACAATACCATTGCCTTTTTTTCAGTTGTTGGTTGCATGGCACAAGAGAGCCATTAGCCACCTTAACCATAGACACAGGCATAGGAACAATACCCTGCAATTTACTGGCAATAGTACAATCCACAAACGAGTGTGTACTGCCAGAGTCCACTAAGAAAATCATTGGATGGCCCTGTAACTGAATTTTCAGTTTCATAGTTGTAATTGCAGGTGCAGAATTACCCCCCAGAGCAGCAACAGATAGGAATATTGCATTGGCCTCACCAACAACTTCTTCTTCAGTGTCACTGGTATCCGATGGCATATTCTGAACATAATCAAGCATTTCCTGTACGACATGCAGTTGTACTTCTTGTTTGCAATGATGATCTCGAGCCCATCGTTCTCCACAGATGAAACAAAAGCCCTTTGGATTTGTGATAAGCTCTGAGTGAAGCCCATCGATCATCTGAAGTTGTTGTTATTCGACTGTTGTCAGGTAACTTCTTCTCCTCAGTGCTGCGAGTTACAGTGTGACGACTTGCTGATGGTACTGTCGAACGTTTAGTGTCGGCTGACCCATTCCCTGCAAACAGTGTTTGATCACCCAGTTCTTCAGATAAGAGCGTGAGTGCATAAGCAGAGTCTAAATCAACTGGTTGCTGGATCCCGACCAACAGACGTATCGACGGTATCAATCCTTCCATGAAACAAGTGACATAATGGACAGCACTTGGGTTAGATTCATAGGCAGTTAACTGATCATACAACTCTGAGAAACGCTCAACGTAATCCTCCACTGTGCTCATTTGCCTAATATGAAACATCTGACGTACCAGGTTCTGGTGCTTATTGCGTCCGAAACGAGACTGTAACAGCCCACAAAATTGAGATCAATTGACATGCAGTGCTCGACGCTGAACTGATTCTAACCAACGAGCTGCAGTTCCTTCAAATTGTGAAGATGCAAACGAAATCCACTGGTGCTGAGGAGTATTCCAAAATCTGAAATAATCCTCACAACGAGACTGCCACAGTTCCGGATTCGAACCATCAAATCGCGGAAGCTCGATTCGAGGACCAAAATTCACCGCATCCGGAATGAAGGCTCGAAAATTCTCAGCAGCAGGAATCAGATGTCGCGATGGGGCTGGATCCGTGTGCATACCTCGAACCGGAGGAGGAACATAACGGGGACCCGAGTTCCTCTGCTCCAACTCAGCTCGAATCCCGTCCGCCCCGTTCGAACCACCGCTCGCTGGTGCTGGCGGGGGTCCTTGACCAGGTTCCCTTTGTGAGACGGGCGTCGACGTCGCCGGGGTAGATCCGCATTCGCCCTCGAGTTCGCCGCGCAACTCGTCGAGGTTGACGCCGATGGTGAGCTTGACGTCGTCGAGTCGACCGGAGAGCTGATCCAACTTGCTGTCCAGCTTGGTGAAGGCGTTGACCACCTCCTCGCTGCGCTCCGTCGAGGCCTTGGCGAGGGCGGCGTCAAAGTCCGCGCGCAGGAACTCGTAGATCGCGCGGGTCTCCGGGGAAATTTTTTCCATGGTTTCTGCTCGGCGGCGTACGGCAAGGCGGGTGTGGCGGGGAAAATTGGCTGGCTCCAGGATTGAACGGCTCTGATGCCAGATTGTAAGGTCTAGGGTTTGTATATAGGCACAGCCATGGATTCGAGCTACAAGAAGGATTCAGAGGGGAATTGCTCTCGCAGGAGCCACACACACCACACACCACACCTAGCCGTTATCCTCTTCGCCGCCTTCGTCTGCCTTGAGCTGGAGTATAAGTAGCGAAGCGTTCTAGGCCCATTCTGGCCCAGCTAGCCGAGCCGGTAGGCGAGGCTGCCTTCTGGGCCTGCGCGCCTCTCCATCTGGCTCATGGGCCACCACCGGTTCGCTGACACCTCCACAACCCACGCCAGCCGGTTCAGGCGAGCATAGGTCGCGCAATACTCCCCCAAGCTCCACCCCACCCTCCCCTCCGTCCAGATCCAACATGGCTGCAGTTCCTACATGGCCACCCTCTCTCCACCGCACTCTGGCACCACTTCATCCCGCTCCTCCGCCGCCAGCCCCGCCGCCGCCGCCTCCTTTTCCCACGGCCCGCTATGCGCCGTGTCGGTGCTGCTGGCGCCGCGGAGGCGGCTCCTGCTGACTGTGGCCGTGGGGGACGGCGGGGGGAGCAGAGCATTCGCGCCGGGGGAGGATCTTCCATTTCCGATGACGGCGCGACAGAGGAGGAGCTGAGCTGTTGTGCGCGCCGGACAAGGAGCTCAAATCCTGCTCCGGGAGGCAACGCACAGGAAGTAGCAGTTGAGCTTCCGCGCCCAGAGGAGACGCACGGGAGGGAACGCGCTGTTGCCGTCCGCATGACACCCCCCCCTGCTTCTTCTCCGCCGTCGGCATCGTCCCCATGATTCAGCTGTTCTCTCGCCAGATCTGAATGAATAGGGCATCTCAATGGTTCATTCTCTAGCTAAGTACGCTTCTTATTTGGTTTTCCTTCTTCATTAATTGCAAAGGGGATTAATCACCGCTATCTGATTCTGCTTGTTGTATTGTTGTTTTTGAGTAAAATTGGTATGCCTCTATGTAGAGAGTTTTGTAGCGGACTGATGAAAATAAAATGTGGCATCTCAGAAGCCTTTTTGTTCGTTTGAATCCTAAAGCTATATCCAGATGCGTAGATGGGGAACTTAGGGGAGCATTCAGGATTAAAGCGTGAGGGTCAGTTTCATTAGATAGTAAGATTAAAGCGTCAGGGTAAATTTTTACTGAAGGTCAAATTGCTATATATTTCTTCAGTGGGTGCATCTGCATCGGGCAACCCAACATCTTCACCATGATTGAGCTGATCAATCTTCAGATCTGAATGAACAGGGCATCCATCCATCTCAAAGGTTTATTTTGTACGACTAGCTAATTAAACTTCTTATTTGTTTTTTCTTATTCTTCCTTCAGTAATTGCTAGGTGATTCTACTTGTTGTATTGTTGTTGGTGTGAATCCCATTTGAAAATGTCTTTGCCTGCAACTGCAACGGCAACGCTAGCAAAGTAAGGAACACTAAGGCTAGGCAGAGCAAGGAAGGGGAAGGATGGCCATGCCGTGGGGGCTGGTGGCGTACATGGTGGACATGGTGTGGGCGGTGCTCGCCGGGTGGGTGTCGGCGTGCCTGCTGGTTGCCAACGAGATCGCCCACGGCATGCGGGCCAGGGAGATTGGCCCATTCGTCGTGGGGTGAATCTCACTTCGGGAATCCTCCCTTCTGACTCCTTCATGCGGGTGCTCTTCTCTGAACCTTCTGCTCTAGTTTCTTTGCTAGTAAATTGATGAACATGAGGATACATTTTTTGATTACCCTATCTGCTATGTATCCTGAAATACACGCCGGCTATGTGTTAATTGGCTCTGAGATTTGTGTTTGCCAAAAATAGTCGAGTACCTAACAAGAGGCTAATGAGAGACTTTATACAGAGTAGTTTTATCTACATCAGTTATCGTGTATTAGGGAGAACTGATACATTTTTCCAAGTCATTTCTATCATGATTAGGATAGAGACTTCGGAGTCGGGACATTTTGTTTCAGTGTAGTGTCAGGTTGTCCAAGGGATTTGGAATTGTTGTTGTGTAGATTGTGTCCTCCAAGATTGGATAAGGTACTATAAATATTTCTCGGCGTGAAGTAAGTTGGAGTTGGTTCAGTACTTCAGAGGCCTCGTAAATCACTACAACAAGTGAATGCTCAATTATACCAGAGCTGCGCATGGACGTGGAGTTGTTATACTGGTATAGGTTATTTTTCTTCTGGATAAGATAAGATTTTGTAAAATAGTCTCAGCTTGAACTAAGTTCAAATTGGTTCAGTAAATCTCGGCTAGGCCCCGGCCAGGCAGGCCTCTCTCCACGTCGCCTGCCCAACACCGTACGCTGCACGACTGTCAAAAAAGTCTGCTCGTCGGGGACGAATGGTATCCATATTTCATCTCTTCACGTGCAATGTCTCCGTAGTTACTTGTCGGCGCTGCTAAAAAACTTATGTTGTTGCCTGTTGGCCTGCTCCTTGCTATCTGAAGTATATATTTTTTTGTCTATCGCTCATTCGCTATCTGAAGAATTTTATGAAGGTAATTTTAGTGTGTGTTTAGCTTTCGGTTTTTTCTTCTACTTCATAGAGTGGAAGATCGTAAGAAAACATTGGATGATCTTTAACAATTATTCTTAGAAGTAAACCTGAGCAGTATTTGATGATATATTGTGAGTCACTGAAAATGTATACTGTTTTTTCTTCAGGATATGGATGACTATCTGAAGGGATGCAGGTTTCTTCCCAAACTTAAGAATGAGATACCTGGTGAAAGAAATGCTCCCTAGTCCCTACAGGGAAAGGTTGAGTAGCCTAGAGAATTTAATACTGATCATGGTAAGGCCGACAAAGCCTAAAATCTCATTTTGATCCACGTTCAAAGATTAAATGCTAGCATATATACTTGTAGTTGGCATGGAATATCAAAATTAAAAATAGACTTTGCCTATTCCCTGTTTTGAAAAGAAGTGGGAATCAGTTTTCTGATGTCCTTTGTTGGCGATTTCCCTATCCATGAAATGATAAATTTTGAACAGATGTTAACTGTCAAATATTTCAAGCATATATAGCTCAAATACACTAGTATTTCTTGAATGCACCAAAACAAGAAGATAACATGAACACGTACAGCTAGGGTATGCATTTAGTAGGTGTTTTTCTATTTTGAAGATTCATAATAGACTACAAGAGACAGATAATTGAAGAAAATACCCTACTGGATCTGCATGAGGGCGCGAACTAACAAGTTTTCACTTTCTTGATTGGGTGCAGGGTGATCGACGAGGACTACTGCGGCCCGATGGGAGGCAGACTTCACCGTGAATCCCCGCGACCGCGTCATACAGATTATCGTCCAGGTGATTGTGACGCAGGAGGTCCCCGGGGTGGAGGACCTCGATGCCACCGTTCGGAGGTCACCGAGGTGGAGGACGACGCCACCGTCCGGAGTTCCTCAAGGTGGAGGACCTCGACGCTTTGTGCATACATCTAGAGAAGTGGTCTGGTTAGGTTCGTGGTGAAACGCTAGGGGAGGTACCAACCTTTTGATGATGGTTGTGTGTGTCCTCGTGATCTCTTCGAGTTGAGATGTTCAATGTTGCATCCATGAACACTGATAGTGTTAAGATGGTTCTGTGAAATTTATTTTGGATTGCACGTGTCTCTGATCTCCATTCATGAATATTGCATCTATTTTTATTTTTTAATTCCAAATTTGTTACTAGTAGCATCGGGAAAAAAGTTCCCTACTAGTATTTAGGATACTAGTAGCATGGTATTATAGGCACGCTACTACTACTTCATTAGTAGTAGCGCGAGTCTGTAATAGCAGTAGCGTGGGTGGCACACGCTACTACTAACAAAGTTAGTAGTAGTGCGGGTCTCACCCACGCTATTACTAACTATTAGCTGTAGCGCAATACTAGTAGCGCGGGTACCCGCGCTGCTAGTAGCCATTTTACCCGCTGCTAGTAGCCTTTTTCCTAGTAGTGAATCTTTGTCTCAAAACCTCAGATTGGTACCTGTGGGTTGCCAGTAGTGTTGATTACTCCTTATAGTTGTTGCTAGTTGGTTTATTTGGTGGAAGATCATATGTTCAGATCTTTTATGCATATTAATACCCCTCTGATTATGAACATGAATATGATTTGTTAGTAGTTAAGTTTGTTCCTGAGGACATGGGAGAAGTCTTGCTATAAGTAGTCATGTGAATTTGGTATTCATTCGATATTTTGATGAGATGTATGTTGTCTTTCCTCTAGTGGTGTTATGTGAACGTCGACTACATGACACTTCACCATTATTTTGGCCTAGAGAAAGGCATTGGGAAGTAATAAGTAGATGATGGGTTGCTAGAGTGACAGAAGCTTAAACCCTAGTTTATGCGTTGCTTCGTAAGGGGCTGATTTGGATCCATATGTTTCATGCTATGGTTAGGTTTACCTTAATTCTCCTTTTGTAGTTGCAGATGCTTGTGAGGGGGGTTAATCATAAGTGGGATGCTTGCCCAAGGAAGGGCAGCACCCAAGCACCGGTCCACCCACATATCCAATTATCAAAGTAACGAACGCGAATCATGAGCGTGATGAAAACTAGCTTGACGATAATTCCCATGTGTCCTCGGGAGCGTTTTCCTTTATATAAGAGTTTGTCCAGGCTTGTCCTTTGCTACAAAAAGGATTGGGCCACCTTGTTGCACCTTGTTTACTTTTGTTACTTGTTACCCGTTACAAATTACCTTATCACAAAACTATCTGTTACTGATAATTTCAGTGCTTGCAGAGAATACCTTACTGAAAACCGCTTGTCATTTCCTTCTGCTCCTCGTTGGGTTCGACACTCTTACGTATCGAAAGGACTACAATAGATCCCATATATTTGTGGGTCATCAAGACTCTTTTCTGGCGCCGTTGCCGGCGGAGTGAAGCGCCTTTGGTAAGTGGAGTTTGGTAAGGAAAAATTTATATAGTGTGCTGAATATTACTGTCACTTGTTACTATGGAAAGTAATCCTTTGAGGGGCTTGTTCATGGTATCTTCACCCCGACCAGTAGAGCAAAGTGTTTCTCCTCAACCTACTGAACCTACTGAAAATGTTCACTTTGAAATTCCTTCGGGTATGATAGAGAAACTGCTAGCTAATCCTTTTACAGGAGATGGAACATTGCATCCCGTTTTGCACCTAATCTATGTGGATGAAGTTTGTGGATTATTTAAGCTTGCAGGTATGCCCGAGGATGTTATCAAGAAGAAGGTCTTCCCTTTATCTTTGAAGGGAAAGGCATTGACATGGTTTAGGCTATGCGATATTGGATCATGGAACTACAACTGATTGAAATTGGAATTTCATCAGAAGTTTTATCCTATGCATCTGACTCATCGTGATCATAATTATATATATAATCTTTGGCCTCGTGAAGGAGAAAGCATCGCTCAAGGTTGGGGGAGGATTAAGTCAATGTTATATTCATTCCCCAATCATGAGCTCTCAAGATAAATTATTATTCAAAAAATTTATGCTTGGCTTTCTCTCAATAATCGCTCAATGCTCGATACTTCTTGTACTAGTTCTTTTATTATGAAGACTATTGAATTCAGATGGGATTTATTGGAAAGAATTAAACGCAACTCTGAAGATTGGGAACTCGACGAAGGTAAGGAGTCAGGTATAACACCTAAGTTTGATTGTGTTAAATCTTTTATGGATAACGATGTTTTTCGTGAATTTAGCACTAAATATGGACTTGACTCTGAGATAGTAGCTTCTTTCTGTGAATCCTTTACTACTCATGTTGATCTCCCTAAGAAGAAGTTTAAATATCATCCTCACATTGAAGTAAAAGTAGTTGAACCTATTCAAGTTGAAGAAAATATTATCACTTATAATGTTGATCCTATTGTTCCTACCGCTTATATTGTGAAACCACCTTTCCCTATTAGAATAAAGGATCATGCTAAAGCTTCAACTGTGGTTCATAAGAGTAATACTAGGACACCTACACCCCCTGAGCAAATTAAAGTTGAACCTACTATTGCTATGGTTAAAGATCTCTTGGTCAATAATATTGATGTGCATGTTATTTACTTCTGTGATGAAGCTTCTAGAATTGCTAGACCCGATACTAAAAATAAACATAGACCTGTTGTAGGCATGCCTTTTATTTCTGTTAAAATAGGAGATCATTGCTATCATGGCTTATGTGATATGGGTGCTAGTGCGAGTGCAATACCTCATTCTTTATACGAAGAAATTATGCATGATATTGCACCTGCTGAGTTAGAAGGTATTGATGTTACAATTAAGCTTGCCAATAGAGATACTATTTCACCAGTTGGGTTTGTTAGAGATGTTGAAGTCTTGTGTGGGAAAGTTAAATATCCTACTGTTTTTCTTGTTCTTGGTTCCCCACAAGATGACCTTTGTCCCAATATATTTGGTAGACCCTTCTTGAATATTGTTAATGCTAAGATAGATTGCAAAAAGGATGTTGTTACTATTGGTTTAGGGGATATGTCTCATGATTTTAATTTTGCTAAATTTCTTAGACAACCCCATGATAAAGAATTGCCTAGTAAAGATGAAATTATTGGTCTTGCTTCTATTTCCGTGCCTCCTAATGATCCTTTAGAACAATATTTGCTAGACCATGAAAATGATATGTTTATGAATGAAAGAAGGGAAATAGATGAAGTATTATTTAAACAGGGACCTATTTTGAAACACAACTTTCCTATTGAAATTCTAGGGGATCCTCCTCCACCCAAGGGTGATCCCGTGTTTGAGCTTAAACCATTACCTGATACTCTTAAATATGCTTATCTTGATGAAAAGAAGATATATCATGTTATTATTAGTGCTAACCTTTCAGAGCAGGAGGAAGAGAAATTATTGAAAACTCTAAAGAAGCACCGTGCTGCTATTGGATATACTTTGGATGATCTTAAGGGCATTAGTCCCACTCTATGCCAGCACAAAATAAAATTGGAGAAAGACGCTAAACCGGTTGTTGATCACCAACGATGGTTAAATCCTAAGATGAAAGAAGTGGTAAGAAAAAAAATACTAAAGCTTCTGGAGGCAGGTATAATTTATCCTGTTGCTGATAGTCAGTGGGTAAGTCCTGTCCATTGTGTCCCTAAGAAGGGAGGTATTACTGTTGTTCCTAATGATTAAGATGAATTGATCCCACAAAGAACTGTTACCGGATATAGAATGGTAATTGACTTCGGCAAATTGAATAAAGCTACTAAAAAGGATCATTACCTTTTACCTTTTATAGGTCAAATGCTAGAAAGATTATCCAAACATACACATTTTTGGTTTCTAGACGGTTATTCTGGTTTCTCTCAAATACCTGTGTCAAAAGAGGACCAAGAAAAGACCACTTTTACTTGCCCTTTCGGTACCTTTGCTTATAGACGTATGCATTTTGGTTTATGCAATGCACCTGCTACCTTTCAAAGATGTATTACTGCTATATTCTCTAACTTTTGTGAAAAGATTGTTGAGGTTTTCATGGATGATTTCTCCGTATATGGAACTTCTATTGATGATTGCTTAAGCAACCTTAATCGAGTTTTGCAGAGATGTGAAGAAACTAATCTTGTCTTGAATTGGGAGAAGTGCCACTTTATGGTTAATGAAGGTATTGTCTTGGGGCATAAAATTTCTGAAAGAGGCATTGAAGTTGATAAAGCTAAAGTTGATGCTACTGAAAAGATGTCGTGTCCTAAGGATATCAAAGGCATAAGAAGTTTCCTTGGTGATGCCGGTTTTTATAGGAGGTTCATTAAAGACTTATCAAAAATTTCTAGGCCTCTGACTAATCTTTTACAAAAAGATGTTCCTTTTGTATTTGATGATGATTATGTAGAAGCATTTGAAATATTTAAGAAAGCCTTGATTCCTGCACCTATTATTCAGCCACCTGATTGGATCTTACCCTTTGAAATTATGTGTGATGCTAGTGATTATGTTGTAGGTGTTGTTCTAGGACAAAGAGTTGATAAGAAATTAAATGGTATCCAATATGCTAGCAAAACTCTAGACAGTGCCCAGAGAAATTATGCTACTATTGAAAAATAATTTTTAGCAGTTGTATTTGATTGTGATAAGTTCAGACCTTACATAGTTGATTCTAAATTAACTGTTCACACCGATCATGCTGCTATTAAATATCTTATGGAAAAGAAAGATGCTAAACCTAGACTTATTAGATGGGTTCTCCTACTACAAGAATTTGATTTGCATATTATTGATAGAAAGGGAGGTGAGAACCCCATTGCAAACAACTTATCTAGGTTAGAGAATGTACTTGATGACCCACTACCTATTGATGATAGCTTCCGTGATGAACAATTAGCTGTCATAAATGCTTCTCGTACTGCTCCATGGTATGTTGATTATGCTAACTACATTGTTGCTAAATTTATACCACCTAGTTTCACATACCAGCAAAAGAAAAAAAATTTCCTATGATTTAAGACATTACTTCTGGGATGACCCACATCTTTATAAAGAAGGAGTAGATGGTATTATTAGACATTGTGTACCTAAGCATGAACAGGAATAGATCCTACGCAAGTGTCACTCCGAGGCTTATGGAAGACACCACACTGGAGATAGAACTGCACATAAGGTATTGCAATCCTGTTTTTATTGGCCTACTCTTTTTAAGGATGCCCGTAAGTTTGTCTTGTCTTGTGATGAATGTCAAAGAATTGGTAATATTAGTAGACGTCAAGAAATGCCTATGAACTATTCACTTTTTATTGAACCATTTGATGTTTGGGGCTTTGTTTATATGGCACCGTTTCCTTCCTCTAATGGGTATACACATATTTTGGTTGTTGTTGATTACGTTACTAAGTGGGTAGAAGCTATTCCAACTAGTAGTGCTGATCATAACACCTCTATTAAGATGCTTAAAGAAGTAACTTTTTCCGAGGTTTGGAGTCCCTAGATATTTGATGACTGATGGTGGTTCACATTTTATTCATGGTGCCTTTCATAAAATGCTTGCTAAGTATGATGTTAATCATAGAATTGCATCCCCATACCAACCACAGTCTAGTGGTCAAGTAGAACTGAGTAATAGAGAGATCAAATTAATTTTGCAAAAAACTGTTAATAGATCTAGAAAGAATTGGTCCAAGAAACTTGATGATGCATTATGGGCCTATAGAACTGCATATAAAAATCCTATGGGTATTTCTCCATAAAAAATGGTTTATGGAAAAGCATGTCACTTACCTCTCGAACTAGAACATAAGGCATATTGGGCCATTAAAGAGCTCAATTATGATTTCAAACTTGCTGGTGAGAAGAGACTATTTGACATTAGCTCACTTGATGAATGGAGAACCCAGTCCTATAAGAATGCCAAACTGTTTAAAGAAAAAGTTAAAAGATGGCATGACAAAAGGATACAAAAGTGTGAGTTTAATGTGGGTGATTATGTTTTGCTATACAACTCTCGTTTAAGATTTTTTTTGCAGGAAAACTCCTCTCTAAATGGGAAGGTCCTTACGTTCTCGAGGAGGTCTACCGTTCCGGTGCCATAAAAATCAACAACTTCAAAGGCACATACCCGAAGGTGGTGAACGGTCAAAGAATCAAACATTATATCTCAGGTAATCCAATAAATGTTGAAACTAATGTTATTGAAACCGTAACCCCGGAGGAATGCATAAGGGACACTTTCCAGAACGTTTAAGACTCCGAAAAGGAATAGGTATGTGGTATGGGAAGTAAGCCAACTCCAAAACAGTTATAATAGCAATTTTCTTTGTTTTGGAATATTTAAGAAAATAGGAAAATAATAAGTAGTCCGAAAGGGACACGAGGCATCCATGAGGGTGGAGGGTGCGCCCGACCCCCCTGGGCGTGCCCCTGCCTCGTGGGCACCTCGTGTGCCCTCCGGACTCCATTTTCTTGCACGATACTTCTTTTGGTCGGTAAAAATTCATTATATAATCTCCCTAAGGTTTTGATCACCGTACCACGCGAGTATCTCCTGCTTTTGTTTCAGCTGTTTTCTACCAGAGTCGTCAAGGCCAGGCATCATGTCGTCCCCCTCCTCCAAAAATGAGGGCGACATTGCTTGGCTAATGAAGATAGAGCTGAATATACAAGAACCCGGGGAGATCAACAAGGATGATAGGATCAAGAAGGCCATGGAGGATCAAGCTCCGGCAGAAAAAGAGGAAGACATCCTTCAACCTCATTACAATCTTCTTACCCCTACTGAAATTGAAGCATTCAAGATGATTGAAATAGTTTGGGTGCAGAACAAGTATCTAACTCGTGTAAATATTCTGTTCCAAGAGCATATCACCGCACTCAAGGGCATTATTCGTAAATTGGAGCACCTCCTACGCTCGATGTTGGAAGACAAGCCTACATCATCAACAACTCTATAATCACCACCTCCAAGGAAGGAGACATAAGCACATGGGTATGGGCACTCCCCTTGGCAACTACCAAGCTTGGGGGAGGTGCCCCGGTATCGTATCACCATCACACTCCTATCTTTACCGTTTTTCTTAGTTCGATCCTTTTGGTAATATCTTGATCTAGTAGAATAAAGTTTTAGTATGATTTAGTTTTGAGTTTTGCTTTATGATCTTTCTATGTTATCGAGTCCGTGAGCTATATATAATAAAGATTAGTTTTGAGTCGAGGGATTGGTTATCTTGCTATGATCTTGAAGGAATAAAATAACCAAAATAAAGAATTAAAGAGATCATATTAATCTTATGGAGAGTAATGAATTCATATATAAAAGAGTATGATGAATAAAAATTGTTGAGAGTTGACAAACATAATTTTGGTCATCGTTGCAATTAATAGGAAGTAATAAAGAAAGAGAGGTTTTCACATATAAATATACTATCTTGGACATATTTTTTGATTGTGATCACTCATTAAAATATGATATGCTAAAAGTTGATGTTGGACAAGGAAGACAACGTAATGGGTTATGTTTTCTTATATCCGAAATAAAGTATATTGTCATGGATCATCCAACATGTTGAGCTTGCCTTTCCCCTCATGCTAGCCAAATTCTTTGCACCAAGTAGAGATACTACTTGTGCTTCCAAATATCCTTAAACCCAGTTTTTCCATGAGAGTCCACCATATCTACCTATGGATTGAGTAAGATCCTTCAAGTAAGTTGTCATTGTTGCATGCAATAAAAATTGCTCTCTAAATATGTACGATTTATTAGTGTGGAGAAAATAAGCTTTATACAATCTTGTGATATGGAAGCAATAAAAGCGATGGACTGCATAATAAAGGTCCCTATCACAAGTGGCAATATATGATGTTCTTTCGCATTAAGATTTTGTGCATCCAACTATAAAAGCACATGACAACCTCTGCTTCCCTCTGCGAAGGGCCTGTCTTTTATTTTTTTTCTTATGCCTTATACAAGACTCATGGTGATCTTCACCTTTCCTTTTTACACTTTATCCTTTGGCAAGCACATTGTGTTGGAAAGATCCTGATATATATCCAATTGGATGTAAGTTAACATAAATTATTAATATTGACATTACCCTTGAGGTAAAAGGTTGGGAGGCAACACTATAAGCCCCTATCTTTCTCTGTGTCTGATTAAAACTCCATACCCATAAGTATTGCGTGAGTGTTAGGAATTGTGAAACACTAAATGATAGTTGAGTATGTGGACTTGCTGAAAAGCTCTTATATTGACTCTTTCCGATGTTATGATAAATTGCAATAGCATTAACGACCGAGATCATAGTTTGTTAGTTTTCAATGAAGTTTCTTATTCATACTTGACATTGTGAATAGATTGTTACTTTAGCATAAGAAATCATATGACTATATATATATATATATATAGGGAAAATGCATCCTACTACCGGGTGTAGCTACACCCATTTCTCATATATTACTATGTGGTAGTATATATACTACTTTATCATTTTTAGTATGTTCATATACTATATATAAGATACTCCAAAGCGAGTTATGTGAAAAAATTGCATGTGAGCCCATGTTTTTATCATATTTGTGAAAATACGTACATATTTGTATATAAAAAAAAGTATGCTAAAAATATACTACATACTACCTAGAAAATAGTATATATACTACCCAAATATTCTTACATAATACATACTACACATATATACACTGCGGTATGGTAGATACTACCTAAAACGTATAAAATAAAAATGGGTGTAACTACACCCGATAGTATGAAAAATTTGTCATATATATATATATATATATATATATATATATATAGGGAAAATAGATTCTACCACTTAGTGGTAGTTACCTCCACCTTTTAAGCCGTTGGATTCTTTTAGATACGTGCTTCTCTAATCGGGTCGTAGGTGCAAAGGTACTGCCGGTTTCCAGATCCAATCCAATAACATACCAAACTTTCCTACTTTCGTGCCTCTATAAATTAAAAAACAACAGTAGATCAATTAATCTCCTCGTTTTCCAATCTACCTCACACGATGCCGCCGTATGCGTGACCACCGCCGCCGCCCCACCATGATGAATCAGGTGCGTTCCACAATCTAATGGGCATGACCTGACCATCCTGCTTTTTCTCCTTTGTATTTGCTATAAACAGCTAGTGCATCTAGGAGAATTTTTCTGACATGGAACACCGGCCGGATTGGTTCAATGCATTGTTGATTGATCAAACATGTGAGGTGTGTCGCTAATTGATAATTCATGTCCTTTTTTCGTTTGATACTCTCTTTTTGCAGATTGTCGATTACACACCGGCCTCCATAATGAAGTCGTGCACGCCGGCGAGCCGGCGAGGGATCGTGCACGCCGGCGTCCCGAGGTGGAGAAGGTGCCATTGGTTTCCTTTGTAATGACGCCGTGCGGCGGTGCACAGCTTGTGACTGCAACAACATGGGGTGCTGACGAACGGCTGCATACAACCAATGGGCATCTACTTCGACGGCGTCGAGGACGCTAATGTATGACCGCACACTGCGACGACAACGTACGATGGACGAACGGATGCAATATAGTTGCTCGCACAACTCCATGGATGAGAACACGTAGTGACATGCATGGATGGCTGACATCACAGTTTTGCATGCATCGTGCATTTACAAGATATTGTACTTCATACAAAGAATCAATTAAATGTATAGATAAATATACAAATGTTTTGAATTAAAGGCTGCACATATTTCGCTCTTTTTCTTACATATGGATTGGCAGACACTGTCCTGTAAATCTTTCTCGCTGGCCGGCCAGCCGGCCACTTATACATACCCTATGATCTATTCTACGTATTTACTTTCTAAGATACTATATACTTCATATTTTCTAAGAATCCATGTCATATTCTCATCTTTGGACACTGAGAATTTTGTACATGCTTCATCTATGCTGGCAGTCCATAACACCTTCTTATGCAATATGTTCTCCATACTCCTTACTCCATACTATTTATTTGAAATACAACATACTCCATTCTCTCTTATTGAATATACTCCATACTATTTATTTTGAATTACAACATACTCCATTCTCTCTTATTGAATATATTCCATACTCCTTACTCCATGCTATTTATTTTGAAATACAACATACTCTATTCTCTCTTATTAAATATACTCCATACACTCTTTCAATGATATATACTGATAGAGAAATATGTAAATGAAACCATGCCATGCATGACATACTTCACATACGGATATACGTTCGTTGCAATCCATACACTCAGACTATATGCTACCCTACCTAAACAAGAAATAATAACACAAAGTTGCATATACTCAGTTTTGTGTATATATTTGAAGATACTCTATTTTCTAGATACTCCATTTTTGGGAGCATGTATACTACTTTTCATTTGGAGATTTTCCATTCTGGAGTATGTATACTCTTATATTTGGAGACACTACATAATCCGTTGTTGTAGTATATATATACCAAATCAAAGAAATACCACATACTCTTATTTCCAAAAACATAGACGCTCTGTATGTACTTTTCTAGTTAAAAATGTGTACATACCCCCACTCCAACGAAGGGACACATGCTCCTATTTGAATAAAGTACACATATATACTTCATGATAAATAGTTATTTTGAAAATAAAAAGGTAAATACGCTGATGCTGATAAGATGGACTCCAGTAGTTAGTTAGGTAGCTTCTCATGCATGCTTATCTACTCGGAATCGGTTCCCTCAAAAAAAAAATCTACTCGGAATCGCTGCAAGTAGCCAGCCAAGAATCAGGAAGCGGTTCCCCTATTTCCTAATCAGCCGCACGTACCTCGCCACCTAAAAAACAGGGCCTTACCTTATTAAAAAAACAATATTTTCTCCACCTCTTAATTGCGCTGCTCGTGCGAAGTGGGTTAGCGGGTTTCTGCCCGCGAACAGGCCACAGTAGCACGCCCTTTACGCTGTTGGTTTGGCTCTAAGATGAGGGACACGTGGAGGGCATAGAGATAGGAGGTAACTACCACTGCTTGTAGCAAAAATTTGTCCTATATATATATATATATATATATATATATATATATATATATGGGCTATTCTGTTACGCGTAACGGAATATTATTCTATAACCCTACTTGAACTGATGAATTCAAGCGGTTCAACTGATGAAATTCGAGCGGTTGAACTGATGCTTTCTGTTGCTGTTAAAAATCGTCTTCTTTAGTTCAAATTTTTTTGCAATTTTTTTTGTCAAAATGGGGCGTATAATATATCGTTGGAAAGCTCTTGACATCCACATTACACTCTTATAATTTGTTTTTGCAAAAAAATATGATTTAAGAGCAGTTTTGAAAAAACCGTTTTTTTCAAAACCGAAAACACGAATCGTATTTTAGACGTAATTTTCAAACGATTTGTCAGAATTGAGCTAAAAGAGATGGCATTGGAAAGCTTATGAAAATCCGCATCTTCTATATATCTACTATTTTTTCAAATTCTATATGATTTAAAAGTAATTTGAAAAATGGTGAAATTCTGGGAGAAATATTTTTTCACTGTCTTTTGCAAACGGTTTGTCGGATTGAGGCAAATGATATGGCGTTGGAAAGCTATGGAAAATGCGCAAGTTTTGCATATAGAAAGTTTTTTCTAATTCTTTACAGTTTAAATATGAATTCAAGTATGGTTAAAATTGGTTTTGAACGCGGTTTTTTAAAACGTTTGTCTAAATGGGGCAATATAGCGTTGGATAGCTATCGAAAATGCGAAACTTAGCCATGTTGGACGTTTGCTCTGCTTCACAACCGTTTAAGAGTAATCTTGAATACGGCATGATGGATCCTGTTGTTTTCTCGTCTGAAAACAGAGTAGTCGTACTGATATATGTGTATGTTTGTACTGAGCTATTTTTTGTAGAGTAATTTTAAATGGTTCCGAAAAAAGGTACTTATACTGACGCTTGCATGGGTTTGTACTAAGCGTGTTTTCACTAATTAGACCGTGCTCTGTTTTTTGGGTAATATTTTTCTCGAAAATTTTCAACGGTTTACTGTATCCTAGCCCTGAACTTGCTTGGTTTATATTGTTGAACTGAATTTTATTGTATCGTCGGCCATGTACTTGCATGGTTTATATCATCGAATTGAATGATATTTTTTCAAAAAGGAAATGTTTTTTATTCTGTTTTTGGATGGTTCTGGAAAAAGATTACTTGAACTAATGTCCGTATGGGTTTGTACCGAGCGTGCCTTCATGGACCAGACTTTACTCTGTTTTTTGGTATCGTTTTCATCATAACTTTTCAGTGGTTTACGATATCATCATCCCCAAGCTTGCATGGTTTTACTGAATGGCATTTTTTAAAAGAAAAATGTTTTGTGTGTTTCTTTTTTTAACTCTTAACATTTTTCAACGATGTTCTGGTTTTACCATTTGAATTTTACGACTTAAACTTTTACCATTTGAATTTCCATCAGGTTTCTTTTTGCTTGAGCTTTTTCCCAAAACTTAGGGATGTCGTGTTGAACTTACAATTTTTAATTTGCAAACTTTTTTTGTTTTTACAATTCCAAAGCTAGCAAGCAGTAGGAGTTTCACCCAACAAAGGGGCTAATTACATAGAGCAGCCGCAGTAATACCACAGTTAGATCGATAGCTAGCCGCAATAGTAGTGATTACCAACACACATACACATGAACTGATGAAAAACTTGCACATGACCTGACAAACAAGAAAATACATTAATAGACAAAAAGTATGCAATACACATGAATTGATAATCCCCATGGCTAATGGCAGAGCTTTGTTGCATCTAGGTTCACCCGTTTACTGAAAGTAGAACTTCTCAGTTTGGGCTGATGTTTAAATGTTCACCATTTTGGCCTACATCAGAATACTGAGAACAAAACAATATTTGCTTATTAAAGCATAACACATAACACCTCTTGTGCTATAGGAGAACACATCAACAAAGGGGAAATTGGACATAGAATCGCCAAGTAGGTGAACTGAAAAGCACACATAACATGTACTGAAAAAGAACACAACATCCTTAGCGCTGCGTCGACCACCTGTGGTAAAGGTGACCGGCTTGCGGTGGTAGAGGTGAACAGCCTGATCGCTGCATCGTCGCACGGCCTCGTGTGGCGGAAGTGAACGGCTTGTGGTGGCAAGGGTGAACGGCTTGAGCGTTGCGTCATCGAACGACCTTGTGTGGAAGCAGTGAACGGCCTGGGCCTTGAAGGTTCAAGAAGTGGTGTTGAGAGGCTGTGTGGGGCTATATTTGTAGTGTCCAAATAAGTTAAGTAGCTGCTCACCATGCACACCTACTCAACTGCTTCATGTCGTCGTCCCTGCACACACACAACAACCACCAATTAGCATGCACAAGTTCATGTAAATAGAACAACAACTTCATGTAAAGTAACATTCCATGTTCACAACGAAACCTAAAAGATGTGTACTTTGAAATACTTCATTTTACTTCCCAAATACTTCATTTTTTAAATATGAACTTCTATATTTATTTCCGTAGAACTTATTATGTTTTCCCTCCAAACTACAAGAACATGATTGGTTTATTTACCCACAAAATATTTTATTCAAATACTTTCCAAATAATTTCTATTTTTTATAAGAGAACTGATGGAAATCTTGATGATGCACTTCGGTATTTTATTCAGGTGAACTGATGTACTTGCAAAGTTAACTCATTCTGATCCTTTTTTCATACTGAACTGATGTAGCCTCTATACAATGTAAAATGGACATTGTTGTGATTACCTACATGGCTAAACTAGTAAATATATTTGCTTTTTCGTTGTGTATTTCTGTTTAATTAGACAAATGGTTGATTGGTGGTATTACCACCACAATTTTCACTATATATACATTACTGATCTGAACGCGACAATAAGAATAGGCTGCCAATTTTTTCTGTAAAGTCGCATGCCTAAAATGTAGAGATTAGGGAAGTACCAGGAGACAAACTAATTTATTTAGGAAGTAATTAGAATAAAGAGCGTTTTAGGATTACTTAGGGAGTGAATGCAAGCTTATTTAGAACATGCTATCAAGAATTCAGTGAGGGGAATGGATGTTCTTCAAGAGAATTCAGGGAAGAAAGCGAGGGGAAACCTTGGTGGAAGCAATCTGAAGTTGCGGCAGCAAATATGACAATGGGCTTGACCTCATCAGAGCATAGAGACTAGGCCAACGAACTCACCACAGCCATGTTGGCACCGGCCGTCAACCATTGGCAGGGAGATGTAGGCCTTAGCGGCTTGAGACGCCTGAACCTGCAAAAAATGGTGAATGAACTGCTAACCCAGGCACACGAACGCATTGGTTTACTAGTTAATGCATCCATCTCGTTATTCAGGAATTACCTTTTTTTTGTATGAACTGCTAACGAATTATTATTTTTGCTCAACTGGGGTAGACTTCTGGTTAGTACACACACAACCTGGGAAGGCAATGTATAAGTTCTTGTAAAAAGAACAACCAAAGATGCATCACGAATTGCTAGAGAAATCAGTATGTGCTTTTTTTATGAACTGAAAAAAGCTCTTGTTTGTTAGAGAATTGAAGAAATAAATATTGGGGTCCGCTGTAATGCATATATCCACAAATTCAGACACCAAAACCAAAGAAAATAATAGAAAATAAATTAGAGAATGTTAAATTTCACACGTCTCAGTTTTTAGCATCACTTCTAAACCTTTTGTTTTTCACTGCTATCTAATCTTCAACAAATTATCTAGTTTACTTATCGTTCTTGTCCAAAGTAATCAACATGAATGATCTTCACTAGTCACCATTTTACTCAAACCATCACACTCATATGAGCTTTCTATTCAAGATTTCCTGTCCTATCTTCTTCTAAACAAATTGAGGACTTGAACCACATTTTTTTGGAAGCTATATTGAAAAGCTACCACATATACTACTTTACGGCAAGTAGCTTTCGAACAAAACATAATTGAACGTTGCAAGCATTTGAATAGGAGGAAGTCTAGCTCAGCTAGAAGCATAAGGTCAATCAGTGCATCAGAATAAGTACACTCAGCTGCAAGCATAAGGTTAACCAGAGCATCAAAATTGATGTTTTCCAATATTCTCATTTTTTCAAACTTTCCCAATTTTCACCGTATGAACTTCAAGGTTTTTGTTCATTGAACTTTCTGGGTTTCCCTAATTGTACTCTCTTACAGGATTGCTGTGAGAGAGTGGCGTCGACGGACTTAGAGGACTACCATCAGCGCTCAACTTGGATGGCTGCCAGCAATCAAGGTGGGCAGGCTAGTGGTGGTGCCTTATTTTTTTGTAAATCAAAGCTCCTACATTATGCTATAATTTCATGCAGTTCTTCACTCAAAAAATATTGTAACAACCAACATAAAAATAGTTTTGGAAAATCTCTCATGTTATCTTAATTTATGTAGTGTTGTCCGCAACAGAAAATTGTGCTAGAAATTGTGTTAGACCATTCCGCAGTAATGCCTAGAAATCCAACAAAGAATATGTTAGTACAATGGAAGTAGTACAAATGGGAGAACCATACATGCGAAAGACTCATTTCAGAGAGGAACAAAATAGTGTTAGAATTATTATTTTCCCTACATGCTACATTTGCATCAGAAGAAAATAGTGTGCCAGAACCATCACACTTCACAAATACATCATATATGTAATGAAGCATAACTACTCTTCCTTACATGCTTCTACAATTTGAATCGGCATATGGAACTTTGTTGTACTATTTTACAAATTTTTCTTTTGTTTTATTATACTTATTTATTGTTCATCTCCAAACAACTACTCTGAACTCTGAACTTTTGTGGAGCTCTAAATTGGGCGGGAAGACAGCAAACACTTTTCTCATTCATTGATTTGCAAAAAAAAACTCCTTTCTTTCATTTTCCCACACAATAACACAAGCACCACAATGGTAAGACCAAAGCTACAGGACCATACCTTTTCTTCAGCTAGCTACTACATTGAGCATTCAACGTGAACTTGTGGTAAGCAAGCACAAAATCATGTAGACAAGAAGCAGAATTGTCGAGACTTTTTCATGTACAGGCATACAGGAAATCATAAAAAGTACTGACGGTCTATGTACGGGCATCAGGCAATCTGCTGGTTGGAAGTGTCATTTCATTTAGGAGGGTGCAGGCAACCTCTTGGCCCTCGTGGCCGAGGGTAGAGATGACAATCTCAAGCCCCGTGGTGCCCTGGGAGCTCGCCCAGTGTAGGAGCATGAGCATCCACAATTCCACATCGAAGTGGTCTTAGAGCTTAACTCCCCTTTACCAGAAGATCTAGTAATTTCAAAATACTAACACAGATCTAGTAATTTTAGATTTTTTGCAGCACACCGTGGGGCTTTTCTTCTGCCCGAGCAATTCAGAAAAAAGCAGGCGGCTTTTTGTTGCTGTAGCACATACACATACATTATATATATAGAGAGAGAGCTCGTTACTTCGTTAGGCAGAGAGAACGAGCCTGCCTAATCTAGAACTGCAGGCGAACCTCGTACGGATAATGTTGCGGTCCTGCCATCAGGTTGCTGCCCTACTGAACTCAAACTATTATAAGAATTTGAACTGAATTAAATTCGTTAATTGAACTAAACTGAAAATTGCATTTAGTAAATAAGAGTTGAACTGCTGGTCTTTTTTGTGCGCACTGAAGAACTGATGCATGGTCATAAAGGAAACATACCAAAGAACCTGATATGTCTGGCAGTGCCCGTGGAGCACGGCGTCCTCGCTGGAGAAGCAGCCCGCCGACACCCACCACCCCGCTTACGCCGCCGTCGAGTAGCAGGGCCACCGCAGTGAGGAGGACGGCCCAGGTCCCTAGCTTGTGGACGGAGCGGTTGGGCGGCGGCGGTGCAGCCGTGGGACCTCGGGGAAGGGGTAGGCGACCGGATCTTGGGGAAGAAGACGGTGGAGCGCGACGAGAAGGAAGGTGGCCGGCGCGTGGGAAGGTAGGCGTCGTCTCGGGGAGGAAGGCAGCGGCGCGTGGGGAGGAAGGCGCCCATCATGGGGAGGAAGGTGGCGGCGCGTGGGATGGGGGGCAGCGGCGCGTGGGGGAAGGCGTTGGCGCATGGGGAGGAAGGCAGCGGCACGCGGGAGGGAGGCGGCGACGCGTTTGGAGGGTGGCGGCGGTGCACGGGAGGGAGGTGACGGAGTTCGTGGGGAGGGGGAGGCTCGGGAGGAGCTGGCGACCAATGTTTTTCTGGGCTGTTTTCTCTCTTTTTACCGGTTCGTGCATCGCGCCCTATATAGGGCCAGGGGTAACAGAATAATATTTTGTTACTACTAACAAAATAATCCAGTCCTATATATAGACGGTCTATTCCGCTAATATTAGCAGAATAACTATTCTGCACACTACTTCTGCACTGCACGCTAAACGCAAGTGCACTGCATCTTCTTGACGACGAGCACTGCAATAGAGACTAGTGAACTACTCGTTGGAAAAATTGTACGCGTTATTTTTTCGGTACTGTTTTCGCTCTAATTTTTTAACCGTTTATCAAAAAGATGCGTGTAATATACCGTTTAAAAGCTATGGATTAGGCGCAACTTCGACATGTTGAACACTTTTCGAGATTCCACACGGTTTAAGAGCAGTTTTGAAAATGGTGCGGAGGATGACGAGTGACAGCGAACGTTTTTTCGCGTTTTTTTCTAAACCGCTTATCGGAATGAAGCAAATGATACGCCGTTGGATAGATATCGTCGAGGCGCATCTTTTTCATATATAAATCTTTCTCTAATTCGTTATGGTTGAAGAGCAGTTTCAAATTTACTAAATCGCGGAACTCTGATTTTTCATTTTTTTTTAAATTTTCGGTACTGTTTTCGTTCCAGTTTTCTAATTGTTTGTTGAAACGAGATGTATGATACGCCGTTGGAAAGCTATGGACAAGGCGCAACTGTCGTATGTTGAAATGTTTTTGAGATTCCTTACAGTTTTTAGTTAATTTTGAAAATCGTGCGACCGACGTCGAGAGGCAGCTGCTGTTTTTTCGCGAATTTTTTCCGAACGGCTGGTCAGAATGATTCAAATCATACGCCGTTGGAAAGATATCGACGAGACGCAACTTTTTCATGTAGAACACTCTCTCTAATTCCTTACGGTTTAAGAGCAGTTTCGATTTTACCGAAAAGCGGACACTCTGTTCTTCGCGAGACCAAAATCGTCGTATGTACTGCATCGGACAGAAGAACGCATTGCTTCAGAGAAAATACCGCACTGCATCAGATGGGCAAGTGCACTGCATGGTTTCTTTTTGTTTAAACGTATTTTTTCTCGGACGAGGAAAGAAGAACGCACTGCTTCAGACGAAATACCGCACTTCATCAGAAGAGACAAGTGCACTGCATGATTTCTTTTTGTGGGACGTAAATTTTCCCATACGAGTTTTTGTTTTTGTTATCTTTTTTTCAACTTTCTTTTATGAATGAGAGTGGACCTCAAAGACAAGGGCAAGTATGCCGCGACATATATCAAAGTGAACCGCATTATCATCTTGTTGTTTCGCTAATTTTTTTGCATTTTCATGTTGGGGACAAGTGAACGATATCACTCTCAAAAGTGGACCACATCTGAGGACCAAACGCACTTCAAAATGAACCACACATATTTTTTGTTTTCTTTTTTATTTTAGAAATTCTTCCGCACTTCGAGGATGAGGCGAGTGGACCGCTTGGAAAAGAAAGTGAACCACACCATTTTTTGCTTGTTTTTGTTTTTTTATCCACCACCGTGTGTACCCTGAAATTTTAACATTTGGAGTGAGCTGCAACAAACTGCCCTATGCCATAGGCAAGTAAAACCAAGGTGAGCTGCTAGGGGAAACCGAAGTGAGCTGCAAACCAAAGTTCTCCGCTACCGCGTGTACCCTGAAGCCAAAGTTCCTTTTTACAGAGCAGCAAAGGAGAACTCTGGAGTGAACCACCAAGTTTCTTATCAAATAGTATTTTTTAAAACTTACCAAACACAACCCTATAAATTTACATAAAACCCACTCAAAACAAAATGAAAAATAAATCAAAGTTGTATGTCCTGGGTCTAGTTGATTTGACCCTGCCAGCACCAAACGAACTACGAGCCTGACGATGGTTAGCAGCCCACTCGCGATACAGAACAGCTTGCCAATGAACTGAACCAACATCACGTCGTGAGCTGCATGTACACACAGGACACCCTGACCAACATCCACACACCAGCCGAACCTCATCTTCGATCAAGCTAACTGCACCAAAGCACCTATCGGCAAGGAAGGGAAAATACCAAGCCGCAATGGGGCACAGCCGAACCGCACGACTACGACATTCATAGGAAGAAATGCCACCGCGACTCCCCTGCTTCTCCCGTCGAAGTAGTTCACACCACCGTCCTTCTCTATCCTGACAAGTGAACAACAAGAAAGAGGTGGCTGAAGAAGGGAACTGCACATCTACAACAAATAAACTACAGAAAATTTCAAAAAGTACTGCATAACCTGCTCCGGCGTACTGCACGGTTGGGCTCGTCCCACATGTGACCATCGATGGTCGTCAGATGCAGCCTGCACGCCTGCAATTTTTTTTTCGCCCACCCGTTGAAGGTGGAGAGCCAGAGAGAGGCCAGGCAGATGAACGGCAGCTCGGTGGCTGTTGATCTCAGCCGGGGTCGGAGAAACGCCCCCTAGAGTAGTGTGACCACCATGGAACTGCTGGCTCCTGCTGGATGGATGTTGCACAAGACGACCCCATCGCGCGGGATCCCTGTATTTGCAAGCCTCCCCATGCCGCCAATGATCCGCGCCGCCGGCATCTTCGTCGATGAGCCGCGATCCACCAAAAGCGTCGAAGCTAGATCCAGCCATGGCAGAGGCAGATCCAGGAAACGGTGGGGGAGGAAGGTTAGGGGAGGGAAGGCACCAGACTTGTGCTCGCCGGTGTTAGGAGGTAGTACCAGGAGGGGTGGGGTGGGTGTCGTCTTGCGAGGTGGAGGGGTGGAGCGCCACGGGGAGAAGGAGGCAGGGGCGCTGGGAGGGCGCGATGGCCGGCAAGGTGTTGCGGTTGGAGGTGAGAGGCGACGTGCCGGCGTGAGCCCGGGATGGCGGCGGGGTGGGAAGGCAGGTGGTGCGGCGGCCGGAGGGGAGGCACGTGTCCGGGGAAGAAGTGAAGAGGGGAGGGAGGGAGGGAAGGTGCAAGGGTAGGAGGCCGGAGGGCACCGGGCACGCGGCCGGCGTCGAGGCCCTTGGCCCCCGGTGGGAGAAGGTAGGGGGTCGGGGAAGGTGAGATCAGAGTGGCCTGGGGCGACCTCCACGCGTCCGTGGAAGAAGGAAAGAGGGGAGGAAGCCGGCGGCACCGAGGGAAGTAGACTGGATGGGGGCGGCGCCGGGGAAGGAGATCAGAGGCAGTAGCTGGGCACGCTGCCGGCGGCGCGACCCTCGCCCCCCGGCGGAAAAAGCTACTAGGTCGGGGGAAGAAGCTGCGAGAGAGATGGGTGGTCGTGCTAGCGGCCATGGGGATTTTTTATTTTGTAGCTGCGGTTCGTTTGGGGTGGGTAGGGTGGTCAGTTTGATGCTTTTAGCGGTGCTCAAGTGTTAGCAGAATAAGAAAGTGGTGTGCATAATAAGGTCTTAAGGGGTGTTATCATAATAGACCCACCCTATATATACATATGTGTGTGTGTGTGTGTGTGTGTGTGTGGAAAAAATCCATCCTACCACCCGGTGGTAGTTACCCCACATGTATCATATACTATCATGTGGTACTATATATAATATTTTATTATTTTAAATATGTTTATATACTAAATGTAAGATATTTCAAAGCAAGTTATATCAAGAAATTGCATATGAGCCCATAGTTTTTGTTATATATTTGTGAAATACGTACAAATATGTACGTAAAAAAAAGCATACTCAAAACATGGTACATACTACCTAAAAATTAGTATATATACTACCTAATCATCGTTATATACTACATACTACACGTACATACTCATGGTTTCGACAGATACTACATATGACGTATAAAACGCAGGTGATGGTAACTACCACTGCTTGTAGGGAAAATGCATCTACTACCGGGTGTAACTACACCCATTTCTCATATACTACTATGTGGTCGTATATATATACTACTTTATCATTTTTAGTATGTTCATATACTATATCTAAAATACTCCAAAACGAGTTATGTGAAAAAATTGCATGTGAGCCCATGTTTTTATCATATTTGTGAAAATACGTACATATTTGTACATAAAAAGAAGTATGCTAAAAATATACTACATACTACCTAAAAATAGTATATATACTACGTAAATATTTTTACATACTACATACTACGCATACATACACTGCAGTATGGTAGATACTACCTAAAACATACAAAATAAAACTGGGTGTAATTACACCCGGTAGTAGGAAAAAATTGTGATAACACCCGTAAGACCTTATTCTGCACCACAAAATGCTTATTCTGATAACACCCGACCCGCAGCGGACCGAACCATTGCCCCGAACTAAACTTATCCGCGAGCACCCACCAACCCACCTCCCCGCACACGCGCGTCTCATTCCCCACCTTTACCCTCCACCACGCTCGTCTCCCTCCCCACCACGTCGGCGCACCACAAAATCCGGCAACCTTACCGCCGCACGACGTGGATCCCCCCTTCCCCGGGGCGACCACGGCTTCCATCCTCCCCGCACGTCGGCCTGCGTCGCCAGCTTCCTCTAATCCCCTCCCACCTCGACCCCATCCTCTCCACCTTCTACGCCGATGCGCGGTCGGGGACACGAGCCACCCCAGCCTCCTCCCGCCTCTTCTGCCTGACCCCGGTTGCCTCACCTTCCTCCCGTGCCATCCTCGCCAGCCCCGGTCAGCTCCTTACCGATCCCCGCTCATGCCACATCACAACCCCAACGCCGACGAGGGTAGCCGTAATCTTCCAACGCGCTGGCCTCCCTGCCTCGCCCCGCACAGATCCAGCGCGCCCACAACCAGCGCCACCCACAACCCCCGGATCCTTGCCGCCACACCGCCCTGGAGCCTCGCCGGCCCTGCTCCCACCAGAGGCGTTGCAAGTGTCGTGCTCTGCTTCTCCCTGTGATCTCTCCGGCGTTGGATGGAGCGGGAGGTGCTCCACCTTGCGTCTCCCAGCCAGATCCATCATCGGTAAGCCTGAAAAGGCATGGCCACCCCTCCTCCCCCCTCCCACCCCATGGCCCGTTCTCCATCTCACCCACCACCATGATGTGCAGGCACTAGGAGCCCACCTACCTTCCTCTCTCGAGCTTCTCTACAGCTGAGCGCAGGGAGCGCCTCCCGGTGAGCACCGGCTTCGGCCGTGGGATCTCAACTCCTCCCTCTGTCATGGATCCATGGTGGGACAGTCCGGCATGTGCGTGTGGGCAACACGGTTGTGGCAGCGAAGCAGCTCGTGTATTTCCTTCAGGTACTGCAGCGTTGGCCTTTAGTTCCAAAAAAATTTGTTCAAATTTTGCAGATGCTATGCGGTGTGCAATTAAACTGTGTGTTTCCCACATTTTGCCTTCAACTTGGTTTGTGTGTGCAGTGCACTTTCCTGCCACGGGTGGACGGCGTCAAACATGCGTCCAGAAGCAGCTCTCTCTTCAACTCGTCGCGGTTCTAGAAGCAGCCACTGGCAGCGGGAGAGAAGTGACTGTTCTTGGGTGCTCTCCTTCACGGCTGCGGGTGGTCATCCGCTGCGGTGCAGCTCAAGACACTACTAGGAAAAGGGCTATAGATGGGATGGGCACTAATGGCGCACCTGTTAGGTGGTGCGCCACTACTATATACTAATGGCGCACCATTTGGCGATGCGCCATTAGTGTGGAAGACACTAATGGCGCACCAGGCAAACGGTGCGCCACTAGTAATAATTTTTTTTCATTTTTCCATACATACTAATGGCGCATCCGAGCGAAGTGCGCCATTACTAGTTCTAACTAGTAATGGCGCACCAGGCAGAGAGTGCGCCAGTACTGTATTCTTTTTTCTATTCTTTTTTTTTGCAAAACTACTAATGGCGCACCGAGTCACAGTGCGCCATTACTAGTTTAAACTAGTAATGGTGCACTGTGACTCGGTGCGCCATTAGTATATATATATTTTTTTTTACTTTTTTGCAAAACTACTAAGGTCATGCCAAATTTTTTCTTGGTTCTAAAATATTGTTTAGCTCTACCCCACAGGCGACCATGGTCCGCACGATGATCGAAGGCATCGTGAATAGATTTTTGAGCTCCGCGAAGGCCGAGATGCTTCAAAAGAACGAGACGGAGATAAGATGTCCGTGTCGAAGATGCAAGCTGAAGAGCCTTATTACGGACCCGGATTCCGGGTAGGTGCGGGACCACCTGCTCTTGCGTGGTTTCATGGATGGCTATCGGTGGCAAGGTGATGAAGATGACTATGAAGTCGTCCATGGGGGCCGGGCAAGAAATGAGGAAGGGCAACAAGACAACCACCGCGGCGAGGGCGGGCGAGAAGACGAAGAATCTCCTGGACATGATCACGACGGTGATGCTGTACACAGTCATCATGTAGAAGATGTCGTACATGATGATGAGGAAGATCAAGACGAAGGGCATGATCATGAAGATGAAGATGCCGGAGCAGACGACGATGGAGGCTGGGTGCAGGACCCTCATATTCAAGAGCTGCTTCTCAAGCAGGCGGATAACGCTAGAGCTGCCGCCCGAGAGAAAGCCAAGCTGGATCAACTGGAGATAGACGCGGTTACTCCATTGTATGAAGGATGCAGGCCCGAGGATACCCGCTTGAAAGTAACGCTCATGGCTCAAGAGATGAAGGTAAAACACAAAATGACCGACGCATGCTTCGACGAGAACATGTCATTCTGGCACGAACGTCTTCCCAAGGGGAACAAGTGCCTGACCAGTTTCAAGGAGGCGAAGAAAATCGTGTGTCCTCTGGATTTACCGCACGTGAAATACCATGTGTGCATGAACAATTGCATCATTTATCGGGACGAGCACGCGGAGTCTACCATATGTCCGGTGTGCGGCGTCACTCGATACAAGAAGAGGAAGAAAGCTCCTCGAAAATCGGTGTGGTACTTTCAATCACTACTCATCTGCAGCGGTATTTCACGGACCCTAAGGTAGCAAAGCTCCTGCGTTGGCACGCGGATAGGGAGGAGAAGAAGCGGGAAGATGACGGAAATGATCCAGAGATAAATAAAAAAGACAAGATGCTGAGTCACCCTAAGGATGCGAGCCAGTGGCAAGCATTGAACTTCGAATACCCAGAATTTGGGAAGGATCCAAGGAACATCGTGCTGGGCGCGAGCACCGATGGAGTCAATCCGTTTGGCAGCCAGAGAAGCACACATAGCACCTGGCCTGTGTTTGTGTGGATGTACAACCTTCCCCCTGGTTTGCATGAAGAGGAAGTACATTCACATGAGTATGCTAATTGAAGGGCCGAAACAACCAGGGAATGACATCAATCTGTATCTAGGGCTGCTGAAGGAGGAGCTAGACACGCTGTGGAAAACGCCAGCCAATACGTGGGACGCCGCAGAGAAAGAATATTTCCCTATGAGAGCCGCACTGCTCACGACGGTGCACGACTATCTTGGTTACGGATATCTCGCGGGGTAGGTAGTCCACGGATTTTCTGGATGCGTAAGGTGCATGGATGACACAACGTATCGCCAGCTAGATAGAGATGCCGGGTCTTCGAAAACCGTGTTCATGGGAAATCGAAGGTGGCTTCGCGATGATGACCCATGGAGGAAACACAAGGATCTGTTCGATGGTGAAACCGAACCCCGAAAACACCCGCGTACGAGGAGCGGCGAGGAAATAGACGAGTTGTTGAAAAATTGGAAAGATTGCCCACTGTCGGGAAAGAAGCAAAAGGCGCTAGAGCCAGGAAAGAAGCGAAAGGCACCAGAGCCGCTGCTGAAGGTATGGAAAACAAGGTCTGTTTTCTGGGACTTGTTGTACTGGAAGATCCACCGTGTGCCTCACAGCCTTGATGCCATGCATATCATGAAGAACGTGTGCGAGAGTTTGCTTGGTACCCTGCTCAACATGCCAGAGAGGACCAAAGATTGGCCGAAAGCAAGGGTAGACTTGAAATCAATGGGCATCAGGCAGGAGCTTCACGCTAATGATGATGATGATGATGATGATGATGATGAGGCCAAGCAGGACACAAAAAGTCGTCGCAAAGGCACAAAGGCCAAGAAGACAGGAAATGACTACCCTCCCGCGTGCTTCACTCTAAGTCAGGAGGAGATCGAGCAGTTTTTCACCTACCTCGTAGGAGTAAAACTTCCTTACGGTTACGTGGGGAAGATAAGCAGATACCTAGTCCCAGCGAAGCAGAAGTTCAGCGGGATGAAGTCTCACGACTGTCACGTGCTGATGACGTAGATACTCCCAGTTGCAATCCGTGGGATCATGGACGCGCACGTCCGTGAAACGCTATTTGGCCTATGCAACTTTTTCGACGTCATCTCTCGGAAGTCGATTGGCGTGAGGCAACTCAGAAGGCTACAGGAAGAGATCGTGGTGATACTATGCGAGCTTGAGATGTACTTCCCGCCCGCATTCTTCGATGTTATGGTGCATCTACTGGTCCATATCGTGGAGGATATCATCCAACTCGGGCCGACATTCCTGCATAGCATGATGCCGTTCGAAAGGATGAATGGTGTCATCAAAGGATACGTTCGCAACATGTCACGTCCAGAGGGAAGTATAGCCAGGGGCTTTCTGACCGAAGAGTGCATCTCCTACTGCACGAATTATCTAGGCATCGAGAACCCCGTTGGTCTGCCCGTCAACAGGCACCTCGGCAGGCTCGCTGGATGGGGTCACCGTGAGGGTCGCCGCGAAATGCATGTCGACTTCGAGGGTCGACTTGCCGACTTTAAAAGAGCAAACCTAGTCGCGCTACAACACATAGACGTGGTCGATCCTTGGGTGGTAGAGCACAAAACCTTTATTGAGAAGACGTACAATGACCGAGGCCAACAGAGGACGGACGGAGATATAATCAAAGAGCATAACTCATGTTCACGCGTTGGTTCAAGCAGAAGCTTCTCTCGTACCCTTTACATGAGGATTCTTCCACGGAAGAACAACTCATATTCACCTTGTCACAGGGCGCCGAGCACAACTTGATGACCTATGAGGCGTACGATATCAACGGCTACACATTCTACACCGAGAACAAGGACATGAAGAGCGATGGTTATCAGAACTTCGGGGTAACGATGGAATCCTACACCGGTAACGACAAGGACAGATACTACGAAAGGATCGAGGAGATCTGGGAGCTGAGCTACGCTGGAGAGAAGGTCCCGATGTTCCGTGTCAGATGGGCCAAGAGCGTCCTAAAAGAAGACCGGTATTTCACCACCATGGTTATACCCGAAGCCAAATCCAAGACCGCGGGCGCAAACGTCACCGTGAAAAATGAGCCATGGGTACTGGCTTCCCAAGTGGACCAATGCTTCTTCATTACCGACCCGCCAAAGCCCAGTCGTGTTGTCGTGATTAGAGGCAAAAGGAAGATCATCAGAATGGATGGAGTAGCCAATGAGCAAGACTTCGACAAGTACGGCAACCCGAAGATCGAACATGACAACGATGATGAAGTAGAAGCACACACCACGAGAAGAAGCAGGACCACCCTACCTAAAGGACGTCCGTTCCACAGAATAACTCCATTTGTGAAAAAGAAGGGCAAGAAGATTGTGAACAGATAGCTAGCTAAGATCGATTGTATTTAAATCGTAGTCTTCATTTCTCGGGCACTTTTTGATATCATGAATATTTTTAAATTTCATGGGCACTTTTTGAATTCATGAATATTTTTTCAAATTTGTTGAAATTTTTTCATATTCAATATGAAAAAATATTGAATATTCATGAGGACACTCGATCTCGATCCCCCTCCCTCTCGATAGTTATCCCCCTCGCCAGATCCCCCTTGCCGCTGAGCACCCCCCGCACCCTCCCCCGCTCCACTGCCGCCGACGACCCCCCGCACCCTCCCCCGCTCCACCACCGCCGCCGACACCCCGCACCCTCCCCCACTTTTTGATGATATTTTTAAATAACAAATTTGATGATATTTTCAAATAGGAAATTTGATGATATTTTCAAATAACAAATTTGATGATATTTTCAATTAAAAAAATTGATGATATTTGATGATATCTTCTGTTCTAGTCCTCATGAAAATAACAAATTTGATAAAAAACAAATTATTAGATGCAACAAGAAATAATGAAAAAAAAAGTTACTAATGGCGCACCCTAGGTGGGTGCGCCATTGCTATCCGAAAAAAAAGTTACTAATGGCGCACCAGAGGAGGGTGCGCCATTGCTATCAGAAAAAAAAACTACTAATGGCACACCGGAGGGTGGTGCGCCATTGCTATAGTATCTAGCTGGATACCCCTTTGCCCGATCCCCCCTTCCCTCTCCCTTGCCAGATCCCTCTCCCTCGATCCACCGCGCCGCTCCTTCCCTCGTCCCTCCCTCCACCATGCCACCACCGCCGCTGCCCCGACGCACTGCGCCGCAGCCGCCCACGCGCCCCCGCCGCCTCCCTCTCCCCTTCCTCCCCCTCTAGCCTGCGACCTCCCCGCCACCACCAAATCTCTCTAATCGGAGCTGCCCCTCGACAGCGGCTAGACTCGTCGGACGCGCTCCTCGACGGCGGCGCGAGCCTCCCCACGCGGCTGCTGCTCATCGACGACGGTTAGTCTCTGTCCCTCCCTACCTCTCTCCCCCGCTCATCCCCATGCCCCCACGAGGCGGCGACCTAGGGTTAGGAGCAGGAGCTCGCCGCCGCCGCCCCGTCGTGCCGCTGCTGCTGCTTCTTGCGGCCGCCTTTCCCACGCGCTCGTGCGCGGACGCCGGGCCCCACGTGCTCGTGCGTTGCCGCCGCCGCCGTCACGCGGCTGCTGCTTCTTGTTGTCAGTTTGCTGCCATACCTTCAATTCCTGCCATGCTTATCTTTAATTAACCATAGGGTTCCTAAGGTTTCTCAGATAGAGATATAAGTAATGGCCATTATAGATAGATGCGTGCAAATCACATGTTGTTAAGACAAGTCTAGGAAAATTATTTTGCCTGGTCCTACATGTTGCTATCAAAACCGGTCAAGAAATTCATAATTGCCAGACATGTAGCTACCATTTGGTCATACAAATTGGTGCTCTGGCATATTGTTTTTGGTCCTTATAAATTGTTCAGTAGTGTTCCTGGAGGATGACTAAGGAATTAGTGCTCTGTTATGATTTCTTGATAGAATTGTTGAACTACTGTCCTATGTATTAGTACTGATTATTTGGGTCCTTATCTTTCCTTCAAAGGATGCTGGTAGGTAAATCGGTGGCCTTATTAACCATGCTATGCCATTGTTAGCTTTCTTTTATGCATTATTTGTATACCATGTGCTTTATATATTTGAGGTGCACAACCTTTATGTTGTGAATATCTTGTCCACTGATTGTTCAAGTAGTTACAACTTGGTCATCACTGTCTTTACCTGACCTATTGCAGATCTTGTGAGAACTGTAGTGCTCAAACTGTCTGAAGATATTGCATGGTGGTTATGATGTAGTGTTTGACTTGTTTATTATGTTGTCTTGTGTCATTGGCTAGCAGATTTTGGTTAGCTGTAGCAGGAGAGTGCTTGCTAATTAGTGTTTATTTGCTTTTTTGGCGCTTAATTGGTTATTTGTCTGAAGTAGTGTTAGTTCTGATCATGATTGTTGTCCTTATGGCTTTAGAAAATGATAAACTGTTTGAATTTGATAGGCAGGTGTCCTTTTAGATTTTGTTGGTAAATCTGTTTTATTCAATGGTTATTAACAGTAGATTATCATTCCTATTTTAGGAAGGTCTATTCCTGCAATATCATTGTTACCTTTTGTTGGCAAATCATTTGGTTCACATCCTAGAATCTTGTTGGATTTGTAACTTGGTCCACTCAACTTCTTTTGTACCATGTGAGTCATCATTGATGAAGTAGTAGTTTAAGGTCTGTTGGGTGTACCTAAATTACTCTAGTGATAGGAGTAGTAGTGGTGGCCATCTAGTTGGACTACTACTGCTAGGACTTGCTCCAGATTTTAGGATTTCTTTTCTTTTAGGATTTATTTTCTTCTAGGACTAGGTTTTTATTATTTTTTTGTTGTGATTGTTTTTTGAGCTCTTTCTTTTTCATTTCGTACTATCCTTATCCTAATTATCTTAAATTGTTATGATGTGTGTAATAGGATTATATCTTGGATTTGCTAGTGGACTTTGGGAGTTTCTTAGCCAGCTTGGTGACTCCATATTTTCACTATTTCAGCAAGTCTTTTGTAAGCATTAAACTTTCAGCACTACATTTTTATCTTATGTGTACATCTGTTTGCTTCCAATTGCTATATATGTATTGTTGTTACTAAAAATGTAGAGTAATAATGCTCCACTACCACATATTTTTAGTTAGTTATCTTCCAGTAGTATTTCAAATTGAAGCCCTGAGTATGTTCTGTCATGAAAATAGAGTTTTGTCTATCATGTTCTGAATTTCCTCTTTTCGTCAAATTTTGCTTCACAATAGTATCTCTGCGGCTGTTGTTGATCATCTTTCAAGTTTATCTTTGTACCAGTATTTGAGCTCTTTCCATCATCTAATGTCATGTGGAACTCTTTTTACAGTTAAAATGACCATGATTTACTATGTCCAGTAGTTGGATTTTTTAAGTCCGTTTACAGCTCTAGTACACTTCTCTTACACTTACTAAGGACTTGTATTTCTGCTTTTTAGGTCGGCGTAAATTTGGTAGTCTCTGAGTTTTGTTAATCCTATGATCTGCCGCTCTGTCAGCCTTTGTAATTTGCACCTATATTATGTAACACTACTTGATGATGTTAAACTGTAACTCCCTTTCCTTAGAACTATAACTGGTCAAATGTTCAGTGTGTATGTCTGAACTTGAATGTTGCAATGCTGTTTTCTTCAGAGGCTACTGTCAAAAACTTGAGCTACTGTCTTGCAAAGATGATGATCATCTTGCTAGTTTGCTGGGTTTTGTCTCCGACCATTGTGTCGTGATGAATTTGCAGGTACCCCGAGAGGCCCTTGAGTTTGCCGAAATGTCGATTAACTTCCGTTCCGGCAAATTCGGGTACTCCATATGTCCTATTTTCAGCAAAGGTCATGCTGAAATTTTCCGTGAATTTTAGCATGGATTTGCTAAAAATAGGACATATGGGGTACTTGCGACTAATGCATGGGCCGGGGTATCTTAGTACTTAGTTAAGTAGGATCAACTGCCCCACCATTCTTGCTGCATTATACCATAGGTGGCAATAGAGCCAAGTGATTAGGCCCAACTTAGAATTCTCCTTAGCATCAATAAACCCTAGATGATAAACCCAACATAGGTGGCAATAGAGCCAAGTGATTAGTGCCAAGTGATTAGGCCCAACCTAGGGTGCCTCGGCATCGATAAACCCTAAATGATGAAAACTTAACTTGGCTGCCCCGGATGCCTCGGTGTCGATGAGAACCTAAATGATGTACGCTTAGGCTTTTAGGGTGCCTCGGCGTCGACAAACCCTAAATGATAAAAGCTTAGCTTATAGGATGCCTCAGTGTCGACAAACCCTAAATGATGAGACCATGATCTTGTTCCTTGACAATAACCAACTTTTTGACCAAACTGTTTTCCTATTTAGAGCGAAACATGGCCAACCACGATGAGGCCAGCGGTCGGGCGGCAAGCAATTCTGGGAGCTGTCCCAGGAGATGGAGGAACAACCTCACCGCTATGAGGATGCCGCGGAAGACACCGATCCTGACTAAATAACCCCTAGTGGCGTCGGGGATGACACCACTGATGGTGCCGTCGAGGATGCCACCACTGATGATGGCGGCGCACACACAGATGGCAGCCAACCGAAGAAGCAAAGGAAGGACCGGCGCCCGAATGCGCTCCGCACCCTCAAGGAGGAATTTACTCAAGTGGACTCCGATGGGCATCCAACGGAGCCCAAACATATAGTCAAGGGGTACTCGCTTCAGCTCGGGTGCATTCTCCGGAGCACCGTCTCGATCAACACCGAGAACCTTAGGCATAAGGACCACGGGAATTTGCGCAACCTCCTCTTCACGAAGCTGCACGAACGATACAAGTTCCCCGCCAAATTTGAAAACACATGCCTCTCAGGGAATAAAGTGAACAGTGCCGCCCTCACGAGGATGAGCACGGCCCTGTCTACTTGGAGAAGCGCGGTGAAGAGAATGATTGATAAAGGTGATAGTTATGAGAAGATCAAGGCGAAAAATCCTTCGATCAACGAAGATGACTACAAGGAGTTCAAGATCAAGTGCGAGAGCAGCGCAACCTCCGAATCAAGTCAGTGGGGGAAAGAAATGCGGGTGTTGAACTTAGGGGAACACAAACTCGGTCCCGGCGGTTAAAGAGTGGCGGAGCCTATATGGGACAACGAGGACGCGGAGCGTGCCGAGCAAGGCCTACCGCCCCGCTTCGAGAAATACAGCGGTGACAAGCAGACCAGGAACTTTGTCAGGGCCCGGTACAAGGAGGACCCAATAACAAAGGAGCTTACCACGGATCCGAAGACCGGGGCGCTTGAGCTTGTTCTGGTAAGGAATACACCCCCGCGTAATTAGCTCCATATGGTTGCACTCTAATTAATCCCCAATATTTCTAAATGGTTCACGTTCCTTCCGCAGGACACAAGTAGTAGCGCGGGGTCGTTTCAGAGCTCCCGTTTCGACACCCCTTTAAATAGGGCGTTGAACGTAATGAAAAACAAGGATAAGCTCAGTAAGCCGACGTCAGCTGGTCGTGTGGCCGGCAAAGGCTTGTCCACAAAATGGTCGTTATACTATACCGCTGGTGGGCGGAAGGAGAAAAAGACCAGCTCGGAAAGCCAGACGCGTGAGGTTGAAGCACTCAAGGCACAAGTGGCGTGGATTTCGGAGCTTGTCCAAGAGCAAGTGGAACAACAACTGGGAACGAAGCTCAACGCCATGGTGCCTACGTTGATTCATGGGCTGACGACGTGGATTGCGGGAGGCCAACACGGGCCTCCCCCGGTTCCTAGCTTCACGGCCAGTTCCTTGCACAGCACGCAGGTGGAGCCATTGGTGTCTCCGGCGGAGGCGGTATTCGTGTCTCTGGCACCAGCACGGGCATTGGATCTTAATGCACCCGGGTCTACGCCGGCCGGCACCTCGCCAGCAAGCGCCCCCTCCGTCAGTTGCACGCCCGCAGTTGGCGGTGCCTCGACATTAGCCGAGTTCGACGGCATCACGGTAACTAAGCCTCTCGGCCGATGACTTCATCTCCTTGCCTTTGACTAGGCATCCCTAACGCCCTACATGTTTTCGCAGGGCGCCGCCGATGTTCCTTGCACTCTTCTGCACTTCGTAGGCGGCGAGTTGGTCGATGTCGCCAAGGGCAGAATCGTTCAACCGGGCAACCCCATGTTCCACGGTAATCCGATGCCACCCACAGTGTATAGGGTTGAAGTGGTTCGGGTGCTGCTAGGCTGCGATGAGCTGTTACCTCCGATTCGACCCACTGGGGCCGACGAAGAAGATGAGATGACCCTCAGCGCCTGCGTAAACTGTCCCCTGCTTTGGCCGAAGAGCCAGATTCGGTTGGGGGCGGGGGACACCACCCCACATACAAGACCGCCAGTCGTGCCGGCGCCAAGCCATGGCAAGAACGCCGCAACGCTACCGGACCTGCCGGACATCCCTATGCCGGACATCCCTATGGCACAGGATCCGGATGACAATGACAACGGACGGTACAATTACCAATGTCGATAAGTACTTTGCCGAACATGGGTACGCTGATGAGTTCCGCGGGCCTCTTTCTCAAGAACCCAACCAAGACGACTGTGATCTAGCTAGTACGGTGGAGAAATCCAATTGCAACACGCGTTGTCTAGCGTTCAGTTCTCAGGAGACGCCTCCAGCTCCCGCCTTCACCGAGCCTCAGATAGCTGAGGTGCAAAATATTATCAGCCCCAACACGCTCAAGAAGGCAGTCTGTGAGCAGAACTCGGTCCCATTACAGGAGATCAAGAAGAAGGGACGGAAACGAAAGACTAACAAGGGCGCCAGTGCGAGCTAGCCGGCACCGAGTTCGATCCGTGCTCAGGATGGGCCACCTTCACCTAAGGATATTTCGAGGAGGGTGAATGTGGCGGGTAGGGCGAGGCTACCGCCAAATATGCTCAATGCTGCAACGGGTGCTATGCGGAGTCTGCACGATAGTGTTCTTTCTTTGGAGAAGCGGCATCTCACAGAGAATGATGTGGCATACCTGGTTTTCGTGGCCAAGGTGCCAGAGGGCAAGGGCTTTGTGGATGGCGACATCGGGGGTACGATTGTCCTGCGGTTTGATGACATCTTTGCTATGTTTAACCTTCATCCGCTGCACTACACCTTCGTTCGGCTGTTTTCGCTGAGTATGGAGATGCGGATCATTAGAGACAAGACCCCGGACACCGTGATAGTCGACCCCTTCTACATGCATGCCAAGCACTTGAGCAGCGCTGGGGACCGCCAAGTTGCGAGTTCACACCTCGAAGGCGTCACTCTGGCAAACCCAGATAAGGATAACTTCCTTGTGGCTTACTTTCCCGAGTAAGTCATCCCTTAACTGCCCCGTAACATATGATTTCTTAGATTTCGATCGTTATTTTTTTCTAATATTCCGTGTTCTGTGCAGTGACACACATTGCACACTCATCCTCTTAAGCCTGAAATATTCCATGGCCACATATTTCGACCCGAACCGTAACTCCAAGATAGAATACATAAATGTCAAGAAAATTCTTGATGATGTTCTCCCCGGCTACGCCAAATCTGGAGGCACCTTCACCAAGGCAGTTCATAAGTACGGCAAGCACACCTTCTCACACAATACGAAGTTCTGCTGCGTCAAGCAGCCGCCTGGCGGTCAGAAGGATGCCTACTATGCCCTCCATCACATGCGGGCGATCGTAAGGGACCATCATCACCTTCTGCTACCAGATAGTCTCAAAGATTGGGCCGCGACCTTGTCGGCAACCCAGGACGCGGACCTCAGACAAGAGTTCTTTCGCATCCAGTCGAAGTTTGCGGACATCATCCATCAAGATGTCCTTCATACCTCAGGGCAGTTCTTCCACAGATATCAACTGTCCAACAGTGAGATAGATGGAACGCTACAAATGCAGGGTGACAACGACCATGATTTGATGATCGTCACGACAGACGGCGGCTTCATCCACGCTCCTGTCCGATGAGTCGAGTCGAAAGTAGTGATGTGTAGTTCTGAAACATTGATTGGCTCATGTTGTAATTAAACTTTAATGAATTCGTATGTCTTTTTTGTTTGGACAGTCGTTCAACTTAGATGTAATCGATGCTATTTATTAGTAGGACCATGAATCGTGATATTAATGTCTTGCTTTTCTCTTCCGATCCTTTTGTTGCATACTTACATATTGCTTATGTATTGTCTGTTGTTTGGCTTGTGCATAGAGATGCCGTCGTATGTCATGTACAAGGGTAAGGTTCCCGGAGTCTACGGCGACTGGGAGGAGTGTCGGAGACAGGTTCACCGTTTCAGCGGTAACAGTTACAAAGGGAACACCACTAGGGCGGAGGCCGAATCTAGATACGCTCGCTATCTAGCTGGAGAGAGGAGGGAGCATTGGAGGAATCGGATGAAGACCAGTTTGATCGCGATGATGCTCATCGTGATGACAGTAGCTCTCTTCTATGTGATGGTAGTTTAGATGATCGATATCGACTTGTAATGTGAAGACAAACTCGATACTCGCGGTCTTGAGACTTGTAATGTTTTATCTTTGTTCGGTGTTTTGAATTCGGAGACTAATATGATGAATTGTATTCGGAGACTAATCTTCTATTGTATTCGATGAATCTGATGTTGCTGTGTGCTGCTGTCTATATTCTGTCCAATAATATATTTTGTAACCTGTGCAAAAATCAAAAAAGTAAAAAAAAACAAATATTCATACTAATGGCGCATCACCACCAGGTGCGCCATTAGTATGCCAAAGGATACTAATGGCGTATCAACACAGAGTGCGCCATTAGTATGACAAAGCACATGGTTACGTATGGCCACCCGGGAGGCACACTAATGGCGCATGGTGTTACATACTAATGGCGCACTGCTTGGTGCGCCAGATACTAATGGCGCACCAGTGGTGCGCCATTAGTAAAAAATACTAGTGGCGTGCTACTAATGGCGCACTGGTAGTGCACCATTAGTAGGCAAAACCGATGCGCCATTAGTAGGCCTTTTCCTAGTAGTGAGAACTTGTGCCAGGCAGTTCGGTGCTTTGGTCAACATGAACAAGTTCAGTATGCAGTGGAAAAGGGTGCACTTCAGAAATATTTTGTGTCCAATACTGCAACCCCTTCCTTCCTTTACTTATTTTTTGCAGGAAAGAAAGTGGCGCATTTCGGTTGGATGTCCCGTTGGAGTTTGACCTTGTGCCATTTCAGATTATATTGTGTAGTGCGACATGAGTTTCTCTTCTTGGGGTGCTCCGGGTACTTTAGTTTCGGAGATAAAAATATCTGTGTACAGTATATAGTTGTATGGTTGTGTAAAAATATATGAATTTCTGTGTTGAGCATTCTGAAGCACTGATGTTATATTTTTACTTCGAGAAAATATGATGTGGTCCATTATGTGGTGGTTGGTAGTTTACTTTGTAAGAAGGGAGAAAAAGAAATTCATGTGAGAGGTTCACTTCTTTTTCGAATGAAGATTATTTTTATGGGACAATCAGAAAATATGGATTTGAGGTTCACTTGCAAAAATTAATGTGCTTCACTTCTGAGAGTGTTACGGAGCATTTTCATAAATCGTTAGGGAAACGACAAAAATAGTAATGCGGTTCACTTTGATATATGTCACGGTTTACTTGCCCTCGTCTCTGTGGTCCCATCGTTCGTGAAAAAATTGAAAAAGAAACAACAATAACTCATCTCGAAAATCTTACGTCTCACAACAAAAACATGAAGTTTATTTGCCAATCTATTGCAGTGCAGTTTTCACTCTGAAGCAGTGCGGTTGGCCATTATGATGTTGTTCATCCCCTAAGTGCAAAAAAAATGTTACGGAAGCGAAGAAAGTAATGCAGATCACTTTTTGATAGTGTTGTGCTTCATTTACACCCGATGTGAATTGCACACTACTTTCTCGTCCTTGAAAAATTACGTTTGAATAAAAGAAACCATACAATTCTCTAACCCGTCTGATGCAGTGCGTTCTTTCGTAAAAAATGACGACAAAAACTCACAAAAGCTCATCTGAGAAAATTTACACCCGACAAGAAAATCATAAAGTTCGCTTGACTCTTTGATGTAGTGCGCTTTTCCGTCTAAAAGCAGTGTGGTTTTCTTCCTCGTCTTTAAAAATTTACGTCCCACCAAAATGAAACCACGCAGTTCTCTTGCCCATCTAATGCAGTGCGGCATTTCGTTCGATGCAGTGCGGTTTTCAGTCGGATGAAGTACGCACGTCGATTTGGGTGTCGCGAAAAACAGTTTTCGCATTTTGGTAAATTTAAAACTGCTCTTAAACCGTAAAGAATTAGAGAGAGTGTTCTACATGAAAACGTTGCGCCTCGTCGATACCTTCCCAACGGCGTATCGTTTGAATCATTCCGAGCAGTGGTTTGTAAAAATTTCGCGAAAAACAGCAGCTGCCACTCGTCGTCCGCCACACGATTTTCAAAATTAACTTAAAACCGTAAAGAATCTCAAAAACGTTGCAACATATGAAAGTTGCGCCTCGTCCATAGATTTTCAAAAATATATTACATGCCTTGTTTTGACAAATGATTAAAAAAAATGGAGCGAAAACAGTACCGAAAATTTGAAAAAAATTGAAAAACAGAATTCCGTGATTTAGTAAATTTGAAACTGCTCTTAAACCGTAAGGAATTAGAGAAAGATTTATATATAAAAAAGATGCGCCTCAACAATATCTATCCAACGGCGTATCGTTTGCTTCATTCTGACGAGCGATTTAGAAGAAATCGCGAAAAAACGCTCGCCGCCACTCGTCATGGGCCGCACCATTTTCAAGATTGCTCTTAAACCGTGTGGAATCTCAAAAAGTGTTCAACATGTCGAAGTTGCGCCTAATCCATAGCTTTTCAACATTATATTACACGCCTCATTCCGATAAACATTTAAAAAATTAGAGCGAAAACAGTACCAAAAAAATAACGCGTGCAGTCTTTTCCGACGAGAAGTTCACTCGTGTGAGTACTGCAACACACTTGATTCAAAGAATGGCGTGCACTTGCGTTCAGCATTGTCAGGACCCCGACTCAATGCCACATCGATCTAGCATGTATCGCCTTACCTTTGCCCGGGACCATTTGCGCCTTTTGGCACACGTATATGACAGTGTCGCTAGCATCCATATGATAAGGAGCCCGGGTTGACATGGCTAGTCGTAAACCCAAAGTGGCACAGACTTACAGGGACAGGCATCCATGACCCAGCATCGAACGTGTCGGTCATCAGCGAGTGAATCCAGGCTGTAGCACTGGGCTAGCAGGACTCCGGTGAACCGGGCTGTAGCAGGCTAACAGGACTCCGGTATTCATCGCGTGACATTTCCCCGAAGGGACAGACACAGGAACGAAGAAGGACACATGCCGGCCAGCCTAAGTGCTCCGGAGCAGTAGCAAGCTACCATGGCTCGGTGGAAACACTAGGAGACATTTCCCGGTAAGAGAGGCTACCAAGGAGAAACAACTAGGTTGTCAGATCCCACACATACCAGGCATTTCAATAACATACACACAATATGCTCGATATGTGCAAAAACAACATGGCATCACAACATGACTCTACAACTCAAGTATTTTAATCAATAGGCTCCGAGGAGCGAGATATTACAAACAGGGGTCTCATGACCCAACACTCAGAGCATACAAATCAAAACACAAGCGGAAGCTATCATGTCTGAGTACAGACATCTATAAATGAAAAAGGCTGAGAAGCCTGACTATCTACCAAATCCTGCTGAGGCACAAGATCGTAGCTGAGGTAACAAGCTAAACGTCGAAGTCCACGTGGAACTACTAGTGAGACTGAAGTCTCTCTGCAAAAACATAAAATAGGCAAACGTGAGTACAAATGTACCCAGCAAGACTTACATCAGAACTAACTACATATGCATCATTTTCAACAAGGGGATGGTGGGGTTTAACTGCAGCAAGCCAGCTTTGACTCGGTGGCTATCCTAAACTACGACTGCAAGCGACTCTTTTGAGGTGGCGCACACGAGTCCACATATTCACCAACCAATACACCACTATGGAACCGCTCCCGTCTCCCTACGAGAACGCCATCCATAGCACTCACGCTTATCTTGCGTATTTTAGAGTATCCACTTTCACTTGTCTATGAACTGATATAAGCAACCCAGAAGTCCTTTTCCGCGGACACGGCTATTCGAATAGATCATATTAACCCTGCAGGGGTGTACTTCTTCACACACGCTCTCACCACTTACCGCCGTTTACACGACATGTACTCGGCAACCTTCAAGCGGAAGCCCAACGTGGGTGTCGGCCACGGCCTACCTAAACACCTAAGTCTCTAGTCCAGGTTTATCGCCTATTCGGGTTCCATCCATGAGGAGATCCGGCCGGAGTTTCGCTCACAGCCCCAAACGATGTGAACAGGGTTCCGTGACACCAAACGGGCGCCCGGTATACCCGGCCACGTGCCTACCGCATAACAGCCCACCCCTACGGTCAGCGCTGCCCACGGCCTCCAGCATACTACAAACACCAGAAACTACTTGCAACTCCTGGACAGAGGACAAGGGTGATTAAGAAGCCGAGAGGGTCCATTGGTTTCGGGCCCAATGCGTGGTAGTAGCTGAATCATGGATCACAAACACAGAACTCAGTTCCTGAGGACAGCTGCAATGAGACAACCCACCATGTACTCCTACATGGCCTCTCACCGCTACCTTTACCAAATCGTATTCACACACTTAGCTCACACACAGTAGGACATGTTCACACACCTCTGATTCATCCCGGATGAATCAGACCTGACTCGACTCTAAGCAGTAGCAGGCATGACAAACAAGCATGAATGAGTAGGCACAACAGGGCTCAAACAACTCCTACTCATGCTAGTGGGTTTCATCTATTTACTGTGGCAATGACAGGTCATGCAAAGGATAAAGGGGTTCAGCTACCGCAGCAGGTAACAGATGAATCGTTGTTGTCCTAATGCAGTAAAAGAGAGCAGGAGCGAGAGAGTGGGATTGTATCGGAATGAACAAGGGGGTTTTGCTTGCCTGGCACTTCTGAAGATAACATTGAGTCTTCATCAGTGTCAACGATCACATCATCTGTATCACGTCTATCAAGAGGGGACAAATACCGGCAACACAGAAGGGAACACAATCAATGCAATGCACAATATGATGCATGCTCATGACATGGCAATATGAATGTGTTTTGAGCTAATGCAACTAGCAACAGATTAAATGAAGTTGGTTTGAATACAAGATTCAAATTCAAACTCCATATGTGATTATTTAAATGCCCTTTAATTGATTTGTGCTAAACAGCAGCTATAAGTTGTTCTAACATGCATGAAAATGGTACAGATGGATTCCTTGAATTTTTCTGATAATTTTTCATATATAAATTATTTAATTTGGAGTTACGGTTAATTTTCTATGATTTATTGAAGTTTAGGGCATTTTCTGAAATAATAAATCATTTAAGAATTATTTAAATTCCAGAAACATTTACTACGTCAGCAGTGCGTCACCGTGACGTCAGCAGGTCAGCAGACGCTGCTGCTGGTCAAACCTGACGTGTGGGGGCCACACGTCAGTGACACAGGGCTGTTTCACTCACTGACAGGTGGGACCGATCAACGGCCACATCAGCTAGGTCAACTCCGACGCGTGGGGCCACTGTGGTTAACTTAAACTATACAGGGGTTAACCGTGGTTAGTTAAGGGCGTGGGGCCCATATGTCAGTGAGAGATAGGGCTGTTAGCAGGGTCATTAGTGACTAAGTAAGTGCGCCATGTCGGCGTCACCGGAGTTCAGCCGGCGGCGACCAAACCCGGGGCGGCAACACGCCGGAGTTGCTCGGGTTTCGCGTACAGACAGCGGTTTGAGCCATGGTTGATCTCTACGGGTAGCTGGTGTTGCAGCGCGTCGGCTGGTGGCAGTAGCCGGGCCGGGGGTGGCCGGAGTAGACGGCCACGAGCTCAAAGGCGGTGGCCGGAGTTCGGTTGTGCACGGGATTGCGTTAGGGTGCACGGGGAGGACGGTGGTGGGGTGATATGTGCTACTGGGAGCGTGCTGAGCACGATGGAGTGCTCGGACACGAGCTCCAGCGACTAGCGCGGCGGCGGCGACATCGCCGGCGGTGGTAAGCTCGCGGCTCCGGCGGATTTGATAGCTACGCGGTGCAAACGAGGCAGGGGAGAGAGGGGAAAGATTCCGGTGCTCACGGTGAACTCGCAGAGCAGACTAGTGGGCTCGGGGATGGCTTGGTGACGACGAATCAACGACGGCGATCTCGGGCGGCCGGAGATGGGGAAGACGGCGTGGGCGGCGATGCAGGGCTCCCGGCGTTGCGTAGCTCCATGGAGAGGTCGGGGGCGTCGAGGCGGAGCCTTTGGTCACTCTGGTGGGGTGGAACGAC
>LT934122.1:123651635-123661963 GCA_900231445.1 Triticum turgidum subsp. durum
GGGGGAAGTGGTGGGCTGGGCCGGCCAGATGGAGCTGGGCCAGGTAAGTGGCGCCAGGTAAGTGGCCCAGGTGGCCTTCTCTCCCTTTCTATTTATTTCTGTTTGTTTTATTTTCTGTAGTTTGTTTTGATTTAGTTTTAGACACTAAATCATTTTAATAAATTCTGTAGGGTTTTATGTGGCTTGCTAAAATATATACAAAGCCACTCACAACTTCCAGAATTATTTGGAGTCATATTTAATATATATTAAATATAAATCCAAAGCAAATAGTTATTGGATTAATTCAAATGGCCCAGAATAATTAACTCTGAGATACCAAAAATATTGTTTTGAGTTTTACCTCTTTGCAATATTTTCAGAGACTAAGAGGAACATTTTCTTGGACTTCTTTGAGGAGATTTTAATGTTGATCATTTTTTTAGAAGGTTTCTGAGGCTTTGAAAATTCCTCAATTCAAATTTCATTTGAAATAAAACATGATGCTCACATGAGGTCTAGCCTAGTGCATACCAGAAGCTAGGGATGTGACAAGCGTGCAGTGCGGAAGTGGTGTGCAGAATAATTATTCTGCTAATATTAACAGAATAGACCGTCTCTCTCTCTCTCTCTCTCTCTCTCTCTCTCTCTGTATATATATATAAGTTGCTGTTATAAGAATTATTATGATGCCCTCATGTCCGTATTTTATTTTATCGACACCTCTATCTCTAAACATGTGGACATATTTTTTGTTATCGGCTTCCGCTTGAGGACAAGCGAGGTCTAAGCTTGGGGGAGTTGATACGTCCATTTTGCAGCATGCTTTTATATCGATATTTATTGCATTAGGGGCTGTTATTACACATTATGTCACAATACTTATGCCTATTCTCTCTTATTTTACAAGGTTTACACGAAGAGGGAGAATGCCGACAGCTGGAATTCTCGGCTGGAAAAGGAGCAAATATAAGAGACCTATTCTGGAGAACTCCAAAAGTCCTGAAACTCGACGAAAGTCAGTTTTGGAATATATAAAAAATATTGGGCGAAGAAAGTACCAGAGGAGGGCGACCAACCATCCACGAGGGTAGGGGCGCGCCCTACCCCCCTGGGCGCGCCCCCTGCCTCGTGGGCCCCCTGGTAGGCCTCCGGTGCCCATCTTTTGCTATATGAAGTCTTTTGCCCTCGAAAAAATCAGAAGGAAGCTTTTAGGACAAAGCGCCGCCGTCTCGAGACAGAACCTGGCGAAACCAATCTAGGGCTCTGGCGGAGCTGTTCTGCCGGGGAAACATCCCTCCGGGAGGGGTAAATCATCACCATCGATCCTCGCATCGGGAGGGGGTCAATCTCCATCAACATCTTCACCAGCACCATCTCCTCTCAAACCCTAGTTCATCTCTTGTATCCAATCTTTGTCTCAAAACCTCAGATTGGTACCTGTGGGTTGCCAGTAGTGTTCATTACTCCATGTAGTTGATGCTAGTTGGTTTATTTGGTGGAAGATCATATGTTCAAATCCTTTATGCATATTAATACCCCTCTGATTATGAACATGAATATGATTTGTGAGTAGTTACGTTTGTTCCTGAGGACATGGGAGAAGTCTCGATATAAGTAGTGATGTGAATTTGGTATTCATTCGATATTTTGATGAGATGTATGTTGTCTTTCCTCTAGTGGTGTTATGTGAACGTCGACTACATGACACTTCACCATTATTTGGGCCTAGAGGAAGGCATTGGGAAGTAATAAGTAGATGATGGGTTGCTGGAGTGACAGAAGCTTAAACCCTAGTTTATGCGTTGCTTCGTAAGGGGCTGATTTGGATCCATATGTTTCATGCTATGGTTAGGTTTACCTTAATTCTTCTTTTGTAGTTGCGGATGCTTGCGAGGGGGGTTAATCATAAGTGGGATGCTTGTCCAAGGAAGGGCAGCACCCAAGCACCGGTCCAGCCACATATCAAATTATCAAAGTAACGAACGCGAATCATATGAGCGTGATGAAAACTAGCTTGACGATAATTCCCATGTGTCATCGGGAGCGTTTTCCTTTATATAAGAGTTTGTCCAGGCTTGTCCTTTGCTACAAAAATGATTGGGCCACCTTTTTGCACCTTGTTTACTTTTGTTACTTGCTACCCGTTACAAATTACCTTATCACAAAACTATCTGTTACCGATAATTTCAGTGCTTGCAGAGAATACCTTACTGAAAACCGCTTATCATTTGCTTCTGCTCCTCGTTGGGTTCGACACTCTTACTTATCAAAAGGACTACAACAGGTCCCCTATACTTGTGGGTCATCACATATCACATCACAACATGCCCAGCAAAAACAAGTTAGACGTCCACTGCTTTGTTGTTGCAAGTTTTACGTGGTTTCTACTAGCTTCTAGTAAGAACCGTTCTTACCTACGCACCAAAACCACAACGGTGATTTATCAAGTTTGCTGTTTTAACCTTCAACAAGGACATGCCGCAGTCAAATTCGATTTAACTAAAGTTGGAGAAACAGACACCCGCCAGCCACCTTTATGCAAAACTAGTTGCATGTCTGTCGGTGGAGCCGGTCTCATGAACGTGGTCATGTAAGGTTGGTCCGGGCCGCTTCTTCCAACAATAACGCTGAATCAAAATAAGACATTGCTGGAAAGCAGTATGACGATCACCGCCCACAAACCTTTGTGTTCTACTCGTGCATCTCATCTACGCATAGACCTGGCTCGGACGCCACTGTTAGGGAACGTAGCATGCAATTTCAAAATTTTCCTACGCTCACGCACGATCTATCTAGGAGAGGCATAGCAACGAGAGGGGGAGAGTGTGTCCACGTACCTTCGTAGATCGAAAGTGGAAGTGTTTGACAACGCGGTTGATGTAATCGAATTCTTGTTCCGACCGATCAAGCACCGAACATATGGCACCTCCGAGTTCTGCACACGTTCAGCTTGATGACGTCCCTCGAACTCTTGCTCCAGCAAAGTGTCGAGGGAGAGTTCGGTCAGCACAATGGCGTGGTTACGGTGATGGTGAAGTGATCCGCGCAAGGCTTCGCCTAAGCACTAGGAAGATATGACCGGAGGCGTAAATTGTGGAGGGGGATCCGCACATAGCTAGGAATCAATATTGTGTGTTCTAGCGGTGCCCCCCCCTCATATATATAGGTTGGAAGGGAGGAGAGGCAGCCAAGGGGGTGCCCCAAGTAGGACGAATCCTACTTGGGCGCCTCCCAGTTTGGCCTCCTCCCCTTCCATATTCATCCGGAGGGGGAAGGAAGGAGAAGGGAGGAGAGAAGGAAGGGGGAGGCCGAAAACCACCTCTTCCTTTCTCTCTTCTCCTCTTTCCTTCCCCCCAAATTTGGCCTACATGGGGCGCACCAGCCCCTAAGGGGCTGGTCTGTCCCCTTCTTGGCCCATTAGGCCCATCTAGTTGCCGGGGGGATGCCCGGAACCCCTTCCGGTGACCCGATATGTACCCGGTACCCCCAGACACTGCAAAACAATACACTTCCGTGATGATACATGTTTGTCAGAGTAGGTCACGTTTTCTGTCATGCATGTACATCCATGACGATTTTATGACAGAATTAAGATAGTCATACCAGTGCTGTCGTAGAAGTGTTCCATGACATTACCAAAATTATCATCACGGAAGTGTCCACTTCCATGACGATAAATCGCGCGTCACAGAAGTGCTTTCGTCAAGGGTGACCGATACGTGGCATCCACCGTAACGGAACGACGTTAAGCTATCGGGTCTGATTTTGGATCCGATAACCCGTTAACAACCCCGACCAATGGGGATTTTCCACATGTAAAATCATCATTGGCTGGAGGAAACACGTGTCGGCTCATCGCTGGGACAGATGTCATCCACTCATTGGACAGAAGGCGCCTATGATACGTCGACACGTGGCACGGCCCAACAGAGGCCCATTCCTGTGAAAAGGCCAGCCCGTTTGACTTGGTCAAAAGGTGGCGGGCCGGCCCATGGAAGCCTGTTAATGGCATGTTCGCATATAGCCCATTTACAGCCCGCTAACCCAAGGCCCGTTACGCCCTATTCGAATTAGGCCCAGTAGCTTCATCTGGGCCATCCAATATGATTCCAGCCCATTTTCACTTCTGGCCCATGTATGGCCCATGACGTCTTTTAGCCCATATGAGGCCCTATGTAACTCTTGGCCTATTAACGACCCATGGTGAAACTGGCCCAAAATGAACAGTGTATCACTTTACACCCATTAACGGCCCGTGGTGAAACTGACCCGTAAAGAACAGTGTATCACTTTATACCCATTAACGGCCCGTTATTCTGTCGGGCCGTTTCCAGCCAATGTTATCTTTTGACCTTCTCAGAGCCCATTTATTCTTGGGCTCATTTCCAGCATTCGTTTACTTACAGCCCGTTACTGTCATTTTCTGCTTGTGGGCCAAATTCAGCCCTTGGTTACAGTCGGCCCGTTTGTGGTCCGTTAATACGTTGGGCCGTTTTCATAGTGTCATCAAATATGGCCTATTAACGATGGCCGTTATGGTCGGCCCATGAACGGACTATTCCAACTCTAGCCCGTTTACGGCCAGAATGCGGTCTGTTTGGCCCATGTTTGGCCAATCGATCATACGGCCCGTATAAGGCCCATTGATGATATGGCCCGTAGAAGGCCCATTGTTTCTACGGCAAGTAGAGGGCCCACTGTTTCTACGGCCCGTAGAAGGCCCACTGTTTATACGGCCTGTAGAAGGCCCATTGTTTCTACGGCCCGTAGGAGGCCCAGTGTCACTACAGTAAATATTAGCCTATGGTTATTGTGGCCTAGTATTAAAAAATAGGTTATTGCAGCCACTAGCAAACCGCAGAAAAAGAGCTGCACTGACTACAAGCAAACAAATAAACAAGTCAACAAGGAAATAAATAAGCAAGCAACTTACACTAGGCTATCACGGCTATTACACATATTACATCCACTGGGCATCAAAGTTCGCCACCAGTGCAAATATAGGGAACACAGCAACATAAAAACGCCGCAGCAAAACAAGTCCAGAACTGAAACCACTTCAGAAGAACTCAAGAAACAATATCCTGGGTACCCATAATGCTGGCAAGATGCTTAGCAAGCTTATTAACTTTCTCTTGTTTGGCGCTTAAGTCCTCCAGCGCTTGCTGTTGCACCAGAAAGTATGCATCTGAATTCTACAGGGACTTCCTCAGTCCTTCGGCTTCCTGTCGCATAACATCTGATCGATGTCTTTCAACTTGAAGTTGAGACTCAAGAAGCCGAACTGATTCAAGCAACGAGTTCGAAGAGCTGGTGCCAGCATTGGTAGCCAGTAACTAGAACACTACATCAAGACAGGACTTTGGGGTTGTCTCACTGTCTTCAATATAATTTTTATCAACTTTCTTGGAGACCAACAGGGATGTCTCACTATCTTGAACCTTATCTGCATTACTTCCTTTACCATTGCATCACAGGGTACTCTTCTCCAATATTTTATCCGTGTTCCAAAAGAGAAACAAACAAACACATCTCAGGTTTACAATGTAGTATATGAAACTCATTTCGATAAACCTGTTCAGTAGTAAGGTGGACAGGATAACAGCATGAAACAAACATATATCTATGTAGTATGGTCATTATGTGGTCTATATCATTCTAGTTTATGTTGTTAAATCAAGATAGATACAGTTCGAATCATATCTATTTAAGACAAAGCAGCATAGACAGAATATAAGTGTGGGAAACTACACAGCAATAACAACACTTGTAATGTGCATGGCATGAGAACATAACTGTTTATTCAATTGAAACTGAAATCAACATAAAGCAAGTTACAACAGAAAACAGCCAAACACATTGAAGAAACAGGTTTAAAACATACCTGTTGCGCCATTGGAGTTTCAATTGCATCCTTCAAATTTGAAATTGGTTAGTATCAGTAAATACAGTGATGCAAGAGCAAAGTAGTATGAACCATAGCTACGGAACCTGACCTGAGAACAATTCTTCTTCTGCTTTAAGTGTGGACTTCAGGTTCGGAGTGGTGGTCCTCGTGATTTGGGCACTACAGTTGCCTTACTAACTGCTCGTGTTTGGGTGCTTTGTGGTGGAGACAGTGTTGTGTCAACGGGAACTGGGTGTCTATCTGCTGGGGTTGGGGTTAGAAGGGGTGTAGCTGGTTCTCTGTCCAACTGGGTAGGGGTACAATCTGCATGAGTGTGGGTTATGTGTGGTGGGGTTGGTTCTTCGGCAAGTACAACCATGGTTCTATCTGCATCGACAGGTAGCACGATCTTTTCTGAAGACCGTGTTTTTACTCCCACAGATACTGCCATCACTCCCTCCAATTGAAATGGCTGATAAACAAGAAAAGTAATTGAATGTACAGACATTGTAAGATAGACAGGTGCAATGGATAGTAGGGAAGAAAACAGGGCATGAACTAATTCACATTTATGTTGTCTAAGCAAACAGAATAGCAGGACATAATTTCACATATATGATGGCTAATTAAACAGGATAGCATGACACAATTTCACATGTATGATGGCTAACTAAACAGGATAGAATGACATACTTCAAAATATGATGACTATGTAAACAGGATGACATGATATAACTATACGATGTGTCTTTTAGAGTGGTTGGCATGCCATAAATCGCAAACATGTCGTCGATGGAAACATGATGGCATGATATAATTCACGGATAGAATGACATAATTTAAAATATGATGAGTATGTAAACATGATGAGTTGATATAACTATATTATGTCTTTAGAAAATGGGTTGGCATGCCATAATTCAGATACATGATGTCTATGCAAACATCATGCCATGACGTAATTCAAATATATGATTTATATGCTAAGGAAGTGAGCAGAGGGCAATCGCATATATGATGTGTCAACTAAGGAGATGACATCCAATATTGTGTATATGATGTAAAAACTAAGCATTGCAATACAACATATGCATTATATGAGTAATATAACCCTGCCAAGTTTGAGCATACACCTCAGGGGGATAATAGGACTGGTCATCTGCCTCTGAATCCTCCTCTGAAGAGCTATCTGTAACCAGCAAGATATCTGCTTCAGCAGGTAGCATTGTCTGCTCTGAAGACCTTGTTTTCACTCCAGATTTCTCCATCACCAATTCAAATGGCTGATGCACAGGAAGAGTAGTTGAATATACAAACATTATCGACAAAAGCAATGAGAAATACAAAAAAAAGGACGGCATGATATTATTCACATATATGACGCTTGCCTAAACAGCATGGCATTGCATAATTCACATACATAATGCCTTGCAACAAGATAACATTGCATAATTCACATATATAATGTCTTGCAACAAGATGGCATTGCATAATTCACACATATGGTAATTAGACACTAAACAGGTGGCATTCACACAAAGCATGTCTAAACTAAGCAAATGACATAGCAATGCATGATATCATATGCACGATATGAGCAACATAACCCTGCCAAGTTAGAGCATGCACCTCGGGGGGGGGGGGATATGACTGGTCATCTGTCTCTGAATCCTCCTCTAAGGAGCTATCAGTAACTAGCAAGACATGCGCTTCGTCACATAGCATTGTCTCCTCTAAAGACCTTGTTTACACTCCAGATTTTTCCATGACTGTGCCGAATGGCTGATGCACAGGAAGAGTAATTGAATGTACTAAAATTGTTGACAAATTTAACACGTAATAAAAAAATGATGGCATGATAGAATTCACATATAAGATGACTGGCTAACCAGGGTGGCATTGAAAAATTCACATATATGATGCCTGGCTAGACAAGATGGCATTGCATGATTCACATATACGATAAAGAAACTAAACAGATGGCATTGACACAAAGCATGTCTAAACTAAGCAGATGATATCTTTAATGTATACAGTAAGCAATGCAAGGCACCATATGCATGATGTTACCAACATCAGCATGCCAAGTTAGAGCGAAGATCTCATGGGGTAAATAGGAGTGGTCTTCTCCTTCTAAATCCCCCTCAGAACAGTTATCTTCCTCTTGATTACAATCCGAAATGTGTGGAGGGGGGCTGCCTTTGCGCTCACCATGGAACGACGTCTGCATGAAATTTTATTGCCACGCAAGGCTCGTCTCTTTTGCTCTACATGATCAGTTCCATTGTGTATAATAACTGGCATGCATAGGAATAAAACATAGTTAGATTATGTAAGGAGTGCATCAACAATTCCAGAGTGATGGTAGCAAACTGTGGATAGACCCAAAACCAATGATAGTAGGCAGATAATAGCTTTAGTTAAAAAATACAGATAATGGCTCCTTTAATGTTTGTTTGCACCCAACATGAAACTCATAGTAGACACCGGAGATTAACTAGATAGTAGACAGATAGTACTGATTGCTGCCCCAATATGTACCCCACAACCATTTAAAAACTCAAGTTTCAGCATTAGTTTGGACCTGACTCAGAGTCTAATAGGTGAACACAAAGATAATGTAGCATGTTATCATATTAAGCGACGCATAACGTAAGCAGACACGGAAGAGTGCGACCTCTCTTGCGGACCCATGTAATCCTCAAGGTCATCTGCTCAGTTGATGATGGTAAAGCAGTTGTCGTGGCTGCCGGTGGCAGGGAACAAGATCTAGCGGCGAATGACAGTCTGGAGAGCGGATCCCTGCTGTGGTGAACCCTTCCGTCGTTGGAGCAGCTGAGCTGGGGTGGAACATAGTGCCGCAGGAGCAGGACAAACCACACAAGGTTTTCATTGACACATATCTGTAATAGAAGTAATTGAGTAAGGGCTTGTTTGAATTTGAGGATTCTAACAATGCAGGGATAGGAAATAGACAGGAATAGGATAGGAATGCACATGCAAAACAGAGAATTTAAAAACACAGGATTTCTGCCAATCTGGGTGTTTGATTCACAACAATTGGAAGATCACAGGATGCAAAAAAGCATGGTGAGATTAAGTCAAACCACAAGAAAATGTACGGTTATAATGCTATTATGCTACTATCTCTTAGTCTTGTGCTTGATGAATAGGAATATGAAAAGGAGGATAAGTGGAAATTAGAATTCCTATGGTTTTTTCTTTAAAGGAGACACTAAAGGAACAAATCCTACAGTTTTCCTTTGCTCCATTCCTTTGCACCAAATTCATGAAAAGTAGTACCATAGGAAACTTTCCAATTCCTATGTTTTTCATTCACTTTTCCTTTCAAGCACTGGTGATTCTAGTAGGAAGGCTTGAGCAAGGAAAATCCTACACTAAAAAATGTTTTTGTGCTACTTCTATTACTTTGGACCCAGGCCACTGCCATACTAGCTCAACTCCCAGGCTCATCGACAAATGCACAGCTCAAACGCGCAGAGATAAATAATGATGGCGTTCAAAACAGTCCATCACGGATAGCTAAGTTGCCTGGTACCTCACTGCTTGTCATATAGTAGGATAAAATAATCGTATTTACTGTTACTACAAGTGCTCAGTGGACAATATATATATCATGTAGAGTAAAAAAGAGATGCAACAAGTGTACAACCTCTTTGGCGAAGCCATGTCGATCTCAGCGTGATTGGGTTGGCCGGTGAGGATGCTCTGGCTGACTTGGCTATCGGAGGAGGGGAAGAAGATCTTAGGCGTCTGGAGATGGAGCCCGAGGTACTGCTTCGCTGTGATGGAGGGTTTCGTCGTTGGAGCAGCTCCGGTGAGTTGTACGACGCCGAGGCTGAAGCAGGACAAGAGAGACAACAAACAACGTTAACCTGAGTGGAATTCTAATAGCATCTCCAATACATGACGTAAAATACATAACCACAAAGTGCTAGATGTAAAATACATCAGCTGCTCATCTCTGAACTTAACTGTCGAAACTGAACTTAACTGTCGAAACTGAACTTAACTGTCGAAACTGAACTTAACTGTCTAAACTGAATTTTGCTGTCAAAACTGAATTTTGCTGTCTAAACTGAACGCACTAGCAAGGTGAGGCCACACATCGGTCGACTGACTTTTTCATCTCTGGTCAGTCAATTTTGCAGCCGTTGGATACGAAATCAAGGGCATGCGGTTCATCTTCAACCTCCATCCCCTGAGCCGCCAGCCACCACCGGCCAAACAGCAGCCCCCCGCCGCCCGCGGCCGGTGTTGTGCCGCCCCGCCCGCCCCGAAAACACACCCCACCGCCGGTCCGCCGCCGCCCCGGCCATCCCTCTAGGCCCCCCATGCCGAGCTTTTTCTCCGGCAATCCCCACGCCACCCCCCGCCAACGCCCCGCCATCGCCGGCGGCCACCGCCCCCATCCTGCACCCTAAGATAGATAGTGGGG
>LT934122.1:123662256-123685789 GCA_900231445.1 Triticum turgidum subsp. durum
GTGATCCCCCCCACCCCCTGAAAATCGACTGAACCAAAAGACAATTCAGTCAACTGAAGTGTAACTAAATCGGAGCAGCATCGCAAGCAAGAGCAAGAGCGAGAGCAGCAGCGCGAGCAAGAGCAATAGCAAGAGCAGACCAGGCAAGGGACCGAGAGCAAGAGCAGAGCAGCAGCACGAGTGAGAGCTAAAGCAGCAGCAGCTCCTACTGATGTGGACGTTGATACGTCTCCGATGTATCTACTTCTCCAAACACTTTTGCCCTTGTTTTGGACTCTAACTTGCATGGTTTGAATGAAACTAACCTGGACTGACGCTGTTTTCAGCAGAACTTCCATGATGTTGTTTTCTGTGTAGAAAAGAAAAGTTCTCAGAATGTCCTGGACATCCACAGAGGCACTTTGTGGAATTAATAAGAATGTTTGGCAAAAGAACCAAGGCCAGGGGGCCCATAGGCTATCCACGTGACAGGGGGCGCGCCCCCCTGTAGGGCGCGGCGTCCTATCTCGTGGCCCCCTGGACCTCCACCGACCTCAACTCGAACTCCATATATTCACGTTCGGGGACAAAAAAATGAGAGAGAAAGTTTCATCGCGTTTTATGACATGGAGCCGCCGCCAAGCCCTAATCTCTCTCGGGAGGGCTGATCTGTAGTCCGTTCGGGGCTCCGGAGAGGGGGATTCGTCGCCGTCGTCATCATCAACCATCCTCCATCACCAATTTCATGATGCTCACCGCCGTGCGTGAGTAATTCCATCGTAGGCTTGCTGGACGGTGATGGGTTGGATGAGATTTACCATGTACTCAAGTTAGTTTTGTTAGGGTTTGATCCCTAGTATCCACTATGTTCTGAGATTGATGTTGTTATGACTTTGCTATGCTTAATGCTTGTCAGTAGGGCCCGAGTGCCATGATTTCAGATCTGAACCTATTATGTTTTCATGAATATATGTGTGTTCTTGATCCTATCTTGCAAGTCTATAGTCACCTATTATGTGTTATGATCCGACAACCACGAAGTGACAATAATCGGGATACTTCTCAGCGATGACCGTAGTTTGAGGAGTTCATGTATTCACTATCTGCTATGCTTTGTTCCGGTTCTCTATTAAAAGGAGGTCTTAATATCCCTTAGTTTCCGTAAGGACCCCGCTTCCACGGGAGGGTAGGACAAAAGATGTCATGCAACTTCTTTTCCATAAGCATGTATGACTATTTACGGAATACATGCCTACATTACATTGATGAATTGGAGCTAGTTCTATATCACCCTATGTTATAACTATTGCATGAGGAATCGCATCCGGCATAATTATCCATCACTGATCCATTGCCTACGAGCTTTTCACATATTGTTCTTCGCTTATTTACTTTTTTGTTGCTACTGTTACAACTACTAAAAAAACCCAAAAACATTTATCTTTACCTTTGCTACCATTACCTTTATTATCATACCACTTTTGCTACTAAATACTTTGCTGCAGATACTAAGTTATCCAGGTGTGGTTGAATTGACAACTCAACTGCTAATACTCAAGAATTTTCTTTAGCTCCCCTTGTGTCGAATCAATAAATTTGGGTTGAATACTCTACCCTCGAAAGCTGTTGCGATCCCCTACACTTGTGGGTTATCAAGACTAATTTCTGGCGCTGTTGCCGGGGAGCATAGCTCTATTCTCTGAGTCACTTGGGATTTATATCTGTTGATAACTATGAAGAACTTGAAAGACGATCGAACTACTATTTTGCCCTCAACTATGAGGGGAGGTAAGGAACTGCCATCTAGCTCTGCACTAGATTCTCCTTCCGTTATTATTAGGCTTGCGACACCTAAACCTGCTATTGCTATGAATACTGATATGTTGCATGTTATTGATGATGCCACTTCTGCTATGCATGATGAAACTACTTCTGTGCTTGATACTACTTTGCCATTAGGTGAATTTCTTGATGAACAACTTGCTAGAGTTAGGGGGAATGAAATTACTGAAGATCCTATTACAGATGATAATGATGATGAAGGTTCTCCCAATGATTATGTATTGCCTGTTGTTCCTAAGGGTTATGTTATGAATGAAGAAGCTGCTAGAGAAATCTTTGCTTGCAATGATAGATATGATCTTAAAAAATTAATAGCTAAATGGAAGCAGCAGTCTCTTAATGCTAGAATGAAACCCGGCCCTGCTTTTGCTACTTCACCTATCTGTGTTACTGATAAGGATTATGAATTCTCTGTTGATCCTAAAATTATTACTTTAGTTGAATCTAATCCTTTTTATGGCCTTGAATCTGAAACTGTTGTGGCACATCTTACCAAGTTAAATGATATAGCCACCCTGTCTACTAATGATGAGAAGTCTCACTATTTTTATATTCTTAAGATATTTCCGTTCTCATTAAAGGGTGATGCTAAGACTTGGTATAATTCTCTTGCTCCTGGTTGTGTGCGTAGTCCCCAGGATATGATTTATTACTTCTCTGCTAAATATTTTCCTGCTCATAAGAAACAAGCTGCCTTGTGGGAATTATATAATTTTGTGCAAATCAAAGAAGAGAGTCTCCCACAAGCTTGGGGGAGGCTTCTCCGGTTACTTAATGATTTGCCTGATCATCCTCTTAAGAAAAATGAAATACTTGATATCTTTTATAATGGACTAACCAATGCTTCCAAGTACTACTTGGATAGTTGAGCTGGTTGTGTTTTCAGGGAAAGAACAGTCGATGAAGCTGAAATACTATTGAATAATATGTTGACTAATGAAAATAATTGGACTCTTCCTGAGCCAATTCCTGAAGTAACTCCTGAACCAATTGAGCCAACTCCTGTGCCTATTCCTAAACCCACTCCGAAGAGGCGAGGTGTTTTATTTCTCAGTCCTGAAGATATGCAAGAGGCAAAGAAATCAATGAAAGAAAAAGGTATTAAAGCTGAAGATGTTAAGAATTTACCTCCTATTGAAGAAATACATGGTCTTAATATACCGCCTGAAGAACCATATTGTCTTGATAACCCGACACAGGTAGTAAAGGTAAATTCTCTCTATAGATATGATAAAGTTGAAATTCCCTCTACTAAATTTCATAGCCCATGCTTAGATGAATTTGATGACTTTATGGCTAGACAAGAAAGTTTTAATGCTTATGTTGGTAGAGAGTTAAAGAATAATGCTTTCAAGATAGGACGCATAAGCAATAATCTGGCTAGAGTTAAAGATGAACTTCACCTCGTTAGCAAATATGCTTCTATGGTTGCTACTCAAGTTGAGCAAGTACTCAAAGCTCAAAATGATTTGCTCGATGAATTAAATAATAAAAATGACTTTGCTGTTAGAGTGGCTACTAGAACTGGTAGAATGACTCAGGAACCTTTGTATCCTGAAGGCCACCCTAAGAGAATCGAGCAAGATTCTCAGAGAAATAATTTAGAGGCACCTAGTTATTCTAAAAAGAAGAAAAAGAAAGACGATAAGACTTTGCATGCTTCTAGTGAACCTATCGTAGACACACCTGAGAATCCCAATGATATTTCTATTTCTGATGCTGAAACACAATCAGGTGATGAACATGAACCTAGTGATAAAGTTAATGATAATGTTCATGTTGATGCTCAACCTAGCAAAAACAATGATGTAGAGATTGAACCTGCTGTTGATCTTGATAACCCACAATCAAAGAATCAACGTTATGATAAGAGATATTTTGTTGCTACGAGCACGGTAAAGAAAGAGAACCATGGGTTTAGAAACCCATGCCCTTTCCTCCTAAACCATCCAAGTCAAAGGATGATGAGGATTTTGAGCACTTTGTTGAAATGATTAGACCTATTTTCTTACGTATGCGCTTAACTGATATGCTTAAAGTAAATCCTTATGCTAAGTATATGAAGGATATCATTACAAATAAAAGAAAGATACCGGAAGCTGAAATTTCCACCATGCTTGCTAATTACACTTTTAAGGGTGGAATACCAAAGAAACTTGGAGATCCGGGTGTGCCAACTATACCATGCTCCATTAAAAGAAATTATGTTAGAAATGCTTTATGTGATCTTGGAGCCGATGTTAGTGTTATGCCTCTCTCTTTATATCGTAGGCTTGAATAGAATAAGTTGACACCTACTGAAATATCTTTGTAAATGGCTGATAAGTCAACTGCTATACCTGTCGGTATTTGTGAGGATGTGCCTGTTGTGGTTGCAGATGTCACTATCTTAACGGACTTTGTTATTCTTGATATTCTCGAGGACAATAGTATGTCTATTATCCTTGGTAGACCTTTTCTTAATATTGCAGGGGTTGTTATTGATTGCAACAAAGGCAATGTCACTTTTCATGTTAATGGTAATGAGCATACGGTACACTTTCCGAGGAAACAATCTCAAGTTCATAGCATCAATTCTATTCAAAAAGTTCCAACTATCATTTTTGGACGTGTTGAATTTCCTCTCCCTAGTGTCAAGAAAACGTATGATATTCTTGTTGTTGGGGATTTTCATATCCCCGTTGAGGTAACTTAGTGTTATTCGAAATTTCTCCGGTTCCGTGTTATTCGAAATGAGTTTGTTAACAAGACTTGATCAACCTTGTTAGTGGATTCATTTTGATGATCACGAGATGGGTGAAACTAGAAGGCACAACCTTCTGTACCCTCTTTTTACTTTTTGTTATTTAGAATAAATAAAGCAAAAATAGTATTATCTGTCTGTTTTCTGAATTATCCGTGTATTTAAAAATAGTCCAAAAATAAAAGTGCTCCAAATGCCCTGCAAATTTAGTATGATTTTTCTGGAATATTTGAGGATTTTAGGCACTGAAAACACTGCAGGAGGGGCAAGAACCAGGCCACGAGAGAGGAGGGCGCGCCCCCCTGTCTCGTGGGCCCCTGGTGGCCCCCCTCCACTTACGCCAGCACCCACACACTTCATCTTCTACCCAAAAAATCCCCATCCAGCTCAAGCACGAGTTCTAGCTCGTATTGCTGCGATTTTCGATCTCTTAGCTCAAAGCTCCATTCACAAAACTGCTTTGGGAGATTGTTGCTTGGTATGTGACTCCTCCATTGGTCCAATTAGTTTTTGTTCTAGTGCTTTATTCATTGCAAATTTTTGCTGCATAGGTGACCATGTTCTTGAGCTTGCATGTTAAATATTTGAGGTCCCAAGCAATTCCAATGCATGATATAGACTCTAGGAACTTGTAGGAGTAGTTGCTATCAATCTTGTTTAGTTTTATTCACTTTTATTTTGAAGTTACTAAATTTTCAGAAATTTTCAGAAAATGTTGAGGAAACTTTTTAGGGGCTCTTCTAGACAAAGCTCTGAGGAAAAACAAGCCAAAGAGAAGGAAAAAGCCAAGTATAATCTTCCTTGCATAGCGGAAGTACGGTCGTGTGAATGGCCATGCGAGGATTTCTTGAAAGAAGCAGGAATTCATGAAGACTTTTATGCTTTAATCGAGACTGCGGGCCTCACCAGTTTCATCACCGACCGAATCGATCAGTATCTCTTACTCACCAATAATTTCGTGCAAAACTTTTATTATTATCCTAAGAAGTCACCGCCTGCAGTATCATTTCATTTATATGATGAATTCAAAGAAATGTCTTTATGTCATTTTTGCGCGGTATGTAGGATACCTTATGAGGGAGAATTAGATGAACCCCATCGTGAAAATGTGGGTGGCTTTGTTAATACTATTGCTGTAGAGGAGCCAAAGAAGGGCTCCGAGGCAAAGGTCTCTAGCATACACTTTTCTGTGTTACGTTATTTTGCTATATTTGCTAGTAGATGCTTGATTGGTCGTGGAAATAGTGGAAATCTGAGCATTCCTGATATTATCATTCTTCAACATGCTGTGCTTCAAGACAATACTTTTAGTATGGGTGCCGTCATTGCTAAACGGCTAGCCCTGAGTCGTACAAAAGGCCCCATATTTGGAGGTATCTATGCTGCACGTCTTGCTAAACATTTTCAGATACCCATTAGGCACCATGAGGAGGATGAAATAAGATTGCATCCTCACATCTTAGATTACAAGAGCATGGTAGCACACAAGTTTATTGTTGACAATGAAGAGAAGATGCTCTTGTATAAACTTAGATTTAATAAGAAACACATTGAGATTATTATTTTGCATGCGCCTCTGTTGTTTGATTTGCTTGCAGAAAATCGTCTTGTCATGCCGGAAGTGGTGAACAATCATCGAACTCAAGCTTTTACTCCAGAACCTGAACCTGAGCCAGAACCCGAGGTAGACCCTTATCGTGCATCATCTGTCCTGTGGGATTCGGAGATGACCAACCAGTGGTATCCTGATTACACCTCCCATTACACCGGGAAGAGTAGCGGCGGTCCTTGGTACTAGACCAACTTAGGCCAAAAGCCTAAGCTTGGGGGAGTACATATTTCTCACCGACTTTACATTCATGTTCACACACTAGTCGTCGGTGCTCATACTCTTTCATTGTATTATCCATGCTAGTTTAAATTTCTTTTTCTAGTTTTCTTCTTGTGTGCTTGATAAAACTTAAGAAAAACCAAAAAAATTTAGTTAGTTTAATTTCCATGCTTGTAGTAGAAATTAAAATGAAAACCCAAAAAGATTTCTAGTTCTTCTTCTTACTTGTTGGGAGCTTTCCCGTGTAAATAGTTTTATTTTCTTTTCTTTCTTTTGGAGGTCGAGAAGACCATATTGAAAATGCTTAGTGGCTCTTATATGCATGATTGTTTATTTAACTTAGAGCCCATATTACCTTGTCTTCTCTCTTGAGTTGAATGCTTGCAGATTCCAGCTTAGTCCAATGCACGTGCACTCTTATTATTATACACATCGTTCAGTCGTGCGAGTGAAAGGCAATAATGATGATATATGATGGACTTATTGGGATGAGAAAAGCTGGTGTGAACTCGACCTCTCTTGTTTTTGTAAATATGATGAGTTCATCGTTTCTGAGTCAGCTATTATGAAGTAAACATATTTGCAATGACATTTAGAGATTATAGTTGCTAGTGCCATGCTTGATTAGCTATGAGTTATAATGGTTTACCTTGCGTGCCAACATGCTATTAGAATGATTATGATGTGGTATGATGGGATGGTATCCTCCTTTGAATGAATTGAGTGACTCGACTAGGCACATGTTCACGCATGTACTTGAATCAAATCAACATAGCCTTCACGATATTTATGTTCATGGTGGATTATATCCTACTCATGCTTGTATTCGGTGTGAATTAATTCTAATGCATGTTTATGACTGTTGTCGCTCTCTCAGTTGGTCCCTTCCCAGTCTTTTGCTAGCCTTCACTTGTACTAAGCGGGAATACTGCTTGTGCATCCAAACTCCTTAAACGCCAAAGTTGTTCCATATCAATCCACCATACCTACCTATATGCGGTATTTACCTGCCGTTCCAAGTAAATTTGTATGTGCCAAACTCCAAACCTTCAAATGAAATTCTGTTTTGTATGCTCAAGCAACTCATGTTACAACTAAGGCTGCCTATATCTTCCATGCTAGGTGGGTTATTGTCAAGAGGAGTGGACTCCGCTCCTCATTCACGAGAAAGGGCCGGTAACCGGGATGCCCAGTCCCATGATCTAAAAAGATCAAAGCAAATCAAAAAAATTAAACAAAACTCCCCCAGGGCTGTTGTATGTTGGAGGCACTCGTTGTTTCGAGCAAGCCTTGGATTGATGCTTGTTGGTGGTTGGGGGAGTATAAACCTTTACCATTCTGTTTGGGAACTACCTATAATGCATGTAGTATGGAAGATACAGCCATCTCATAGTTGTTGCGTTGACAGTGAAAGTATGCCGCTCAAAATGTTATTCAATCTCTATTTTAAAATCAAGCTCTGGCACCTCTACAAATCCATGCTTCCCTCTGCGAAGGGCCTATCTATTTACTTTTATGTTGAGTCATCACCCTTCTTATTAAAAAGCACCCGCTGGAGAGCACACTATCATTTGCATTCATTATTATTGGTTTATATTGGGTATGACTTGACTGGATCTCTTTTACCATGAATTACAATGTTTAGTCAGTCCTTGATCTTTAAAGGTGCTCTGCATTTATGTTTTGCGGTCTCAGAAAGGGCTAGCGAGATACCACTTTGGTATATCATGTTATGATTATTTTGAGAAAGTGTTTTCATCCGAGTTTTATTATTATGGCTCGTTAGCTGATTATGCTATTGATATGAGTAATTGTGAGACCTATGTTATATTTTTAGTATGGTTAGTTCATAATATTTGCTGAAACTTGAATGATGGCTTTTCATGTTTACAACAACAAGAGCAAACAAAGTTTGTAAAAGTTTTTCTTTATCACTTTCAGTTTATCAACTGAATTTCTTGAGGACAAGCAAAGGTTTAAGCTTGGGGAAGTTGATACATCTCCGACGTATCTACTTTTCCAAACACTTTTGCCCTTGTTTTGGACTCTAACTTGCATGATATGAATGAAACTAACCCGGACTGACACTGTTTTGAGAAGAACTGTCATGATGTTGTTTTATGTGTAGAAAAGAAAAGTTCTCGGAATGTCCTAGAAATCCACGGAGGCACTTTTTGGAATTAATAAGAATTTTTGGCGAAAGAATCAAGGCCAGGGGTCCCACAGGCTGTCCACGAGACAGGGGGGCGCCCCCCTGTAGGGCGCGGCCTCCTATCTCGTGGGCCCCCTGGACCTCAACCGACCTCAACTCCAACTCCATATATTCACGTTCGGGGAGAAAAAAATGAGAGAGAAAGTTTCATCGCGTTTTACGACACGGAGCCGCCGCCAAGCCCTAATCTCTCTAGGGAGGGCTGATCTGGAGTCCGTTCGGGGCTCCGGAGAGGGGGATTCGTCGCCGTCGTCATCATCAACCATCCTCCATCACCAATTTCATGATGCTCACCGCCGTGCGTGAGTAATTCCATCGTAGGCTTGCTGGACGGTGATGGGTTGGATGAGATTTACCATGTAATCAAGTTAGTTTTGTTAGGGTTTGATCCCTAGTATCCACTATGTTCTGAGATTGATGTTGCTATGACTTTGCTAGGCTTAATGCTTGTCACTAGGGCCCGAGTGCCATGATTTCAGATCTGAACCTATTATGTTTTCATGAATACATGTGTGTTATAGATCCTATCTTGCAAGTCTATAGTCACCTATTATGTGTTATGATCCGACAACCCCGAAGTGACAATAATCGGGATACTTCTCGGTGATGACCGTAGTTTGAGGAGTTCATGTATTCACTATGTGCTAATGCTTTGTTCCGGTTCTCTATTAAAAGGAGGCCTTAATATCCCTTAGTTTTCGTAAGGACCCCGCTTCCACGGGAGGGTAGGACAAAAGATGCCATGCAAGTTCTTTTCCATAAGCACGTATGACTATTTACGGAATACGTGCCTACATTATATTGATGAATTGGAGCTAGTTCTATATCACCCTATGTTATAACTATTGCATGAGGAATTGCATCTGGCATAATTATCCATCACTGATCCATTGCCTACGAGCTTTTCACATATTGTTCTTCGCTTATTTACTTTTCCGTTGCTACTATTACAACTACTACAAAAACCCAAAAACATGTATCTTTACCTTTGCTACCTTACCTTTATTATCATACCACTTTTGCAACTAAATACTTTGCTGCAGATACTAAGTTATCCAGGTGTGGTTGAATTGACAACTCAACTGCTAATACTCAAGAATATTCTTTGGCTTCCCTTGTGTCGAATCAATAAATTTGGGTTGAATACTCTACCATCGAAAGTTGTTGCGATCCCCTACACTTGTGGGTTATCAGACGTCGCTACCGAGGGAGCGACGCCGTGGAGGAAGTGGTCGGAGACGCCGCCGTGGATGGAGACACGCCATGTCGGCTCGGGAACGAGCGCCGGCAGCACCGTGAGATCGAATCAAGAAGAAAATGCAGCGATTAGGGTACAACCTCTTTGGTGGCGCCGATTAGGCCGCAGCTTCATCCGAGGAAACGGTGATGATGATGCTCTTCCTGTGGTGCAGGTGAAGATGGCGGTGTGGGAATGGAGGTGGCGCGAAAGACAAGGGGAACGTTGGGGCAGCTCCTTGTAGGTGGAGGACGGGGTGGCTGAACCGGCGGGACGATGAGATCAACGACGGATCCTCATCTGATACGGTGGATGAGGGACGTCGAGGTGTTGCTGTGGACGATGTCGTCGGGGAAGAGGCTCCGGCTGGGTGGTGGACGGAGCAGGGTGTGGGGTTTCGTCGCGGGTTTTCGCAGCCTCAGTGTATGAATGGGTGGGCAGATGGAATGGCAGTGGGGAACCATGGCTTAGAGACGCGCTTGTCCGAAATGTGGGGTAAGTTACGAAAGTACCCCCACCGATTTGAGGCGGTTCTTTCGGTTCAGGGGTACCACGGGCATTTCGCATGTCAGGATTTCACAGGAGGTGGGAGTTTTCGCGCGCGTTGTAATTTCAGAATAGCAAGGCGCGGGTTGAGATGGAGGGAGTTGTCGGAGCACAATGAGACAAAGATATATCTTAAATATTTCGGGCTAACAAGGCGCGGGTTGAAGATGCGGGAGTTTTGCAGCATGATAGATAGAGACGCTAGCTTGAATTTTCGGCATAACAAGGCGCGGCTTGAAATTTCGGAAGAACAAGCTTAACGTGTACCCAAAAAAGACAATTTGCACCTCAACACGCACAACACACACACAAACACCATTTAGACTAGAGTAAGGTACACTTGCATTGCATGCATGAGATTTGGCAACCAAATTATGAATAAATACCACATTATAGCATCCAAGCTTTGAGTCATATATGCATGATGTAGATGTTCGTTTAATTCTTATAGTTCATTTCATTCAAAATCATCTAGTTTTTATAAGAAACCTAATCTATTTTAAGATTCATGGAATTGTGCGTTGTAAGACATAAAGTAAAAACAAATAATGGCAAATCATGTAGAAAAACATTTGGGCAATTCTGATATGGAAGATTCTAGAACAAATAAGAAGTGCTTTTGTTTTGATGTTTGTGCATTATGCTTAAGTTCAACCATGGAGTCTTCTAGATTATACATGTGGCAAAATCTGGTGGAATCTAGATGATATCCAACGGCCAGTAGTGCTCAAATATGTCATCTTTGGACCATCAGATTCGCCTCATCCAACGACCATCTTTCAAAGTTAAAGTTACCTGCACACAATATAAAAAATATAAAATATAATATATATATAGGGGTATAGATATAGATATGTGATGCGAAAGCCTCCCATCATCTCCAATTAGAATAGTGTGTCCATGCACGGATGCGACGTGGCCAAATGATGTCTGCCATCAGTATCGCAAATTCAAATCAGTCTGACCTTGTTCAATGTGTATACATTACAACATGCTCATTTCCAAACCACACCGCGCAGATCTCCGTTATATTCATGCATGCATGGGTTTCAAACATCAGGATCTCTTATTCAAATATTTGAATTCAACTTTACATTGATTATGACCTCACCTATTCTTTTACACCCACATAGTAGTCTTCTCTTTATAATTGTACCACTAACTTTCTCTCGTGCATGCATGCACACACACTACCAGTCGGCATTATCCATCGCACGCATGCAATCTTTTTCTTTAGGTCGGTCTCCCATGAAGGCACACACCCACACACATCCCCCTCTCCATCATATCGGGCATTCTTTATCTCTCACGCGTGCATGCGCAACGATCGATGTTCCTCTATGTATGTGTGTATATAGCTAGGTCTTTCATAGTTTTCCACACAAACCGATCAATCGATATATCCAGTGAGGTCTCACCCTCTTTCCCATGTCCACATCGATCAATCTATACCTCTCTATATAGGATTAACATATATAGCTAATACACCCGCATTAATTATATATCCAACGTCCCCCTCTCATCATCCATGCCTTCCGCTTCATCTCTCATACGCATGCACAATGGCGAAGACAGGGGGCAGTAAGGGCCCTGCCCCCCCTAACATCACTATATATCGAGGCTAATATGAATGTGATCATTAGACAATTGCTGCTAAAAATGGTTTAAGTTTATGAATTGACCCTCCCCGTAAAGGATTATCAATGCTTGGCCCCCTAGCTCATTTAATTTTCATGGCTCTGCCACTGTGTGCAACAACGCACGTGTTCGCCCCCTCTCTCTAAATATTGATCTCGCACTTATGCATTCCTTCATAGTCTCCCTCCACTCGGCTCCTCGCACCATCTTCTAGCCCCCCACCGGATTTTTCCACATGTACAATCTAGCAAACTCCATGGTTGAACTTAAGCATAATGCACAAACCTCAAAACAACAGTGGTTCTCTTTTGTTCTAGAATCTTCCGTATCATAACTGCCCAAACTTTTTTTCTAGTTGAATTGCCATTATTTGTTTTTACTTTATGCTTTACAATGCACAATTCCATGAATCATAAAATAGATTAAGGGATTCTTTGATTCAAAGGATTCTCAAAGGAATTTTGGAGGATTCTAATCATTAGGATTTTTTCCTATCTTGGTTGTTTGATTCTTAGGATTGTAAACCATAGGAATTTTTCCATATGATTCATTTGCACTAGATTTCATAGGAAACATCCCATCCACTCAAACCTCTTTGAAAGAATTCTGCGTTTTTTCTATGCACAATCAAACACTCGTACAATCCTGTAGGATTCAAGACGACATTCCACTATAATCCCATGTTTTTCCTATTCCCGCGTTCTTAGCTTTTTTATAAAAACTAATTTATTTTGAATGAGATGAACTATAAGAATTAAACGAAGGGCTACAGTAGGCATATATGACTCAGAGCTTACATGCTATAGTGTGGTATTTGTTCATAATTTGGTTGCAAAATCTGATGCGTGCAATGCACGTGTACCTTACTAGTACTTCGAGTATGTGCAAAACACATAAATTAGAATACCAATGGCACGCTACACAGTGTCTCTCTTACAGTTCATGAAGCCACGTGGCACATGTGGAGGCGTTGTCGCGACCTCCTTGCGTGGATTGATCACAGTGACGTGTTGCTGGTTCCAAAAGAATGTACTCGTCCTCCCTCAGCCATACTAGCGGTACATGCATGAAGCGAAGATGTGCACGCACACCACGCACTCACTCATTCCCTCGCACGCACACACGGGTACACGGGCGGACGCAATTTTGTACCAAGATCCACCCCATGTGATAATTTGACGCATGTAAATTTGTTCACTTCATTGATGGTCAACTAATACAGCGCATGCAAATTGAGTGGACGTGAGGGCGGAAGAAAGACATTATTACTCCACTGCGCGCATGCGAGTAGTTAAATCGTGGGTTGCTAGTAGTACTTCCATTGGTCTCCTTCGTACTTTGTGCCAATTTTTGACAGTAACATAATATTTACGCATTTGAGTAGTGTAGTACTTGAAATTTATGTTCCGCTAAACACATCGGGAGCAGTTTCGGGCCTCGAAACCAAAACCATCAATTAATCTTTACCTTGTTCTCATCACATTCGAAAGCCTGCTCACACCTACTAGTACGTACCAAACCTGAATGTGTTCCCACTATGCAGGTATTAGTACTAGTGCTAGTACTTAGGTTATAAAAATGGGAACTACATAACCGAAAATTACTCTACCTTTCCTCCTCATAAGTGCTTTTCTTCGTCCGTCGTTGTCATGGCCGGTGAGCAGAGCTCTAGGTCGAGAACTACTCGTAACAAGGGAGCGGCAACCAAGGCTGCGGAAAAAAAGAGAGGGCTCGCCGCCACGCAGAGACCTCGAAAGATCTCTCACGGGCACGCGATGGCTCCCAGGAGTGCCCTAGCCGCGGAGGCGAACATGCCGAGCCGGCGGAGCTGGAGTCGTTATCCCTCGATGGCATGCCCGATCAGATCAATAAGCACCTCAATAAGCAGAAGGAGTTCATCCAAGGCCTGATGGAGTTGCTGAAGGAGAGCCTTGACGACATGCCCGCTGAGTTCAATCAGCAGGGGGAGTTGACCGTCGGCTTGGTCATGCTGCTGAAGAAGAGCATTGCCTCGGAGAAGAAGGCGACCGGTGAAATCCTGTGACTTCAGGAGGACAAGGCGAAGCGCTGCCACGAGATCGACCTGTTGAAGGAGAAGAACGCCGGCTGGAAGAAGCTGCATGAGAATAGTAGTTCCTCGATGAAGGTGTTGCAGGCCCTCATCATGGAACAGAAGGAGGAGTTGGCGAAGCTCTGCATCAAGCACCCGACTTCTGTCAAGGTACATAATGCGGCCGTGGAACAGATGATGAAGGCGCGCGTCGAGAAATCCCGCGTCATGGACAGAATGAAGAAGATGGCGGAGGAGACACGCAAGGAGATGGAGGTCGTGGAGGCGATGAAGAAGCAGTTATGACTCCATGGTGAATTAGATCATTTGGGGTGATAATCTTCCTTCTTCTTTTGCTGTTGTGTTTCATCTTTTGCTTCGGGTGTTTCGTCGCACGTGTCACGTTCTCTGTGAGGCATGAATAGAATAATGGTTTTTTTTGAGGGAATGAATAGAACAATGCTAACAATGAGATGACTAGCAAATTAGATCATTTTTATAGCCATATGGCATTGGGCTGCCGTGTTTCGTGCTCCTCCATCGCAGTACTACTCCAGTGGAAAACTTGAGTATACCGCACGGTTCTTTGCTCCTCCTCGATCAGGTCATCGGTGCATTTATACGAGCAGTCAAATCACAAGGCCCCGTCTTCCAGCAGTAATGAGACGTCAAATCACAAAGGCCCTCGCCTCTCGTGAAACCGACCAAGCTAGACTGCCCCGCCCTCTAGCCTTTTAAAAAATGTATACTTTTGTACAGCAGTAGTATCAATGGATTGCGCCATGGAGCAAAACTTGAAATTAAAAAAAAGGTGGTACATGTAGAGAGCGCTCGTCGCCAAATTATGCATACAGTACTATTAAAAAGGCTAGTCACAATAATGGTGTCCAGCACAACCCACCCCTCAAATAAAACTAAGCATCCTAGGATTCTTTGACAAAACTAAGCACCCTGAAATTGTTTGACAACTAAACTGCTGGCTATATGATGTTGGCCATATATATTGTACGTATATAATGTGAAGAAACGAGTGGTAGTACTATACCAACTAAAAGATGAAATGTAAGAAATACTAGTATGTACGTACTGAAGAGTTAAAGTAACGAGAAGAAACATAACATAGTTCTGATGGGGGCTCAGCACAACACACCCCTCAAATTAAATTAAGCACACCTGGAATTAAACTTTGCAACTATTCCGGTAGACACTGCATTAGAACCACCATGAGCAACAACACTGCCACCTTACTCGGAGTCCTCGTCCACGTCCTCGACTTCGTCCTTGTCCCTCTTCCTCTTGGCCGATACTTCTTTGCTTGAGCCGCACACTTGGTTGTTGCTCTTCATCCAACCCTTGTAGATATTGAAGCAAAGGTAGCCATCCATTGCAGCGTAGTGGATGTGGTCTATATCTAGTACATTCCGCTCCCATGCATGACGATGAAACGTGTATGGAGATTTCTCCAGTTTACCATAAAAGGATGAACCATGGCTCCTGCCAGGGTCAGCATTGAAGGCTGACGAGAGGACACCAGCCAATTCTTCTGGAGGTCGAAGGTGTTGCCTACAACGAGGCCTATCCAACGCAGGACTTCTTTGTCGTTACCAAAGTCTACAGTAACGAATTTGACTGTTTTGTCCTCGAGGAAGTTCTTAAAATCCTGGCACTCAACGTCGGCATGGCATATGTGGTAGACCAAGCAAACATTATGTACGCAAACCTGGATCACGATGGGCTTCTTCCTCTCTTCGTCCTTTAGATCCTTCTCTCGTCCCAGGACTGTGGTGTACTCAACATCTAGCCCAGCGATGCACTCATCATGTGAGTTTTCGAACATGCGTCTGAAGCGAGAAAGGCATCCTTTCACCATCGCAGAAGTACGGGTGTAGATGACGTCAAACTCATCGCCGGTGACGGTTCTAACCTTGTACTCACCGCCGATCGGGGAGATTTGGGACGCCATGGATTTGGGAGGAGGGTTAGGATTAGTGGAACTGCCGTAATGTGAATGGACGGGACGACTAGGAGCGAACCGCCGTTGTATTAAAGGACGTGCAGGAAAGAGTAGGAGCGAACTGCCAGCGTGCGAACGGCAGGGTAGTGGCTTTCCATTCTCCCATGATATGGGCTTCCGAGAGCCCTTGGATCTGAGATCGAACGGTTGCATGGCGTGATTCTAGACCTATGGGTGAATATCCTATCCTGGAGGGTTATTTTGCAAATTTTCAGCAACTTAGCATGCGACCGTTTGATCTCAGATCCAAGGGCTGCCAGCAGCCCATATCATGGTCGTGCCTACCACGACTGTCGCGTCGCTCGCGCGGTCGCGCCCTTGGAGATTTAACACGATGCATTAGGCTATCTGATGTTGGCATGTCATACATAGTCATCACTTAGTCACTCATACTAGAACAAGGTTTTGGCTATAAGGTTGGCTATAAGTGTATTTTTTTTACTTCAGTCTATCTCTTTCTTCGTACTCCCTCCTCCCATAATATAAGAACGTTTTTGACACTAGTGTAGTGCCAAAACGTTCTTATATTATGGGACACAGGGAGTACTAGTATTTATTGCATTTGCCAAGGAGTGACCTCTTCCAATGAAATGGTGTTGCTAAGTTTGCTTCATTTAATTAGCTATAGACTCAAAATTGTCTTTTCACCTAGGTACACGCGCTTAGCACCGTTTCTTCCTTGGCTCACCAAACTAGTCTCTCTCTTCTTGATTAACTTGCCACATCAGACTTTATGCCTATGTGGCAAGCTTAAGCACCTGTAGGAGCAAGTAAGTACAATAGTGCGCTTTACATGGCATTTTTGCATATGTGGAGGAAAGAGAGGCAAGGCAAAAATGGAGAAGTGGGCTCTCATGCAAGAGCCAGCCTCTACTACATGGTGGAGCATTGGGAGAGGCACCCGTATGGAGGTGGTCAGGAATCGGGAGACTCGGGCCGGTCATAGCGCCGTAGTTAAAATCATAATGGCAAGTCGAATCATGGGGCCCCACCTGTCCAGCAGTAACTCGCTGTCAAATCACACAGCCCTACGTTTGCATCAGCCTACTCCCTCGTCTTCTCGCGTCTCTGTCGAACCGGCTAGGCGGAACTGCCCTGCCGCCTACCGCGAAGGAAAAGCCCCGCCCTCGACTTTTAAATAGTATACAGTATACTAATTTTGTATCCATGGATTGCACCCGCGCCATGGAGCAAAGCGTCTAGAAAACGGTGGTACACATGTACGGAGTATACAGCACGCCCGTCGCGTTCGCGTCGCACCCCAGACGGTCGGTTGGTCTGGCATGCTGCTCTCTGAATGGAACGCGCATCATATTGCGTTCGCACACACATGTGGGACGGCAATTGAGAACCGACCATAGGCACACTCCCCAGCCCCGCAAGTCGGGTGACTTAATAGAAGAGGGAGACGAGCGATAGTACTAGAGAAGTGTTGTACTACCTTGGTGCCTGGACGATCCCTGCAAGACACGGAAGATCAGTTTGTCCATGCATGTGACCAGACTCCAGCAGACACGCCTGGATTGGCTATCGTCTACATATCGTGCAGGCTGTGTTGTACATGGCTATAGTTGTGGTGAGAAATCTAAAAAAAGGTTTCTTGTCATCTCGCAAAATTAGGTGTCATGTGCTTCAGATCACTCGAGGGTTAAACAGCGACAACTGAGTTGGGCTAGTCATTGGGGGCACATGCACGAACAGTGACTACTCGGCTGCCATCTAGGTCAAGCCGGCTATGTTAATTAGGACATCTATCAACGGACCCCTTTGCTACGTCTTGAGCTTGCGTTGGTTTTCCTCGAAGAGGAGAGGGTGATGCAGCAATAGTAGCATAAGTATTTCCCTCAGTTTTTGAGAACCAAGGTATCAATCCAGTAGGAGGCTCCTCAAAAGTCCCACGCACCTACACAAACAAACAAAGCACTCGCAACCAACGCAATAAAGGGGTTGCCAATCCCTTCACGACCACTTGCAGAAGTGAGATCTAATAAAGATAGTATGATAAGATAAATATATTTTTGGTATTTTATAATATAGATGCAAAAAGTAAAGATGCAAATAAAAGTAGATTGAAAGCAAATATGATCAGAGATAGACCCGGGGGCCGTAGGTTTCACTAGAGGCTTCTCTCAAGATAGCATAAGTATTACGATGGGTGAACAAATTACTGTCGAGCAATTAATAGAAAAGCGAATAATTATGAGATTATCTAGGTGAGGGAGTCCTAGATTAGGGGTTATCCGGACAGCCGGACTGTGTACAATGTCCGGACTATTGAAGCGTGAAGATACAAGACTCAAGATCTCGGCCCGTGTCCGGATGGGACTCTCCTTTGCGTGGAAGGCAAGCTTGGCGATCCGGATATTATATTTCCTTCCTTGTAACCGACTCCATGTAAACCCTAGCCCTCTCCAGTGTCTATATAAACCGGAGAGGTTGGTCCTTAGAAGGCCGATCACAATTACAATCATACCATCATAGGCTAGCTCTTAGGGTTTAGCCTCTACGATCTCGTGGTAGATCTACTCTTGTACTACCCATATCATCAATATTAATCAAGCAGGAAGTAGGGTTTTACCTCCATCGAGAGGGCCCAAACCTGGGTAAACACCTGTGTCCCTTGCTTCCTGTTACCATCAGCCTTGACGCACAGATCGGGACCCCCTACCCGAGAACCGCCGGTTTTGACACCGACATTGGTGCTTTCATTGAGAGTTCCTCTGTGTCGTCGCTGTCAGGCTTGATGGCTCCTTCAATCATCATCAACGATGCTGTCCAGGGAGAGACTTCTCTCCCCGGACAGATCTTCGTGTTCGGCAGCTTCACACTGCGGGCCAATGCGCTTGGCCACTTGGAGCAGATCGATAGCTATGCCCCCGGCCACCAGGTCAGGTTCAGAAACTTGAACTATCCATCGGATATTCGCGGGGACTTGATCTTCGATGGATTCGGGCCAGCGCCAGAAGCGCTGAACAGTCACGATGAGCATAGCTTAGACCTGCTGTCAGACGTTGCTCGGGATATCACCCCGGCAGAAGCCTCGGATCTAAATCCGGGGCAGGTTGCATTGCCTAAGGACGGAGGGCTGGACTCCGCCCCGCAGGCCATGCCCTCGTTGGCGATGGAGCCAAACACAGGTCTCACCTCTGAGGGAGCCTGTTACTCCGGACCCCCGGATTCATATCCGGATGTAGGTTCCAGTTCGCGCGTCCCCGAGCCCGCCGATCCTGGTTGGGCTCCGGTGATGGAGTTCACCGCGGCGGACATCTTTCAGCATCCGCCCTTTGGCGACATACTAAACTCATTTAAAATTCTCTCTTTGACAGAGAATTCCAGGCCGAACTATGTCCGGCTCGAGTGGGAAGCAGGCGACGAAGAAATTCGTTACCCACCCACCACCCACTTGATAGCCACGGTTGATGATTTAACCAACGTGCTGGACTTCGACTCCGAAGGCATCGACCGTATGGACGACGATGCAGGAGAAGACTCAGAATCTATGGGGTATTGGATTCCCGGCTCATCACACAACATATACATGGTGGATATGCCCAAGGAAGGCGATGGTGACAATCCGGAAGATAACACCCCTGGGCAAAAATCAAAGCGACAGTGCTGAGGACATTCCAAATCCGGCAACAGTACCAATATCAGCAAGAGCGCCAGAAGAATGGACACTCCGGTCAACCCTGAAGGCAATAACGACCAAACAGAACCAGCGATGGAGCAGGACGAACCAGGTCACGCCGAGCATAGCTCGGAGCAGATGCCCGAAGACAATGATCTAGAGGGATGAGTTCATCAAACCAGCCCAGGACAAGAAGACAGTCCGGACGATGACGCATTCATCATTCCGGAAGAACGCGTGGAACGAGAGAACCTCCACAGGAAACTTATGGCCACAGTGAGAAGTCTGAAGAGGCAGAAGCAATGGCTTAAAGCCGCACAGGAACGCTCAATCGTAGGTGGAATAAAGTGCTAGACATTGAAGAAAGATATGGCGACGATCGCCACACAAAGAGCTACCCAAAACATAAGCTACTGCCAGAATTCGACGACGAGGCCGTCCCACCAAAAAGTAACACGACCAGGAGACTAGAAGTACCACTTCATAACCGCAATAAATCAACTACCGAAGACGCCCACGATCTACGTGAGCACCTGGATAAGAAAGCTGGTGCAGCTAGGTCAATCTACGGATCTAAAGGACACACCCCGGCGGGGGACTGTGGCCGTCAAAACAATTATGACAACCAGACACCAGTTTGGAATAAACACCGAACACAACAACAGCCGACGGCATGCCACAGCGCGTCCAGATACAGAGGGGCTGCTCACCCCCTGTGCTTCACTGATGAAGTACTGGACCACGAATTCCCGCAGGGCTTTAAACCTGTGAACATAGAGGCTTACGACGGAACTACAGACCCAGGGGTCTGGATCGAGGACTTTATCCTGCATATACACATGGCTCGTGGGGATGACCTCCACGCCATCAAATACCTTCCCCTCAAACTGAAGGGACTAGCTCGGCACTGGCTGAAAAGCCTCCCCAAAAATTCAATTGGGAGTTGGGAGGAACTAGAGGACGCTTTCAGGGCCAATTTCCAAGGGACTTATGTCCGGCCTCCGGATGCTGACGATTTAAGTAACATAATCCAACAACCCGGAGAGTCCGCCCGCAAGCTTTGGAACAGATTCCTCACTAAGAAGAATCAAATTGTTGATTGTCCGGATGTCGAAGCCCTAGCGGCATTCAAACATAGCATCCGTGACGAGTGGCTCGCCAGACACCTCGGCCAAGAAAAGCCTAGGACAATGGCTGCCCTAACAAGCCTTATGACTCGCTTTTGCGCGGGTGAAAATAGCTGGCTAGCCCATAAAGGTACCAGCGACCCTAGCACATCCAAAATAAGGGATGGCAACGGGAAGCCACGGCGTAATAAAAACAAACGCCAAAACAAGGAAGAGAGCCCGGACAACACAACGGTTAATGCCGACTTCAGGGGCTCTTGACCTAACCAGCAAAATAAGCAATCTAAAGGCAGTAAAGAAGGACCGTCCGGTCTGAACAGAGTTCTGGACAGACTATGCCAAATTCATGGCACCCCCGACAAACCTGCGAACCACACGCACAGAGAGTGCTGGGTCTTCAAGCAGGCCGGCAAACTAAACGCCGAACACAAGGAAAGGGAAACACCAAGTGAAGACGAGGATGAACCTTGCCAGCCGAACACTGGGGGACAGAAAAATTCCCGCCAGAGGTTAAAATAGTGAACATGATCCACACGACTCGCACATCCTTGGGAAGGCACAAACGCGCCCATAAAGACGCACGCGATATAGAGCCCATCGTACCCACACCTAACTACTGGATGTCTTGTTCGATCACTTTCGATCGCCTGGATGGCCGAACTAGTATTCGGTGCGAAGGATCAAACGCCTTGGTGCTTGACCCAATAATCGACGGATACCATCTCACTCATGTCCTTATGGACGGTGGTAGCAGTCTCAATTTAATATATGAGGACACTATCCGCGGGATGGGGATAGACTCATCCAGAATCAGCAAGATTAACACCACCTTTGAAGGGGTGATACCAGGCGTTGAAGCCTACAGAAGGGGCTCCGTCATATTGGAGGTAACATTCAGCTCTCCAGACAACTCCAGAAGCGAAGAACTAGTCTTCATCATCGCACCCTTCCAAAGCAGCTATCAAGCATTGCTTGGAAGAACGGCCTTCGCTCGCTTCAACGCATTGCCGCACTATGGATACCTTACACTTAAGATGCCCGGTCCACGCGGCGTCATCACCGTTAGCGGAATAACAGAGTGCTCTTCGCGCCCAGAGGAATACGCAATGGCCCTAGCGGCCGGACTATAAGCGGCCTCTAACAAAAATATGACGGGTCGTTAAGACCACGGACACGGTTAGACAAGTCCGGCAGCCCATATCAAACCAGGGCAATGTATATGTAATCCTATAGTGGACACCAGGGGCTAATAATAAAGCCCCACACTTGGCTCAACCTTATTGGTAGGCCAGCATCTTACATTTTTTACTATCCATCGCATACTTACGTTGCACTCTCCTATGAGTTTCCCTTTTCCGCAGACAACGTTCGCGCGATACCCTTCCAGGATGCGGCACAACGGAGACAAAGGCGCAGACGTGCAGCAGGTTCCCGTTCAACAGGTTTCTTTTTAGATTAAGCCCCTGTGTAAACCTTTTCTATTGCCTCTTGTTGTTTAACCATCCCATGGGTTCCATACCCACAGAGGATGCTGCCGTTTTTCGCATTTCGCCACGACAGATTAATGCACGTACCTGGAAATACAGGTGTCGGTGTCAAAACCGGCGGATCTCGGGTAGGGGGTCCCGAACTGTGCGTCTAGGCGGATGGTAACAGGAGACGAGGGACTCGATGTTTTTACCCAGGTTCGGGCCCTCTTGATGGAGGTAAAACCCTACGTCCTGCTCGATTAATATTGATGATATGGGTAGTACAAGAGTGGATCTACCACGAGATCAAGGAGGCTAAACCCTAAAGCTAGCCTATGGTATGATTGTTGTAATGTATGTTGTGTCCTACGGACTAAAGCCCTCCGGTTTATATAGACACCGGAGGAGGCTAGGGTTACACAGAGTCGGTTACAATGGTAGGAGATCTACACATCCGTATCGCCAAGCTTGCCTTCCACGCCAAGGAAAGTCCCATCCGGACACGGGACGGAGTCTTCAATCTTGTATCTTCGTAGTCTTGGAGTCCGGCGGATGATGATAGTCCGGCTGTCCGGACACCCCCTAGTCCAGGACTCCCTCAACAGGGTTTATAATGAATGGGCATTCTTGAGACCATCATCTGTTATAAAGTCCGAATACCTTCGGGAGTGTTCGGCGTCACGAGTTTGGCCTTATATGCATCAGCTCCGAATCATGTCTTTGGTCAAATGTTGGGTTTGCCCGGCTCCTGGGTTTGCCGCCTTACGTTCCGTTATAATCGGCTAAGGTGGCCAAAGGAGAACTACTGCGATTGTGCCCTGGTTATTCCGGATGAGCACCTCAGTAGAGAAAGCCGAAAACTGACTGTCATGATACAACGAGAGACTGGTCAACCACTCGACGACTCACCGGAATCTCTAGGATTCCTCCACATTAACGAAGGGCCATTTCCCGGCCACGTACATACGCGCCCGTATTCGGATGCATGCGAAGGTACCAGGGGCTACATAGTAGCCCCAACATTAGAATCCCGCGGCTAATTGAAAGTGTTACAGCTATATAGTCCGGTTGCCTAGTTCGACGTGCGATCACCTCCTTACCGGACCAAGACGTTGGATAAAGAGTGATTAAGCACATTTTTTCGCGAACACCCCCGCATTGTATGCGTGGGGGCTGAAGCCAACGACTGCTATCTTTCAGATTACACACACGCGCAC
>LT934122.1:123686238-123707061 GCA_900231445.1 Triticum turgidum subsp. durum
CAGGGGACACAATCATATTTTCAGACAAACATTATAAATATAACCTTCTAATCAAAATAAATATTGTTTTTACAATGATTTGAATCATCACTCGAATAGGAGATTCCTCGGGCACTGCGCCTCTATCAGTCGGGCACCCTCTCTGACCTGCGCTAAGTAGTGCCCGGACGGATATTGGCCCCCCACCAGATCCTAAGACGCTATCATAGTGGCATCCATATCCGTCCAATACGCTTTAACGCGGGCAAGGGCCATCCGCGCACCCTCTATGCATGCTGACCTCCTCATGGCATCGATCTAAGGCACTGCCCAAGGAACTATTGCACCAAACCAAAGTAACTATCCGGCTTAGGCCCCTTCGGCCAAAGATGGTCTATTACGGACCGCATTGCAAGACCGGACAACCTGTGAAGCTCCGCTACAGCAGCCATCTTATCACTTAACGGCAGCGGGCGAGTGGGAGCATTGAACTGTGACTAGAAAAGCTTCTCCACCTCCTTCTCACCCTGATCTTTGAAGAACTCCACAGCATCAGTCGTACTCTTCGCCAGGTCCGCGTAGGTGTCCGCCGAACTCCAGCGTCCATCCAGGGGAGCGTACTTCCGATCGAAGAACTTCGTCCGCAGCAAATAGGAGCCTCCAGCCGCGATTTTACCGGCCTGTTGAAGCTCCTCCCGTGCACCTCTGAGCTTGGTCCGTATTTCCTTGGTGGCATTAAGTGCCTTGCTCAGGTTAGCCGATTTATCCTCATGCTCCTTTTTCAGGAGCTCATACCGGTCAACAACATTTTTTAACTCGATAGCCATTTCGGCTATCTTTTCCTCACTTTGGCGATGAGCAGCCTGTTCGGCTCTCAATTCCTCGGCCGCCTTTAGGGCAGCCGCATTGCTCACTCGAGCCTGTTCCTTGGCTAGAGCAAGTTTCGCCCTCAGGGCCTCCACGGCAGTAGCACCATCTGCAGTCTGAACATATTACATTACTATGTGCCACCTTAAATATTTGGGACAATTGCATTTTTACCCCTAGTTGGTTCCTACCCACGGGTTTTGCCCTTACTTTTCGAGCTGGCTCAGTTTTGCCCTTATTTTTTCCATCGAGGTCCCTCGAATGCCCTTTGACCGTTTGACCAAAACTTTGAAAATTCATAACTAATTCACATGAACTCAGAAAAATGCAAATAAGATATTAAAATGTTCAGATAAACATTACCTTTATGGGCATATCATTTGCATTCAGGACAAAAGCATCGTTTAAACTACCCAAGGTAATTAATGTTATTAACATTATTAAAAATAAATAGGTAAAAACAATATTGTTTCCGTGAATAAAAATTATATACAAATGTAGGTGATGTTTTCTGAACATCCTGATACCTTATTTGCATTTTCCTGAGTTCGTATCAACTTGTTATGAAGTTTCCAAATAATGGTCAAAGTCGTTAGAACATTCATAACAAGTTGATACAAACTCTGAAAAATGCAAATAAGTTATCAGGATGTTCAGAAAACATCACCTACATTTGCATGTAATTTTTATTCATGAAAAAAATATTGTTTATACCTATTTATTTTTAATAATGTTAATAACACTAATTACCTCGGGTAATTTAAATGATGCTTTTGTCTTCAATGCAAATGATATGCCCATAAAGGTAATGTTTATCTGAACATTTTGGTATCTTATTTGCATTTTTCTGAGTTCATATGAATTAGTTATGAATTTTCAAAGTTTTGGTCAAACAGTCAAAGGGCATTCGAGGGATCTCGACAGAAAAAGTAAGGGCAAAACTGAGCAAGCTCGAAAAGTAAGGGCAAAACCCATGGGTAGGAACCAACTAGGGGTAAAAATGTAATTGTCCCTAAATATTTTCCTATGCAGGAAAGACAGGACACATACCTTGTGATTTATCCAGCCGCTCATTCATCAGAGTGATATCAGCATCGACCGAACCAATTTGCCTCGTCAGTTCAGCAACTTCAATGGATGGGCCGGCGGCCGGACCCACAGGTAACTGCACATATTTACAACATAAATCATTGGTTTATGACCCTCCGTTTGCTGCCTAGGGCAGTCAACCGGAGTCTCAGGGGCTACTATCTATATGGAGCACACCTACCGCGTGCCTCACAGCCAAAGAAATAGTGCATTCTTCATTACGTACCTCAAAGCCTCTGAGCAGGCTCGTGAATGCTTCATTCAAACCGCTCGTAGCGGATGAAATCTTCTTGAACACCGCGCTCATTAATGAGCGGTGCTCCTCCGAGAGCGCAGCTTGCTCCAGCAAGCCCGGCAGTACATCCGGCCGGACATCGAACCGCGCCGGACTCTTTCCATCGCCCCTCATTGTAGCCAAATGCTCCGGGTGCAGGGCGACTGACGGATTGACTCCCGGCTTCGGCAGATCCAGACTCCTCCGTGATGACACCTCGGCATCGCCCGCTTCAGTAGTCAGAGAAGGGGGTGGGGTATCGCTCTCCATCATCTCATGAGGAAGGTCCCCCGAAGACGAACCCTGTTGAGAGGAGCTGCTAGCCGGACTGCAAAAATTTGAATCCTGGTTACCGACCGAGGATAAACACAGTACCTTCGGATCGTAGATTGACTTACAGCTCGGTGGAGGGCTGGCCCGTTGGAGGGCATGGTGCGGTGAGGGTGCCCGTCGGGGAAAGGCCCCCGGGGGATGTCTTTTTCCCTAATTTAGGCATCTCCGCCTCCAAATCTGTGGAGGCGGCCTTCTTCTTCCCGCGCGGGGAGGAGGCCTTAGCCTCTCCTCCCCGACTATCCTCCCTGGGGGAGGTAACAATTCCCCCGGTTTAGATGCGTAGCGTGTGGGGTTCAGATTCTTCATCCCTCCCCTTGTCTTTCCTCGAAGGCATTCTGCTGAGTACACGGTCAAGCATCCTGGCCATAGTGGGGACGGGCGAGCCTTCGGGAAGCGGTGCCGGACACCTAATCCTCTCTGCCTTGCTGAGCCATTCCTGGAGGCGGATGATTGTCAGAACGAACAGTCATGATAAATACAAAACAGGGTGTCCGGTATCAAGGCTACTTACTTGGGTATCTAGGCGATTACAGCTTAGGCGCATATCCTCAGTGGTGTCCGGACATACTACTTTCTGTCCGACGAATAATTTGCACCGTGGATTAACATCACATCCAGAGAGGCCGGCGTTGGCAAGGCAACATCCGCCGGATTAACATCACTTGCATTATGCTGACAAGGTTGATATCCCTCTCAAGAAGCTCCCAGATGCGGTTCTACAGTACTGGTACATCACCTGCGGGCCCCCAATTCCGTCCTACCTCTGTCCAGGACGCCAACTGTGACGGAGGGCCCGAGCAAAACTCAGGGGCGGCTACCCACTTTGTGCCCCTTGGGGCCGTAGCGTAAAACCACCTCCACTGCCATACATCAGATACTTCTGGAAAAGAACCCTCTGGCCATGGGGCGTCGACGTTCCTGCTTATTACGGCACCTCCGCACTCCACATGTCGCCCCCTGATCATCTTCGGCTTCACATTAAAGGTCTTGAGCCATAAGCCGAAGTACGGGGTGATGTGAAGAAAATCCTCGCACACGATAATGAACGACGAGATATGGAGGATAGCGTCCGGAGCCAAATCATGAAAATCCAACCCATAATTGAACATGAGCCCCCTCACGAAGGGATCGAGGGTGAAACCCAAACCGCGGAGGAAGTGTGGGATGAAAACAACACACTAATTGGGCTCCGGCGTAGGGATGACCTGCCATGGAGCAGGAAGCCTGTGTTGGATATCTGCGGTCAGGTATCCGGCCTCCCTAAGCTTCGCAATGTCCTTATCTTCAATCGAGGAGGCCACCCACCGGCCTTGAGGGTCAGATCCGGACATATTGGAGGATTTCGGAGGAGTGGTGCTTAGGTTTTGGGTGTTAGAATTCGAGGTGCGAGAAGGCGCGATGAAGGTGAAAAAAGAGGCGTAGGTCTCGACCCCTTTATAAAGAAGGTGAATATCAAGAGTCCCCGGTGTGACCGTTTGAGGCTTATCTAAAAACACACGGGGTAATACCAACAGCCGTCGTGGGGTCACGCACGCTCATATTGATGGAAAATCCCTTAATAAAAGGGACACGATCTCTGCCTCGACGGGATGTGCCAATGCAACCGCTTCATAACATGAGTAGTTTTGGGGTAGGAAACGTCGGTTCGCGTTGGACCAAGCCACGAGGCAAGGGCACGGCGCACGAAGATTGCCAGCAAATCAGATCTATACCATGTGAAGATCGTCTTGCAGATCCGGACACGGTCTACGTGTTCGATAACCACTTTGGAGTATTCGGAGAAGGAATCCGCCTTGCAATGCTGAAGACAATACTGTGTGCCGGACTCATTGTCATTGAAGCCTGGTTCAGAGGCTACTAAGGGAGTCCTGGATTAGGGGGTATCTAGACAGCCGGACTGTGTACAACGTCCGGACTATTGAAGCGTGAAGATACAAGACTCAAGACTTCGGCCCGTGTCCGGATGGGACTCTTCTTTGCGTGGAAGGCAAGCTTGGCGATCCGGATATTATATTTCCTTCCTTGTAACCGACTCCATCTAAACCCTAGCCCTCTCCGGTGTCTATATAAACCGAAGAGGTTGGTCCTTAGAAGGCCGATCACAATTACAATCATACCATCATAGGCTAGCTCTTAGGGTTTAGCCTCTACGATCTCGTGGTAGATCTACTCTTGTACTACCCATATCATCAATATTAATCAAGAAGGAAGTATGGTTCTACCTCCGTCGAGAGGGCCCAAACCTGGGTAAACACATGTGTCCCTTGCTTCCTGTTACCATCAGCCTTGACGCACAGATCGGGACCCCCTACCCGAGATCCGCCGATTTTGACACCGACACTAGGCATGATCATGTATATAGGCATCACGTCCATAACAAGTAGACCGACTCCTGCCCGCATCTACTACTATTACTCCAACATCGACCGACTCCTGCCTGCATCTAGAGTATTAAGTTCATAAGAACAGAGTAACGCATTAAGCAAGATGACATGATGTAGAGGGATAAACTCAAGCAATATGATATAAACCCCATCTTGTTATCCTCGATGGCAACAATAAAATACGTGCCTTGCAACCCTTTCTGTCACTGGGTAAGGACACCGCAAGATTGAACCCAAAGCTAAGCACTTCTCCCATGGCAAGAAAGATCAATCTAGTAGGCCAAACCAAACTGATAATTCGAAGAGACTTGCCAAGATAACTCAATCATACATAAAAGAATTCAGAGAAGATTCAAATATTATTCATAGATAAACTTGATCATAAACCCACAATTCATCGGATCTCGACAAACACACCGCAAAAAGAGTTTACATCGAATAGATCTCCACAAGAGAGGGGGAGAACATTTTATTGAGATCCAAAAAGAGAGAAGAAGCCATCTAGCTAATAACTATGGACCCGTAGGTCTGTGGTAAACTACTCACAACTCATCGGAGGGGCAAGGATGTTGATGTATAGGCCCTCCATGGTCGATTCCCCCTCCGGCAGAACTCCGGCGAAGGCTCCAAGATGGGATCTCGTGGATACAGAAGGTTACGGTGGTGGAAATTGTGTTTCGTCTTGCTCCTGGATGTTTTCGGGGTACGTAGGTATATATAGGAGGAAGAAGTACGTCGGTGGCCAGCCGAGGGGCCCACGAGACAGGGGGCACACCCTACAGGGGGGCGCGCCCTCCTATCTCATGGGAGCCTCGGCTGCTTCTTGACTTGCACTCCAAGTCCTCTAGATCACGTTCATTCCAAAAATCACGCTCCCGAAGGTTTCATTCCGTTTGGACTCCATTTGATATTCCTTTTCTTCGTTATACTGAAATAGGCAAAAAAACAACAATATGGGCTGGGCCTCCGGTTAGTAGGTTAGTCCCAAAAATGATATAAATGTGTAAAATAAAGCCCATAAACATCCAAAAGGGGTAATATAATAGCATGGAACAATCAAAAATTATAGATATGTTGGAAACGTATCAAGCATCCCCAAGCTTAATTCCTGCTCGTCCTCGAGTAAGTAAATGATAAAAAAGAAATTTTTGATGTGGAATGCTACCTAGCATAATTCTCATTGTAATTTTCTTTATTGTGGCATGAATGTTCAGATCCAAATGATACAAAATAAAAGTTCATATTGACATAAGAAATAGTAATACTTCAAGCATACTAATCAAAGTAATCATGTCTTCTCAAAATAACATGGCCAAAGAAAGTTATCCCTACAAAGTCATATAGTCTGGATGTTGCTCTATCTTCATCACACAAAGTATTTAATCATGCACAACCCCGATGACAAGCCAAGCAATTGTTTCATACTTTAAGAATCTCAAACTCTTTCAACTTTCACGCAATACATGAGCGTGAGCCATGGACATAGCACTATATGTGGAATAGAATGGTGGTTGTGAAGAAGACAAAAAAAGGAGAAGATAGTCTCACATCAACTAGGTGTATCAACGGGCTATGGAGATGCCCATTAATAGATATCAATGTGAGTGAGTAGGTATTGCCATGCAACGGATGCACTAGAGCTATAAATATATGAAAGCTCAACAAAAAAAACTAAGTGGGTGTGCATCCAACTCGCTTGCTCATGAAGACCTAGGGCATTTTCAGGAAGCCCATCATTGGAATATACAAGCCAAGTTCTATAATGAAAAATTCCCAGTAGTATATGAAGGTGACAACATATGAGACTCTCTATCATGAAGATCATGGTGCTATTTTGAAGCACAAGTGTGGAAAAAGAGATAGTAGCATTGTCCCTTCTCTCTTTTTCTCTCATTTTATATTTTTTTTTCTTTGGCCTTCTTTTTTTTATTTTTGGCCTTTCTATTTTTTTTCTCTTTTTTTTCGTTTTGTAAAGCCCGAAGTCTCATCCCGACTTGTGGGGGAATCATAGTCTTCATCATCCTTTCCTCACTAAGACAATGCTCTAATAATGAAGATCATCACACTTTTATGGATTTACAACTCAAGAATTACAACTCAAAGCAAGAACAAGGTATGACTCTATATGAATGCCTCCGGCGGTGTACCGGGATATGCAATGAATCAAGAGCGACATGTATGAAAATTATGAAGGTGGCCTTGCCACAAATACAATGTCAACTACATGATCATGCAAAGAGCAATATGACAAAAGTAATGTGTGTCATATGAACGGAACGGTGGAAAGTTGCATGGCAATATATCTCGGAATGGCTATGGAAATACCATAATAGGTAGGTATGGTGGCTGTTTTGAGGAAGGTATATGGTGGGTGTATGGTACCAGCGAAAGTTGCGCGGCACAAGAGAGGCTAGAAATGATGGAAGGGTGAAAGGGTGCGTATAATCCATGGACTCAACATTAGTCAAAAGAACTCATATACTTACTGCAAAAATTTAGAAGTCATCAAAAACCAAAGCACTACGCGCATGCTCCTAGGGGGATAGATTGGTAGGAAAACACCATCGCTCGTCCCCGACCGCCACTCATAAGGAAGACACTCAATAAATAAAATTGTGCTCAAACTTCATCACAAAGCGGTTCACCATACGTGCATGCTACGGGAATCACAAACTTCAACACAAGCATTCTTTAAATTCATAATCACCCAACTAGCATGACTTTAATATCACTACCTCCATATCTCAAAACAATTATCAAGCATCAAATTGATCATAGCATCCAATTCACTTTCTATGATAGTTTTTATTATACCCAACTTGGATGCTCATCATTCTAGGACCAACTTCAAAACCATAGCAAATACCATGCTGTTCTAAAAGACTCTCAAAATAATATAAGCGAAGCATGAGAGACTAGAAATTTCTTCAAAATTAAGACACCACCGTGCTCTAAAAGATATAAGTGAAGGACTAGAGCTAAAACTATCAAGCTCAAAAGATATAAGTGAAGCACATAGAGTATTCTAGCAAATTCTAATCAAATAGGCTTCTCCCAAAATGTGTGTACATCAAGGATGATTGTGGTAAACTAAAAAGAAAAGACTAATATAATACACGACGCTCCAAGCAAAACACATATCATGTGGCGAATAAATATATAGCTCCAAGTAAAGTTACCAATGAACAAAGACGAAAGAGGGGATGCCTTCCCGGGGCATCCCCAAGCTTAGGCCTTTGGCTATACTTGAATATCTTGGGGTGCCATGGGCATCCCCAAGCTTAGGCTCTTGCCACCCTTTATTCCATAGTCCATAAAAGCTTTACCCAAAACTTGAAAATTTCACAACACAAAACTCAACAGGAAATCTTATAAGCTCCGTTAGTGAAAGAAAACAAAACCACCACATAAGGTACTGTAATGAACTCATTCTTTATTTATTTTGTTGTTAAACCTACTGTATTCCAACTTCTCTATGGTTTATAAACTAATTTACTAGCCATAGATGCATCAAAATAAGCAAACAACACACGGAAAATAGAATCTGTCAAAAACAGAACAGTCTGTAGCAATCTGTAACTAGCACAAACTTCTGGAACTCTAAAAATCCTACCAAAATAGGAAGTCCTGGAAAATTTGTTCGTTGATCAGCATAAAAAAGAATCAACGCAAAATCACGTTCCTGTGATTTAACAAAATTATATTTGTGCATGCAAAGTTTCTGTTTTTCAGCAGAATCAAATCAACTATCATCATAGGTTATCCTATAGGTTCTACTTGGCACAAACACTAATTAAAAGATAAAAACACATCTAAACAGAAGGTAGATGCAAGATTTATTACTAAACAGGAGAAAAAACAAAAAACATAAAGAAAATTGGGTTGCCTCCCAACTAGCGCTATCGTTTAATGCCCCTAGCTAGGCATAAAAGCGAAGATAGATCTAACGGGTGCCATCTTTGGCACTAAATTCATAAGTAGCCCGCATGATAGATTCATAAGGTAATTTGACTTTCTTTCTTGGAAAGTGCTCCATGCCTTTCTTTAATAGAAATTCGAATCTAATATTCCCTTCCTTCATATCAATAATCGCACCAATCGTTCTAAGGAAAGGTCTACCAAGAATAATAGGGCAAGAAAGATTGCAATCTATATCAAGAACGATAAAATCTATGGGCACCAAATTTCTATTTGCAACAATAAGAACATCATTAATACTTCCCATAGGATTTTTAATGGTGGGATCCGCAAGGTGCAAATTTAAAGAGCAATCATCAAGATCATGGAAACCTAGAATATCACATAAAGTTTTCGGAAACGTGGAAACACTAGCACCCAAATCACACAAAGCAAAACACTCATGATATTTAATTCTAATCTTTATAGTAGGTTCCCACTCATCATTAAGTTTTCTAGGTATAGAAACTTCCAAATTAAGTTTTTCATCATAAGATTGCATCAAGGCATCAACAATATGTTTGGTAAAAGCTTTATTTTGACTATAACCATGAGGAGAATTAACAACGGATTGCAACAAGGAAATACAAACTTTTAAAGAACAATTATCATAATAAAATTCCTTGAAATCCGAGATAGTGGGTTTAATGTTATTTGAAGTTGAGGACTCTCCTATCCCACTTTTACCAAATTTAGCATCAAGATCTAAAGACTCCAAATTTTTGGGATGCCTTCTAGGCAAAGTTGATTCATCATCAGTCCCATAATCATCAAAATTCATATTGCAAAACATAGATCTAATAGGAGACGCATCAATAAATTTAAGATCCTCATCATTATTTTCATGGAAACTAGAAGAACACGCTTTTATAAAGCTATCCTTCTTAGCACGCAATCTAGCGGTTCTTTCCTTGCACTCGTCAATGGAAATTCTCATTACTTTGAGAGACTCATTGATATCATGCTTGGGATAAGAAGATCTAAGTTTAAGAGAATCAACATCAAGCGAAAGTCTATCAACGTTCCTAGCCAAATCATCAACTTTGAGCAATTTTTCCTCAAGCAAAGCATTAAAATTCTTTTGAGAAATCATAAATTCTTTCACACTATTCTCAAAATCAGAGGGCATCTTATTAAAATGACCATAAGAATTATTGTAGGAATTTCCATAATTATTAGAGGAATTACTAGGGAACGGTCTAGCATTAAAGTTTCCTCTATAAGCATTGTTTCCAAAACTATTCCTACCAACAAAATTCACATCCATAGATTCATTATTATTCTCAATCAAAGAAGACAAAGGCATATCATTGGGATCAAGAGGAGTATTTTTTGTAGCAAACAATTTCATAAGTTCATCCATCTTTCCACTCAAAACATTGATTTCTTCTATAGCATGCACCTTTTTACTAGAAGATCTTTCGGTGTGCCATTGAGAATAATTAGCCATAATATTATCAACAAGTTTTGTAGCATCTCCTAACATGATTTCCATAAACGTGCCTCCCGCGGCCGAATATAAGAGATTTCTAGAAGCAAAGTTCAAATCGGCATAAAATTTTTGTATGATCATCCATAAATTCAAACCATGAGTAGGGCAATTGCGAAGCATCAATTTCATTCTTTCCCAAGATTGGGCAACATGCTCATGACCAAGTTGTTTAAAACTCATGATATCGTTCCTAAGAGTGATAATATTAGCGGGAGGAAAATACTTAGAGATAAAAGCATCTTTGCACTTGTTCCAAGAATCAATATTATTTTTAGGCAAAGACGAAAACCAAACTTTAGCACGATCTCTAAGTGAAAACGGAAATAACTTCAATTGAACTATATTGTTATTCGTATCTTTCTTCTTTTGCATATCACACAAATCAACAAAGTTGTTTAGATGAGTAGCGGCATCTTCACTGGGAAGGCCGGCGAATTGATCTTTCATAACAAGATTCAGCAAAGCAGTATTGATTTCACAACACTCAACATCATTAAGAGGAGCAATTGGAGTACTAAGGAAATTATTATTATTGGTATTCGAGAAATCACACAATTTGGTATTATCTTGTGCCATGGCAACAAGTAATCCAACACACAAGCAAACAGAAAAAGGGCAAGCAAAAAAGAGAGGAGGAGATTGGGAAAGGTAGGGCGAATAAAACGGCAAGGGTGAAGTGGGGGAGAGGAAAACGAGAGGCAAATGGCAAATAATCTAAATGCGAGGGAGATGGGTTTGTGATGGGTACTTGGTATGTCTTGACTTGAGCGAAGACCTCCCCAGCAACGGCGCCAGAAATCCTTCTTGCTACATCTTGAGCTTGCGTTGGTTTTCCTCGAAGAGGAGAGGGTGATGCAGCAATAGTAGCGTAAGTATTTCCCTTAGTTTTTGAGAACCAAGGTATCAATCCAGTAGGAGGCTCCTCAAAAGTCCCACGCACCTACACAAACAAAGAAAGAACTCGCAACCAACGCAATAAAGGGGTTGTCAATCCCTTCACGGCCACTTGCAAAAGTGAGATCTAATAAATATAGTATGATAAGATAAATATATTTTTGGTATTTTATAATATAGATGCAAAAAGTAAAGATGCAAATAAAAGTAGATTGAAAGCAAATATGATAAGAGATAGACCCGGGGGCCATAGGTTTCACTAGAGGCTTCTCTCAAGATAGCATAAGTATTACGATGGGTGAACAAATTACTGTTGAGCAATTGATAGAAAAGCGAATAATTATGAGATTATCTAGGCATGATCATGTATATAGGCATCACGTCCATCACAAGTAGACCGACTCCTGCCTGCATCTACTACTATTACTCCACACATCGACCGACTCCTGCCTGCATCTAGAGTATTAAGTTCATAAGAACAGAGTAACGCATTAAGCAAGATGACATGATGTAGAGGGATAAACTCAAGCAATATTATATAAACCCCATCTTGTTATCCTCGATGGCAACAATACAATATGTGCCTTGCAACCCTTTCTGTCACTGGGTAAGGACACCGCAAGATTGAACCCAAAGCTAAGCACTTCTCCCATGGCAAGAAAGATCAATCTAGTAGGCCAAACCAAACTGATAATTCGAAGTGACTTGCCAAGATAACTCAATCATACATAAAAGAATTCAGAGAAGATTCAAATATTATTCATAGATAAACTTGATCATAAACCCACAATTCATCGGATCTCGACAAACACACCGCAAAAAGAGTTTACATCGAATAGATCTCCACAAGAGAGGGGGAGAACATTGTATTGAGATCCAAAAAGAGAGAAGAAGCCATCTAGCTAATAACTATGGACCCGTAGGTCTGTGGTAAACTACTCACAACTCATCGGAGGGGCAAGGATGTTGATGTATAGGCCCACCATGGTCGATTCACCCTCCGGCAGATCGCTGGCGAAGGCTCCAAGATGGGATCTCGCGGATACAGAAGGTTACAGTGGTGGTAATTGTGTTTCGTCTTGCTCCTGGATGTTTTCGGGGTAAATAGGTATATATAGGAGGAAGAAGTACGTCGGTGGCTGCCCGAGGGGCCCACGAGACAGGGGGCGCGCCCTACAGGGGGGCATGCCCTCCTATCTTGTGGGAGCCTCGGCTACTTCTTGACTTGCACTGCAAGTCCTCTAGCTCACGTTCGTTCCAAAAATCACGCTCCCAAAGGTTTCATTCAGTTTGGACTCCGTTTGATATTCCTTTTCTTCGAAATACTGAAATAGGCAAAAAAACAGCAATATGGGCTGGGCCTCCGGTTAGTAGGTTAGTCCCAAAAATGATATAAATGTGTAAAGTAAATCCCATAAACATCCAAAAGGGGTAATATAATAGCATGGAACAAACAAAAATTATAGATATGTTGGAGACGTATCACCCTTTTCTACGAGTTTATCTATAATTTGAGCTTTGTTCCTCATCTAGTTTGTCCGTCGGGATTCATGTTGTCTCCTTTGCGCGGTGAGGTTATGATTTCTTGTCATGTGGCATTTTTTTGTGTTATATGTTATAATCCGGCGCTTCAGATCAAAATGATGACAACTGCGCCTCTGGGCCACGTGCATGAAGACTTCTCGATAGTCATTGACGAGGTCAAGCCGGCTCCAGTAGACAAAAGAAAACTAGTACTACTCCACTATATAGGTAGGAGCCTCCGCGCTTGCTTACTAGTGTTGCTCTCTTCACACTGTCTTCGGTTATAATCCGGCCCCTCTAGATCTAAACACGACAACGGTGGCCACTCTCTCTCTCTCTCTCTCTCTCTCTCTCTCTGCTCACCGCTGGTCACAGATCCAGCCGGATCCTCTCCGCCGGGGAAGGTGAGATGGTGCAACATTCACGTGGTCGTCCTCGACGACGGCTCTTACCCACTGCTGGGCGCGTCCCGATCAGCCTGCCTTGTCGTTCTCTCCCAAGCACCGCTGGCGAGGGAGGGCCTCCAACCCCTTCTTCCTCGATGCCGTAGTGTGGGCAGATCCGACCTCCCGCCGCCCACCTAGCGACATCCCGGCGACCATCAGGAATAACTTCCTTCGAAAGTGGCCTTGCTCTACTTCCCGAGCTCCTGACGTCGCTGCATTTGTATCTTTTACTATTTCTCAGGCCCCTCGTAGATAGGATCGATCGGCTGTTTGAAAACCACCTAATTTTTACGTTTAAGAGGTAAAACTAGTTCATGCACTCGAATCTAGTACTACTTGGTTCAAACAAGGAAGAAAGGGGGTGGGGTGGGGGAGGATTTGTTACCTGAATCTAGGACTTCGTCGAAAGAGGAAATAATGGGGGCGAAAAGTAGCAGAGACTGGCTATCCAACTGGTCTCTAGGTGTAATAGGGAAATAAAGGGAAACGCAGTACAAACTCAATATAAACCCAATATATTGGTTGAAAAAGGAAAGAAAGTGGGGACTGGGGGCAAGTCAACAGAGTAAGTCCAGCACTAGATTTGCTAGCCTCACACAGTATAAGGTGGCTATACCGAACAAAAATGGGACCAACCCAGAAATCATGTTCTGATGTTTGTTGCCCCGAGCAACTCTTATGTAATGCCACTGGTAAAATGTAGCAGTCGCACTATTAAAAGTAAGGACACATTAAACCAATGTTGTTTTCAATGTAATGCCTCCAGTAATATGAATCAATGGCACTTCTTTACATGTCCTGCTAAAATTTCCCAAGTTGGTTCTTTTCGTTAGAAATGCAACTGTCCTGGTCCGCCTACTCTCCCATGACCAAAGTAATGTCATATTTAACGGTTGTGATAGTTAATCCTAATGCCCACACTAATATCTAGCAATGCCACTGCTTTAGAAATCGCTACTGTCCTTGTAGGATTGCCATTCAGATAAGGAACATGCTTCTTTTCATTTGATGCATGTTTCATCACTTGTTAGTCACCCTCCTTTCCACCATTTTTGTGCAAACAGAGATATACATTTCACGCTCGATCTTAGTTGAACTGCACAAATGATATCCAAATTATAGTTGAGCATTCCAGGAGCTTCACAACCAACCTTGATGTTGCTCAATTTTATTGCAACTAATGAAGAAGAAGCTCTGTAGGTTTCATTTTCTAATGGAAATGGAACCAGGGCTGGAGCCCTTTTCTTAAAAAATTGAAGAAGAAGCTGCTAGCTCACGGGACATTGCTTCATTTTAGATGAACTGCACCAAAAGGTCCCATGAATTGAATCATCCATGTTGGTGACTGAAAGAGCCAGCTTCAGCATCCCAGTCTAAGCACCCCCGGCCTCCATCCTTACGACGCACGGTACACCTCGTTTGCCACCTGCTCGACCCTAGTGTCACTGATAAAATGAAGTAATAATACAGTTAAAATAGAGCGAGTGTCATCTCTATCATTTCATTTCCAATGTAGATAAAGAAAGTGCTTCTCTTTGTTAATGTATGTTTCATCAACTAGTCCCATTGTTAATGTTTAAGCGTTTCTGCAAACTGGGGTGCCTAATTTTAGTTGATATGTACAAAAATAGAGATTTGAATGTCTCAAGGCGCCTCCTTGTACTACCTTGTACACTGATGTTCATCACTGGCAGAAGGTGTATCTGGGAGACTTGGGACGATGTCCAGTATGAGGCGTAGAGGCGTCGCAGGGCCCATCTCGCCATCGCAGCATGGCATACTATGATACTATCGCAATATTTTCTTCTATTTATTTTGTGTGCTTCATCAAGTAGTGCCACTATAATGTAATCACACTTTTTCATTATCTGTGCAAACAGGGTTATTCAGCTGTATTTTGGTGGAACTAAACAAATGTACGTATGGAACCGGCATATATGCAGAGTGCGAGGTGTGCCAAGTAAAAATTACCGACACCACCCATGCTGCATGCACGCATTGGCATCCACCACCACCAGTGGGATGTGTGGCGCTCTCTGTGGACGGATCTTTCTCGGCAGCAAATCCTCTAACCAAACACTAGTAGCTTATATTGGCAGTTTTCTAGGGAGTACTCTTTTCTGAAAGAAGCACCAATCTATTTTTCTTTATTTGTACACTGTGTCACAACTTTGACCCAAAGGTCCAGAGCTATTTTAGGGTGATTGGCGTAGTACTCGGAGACTGATTGTAAGCATGATTTTCATTAGCTGTCACATTGATTGTAAGAATGAGCAGGTGAAAGATTAGGTTAGTGCGAAGCTTACCTTAAACCCTACCGCCGCCGTTGAAATGAGGCGAGCGTCGAGGGAACCGTGGAGAATGGCGGGGAAGCGATGTCGCGCCATCTGGCCTCCTCTTGCGGTGGGAGAACGAATCCTCCTGTGGCTCCGGCTGGCTCTGAACCCTCACGAATGGCGCACCATACTCGATCGATTAGTTATCCTCTGGGTGCTCGACCTTCAAACTGTACACCCACCACCTCCGCCTGACTGTCGCCTCGGGCGAATCTGTCAGCTCCATCGCCCATAGGAGATACTCGATGAACTCGGAGGACTGCGGCGCGACTGCCGCTGAGGAGTACATGTACATCGCTGCCCTCATCGCCGCCGCCTCGCTCTTTCGCATACATTGCCACATGGCGCGCACCATCCTCGAAATCTCCCACTAATTGTCAAACCAACTAAGGATCTCCTTCAACCTGGCTAACTTTGCCTGGTCGCCACCGGCGATCTGCCTGATTCGTTGATGCATCCTCTCCATAGATGTCCTTCTGGGTGGTCCGGTGCTAGCTTTGGAAGATGGGAGGAGAGACAGTGGTCTCGCAATAGAGAAGAGGGAGAGGCGAGACGGCGGTTTTGGAATGGAGATGATGGAGAGGAGAGGAGGTGGTTTTGCAATGGAGAAGATCAGAAGAGGGAGAGGCAAGACGGTGATTTTGGAATGGAGATGATTGAGAGGAGAGGAGGTGGTTTTGCAAAGGAGAAGATCAGAAGAGGGAGAGGCGAGATGGTGGTTTTGGAATGGAGATGATGGAGAGGAGAGGAGGTGGTTTTGGAATGGAGATGATGGAGAGGAGAGGAGGTGGTTTTGCAATGGAGAAGATCATAAGAGGGAGAGGCGAGACGGTGGTTTTGGAATGGAGATGATGGAGAGGAGAGGAGGTGGTTTTGCAATGGAGAAGAGGGAGAGGAGCATGCGGCAGTGATTTAGGATTGGACGAGAGGGTCGGCGTGCTGTGACTAGATCAAAATCAAAATCAATTTACCCTTCAATTAAGAAAACGACCCCACATTAACTAGTCTCCCTTTTATTCTGGGTCATAATTGACCATGATTTTCACACAAAAAATGTATGTTATACGTTGCAAAAATAACATAATTTGAAAGTACATTCAGATACGAACCAAACGATACAATTTTTGGTGACATGTATTCACATTTTGCTTGTCAAATACAGTACGTGGTCAAACTTTGACCCAAAATATGCAAAACAACAAAAAAATACTTCCAAGACCAGCGCCGCTCTTCCACTCTTCTCCTCTTAAACCACCGCCGATCCTCTCCTATTCCAATCTAAATCCAGCCTCGCTCATCTCCTCTTCCATTTCAAAACCACTGCCCCTCCTCTCCTGTTCCAGTCCAAAACCAGCATCGCTCCTCTCCCGTTCTAATCCAAAACCAGCGCTGCTCCTCTCCTCTTCCATTCAAAAACCACCGCCGGCGAGTGAAGGTGCTGTGGAGAAGTAGATCGATGGAGGAGTACAACCGATACGTGAGGATTGCAGTCGGCGACCCTGTGAAGCTAGCTAGGATATTGGAGATACAGTCTTGGTTTGACAACAAGGACCAACTAGCGGCGACGGCGACATCCCTGGCCAAATATCTGCAACAGAGCGAAAAGGCGGTGATACTCCCGGAGGGAGTCACGCCGGAGTAATTAGAGCTGCTCCTCTAGGCCATGGAGCAAACAGATTCACCGAATCCGATCGTGAGGGAGCGGTGGTGGGAGTATCGATCCCAGAAGGAGCATCCACCAGAGATTAAAGGATCGAGCATCTACAGGGTGCCGTTTGTTAGGGTGTCCTGCCAGAGCGAGCCGGTGGAGTCTTCGTCGACCGAACCTAACTGCAAGAGGAGAAAAGCAGTTGGCCCGATGACGCTTCCCCGCCATCGTCTCCCTAGCCGTTCACATCGTCTCACGGGGCGGCTGTCTGCCGCCGAGGAATAGGAGGGGGCTGCCCCCCCAGCCCAATAGTCGGGCAGGTTGTGAATTGTCAGGAGGAGCTTAGAGTATTTGCAGGTTGTGAATTGTGTTTTGTGTTGTGTATTTGAGAGTACTTTCAGATGTGAATGTCTTTTGAATTTCATATTTGCTGTATTGAGCATATGAAGTACTTTATGAATTCTAGAGATCTATTTTTAGCACTTAAAAATGTAGTTTCATAGGAGTATAAAAGTGCAGACAATGTGATTCTCAGAGAAGAAACTGCAAGTTTCAGTTTCAGATAAGAAACTGCAAGTTCAGTTTCAGATAAGAAACTGCAACTTTCAAAGGCAGAGCATTTATATTAACACGGCCTTTTCAAACAGGGTTAACATCATGTTGGAAGTTTTATTCATGGTCGAAAATGGAACTACCAGCCAGTTAACATCATGCTGATCAACATGCATAGCACATCTTCATATGATACACAGTCAAAATGCCCACACAATGTCGAGTGTGCGAAACACAGAGAAAACGAGGGACGAAGTTTTGGCAAGTGTTGGACGTGGTTTTGGGCTGCCTCGTCTAGGCTTTCATTTTTAACATGCGCAGCCCACGACCTCGGATGGGAGGTCCATAGGCCTGTTTGTATTTTCTTAGGGCCGTCATGTATCGACTGGCCTATGGACCTCCCATCCAAGGTTTTATTTTTGGCAGCCCAATTTATGTATTTTTTTGATGAAAACGCAGAGGTCTATTCTATTTTTCTATATAAGAATAGGAACAGTAGGTCCAACTTATGTTTCCCTTCTAACTATATTATATATATTTAAATTATTTTATATGTTATTATATATTATTTTTATTGTCATCATATATTTAACAGATACTTACATCTGTAAGAAAACAATATCCCACATCTTATTAACTTATAAAAATAATTTCTTAACAAATAAAATCCTGGTTGTTTTGGCACGAAAATCCTAGTGATTGTGTACAAAAGCTTGGTAAGATTTATGGATGAATGTAATAATATCACTTATTATATTTATAACAAAATGCTCAGCCCCTTTTTATTTTTTGATAACATTGCAGGCCCAACCCAACATTATAATTAGAATCAGCCCAGCAAAATCGTGTATTTCGAGAAAGTGCAAATGGCCTGTAATTTTTTAGGAAATAAACTAAATGGGCCGCATGGACGCTACATTATTTGTTCACCTAGCCCAGCTAATGGTTGTAATTCAAAAAAAGATCAAATTGACTTTAAATTCTACCACGCAAAAAAAAGACTGTAAATTCTGAAAAATGGGTTGAATACGTGCCACATTTTTGGAGGCTGAAATGTGGGCCCATAGGTCGAAGCCAACGCAAGTCGTTGTCAATTTAGTCAACAAATGATTCTGACATGTTAGCCGTTGGATTCATATCCAACGACCAGCATCCATCTTCAATCTCTAGTCCTCTTTCTCCAGCGCCGCCGGGACCACCTCCCGCCTCCTGCTGCTAGCAGCTCTCCTTAGCACGCTTCGCTATGAAGCGCTACTCCACCGTTTGCCAGGCCATCCCTCCACCCCTCCACACCTCTTGTTCTTCTCCACCGACTCTCGAACCACACCGCACTAGAACCAGTTAACCCTCGTACACCTTCCGTCTGCGACTCTACTCCCGCGTCTTCCCATCTCCGGCTCGTTGCTGTCCGGGGCCTCGCCGTCATCCACCACCTTGGATGCACTCGGCGCGGCATGGTCAACGTGGTTAACGAACGACACCATCGGAAGTAGACTGTGCGTGGAGAGGCTGACAGCTGGGTCCACGGCCGCACACAAGGAAATGCCTCCTTATTACGCGCAAAATAATGATTCCTCCACCTGACATCTAGGACCCACCGGAAGGGCCTCTGTTTTTCGCGAAAAAAACGTGCCCCCCGCTGACATGTCGGACCCACCAGCTATCTTCGCACGCAAGGAAGTGCCTCCTTATTACGCACAAAAAAAATGAATACTCCCCCTGCCAGCTGGAACCCAGCATAGTGGGAGGCTGACTTGTGGGCCTACCAAGTTGACAGGGACGGAGGGCTTTGTCAACTTAGTCAATATGAATGATTCTAGCTCCTGTTACCGTATGATGTTCATCCAACGGCCGTAGTGCTTCTTCAACCTCTGGTCTTCTTGCTCCAGCCGCCCAAACCAGCGCCAGTCGTGCCGCGTGCTCCTGCCTCCCGTGGCCGGATGTGATGCCGCGGAGGCCTCACCGCCCCTACTACTCCCACCGCTGGCCAGACCATCCCTCTACTCACCCACACCCCCTGTTATTCTGCGGTGACAGCAGCCTCACACCGCAGCCGAACCAGTGAACCCTCGTACTCCTCTTCGTGTGGGCATCCACTGCTGCCTCTTCCCCGGCTCCGAGTCGTCCCCTTCCTAGGCCTCGCCGTCGTCCACCGCCATGGTGCTCTCGGCGCGGCGTGGTCAACGTGGTCAAGGAACGACTTCCATCGGACGTGGACTGTATGTGGAGAGGCTGACAGCTTGGTCCACGGCCGCAGCAAGGAAGTGCCTCCTTATTACGCGCAAAAAAATTATTCATCCACCTGACAGCAGGGACCCACCGGACGGGCCACCGTATTTCATGAAAAAATGTTTCCCCCTGACTACTGGGACCCACCAGCTACATCTTTGCACGCAAAGAAGTGCGTCCGGGTAAAAAAAGATTCGCCCCCCTGACTGCTGGGACCCACCAGCTACATCTTCGCACGCAAGGAACTGTCAGACAGTCGGGACCCACTTGGTCGAAGCGTACGTAGCGTTGTCATTCTGGTCGCGAACGTGTACGTACATATATACTGGTCGATGTAGAGGCGTGCATGTGTCGTAGTAGAGGCGCGCACGTAGCATGTACACGTACGTACAGCGGCCAGGGTGCAAGAAAGAAAATACGGCCACATACGTACATACGGGCAAGGTCTCGAACTCCTACTCGCGCATACGTACATGGCTGGGTCGGAACGGAGAAACAACGTCGTCATCGTGTTCATGGGGAGCCAACCGGCTGGGTCGGAACGAAATGCGTGGTCGTGTTCATCGGGAGGTCTTGGACGGAACAGGCGATGGAAACGAGGCCTGGCGTACCGCAGAATGGAGGAAACGGACGTCCTACGTTCGGAACGGGGTCCTGTTGATCGGGAGGGGTGTGGCGTACCGCAAAACGGAGGCAACGGACCTCCTACGGTCGAAACAGGGGTCCTGTTGATCGGGGGGTGTGGCGTACCGCAAAACGGACGAAACGGACTTGTGTTGGAGCGCTATGGTCGAAACGGGGGTCCTGTTGATCGGGAGG
>LT934122.1:123708040-123726433 GCA_900231445.1 Triticum turgidum subsp. durum
CAACCATCGATCGATCACTCGGGTTCAGTAACACGTAGCCTGCAGTGCAATCGCTCGGGTTCAGTTAGATCCCAACGCCTCGCTCGGGTTCAGTTAGAGCCAACGCCTCGCACACACAAGCGTACATGTACGAGATAAAGGCGCATCGCTCGGCCCCCGACCTCCCACCGTAACCGGGAACTCCCCGAAATTTTCCTCGCCCTCGCTTCTACCACGGTTTTTTCCGTCATGGACGGCCCAAAGAATGTCATGCAGCTGCGTCTCCGGCCCGCCCAGGACGAAAAGCCCATTTTCTTTCATGATTTTTTGTCATAGAAGTAGGAGCCCACCACATATATGATGATACCCAGTTTTGTCACAATTATCGTCATAGAAGTGTCATATGTATGACAGAAAAAAAATTCGTTCGGCCCAAAATGTCACGTATGTGTCTTTTTTTCGTAGTGAGAACACTTCCGGTGTCCGAATATAATCGTCCTATATATGAAACTTTACCTCTCAAACATTTTGAGACTCCTCGTCATGTCCTTGATCTCATCCGGGACTCCAAACAACATTCGGTCACCAAATCACATAACTCACATAATACAAAATCGTCATCGAACGTTTAGCGTGCAGACCCTATGGGTTCGAGAACTATGTAGACATGACCGAGACATCTCTCCGGTCAATAACCAACAACGGAACATGGATGCTCATATTGGTTCCCACATATTCTACAAAGATCTTTATCGGTCGTACCGTAATGACAACATATGTTATTCCCTTTGTCATCGGTATGTTACTTGCCCGAGATTCAATCATCGGTATCTTCATACCTAGTTCAATCTCGTTTCCGGCAAGTCTCTTTACTCGTTCTGTAATACATCATCCCGCAACTAACTCATTAGTCACATTGCTTGCAAGTCTTATCATGATGTGTATTACCGAGAGGGCCCAGAGATACCTCTCTGATACTCGGAGTGACACATCCTAATCTCGATCTATAACAACCCAACAAACACCTTCAGAGATACCTGTAGAGCATCTTTATAATCACCCAGTTACGTTGTGAAGTTTTATAGCACACAAGGCATTCCTCCGGTATCTGGGAGTTGCATAATCTCATAGTCAAAGGAATATGTATATGACATGAAGAAAGCAATAGCAATAAAACTTAACGATCATTATGCTAAGCTAACAGATGGGTCTTGTCCATCACATCATTCTCCTAATGATGTGACCCCGTTCATCAAATGACAACTCATGTCTATGGTTAGGCAACTTAACCATCTTTGATCAACGAGCTAGTCTAGTAGAGGCTCACTAGGGACACTATGTTTTGTCTATGTATCCACACATGTATCAAGTTTTCGGTTCATACAATTCTAGCATGAATAATAAACATTTATCATGATATAAGGAAATATAAATAACAACTTTATTATTGCCTATGGGGCATATTTCCTTCAACTAGGGGTACCCAGGCCCGTCTGCCTGTGGCCCAAGGCACGGCACATGCCGTGGGGCCAGTGCGGCCCATCTTCAAGGCTTCAAGAGAGAGACCCTCGCGAGGCACTCGCTGGCAAGCGTCGCCCGGAGCCCCCCGAGGTCCTCGCGCAGGGCAGAATCCTGAAGCTGCCGCCTGACTCCCCTCACGGGCGGATATGTCTAGGCTCGCCAAGTCCCGCCTCGCGCTGCACGTGGGTGATGCGAGCCACGACGAGCGCCGCCAGGGACCGTGCCAGCGGGCTCAGATGGTGGAGCTTTCCTCTTTCGTGCTAAGGGAGCATAATGGCTCACCGATTCCCAAAGCAATCCCCAAAGATTTCCAATTTGGTGCATGAAGACCAAGATGGCGGGCTCGTCAGGACGGAGGTCATCACCGATCCCACCTGCGCGTCATGGCCAGAAGCTTTACCTGGTGGAGACCACCTTTTGTCAGGGTAGGTTGTACTCTTGTTGCCCTTTGAATTTGGCCATTGTGGCAACCCTTCCTGCCTAGTGTTTTGGGGGAAGAGGACCAAGGATTGTGTAAAGATAGGCTAGTTGACACCTTAGAGGGGGATCGACCCATCAAACCCCGAGGCCTCCTGTCGGTGTCAAAACCGGTGGATCTCGGGTAGGGGGTCCCGAACTGTGCGTCTAGGCGGATGGTAACAGGAGACAAGGGACACGATGTTTTACCCAGGTTCGGGCCCTCTGGATGGAGGTAAAACCCTACGTCCTGCTTGATTAATATTGATGATATGGGTAGTACAAGAGTGGATCTACCACGAGATCAAGGAGGCTAAACCCTAGAAGCTAGCCTATGGTATGATTGTTGTAATGGATGTTGTGTCCTACGTACTAAAGCCCTCCGGTTTATATAGACACCGGAGAGGGCTAGGGTTACATAGAGTCGGTTACAATGGTAGGAGATCTACATATTCGTATTGCCAAGCTTGCCTTCCACGCCAAGGAAAGTCCCATCCGGACATGGGACGAAGTTTTCAATCTTGTATCTTCATACTCTTGGAGTCCGGCGGACGATGATAGTCCAGCTGTCCGGACACCCCCTAATCCAGGACTCCCTCAGTAGCCCCCGAACCAGGCTTCAATGACGATAAGTCCAGCGCGTTATATAGTCTTCGGCGTTGCAAGGCGGGTTCTCCTCTAAGTTCCATGTACCTGCCGAACAGTGTCCGGCTTCCTTATCAATGTTGCGCTTCTTGGCTTCCACGCCCAATAATGGCCTTCTTCCACGCGTCGCACGAATGCGAAAAGCCAGGGTATCTTTTATGTTTTACCCCCTAGTTGTGCAAATAATCTGCCTATAAGAGAGGCAAGAATCCAGATCCAAATCACACCATCTTCCTTCCGCGAATACTCATCGGAGTGCTTCGGATCAAGAATCCATTCCATCATGGACCACCGATGCGGCTCCTCTTCTCGCGCCCCCAGCCCTCTGCCAGGAGATTGGAGGAGATGCTCTGTTCTGCACAACGAGCTGGTGAAGCTCCAAGCGGGGGGATATCTCCCTCCGGCCTTCATGGTCCCGGTTCGATCCGGGCTGGCCACCTACAAAGGTGGGAAGCAAGCGGAGGCTACCCCAAGTCCCAACAAAGGGGAGCGGGTATGCTTCGCCCCCTATCTGATAAGGGGGCTCGGATTTCCTATACATCCGTTCCTCCGCGGGCTCCTGGAGTTCTACGGACTCCAGCTTCATCACCTCACGCTCGCCTCGATCCTGCATATTGCGGGTTACGTAGCTCTTTGCGAGCTATTCCTGGGCGTCGAGCCCCATTTCGTGCTGTGGAAGAGGTTGTTCTGCCTTGTACCCCGCTCTCACGAGGGGTCCATATATCAAGTGGGCGCCGCCGAAATATGGCGCATTGCCGGGACCGGATATCCATCCGGAACCCCTAAGAAGGCGTCCGAAGACTGGCCTTCGGAATGGTTTTATATAGAAGACGCTCCGCTGCCGGACCCTGTTCGGATCGGCCTCCCGGAGTTCAGCAATGCTCCTCTGAAGAAACGCCTTAGTTGGCGTCCGCGGAGCCCCCAACTAGAGGAAGACAAGAGCGTCCATTATCTGATGGGCCGGATAAGGTTACTGGCCCATTCCGGGTTGACCATGATTGGAGTCATGGCAATATGCATTATGCGGGGGGTGCAGCCACTACAATACAGGGGCCACCCCATATGGGATTTCAACAGGGAGGACGATGCCACCCATCATGGCCGCAAAGGGCCATATTCGGCCGAAGACCTGGTGAAGATCCTGTCTGGCCTATACAAGGGGGAGAAGGAGGATTTCCTCCGGACGAACCCGTTGAATGGGTTCTCCATGAATAATCCCCGGCCTTGGGTAAGCGAACACTCGGCGTGTCCAACCCATGCCTTTGAAGCTTAAGTTTCTTATATTGTGTTTTTTGATGCAGGAGCTGCGTCGGGTCGTGGAGGACATGCTAAGTCCGGCTCCACAACCCGAGGATCCGGAGAGATCCCGGGATCCAGCCTCTGAAGAGGATCCGGACATAAAGGTGGAGCTAATCGACGGGGTGTTCCACCAGCTCAGCATGGATAATGCTTTAGTCGCCATTACGGCTGACTATCCCGGACTATATCCGGCTTCCCAGGTGATTGTGACCGAAGTCCCGACACCATTATTTCTTCCCTGCTCATTTCTGACCTTCGCATACGATGGCGTTTTACAGGAAGCGCCCTCAGGGCGGGAAGCCGAGCCCACAGCGACTGACCAACAAAGGCCAGTCCGGACCAGTAGGCGGAAGAGGAGCGCGGCGCGGACTGAAACGTCGCCACAAAGGTATAACTCACAGTTCATTATTCGGAGCAACGTTCCTAGGAAGCGTTTGCGTTCTCATGACTTCTGTAGGAGAAAAGCGCCCGCCGGACTGCGGGCGTGGAGGTTGCCAATCCAGCCTCTACCAGCCAGGCTCCAGCACCTGGTCTGGAGGGGGAGGCGAGCGCGAGGCGCGAGCCGGACAGTCCTCCGACGGAGGATACCGACAGACTGTCTGCCACCAAGTCTGAGGTGGAGAGCGCCATGAACCATAGGCGCCGCCGGACAGTATTTCGTGATGCGTGCTTCTCCCAGGAGGCGTTGAATGCCTTTAACGCGGGGGACGCGCACCTCCGTGCTGCTCAAGATGGTTTTACCAGAGCCACGAAGCAGTATGTAAAAGACATACGAGTAAGAGAATTTAACAGTTATATATGCCAGTAGCCCCCGAGACTTAAAGTAGTTATGTTAACTGATTTAAAGATCATTTGAAACGCAGGATCTTACCGAGAAGAATACCCAGCTGTCTCAGGAGCTGCAAGAGTGCAAGGCCCAACTTGAGGCCACACTCGCTGCCGCAGGAGGAAACACGGAGACCCCTCCTGGTAACACATTATTTGAAATATATAAGCGCTGTGCGGCATGCGCGCAAGTCTAAAAATGACATTGCAGGTGCTGCCGGACAAGATCCGGACAGGCAAGAACTGCTACGCCAGCTGAAGGCCGGCGAGAGGGTGCTGAATAGAGTGCAGCAAGAAAGGAACAAGCTCCAAGATGCCCACGCCCAGCTTGGATAAGAGCTGAAAGGCGTTCGGGCCGAGCTGTTCGGCTCCATTAAGGAGAATCAACGGCTTCATCGCAGCATTTATAGTAAGTGCTTGAGCAAACTCCTTTGAAAAGAAGAGTTCGGTGAGGAAGTCAATTGACAAGATATGTCTGTAGGTATACTCACAGGTCGCCCTGCGGAAGAGATGCCCGTATCGACGGGTGATCAACTTCCCGAACTGTTGCAGCTGCTCGAACGAGTTCGGCAGGCGATGAGCGGCGCCGTTCAGGCTTTATGGCCGGCCCTTTCCCTGCCCGAAGGCCTTGGGGAGCTTGCGGAGAAGCTCCAGGGCATGCGGCAGCGCTTCCATTTATGGAAAATTTCGGCCTGCCGCCAAGGTTCCAGGGAGGCGTGGGCCATGGTGAAGACGCGGTACAAGAAGGCGGATCCCAACCATATGGCCGAGGTCGGACCTATGGGGCCGGACGGGAAGGAGATCCCTGTGAGTTTAGTATACGGCCAAGTAGAGTTGGCCGCTAAATTTTCCCAACGGGACTATAAATTGGACAGCCTGTTAGACGGGATTGAGGAGGAATACAGTCAGTCAATGTGACAATGTATTTTAAAATGACATGTAAAATGCCTTCTAGCCGGATTGTAGATCGTTTGTCTTTGCCGACCTTTTCGCTTCAACCTCGGGACCCTAGAGTCTGGAGTGTGTCCGAATACCTTCTCGGTTAAAAAACAACCGGGGCATGCATGGAGACCAGGCGTAGGGGTCATTAGTGCTTTATCAGACAAGTGCCCAACTAGTTATGTTATATTACATGGTTAGTAAGAAACATCTTCCAGGGAGAATAGTTCCGTTAGGGGTTCCTTTCCCTGGGGTGCATGCCCTAAAGTGCATGTCCGGACTGCGAAAAAAGCAGAAAAACATCTGGGGGCGGATAAATAAATAGATAAGAAATCGTCTTTTAGTTCACCGACCGAATATTCCCTTGAGAACGCTAGCTTTCGGCTTCACCCAGTCTGAGGTACACATCCAACTGACCCGGCAGTAACAATCGCAGAGGTGCTCCCTTTACCGCCTAGCCGAACAATCGGGAACGTAGGGGTAAGCACAGGAGCCAGGCAACCCAGCTTGGCCAAAACTTAAGTCATATCAATGCATATAATGGTGAATAAAAGGTACATGTGGAAGCTTGACACATGTGTTGGGCATGAAGCCCATATAAATAAGCTTCTTTTAAAGAAGCCCCCAGGTATAATGAGTGCGGATAGCGCGTCAAGTGTGTGCGAACAATGCGCAAGTAGGCCCTTAAGGGCTTTTTAGGAGAAGGGTTAAGAGAAGAAAGAGAAACAAAAGACAGCTGAAGTGTAAAAATTTGGACGGGGGGAAGGGGACGAACTCTTAGTCCAGCGCTAGGCATAGAATCTTCGGAGGCGGGCTGCGTTCCATGGGTTCGGCTCGAGTCGGTTGTCCGACGCATTTCGTAGACGGTACGCTCCGCCGGTTAGGACTTGATCGATAATGAAGGGGCCCTCCCATTTGGGCTTGAGCTTGTCCTTTTTCTTGTCCGGCAGGCGTAGAACTAGTTCGCCAACGTTGTAAGTCTTGGCCCGTACTTCTCTGCTTTGGTATCTTCGAGCCTGCTGCTGATAGAATGCGGAACGAGCCTTGGCGACGTCGCGTTCTTCCTCCAATGCGTCCAAGCTGTCCTGCCGATCCAGCTCGGCCTCTCTTTCTTCGTATATGCGCACTCTAGGTGAGTCATGAATGATGTCGCAGGGCAGAACTGCCTGTGTGCCGTATACCATAAAAAATGGTGTGAATCCGGTAGTACGGTTGGGCGTTGTCCGCATCCCCCAGAGTACGGAGTCGAGCTCCTCTACCCAGTGCGTGTCAGATTTCGTAAGTGACCGCACTAGTCTGGGTTTGATGCCGCTCATTATTAGACCATTTGCTCGTTCCACTTGACCGTTGGTTTGAGGATGATAGACTGAAGCGTAATCGAGCTTAATGCCCATATTTTTGCACCATGATTTAACCTCGTCGGCCGTAAAATTTGTGTCGTTATCGGTGATGATGCTGTGGGGGACACCAAAACGGTGTACTACCCCAGAGATGAAGTCTATCACTGGTCCGGACTCTGCCGTTTTGACTGGCTTGGCCTCTATCCATTTGGTGAATTTGTCCACCATGACCAATAGGTACCTTTGCTTGTGGGTTCCTCCTTTAAGGGGTCCAACCATGTCAAGCCCCCAAACCGCGAGCGGCCAGGTAATGGGTATAGTTTTTAGGGCGGTGGGTGGCATATGGCTCTGATTAGCAAAGAGCTGACAACCGACGCATCTTTGGACTAAGTCCTGAGCATCTGCCCGGGCCGTCGGCCAATAAAATCCTGTACGGAATGCCTGTCCTACAAGGGCCCGAGCTACGGCGTGGTGTCCGCCTAGTCTGGCATGAATTTCAGCCAGAAGGTTTCGCCCTTCCTCTTCGGAGATACACCGTTGAAGGACTCCGGTTGTGCTTTTCTTATAAAGTTCTCCCTCATGGACCTTGTAGGCTTTAGATCGCCGGACAATACAACGGGCCTTATTTTGGTCTTCGGGAAGTTCCTGCCTAAGCAAGTAGGCTAGGAATGGTTCTGTCCATGGGGCAATTACTGCTAATCTAAAGCAAAGGAGGTGCCCTGTCTTCGGGAAGTTCCTGCCACTACCAAGCAAGTAGGATAGGAATGGTTTAAAGGAGGTGGACTTGGATCTCTTATCGAGTATCACGTCGTCCCTATTCACCATAGAGCGCAGCGCGGTGAGTTCTTCTGCCGCTAGGGCTTCGGATAGTGCCTCCAGGGCTAATGCGGCTGTCTTGTTTTCGGCGCGGAGTTCTATGTCCGGATCACTAACGAGAGTGATTATTCCGCCAGGCCCAGGCATTTTGAGCTTCATGTACCCGTAATGGGGTACGGCTTGAAAAATTGTGAATGCCTCTCGTCCTAATATAGTGTGATATCCGTTGTTGAACGGGGCCACTTGGAACATGACTTCTTCGGATCTGTAATTGTTCGGCGAGCAGAACACCATATCGAGTGTGATTTTTCTGGTGCAGCGCGCTTCCCAGCTAGGGATTATTCCTCTGAAGGTTGTGCTGCTTCGCTCAATACGGCTCCAGTCTATTTCCATTTTTTGAAAAGTTTCCTCGTATATGAGGTTTAGTCCGCTGCCGCCATCCATGAGGACCTTTGTAAGTCGAAAGCCATCCACTATTGGACTAAGTACCAGTGCGGCTGGTGCTTGGGCTGTTCGGAATTTAGGTTCGTCGCTGGTGTTGAAGGTGATGGCTGTGTCGCTCCATGGATTTGTTGTTACTACCTGGTAGACTTCGGCGAGGCTGCAGATTGTTCGTTTTCGCATATTATTTGATGCGAAAGTCTCGAAGACTGTTGATACCGTACCAGTATTGTTGGAGTGGTTTTCCGGGGCTAGAAGCTCCTCGCCACTTTTGGCTACCTGCCGTAATATCCAACATGCTCGAAGGCTATGTGTTGGGACGACGCCCTCTGTACTGTGAATTTTACAGGGTCCGCTAAGCCATCCCTCCAGTACGGTTCCGTACCCTCTATGGGGTTTTTACTTTTTGTTTTTGTATCTGGTAACTTGGTGTGATGCACCCTTTTGTTGCGGACTAGGGTTGTATTCGGGGCCGGATTGTCCCAAAACTGATTTTCGGTTTTCCAGAAACTCTCCATCGCACAGTACTTTCGTACTATGGACGCCAGGTCGGCGAAGCGTGTAATTTCACGACGGCTGACGGCGTTCAAGATTCCCTCGTCTGTGCAATTATTGCAAAAAATTGAGATTGCGTTTTCCTCTTGGCAGTCCTTTATCCTGTCCATAACCAGGAGGAATCTGGCCCAGTAGTGGTGTACTATTTCAGCGGGCTCTTGCCAGATTAGAGATAGATCGCATATGTCTGGGCGGGTGGGTGGAATTAAGTCCAGAACCCTACCCAACTCAAGGCTCGAAGGCCGGGAAGTTTCCAAATTTGGAAGCTTGGATTGCTGGACGTTGTCCATCGAGTCCGGAACGATGCCTGACTTTAAGTTCAGTGCTCGATTGAAGTCCGTCCCTCCGCGGGAATCCGTCATGGAGGGTTCGGGAGCCCGGACATGACTAGTTTTCAATACAGGAGAAGAGTTGCTGCATTGTTCCTCTACCACTGCAATGTGGTGGGTGACCTGGGGAGAATTAATCTCTCTCAGATCGGTTTTAAGCCCAATCTGATTGTAGTCTGTAGCGACTCCCAGGGCGGCGATGCGATCCAAGAGCTTGTTGACAGACGAGAGCTCTATTGGATCCAGCCGCTCGGCAGATTCCGAGCTGACGTGAAGATTGCTCTTGACGACTTGAGAAGTCATCGTCGAAGCGGCGGCCGGACAGGCGGTCATAAGAAAACCACCTAGCCGTATAGTTTGGCCGGCAGCCAAGGCTCCTTTGGCAAAAATACCGTCCTTGAAGACGGGAGGCGGCATCCTTCCTATCGGTGACGGCACAGAGGAACTCTCAATGAAAGCACCAATGTCGGTGTCAAAACCGGCGGATCTCGGGTAGGGGGTCCCGAACTGTGCGTCTAGGCGGATGGTAACAGGAGACAAGGGACACGATGTTTTACCCAGGTTCGGGCCCTCTTGATGGAGGTAAAACCCTACGTCCTGCTTGATTAATATTGATGATATGGGTAGTACAAGAGTGGATCTACCACGAGATCAAGGAGGCTAAACCCTAGAAGCTAGCCTATGGTATGATTGTTGTAATGGATGTTATGTCCTACAGACTAAAGCCCTCCGGTTTATATAGACACCGGAGAGGGCTAGGGTTACATAGAGTCGGTTACAATGGTAGGAGATCTACATATCCGTATTGCCAAGCTTGCCTTCCACGCCAAGGAAAGTCCCATCCGGACACGGGACGAAGTCTTCAATCTTGTATCTTCATAGTCTTGGAGTCCGGCGGACGATGATAGTCCGGCTGTCCGGACACCCCCTAATCCACGACTCCCTCACCTCCCGAGGTAGCTCATCCTTGTACTCTCATATTCATCCCCCTCATCCCCCCTCGCAAGGCAATCCACACACAAAGCAGGAGTAGGATCTTACACTTCAAGGTGGCCTGAACCTGGGTAAACTATCGTGTCTTTGGTTCATCTCCCCTCTCGCACGAGCACGACGGAGCATCACCATGAGGCAGTGAGTAGAAGGCAGTGCATAGTGAAGTTCTACAAGTACACCCTAGAGTTCGAACCTTTCTTGGGTCCCTAGAGCCACTACTAGGGAAAAGGCTAGCAGCAGCGCGGGTTTTTAGGCTAGCAGCAGCGCGGGTGGCCGCACTACTAATAAGGCGCTACAGCTAACTCATAGTAGTAGCGCGGCCCTAACCCGCGCTACTACTGTTGATGATATCAGCAGCGCTTTTTGCGAACACGCTACTATTAACTAGCTGTAGCGATTTCGCCATCTCTCACTACTGCTATATCTTTCATCATTTTCCCATTTCAGTTCTCCTTTTAGATAGTAGATACTAGGTACTGCTAGTAGATATCAAATTCATAAACCATTACTAGGTACGGTAGTACTCCCTTCGTTCCAAATTACTCGTCGTGGTTTTAGTTCAAACCACGACGAGTAATTTGGAACGAAGGAAGTACTAGATAACAATTTCATGCATAGCCAAGATGCATCCTCAAGTAGTACAAGGTCATATCAACGGCCATCATCATATGTAGTTCTAGATGATATCGACGACGATCATCATATGTAGTTCTAGATGATATAGCCACACACACATATGTAGTTCTAGATGATATCGAAGACAATCATCATCCTCAAGCTTGGGCGGTTGGTGTTCCTGATAGTAATTAGGATGGCCTGTCCAACACGAAGATTCTTGCCATCGAGGAATTTCTTCCACCCAACCGAGTTTAAGTGTGTGCGACCGTCCGTGTCCACGCGGTAAGTACAGGTTGTGACGGAGCCCCTTGCAGTAAGGCGTAGTCCAGCTGAGCCTTCTTCATCAGGCTCGATACCATAACTCACAGATATGCTCTTTGCCAATTTCTGAATAAGAAAAACATATCAATTAATAAGCATGTGATCGAACTCTACACTAAAACATATATATCATCGACTAGATTCCACACAACATACCATATCATTGGACTGTACACTAAGTAATTCACACTATTAATTTGCATTTGTAAGTATAACATACCATATCATGTCGATCAACCATGGTATTTGTCAAGCGGGTCACGAATGGCACCCCGACAAAGTCAGCACGTGGCGGAATTATGTCCCACAGGTTGGACACCTCCTCCTCACTCAGCCTTGTTCTTTGAGCTACGATGGCTTCATGAAGTGGGTCCTCATCATCTTCATCGAGTGGGTCCTCATTATCTTCATCATCTTCATCATCTTCGTCATCTTCATCATCTTCCACCAGGTTGAGATAAATGACAGCTAGCTTGGGTCTTTCTGCTCGAAAGTTGAAGCTGATCAACTCACCACCAGTAAGATGCATGTGAGTGACGAAACGGGCCCATCCATCTCCTCCAATCTGCGACATATTGCATCATTTCTCGACCTCCATAGTGTACGGCCCCCTAGGAGCCTCAAATGTCACAGTGTCTCCTGTCAGCTTGTTGAATTTCAACCTCACATTGCATGGGACGATCTGTGTAAAATAAGCAAAATGACACAATGCAGTAATGCCAACACTAAAAATAAAATAGTTATTACATTTCATCTAATTTCTTACCGCCGCATGACGAAAACTCGGCTGGAAGTAGATGCCGAATAGCTTGCCAGTTGCAAGGCTGCTGGCGCATCTTGACTTGCACAGTTGACATAGTGGTGGTGGTGGTGGCGCCATTCTTCCTAAAGCAATATGAGCAAAGGATTAACGATCAACTAAATCAAAATGTTCTAAGTCAACTAAACCAACTAGACTACTAAATCAACTAGACTACTAAATCAACTAAATCAAAATGTTCTAAGTCAACTAAATCAACTAGACTACTAAATCAACTAAATCAAAATGTTCTAAGTCAACTAAATCAACTAGCCTACTAAATCAACTAAATCAAAATGTTCTAAGTCAACTAAATTAACTAAATGAATTAGCCTACTAAATCAACTAAATCAAAATGTTCTAAGTCAACTAAATCAACTAGCCTACTAAATCAACTAAATCAAAATGTTCTAAGTCAACTAAATCAACTAGCCTACTAAATCAACTAAATCAAAATGTTCTAAGTCAACTAAATCAACTAGCCTACTAAATCAACTAAATCAAAATGTTCTAAGTCAACTAAATCAACTAGCCTACTAAATCAACTAAATCAAAATGTTCTAAGTCAACTAAATTAACTAAATGAATTAGCCTACTAAATCAACTAAATCAAAATGTTCTAAGTCAACTAAATCAACTAGCCTACTAAATCAACTAAATTATATCAACTAAATCAAAATGTTGCATATGAGCAGGAGGGAGAAGGAGGGGCGACTCGAGGAGGGAGAAAAGAGTAGGATGGAGGAGGAAGGCGGAGCGAGGAGGGGCCGGCCGGCGCGGACAGTTGAGGGAGGACGGAGGAGGAAGGCGGAGCGAGGAGGGGCCGGCCGGCGCGGCCAGTTGAGGGAGGACGGAGGAAGGTGGAGCGAGGAGGGCCCGCCAGCGGCGAGTGGAGAGGGAGGACGGAGGAGGAGGCCGGTACCGAGTCCAGCAAGGAGGAGGAGGTGACGGCGCGCGGCGCAGGCGGAGGAGGGGCGACAGGGGCGCGCGGCGCAGACGGATCGGAGAGGGATTGAGTGGCTGTGTGTGTGAGTGGATCCGAATGGAGGAGATGAGGGAGATGAATGGCTTAGCAGTAGCGCTCTTCAGGAAAAGACGCTACTGCTAAGCTATCTAGCAGCAGCGGCTTTAACAGTAAAGCGCTACTGCTATGTGTCAGCATTTAAAAATAGACTTTGTTCAATATATCAAAAACAAATTGATCATCAATGATCTTTTTGTGTACAATCTGATTTGACAATATGAGTCCTCACCAGTTTAGGAACAGGTGAAGACTCATATTGCAGCCACAAATTCTACACATAGAGTTCAATGAAGATCAAGTGCTTGTCAAAGTGTGAGAAGTAACATATTTAAGGTGGTAGAAACTCTCTTCACGGAGCGAGGTGGGACTAAATTTTTGTAGGAAACTTAGCAGTAGCGCTTATCTGAGAAATGCGCTGCTACTATGCCACGTAGCAGTAGCGCGCATCACTTTAACGCGTTGCTGCTATAACTAGCCTCGCGGCGGCCTCGTAGGAATTATAGCAGCAGCGCGTCTTTGGGAGGACGCGCTACTGCTATATTTGTCTCAGCAGCGAGTTTCGTCTGTCCGCGCTATAGCTAGTTAGCAGCAGTGAGTTATTTTGAAGGGCGCTACTGATAAGATTCTGTGTATAGGCTTTTCCCTAGTAGTGAGCCCAGGTACCGACACGCTACATCCAGAGGTAGCCCCGCGATGATTCGGGCTTCACGCCTTTCCCGGATCCTCTCAAGGAGCTCGAGCCGGCTCTCCATCGTCAGAAATGGCATGCTCCTCATCCGACGGAATGGGGGCATGGCTACTAGGCAGACGGGTGGAGTGGAAAGTGGCGGCTCCAGCTGACAGGCAGAGGAAAATGTGGATGGTAGGGTTTTCGTGCCGCCAGTCCACTTAAATAGCCGGGCTAGGTACTACGCGGCCCGCCAAAGCGCCGCCACGCGGCGCCACCGGTCCGACAGAGGAGATGAGATTCAGACCGCCGGATTTCCGGGCATTTCCGCATGGGACCCTGTCATTAGTCTGATATGACGGATGTGCCCGGGCGCCCCTATATCTGTCCCATATTTGGGCTAGATATGAGGGATGTCGGTCAGCCCGGATGTTTGAGGCATCCATTTGGGTCAATGACCGGGCGGTCCACTCGAGCATTTGAGGGGGGTTTAAGGCATCCGCATGTTGTCGTGGGAGCAAGTCTGACAGTAAGAATAGGGGGTACGTAGGAGGAGGCAATGCCCTAGCAACGGTGAGATTGTACACGCAAGATTTACGAGTTCAGACCCTTCTCGGAGGAAGTAATAGCTCTACGTCTCGGTGCCCGGAGGCTTGGTCAACTGGATTATGCGTGAGAGTTGGGGGTGCGAACCCTTGTGCCAGTGAAGGGGGTGGCTTATATAGAGTGCTCCAGGACCACAGTCATCTCACGTTACACAGGGTTCAATATACATTAAGACAGGACGCTACTAGTAACGCTAGCCATAAAGAGCTATAAATGACCTTTAAGACCACAGAGTGAACGCCTGACCACAGAGTCATCCTGAGTGACTTTAGGTCTTCTGTACTTCGAGTGATTTCTTGTATGGTCGAGTGACCTCATCTTGGTCGAATAGAATTGGGATATCCGAGTGAAATAACTGGTCGAGTGGATAACACTCCAAGGTCACTTCAGTTGGTATCCTTTGTTGTCCTTTGAATGTTTTTGACTCTAGGAAGATGTCCTTGGAAAGGGCATCTAGGTCAGGCCTATTAACTATCCTTGGTACATGTCATTGTCAGATGTAGATGCTCTTATACCCCCGGTCACCAAATGCTCGGCGCTTCGTGACAAGGCAATGTCAGTGGTAGGGGCTGCATCAACGCGCAGCGTGGCCTCGTGTCTAGCATAGGATATTCGACCGATGCAATTATTGATCCGAGCCATTAAATGGTTTCTTTAAGGCCTCAACTTGTTTGTTTGTTTTTTGCAGTTTTGATTAAAAAAAAGAATTCCAAGTATGTGGTTTCGTGACCGATCCCCTTTAAGATCCAATCTGCCTGTGCTCATTCGACGCACAACTCCAGATCTAGGCAGACAAGAAACACTGAGAGGAGATCAATGGAGGACCTCGTTGTTGGCTTGGCCAAGTCAGTGGTGGAGGGGGCGCTGACCAAGGTACAGGCGGCGATCCAGGAGGACGAGAATCTGCGGCAGAGAGCACAAAGTAATCTGTCTTTCATGACCGTGGAGTTTGAGATGATGCAATCCTTTCTCGACGTTGCCAACAAAGAAAGCGTCAATAACAAGTTGGTGGCAACCTGGGTAAGCCATGTCCGCAAAGTGGCCTACGACGTCCAGGACTGCATCGAGCTCGTCATCCATGTTGACGACACGCCAACCTGGTGGCGTCGGTTGCTCCCGTCCTGCTGGAGAGAGCCGCTGCAGCTGGACGAGGCGGTCGCAGAGATAGAGCAGCTCAAGGCCAGGGTGGAGGACGTGAGCAAGTGTTACACGCGCTACAACCTCATCAACGACTCCGGCTCCAAACTCGTCATGATGCAGCAACCGGCGTCCAGAGCTACGGCGGGCAACATGCTCATCGAAGCAAGGCAGGCCACGAAAAGGCAACAATGCTTTGGGGATCTTACCCAGTTGATTACCAATAGAGACAACGCCCTTCAAGTTATCTCTGTGTGGGGGGTAGGCGGCGATCATGGGACAACATCCATCATCAGGAAGGCCTACAACGATCCAGAAATATGCCGTAACTTCACCTGCCGCGCCTGGGTGAAGCTCGTGCGTCCTTTCAATCCTGACAAGTTCGTCCGAAGTTTCATGGCCCAGTTCTATGCAAACTCCTCCCAAGAACAAGGAGGATCCATAGGTGTAGAAGTGCGAATGAAGATGAAGGCCACCCAAGATGAGCTCTTCGACGACTTCATGCTGCAAGTCAACAATAGGTATCTCATTGTCTTGGAAAACATGTCCAATATGGTAGATTGGGATGCTATCAGGACGTTCCTTCCTCACAAGAAGGATGGCAGCCGGATCATCGTATCCACACAACAACCTGAAGTAGCAAGTTTGTGCGTCGGGCACTCTTACCAGTTATCAGAGCTCAAGAAGTTCTCGGATGAGCACTCTGTTTGTGCTTTCTTCGAGCAGGTAAGCCTGAAACATCATCAGTTATAAACTTTCAGCAAATCTATTTCTTACTTCCTTGAATTATTTACTCGTTGTTTTGGACACTATAACACAATGCTGGACATGCATGTTTGATCGGTATTTTCGCTGTAAAGATAATCAATATAAAAAATGGTAGAATAGATTATTTAGAAGGCATCTCAGTGTCTCCTTTTGCTGTTAAATGTTAAGGTGGACTATTCAGCCCCCTGTTGGCGAGTAAAAAGAAGATTGTTTTATAACCGAACTGCCGAATATTTTAAAAAACAGATAAATTAGCTTGAATTAAAAGAAACGCCAAAACTGAGTTCAATTTCAGTACATGCAAAGATTTGCCTTTAGATGAAAGCGTGCATGGTATCCTGACAGCTGCCCAGAATGTGTCATTAATCATCTTTGCAAGTACTAAGAGCATCTACAGCCGGGCGCCTCAAACCCGCCTCATACGTCCGGAAGGGCCGTCCGGCCACTGTCCGGCCATGATTTTTTGACACAGACGGGTCCCTCAAACGGCTCTCAAACGCTCGGGTTGATCGGCACCCACCATATCCAGCCCAAATATGGGGTGAATATGGAGGCGCCCGGGCACGCCCGTCACGTCGGCCCCGGCCCACGCTAGCCCACCTCACCCTACATAAAATCCTCCCAATCCGCTCGCCGGACCAAACTCTAGCCACTCACTCCCCTCCCCTCCACTCCCCTTCACCACTCAAGCTCGTCTCCGTCTCCTTCCGGTCGTCTCCGGCATGGCGGGCAGCAGATCCGAGTCCTTCAGCTCCAGATCCGTCGACCACGAGCTCATCCCACGCGGCCTCGAGGAGGAGATGGTCGTCCGGCTTGCACTCCGTCGGGCCCAGGAGGTGACCCGTGCACGGCTGCGCTCGGACTCCATCCATCAGGAATCCATTGAATCCGCCCAAATGCCGCATGGATCCAGCGCTAGGCCGGCCGTAGCTACCTTGCCGGAGGCCGTGCGGTCCGTCTGGCGTCCGAACGCGCTGGCGGACGCGCAACCCCTCCGGTGGCGCGCCGAGCATCGGGACAGACCATGGGCCTCGTCCGACGAGGCCATGGCACAGCGTGCCCGTCGTGCAAGACACCGGGCGCGGGAGGCGGCTGCCGACGTCGGCGAGGCGGAGTCGCATTCTCCAGCGCCCTGTATGGCTCATCAGTCCGGGCGCCGCAACCGCATCGTGGTGGACGTCAGCGGCTCGTCCCCGGGCTGATCCGTCATTGATCTAATGTTCACCGGCACCGTTCGGGTTCCGGGCTCCGACGAGGAAGAGTAGGGCATGGGAGACGGCAGCGCCATGAGTCCCTTGAGCCGGCTCGTGTCTCATGCCCTACCCTACCTTGCCGGCGACCAGACCAACACTCTGAGGAGCGCATCCGGCCGCCGAACATGGCCAGGGCGGAGCCGGGCGAGCGGGGAGCGGAACCGGACGAAGCTCCCGTCAAAGATCGGTGTGTTGCATGTGATAATATGTATTTGAGGTTTCTAATTTGAGGTATCCGGATGTGGAATGCGTTTTTTGAGGGGTAACCGATCAGGCGCGTCCACGGGGGTTTGAGAGGTTGAATTTGCCAAGTCTTGCTGTAGATGCTCTACCTAGTGTTAGGTTATAGACAAAACAAAGAATTATGCGAGTGGAAGTGTCAATTGTATGATACTACTCCGCAACAGACCACGGATGGCAAAATATCTGACCAGACTACGGATGTCAAACTGTGTGTTCAGTAATATTCTACTCCCTCCGTTTACAAGTACTAGATGTTCTAAAAGAATTTCTGAATCAAAAGTATATAGACACGTTTTGCTGTATTCACTCATTTCAGCTCATATATAGTCCATATTCAAATATCAAAAACATCTTATATGTGTGAACATCCAAAACATCTTATATGTGTGAACAAAGGGAGGATTAAATATTATTACTACATGCAGGGCTAATAAACAAAAAGAAGGTGTGCGAAATTGCAATGATTGAGATTTACGACCAACTTCATATACATATTTGATTCGGTAACGTGAAACAAACCAATCAATATGTTCACATGTTGTGATCCGTTAGATCTAACCCTTCCTAATCATTTATACATAACTACTCCGGTTGGTCTGCTAATTATTTTTATGACGTCATGCTCACATCAATAAGGCGACAAAAATCCATCAACTTTCCGTTTAGCTACATCCATTGCTATTGTGAACGAGAACTAAGAGAAAAATAGCCAGACATCCTAAAATAATGGAAGGAGATACTTGAAATACAAATGACGGTAAGGACATAATGAAAAGCATAGTATAGCTGTTCAGTTTACAGTAATTACACACACACACA
>LT934122.1:123736672-123747379 GCA_900231445.1 Triticum turgidum subsp. durum
GCCCTCGGGAGCATATGGTCCTATTCACCAAAACATCTTTTGCAAATGTAAAATAAAAATAAAAATTATGTGTCTGCTCATTTTCACACCCAAATGTTACCCACGAATTTTTAGGGGGAAGTTTACGAATTTTGACCCATGCAAGAAACACAAGTCGAACCTCAAATTTTACCTTCAAATGTTATACTTAATTTTGTTTTTCTCTGACGAATAATTTTTTATCCCATTTTGCATGAAAATTGTCAACTGGACTTGCTACAATAACTAGAACATCTAAAGGAATCAGAATTTTTAAATCTTATTTACTATTTATTTTGAATTTAGTGTTCATCCAAAAGCATATGCACCTCACAGCCGAAGCGACCACCCCAGTAATTGGCTCAAAAGAATCAAGGAAGTGTACCACGAAGGGTTATGTGGTTCTATAAATAGAGAGCATCCAAAATCTTACTATTATCTTGAAAGATAACTAACATGATGTGCCAGAAGAAAATTTTGGGAACTTCCGAACACATTCCAATATTGAAACAGCTAGAGCATGTTCAGGAACTGGAAAAAAAAATAGTACTCTAAATGCCTAGATAAAACAAAGAGGTGGTCGAAACAACAAAATGTAGCTCTTTTCTACAAGAGTAGAACTAGCTCAGAAGTACTGGGTAAAACCAAATATGTGGTACTACCGTAGTGGACAGAGCAACTCTCAAATGAGAATTGTGCATAAAGAGAGGTATCAGTCAAAACTCCAAGGAGGTACTAGAGCTATACTATGACCACATAGAGAAGCAAACTGAGAGGGCTCGAAAGTCTCGGATATGCTCGGAGGTGCTGGATCTGAGATAGGGAATGTCTCAATCAGACATGGCTTGGCGGTACGGAACAAAAAGGTGCGACAATTTTGGTATTTGTGAAAACCGGGTTTGATCTATGTGGAGTTACCCTAAGGGGGTTGATAGTGCAGAGTAAAATCTTCAGTGGTACATGGGCTTAGACATACCAGGAATCTCAATAGCCACATTGGAATTTTTAGGTCTTTGGCTTAGGATGTTTTCTTGTAGTTCAAACAAAAGTGCACTTGATTGTACTTGTCTTAATAATACAATTCTCCTACACTGAGTGTGAATCTTGGATTCATCAAAATTATACAAAATATAATCTCTGAGCTTGAGGTAGAAAACAACTTAAAGTTGTGGGTATGGGTCACCGTTGATGTTCTACTTGAAGCAATGGACTATGTATGAAATAAACTCAATAAAAACATTAGCGTTCTCAATGCTTTTTCCATAGATCCCAAAACCGAATAGGCTTATCTAATGGTGCACTTTTGGTGGTAGAGACATAGCATGTGAATCACGAGGGTCATTAGAGTTTGTTGCATGACGCTTGTGTTGCTGCCATCTTGTTGGTGGAAGGCACAACGCCAACTTATGGTGGACCTTGTCTCCTCTAGTTAGCGACGGTGACGTGAAAGCTGTTCCAAAAACCGAAACAACTCCTGTGCTAGAGCCCGATGAGTGGATCGTCCAACAACGACAGATGGTGTGCCTGTCCTTGTTGGGTTGACTTGTATTTTATTTTTCAATAGGGTCGCTTCTATACATTATGACTTTTATGCCCTTAGTGTGTTGTGGGGTCTCCTTAGGAGGGCCCAAGTTTGCCAAAGAAAAAGAGTCAAAACCAAAACACTTTGGGTGTGCTTGGTTGCCTGCACCGTTTTTTGCCTCCTAGCATATGTGACTGAGTTGGGCCTGACCTAGTGAATACAGGCTAAAAATCATATTATGTACATAGTTTGTTTGCTTGCATCCTCCCTAGCCTAGCTAAGCAGAAACGCGCGCGTGGTGTTAGGTTGCAGGCATGTCCTAGGCAGATGCAAAGTGTTTGTTGTTTGGTTACATGTAACACATGTGGTTTGATAACCTCTTGTTGGAGTGGTGAGGTTCCCAGCACACTCACAGGCACAACATAGATAAATAGGCATAACATCAACCCATAAATCCAGTCTTAAACACACAGTTCAACGAAAAACAGACACAACAAAGTCTTAAACAACCTACGCAAGTGTTAAAGGTGCAGAGATAACTTCCTAGGAATCCATGGCAAAGGCCTCCTCGTACTTCTTGCACTTGGTCACCACCTCGATGCCCTCGTCGTTGAAGACGATCACCTTCAGGGTGTTGGGAGCCAGCTTGAAGGTGATGAGCTCCCTGATCCCGATCTGGTGAACAACGGTGAAGGGGGCCAACCCTAATCAAGGGTGTGCCTTCTGTTGATCATCCGGACCATCACTGTCCAAGCGCACTAGGTGTTCATCCTCGGCATGAATTCCCCTGGGGCGATAGCCAAGTGCTTGCTGAACTCGAGTGGCAACAACAACAAATCCAATTTGGGTGCAAGGATGACCTTACAAAAGTGGGTTGGGACGACCTCCTCATGGAAATGACCATAGTTTTTGGGGGCACTATTAAGATCCACCACCACCTTGCCCTTCTTGTCGGCCACAATCTCCTTGAACTTGGAGGAGTTCCCTGAAGCAGCCTGGTCGATCTGCATATATGAACAGGATGTCAATGGAGGGACACATATGAACATATGAACAAGGGGTCAATGAATTCATTCATCCCACCCACCTAAATCGCTTGTGGCCTCCAAAGCCCTTATTTATCTACCACTGCACTCAACTACCTCTTCCAACTACCACTTTCTCTGTCTTCTATCGTCTCCTCTTCCACAAGTATCTCTCTCACTATGTCACCACCACTCTACTTCCATGAACCACTTTCCCTATCCTTTTCCCAACAACCCTCGATGGAGGGCATTCCCCTTTGGGTTCTCGCTTAGTGACCGCACCAAGTTTGCGAAGACCATGGAGGTATGCTCTTGGTTGGCGAGTGTGGATGAGATGCATAAAGAGGCACGTGTTGTGTTGTTGAAGGCGACGAAGATGGAGTTGAAGAGGTTGATACCTGACCAAGACAAAAGGCCCTATGTCAATGACATACTGCAATGGGCGACTGACTCGGCCGATCCACACCAGAGCGCCAAATGAGCCAAGTACATGCTTGTTAGGGCTCCTGATGACCAGGCAACCGTCACGATGGAGCCGACCACCATCATTTTAGAGGACGAGGAAGAGGAGGAGATGGTGGATGCTACCAATGGTGAACTAGTCGAGCCTCTGGATGGTGGCAATGCCAAAGCGATGAAGATGGTGATCAGGGCACCTGAGCCAGGTGTCGGGCTTAAATCCGGCAGACCTCGGGTAGGGGTCCCGAGCTGGTAATCTTAGCTAGATGGTAACAGGATGAATGAGGGACACGATATTCACCCAGGTTCGGGCCCTCTCAAAGAGGTAAAACCTTGCGTCCTACTATTATTGTATTTATTTTGTTGGAGTATAGAATACATGATGATCTACCTTGAGGTCGTATGTGAATGAGTGATTCTATACCCTACAAGCTAAAACCCTCGACTTATATAGGGATGGGGGTACCTAGGGTTTACATGAGGTCGGTTACATCTAGGGATAAACATACTGATCAAACGTGTCTTCAAGTGTGCACTAAATCTTCGGAGGTTATCTTGAGCACGCGAATAAGCATGACGATCTTGGCCCATCAGCTAATGATCCAGGGGTCCTCGGTCTGGCCCACTAGAAAGAGGCCGACATGGTTCGCAGCCCCTAGTCCAGGACACCATCACCAAGCAATCGTACACTGCCCTTGGAGGTCCAAGATTACAAAACTCAAGGCTACTGTCGCTCCCGGCGCCTCTAGGCTGGCCGCGAATAGGATGCAGTGCTCGTTGTAATGGATGTCAATGGATGTAAGCTCGATTTACCACCACCACCTCCCCCCCCCCCAACCCCGCCGTGAAGGTATGCCTAAATCGGGTACCAAATCGAACCCCAAATGTAGATTGCATGCCTAGTGCGCGATGCGTAAACCGAATATGGGCATGATAAACAATTCCATCCGGGAACGAGGGCTTACGGGCATCGATGAACACCTGTTGGTGAGGTAATGAGGCCGCTGATCGACGCCAGTCCTCACCGTCCAGATCTTCTCACAGATGCTCGCCGCCGCAGCTCACCATCCAGATCATGTGCTCGCCGCCGGTGTGAGAATGGAGAGAGGGAAGAGTGAGCAGTGAGAGAAGGGTGAGGGGAGTTATGGTGGCGCTTTAGGAAGCAATGTGGTGTCTCGGGTGTGACGCCTCACGTGCAGCCCTTGATGCCCACGTGCCTCGAGTTGCATCGCTAGGGCCTGGCTGGTTTAATTTGTCCGTTCGTCCATAGTCTGGCCCGAAGGTGCTTTAAACATCACGCGGGCTGAGAATTTGGTGCAAGGTGGGCTACAAAACTGGCCAAAATTGCATCGTGTGAGCCTTGTTGGACCTAATGCAGGCAACCAAATACGGCGTTAGCTCATACTTTTTCTTGACTCGCTCCGTATAGTCAGGGCGGACCACAACGTGTGCCCTGCTTTATCATCCTCCTCCCGTATCTATTTCATTAGCACATTTGGGGTGGTAATTACTTAGGATTATATTGTTCTAATTTACTTTCTATTCTTGTTAAGAATTCGTGCGTGCATTGCTCTCTTGCATTTTGCGTCTCATTATTTATCCAATTTAATTGCTTTTTTCCATGATAACTGAGAATATATTGTTGAATTTTTTGAGCAATAGGTTCAGAGGAAGAGTGGGTCAGCCTCACTCCCACTGAAGGACGACCATGCAGGTTTACGGGAACTTATTGTACGATGTGGCGGACTGCCCATAGTAATAGCTGCTATAGCTGGCTCGTTGTCCACGGAGATGACTGAGATCAAATGGAAGGGTATTATAACATCTATGAATGGGGGATTTATGAATGAGCTGGAGACGAAACCAGAGTTTAATAACCTACGTGGTCTATTTGGCTGGATGCATTCCTATGTTGGTAATTGCCTGGACATTCTCAAGCCATGCATTTTATATATGGCAATTTTCCCACCAGACAACTGCACCCGGCGTAGGCGTTTAGTAAGGCGGTGGATCGCGGAAGGCTATTGTAAGGAGAGTAGCAACAAATCCCTGGAGGAGTACGGGGAAGAGTTGTTCTCTATGCTTGTGAATATGAGCATAATCCGGCAGCCGCCAGAGTCAATCACCACTGCGTCGAGTGACACAAGGATGGTCAGGTGCCAAGTCAATAGGTTCTTGTACGAGTACATCATCTCACGCCGAAAGGAAGAGAACCTTGTCTTTCAGCTGGGGCAAGGTCGCAGCATATCCACCCAATGCACATGGCATCACCTTACAATATGGAAGCAATGGAACAGAGATCAGATTGTGTTTGGGACCATCAACTTGTCACGGCTACGGTCGCTAACAGTGTTTGGGGAGTGGAGATCATTCTTTATCTCTAAAACCATGAGGCTGCTTCGGGTGCTTGATCTTGAGAATGCATCGGGTGTCAAGGATGAAGATCTCGAGCAGATGATGAAGCTGTTGCGTCGTCTCAAATTCCTCTCACTGCGAGGATGCCATGAGGTCTGCAATCTGCCAAGTTCATTAGGTGGTCTAAGGCAGCTCCAAAGTTTGGATATCAGGCACACTTCCGTAGTCACCCTTCCAGCAAGAATCACAAAGCTACAGAAATTGCAGTATATTCGTGCGGGCACCATCGTCCAAGCAGAGGAACCATCTCCACCATGCCTGTTATCATCCCGGCTGCCCGGGATTCGTAGCAGTCATCCCCTAGTTGGAATCAAGGTGCCTCATGGGCTTGGAAAATTGACGGCACTGCACACGCTTGGTGTTATCAATGTCGCTGCGTCACGTGGCAAGCGCGTGATCAAACAGCTCGAGAGGCTCACCCAGTTGCACAAGCTTGGCGTATCTGGCATCAACAAGAATAACAGTCGGAAGTTTTTCTCTGCAATCTCAGGTCATGGCCACTTGGAATCTTTGTCAGTGCGGCTCAAAGAGGGCAACGAACGTTGCTTGGATGATATCACCCTGCCCTGGGAGAAACTGCAGAGCCTTAAACTGTATGGGCTTGAAGATAAGTTACCTCGGTCGAGAAGCCATTTACCTGAAGACGAGCTGCCAGTGACAAGATCTCCCCATTTGCCTCGAGGCGAGCTGCCAGTGCCCAGACCCACTTTGCCTCAAGACGAGCTGCAGGAGGTGTCAAGACCCACTTTGCATCAAGACGAGCTGGAGGTGTCAAGAACGCGTTTGCCTGAAGACGAGCTGCAGGAGGTGTCAACACCCACTTTGCCTCGAGACAAGTTGCCAGTGTCAAGACCCAGTTTGACTCGAGACGAGCTGGAGGTGTCAAAAACCGGTTTGCCTCTAGACGAGCTGGAGCTGCCAGTGCCAAGAACCCGTTTACCCGAAGACGAGCTGCCAGTGACAAGATCTCCCCGTTTGCCTCAAGAGGAGATGCCGGTGCCAAGAACCGGATTGCCTCAAGACGAGCTGGAGTTGTTAAGAACTGGTTTGCCTCAAGACGAGTCAAGACCCAGTTTGTCTCAAGTAGAGAGCAACCAGGTTAACAAGCTCACAAAGTTGGTTCTCGAGATGGACGAGTTAAAGCCAAATGACATAGAGTTCCTCGGGGACCTGCCACATCTATGTATTCTCAGCCTTCGTGTCAACCAGTCCAGTCTCATTTTTCTGGCAAAGATGTATGGACTTGAGTTGTCCACCTTTACAAAGGTCAAGATCCTCGAGATTGCTTGCAGCTCCAGCTTACATGTTACTTTCGGATCAAAATCTATGGAAAAACTTGAGGTGCTCAAGCTTGACTTCAGCAGTGGGGCGCCATCATATAAGTTTTCTGGCCTGGATTATCTATCTGAACTCAAGGAAGTCTTGCTTAAGGGATCCAATGATGAAACGGTGAAGGCAGATCTGCAGAAGGAATTACTTGCCCGTCACCCGAATAAACCTGTTGTGAAGCTGGAGGAACAACTAGACATGTCCTGATGAATACTAAGCAAGTGAGTTCGAGGCGACCATTACCTCTTCTCCTTTGTGTTTCATTTTTTCCCTTGTTTTTCCAGATCCACATTTCCCTCTTGTTTTACCTACTACTAGATCCAGTCTTTGCACTCAAAACGCTTGTTCGTAACTGCCTTTCACTGTAACCATCGTGACAGAGAAAACTGAAACATACGCTTCCCTTTCATTGCTTAAGTTGTGTGAGCTTTATGTATAGTCGGGTTATATTGTTCATGTCAGTGACTTTTTTGGTTCAACTCACAAAAGAAAAGTTACCCCCTCCGTTTTTATATTATAAAAGGACTGTGCTAACCACCAGTCGACTGGTGGTTAGCAACAGATCCGCACGAGTCCGATCCACTTCTCCCGATAGTTAGCGATAGGTGCACTATCTTCTCACGCTCGCTTTCCACTGATTTTTTTTCCTTCTCTCAAAAACCGTAGTAAATCGCTAATGGTTTTTTCTGGTTTTTCGTTGCATAATATGAAAAGAAAAAAAAGGTGCTTGAAAGAGGATTCAAACCCAAGTCTATGTAATAGCTGTTGAGCCTAATAACCAACTAAGCCACCTGTTGTTATTGTCTGTTGTAGATAAACAACGTTATTTAAACCTTTCTTATTTCTGTCATATCAGAAGAAAAAAAAAGTTTGGCTTGGTAACTTTGGCATGACCAGCGTGATAACTATGGTATGAGCAACATGATAACTATATCATGATAAGGCTGGTGTTGGGGATATACATAACAGGTAGGCCCACGACGGGTCGAAATATCATGAAGCATGGGGTCCACACAACATGCGGGTCCAGGTCAATTTCATACAGACTCACTATCCACTCGGACAAGCAGCATACTATCCACTCGACCAAGCAACATACCATCCACTCGGATGACAGTTCACCACTCGACCATACGACTCACTCGAATATACGAAGACCAGCAGGCAGCAAAGCAGTTGGCATCTTTCTAATAGTGAGGGCTTAATAGTGGACTGACATTATGGCATTCATACCCCACTTTGTAACATAGGAGGTGAGGGGGTGGCGCACTCTATATAAGCCACCCCCCACCACTAGACTAGGGGGGCTTTTTCTTCCACCTCTCTCCCTCTTTTCACCATTAGTCTCAGGGCTTAGCTCAGGCATGAGGATCCGTTCCTCTCTCTCACACACACATTGTAATCCCCGGATACATACTAAGATAAAACAAAGCCTCTCCGGAGTACGAGACGTAGGGTTGTTATCTCCATCGTGAGAGGCCCGAACTCGCTAAAACCACCGTGTCACCCATATGCATCTCGATAGATCATGCTCCTTTACCCTACCCCTTTCTACTGTCAGACTTAAAACCACGACAGTTGGCGCCCACCTTGGGGCCTGGCGTCTATCGAGCCATGGTGCAGATGGTTTCTTTTTCATTCATCTATGTTTAATTTCCTGTTCATCCTGGTCGAATTGTTCATCTTTGCAGCAGGTAACTAAAGCATCTCAAAAGGAGAGGATAAGATACATCTTCACTTGATGCTGCAGGCGTACATGACCGTTCGCAGACGGATCGATCAAGAGATTTCTCTCTATGCTATCCTCTTATGATCTAACAATCATCGTAGCTCTAAACAAATCCGTTGTTTTCCTCCCTGTACTAGCAGGCGTCCATCGGGATCAACAGCAAAAAATTCCGATGGATAGATCAGACAGGAGACGAGAAAGAGAAAAGGGCATCGACGTGCTGCGCCAAGGGCAGTGGCCATCGCCCTCACACACGGCCGCCAGCTTGCTGGACTGAGACTCTTGCTTCCTCTTCTCAGTCCACGTCAACTCACCCGTCATCCGGGTGCAACGATCGCAAGCGGTCGGCAGTCCATCTAGCGACGCGGGCGCTCGGCCGTGGTCGTTGCGACGTGCGCGTAGGCCTCGTGCTGCAGCGGCCTCCCCGCGACGGCCCGACATGGCACGCTGCATCGGCGTCCCTCGTCAACCGCGGCGCGGTGACCTCCACGGTCGATGCACGAACTTGCGTCGTGGTCGAGGCTGTCCACGTCCTTGACCACAACAAGATGGGAGCCACTGGATCGACTAGCCGCTGCCTCAAGCTCCGCCCGCGCGCAGCTTCGCAGAAGAACTTGGTCCGCACTCGGACTTGTCGTGGGCCGCCTCACCTTGCACTGGTTCCGAGTCAAAGCCGCCGCCGCCGCTGCCGTGGCCGTCCAGGGAGCTCTGCGCCCCTCTACTCTCCTTCTAATCTTAATTCCATCCCATTGATGTCCTGCATGCAGGAGATAAATGGCCGTGGGTAACGTTCATTACATGCATGAATGGCTCTAACTCTCGCTTAATTAGTGCTCTCTTAAATGCAGATTCCGTCCTAGACATGGGCAACTCTTTTAATGCGTAATTACCAAGGATTTATGGCTCCATGACTGTCTGGACTCTGTACCAAGTCGACCTCATCGTCTGCCTGCCGGCGCCCAGCTCCGGCGCCGTCGCGCCTGGCTGCCTCCACTACATGGTGTCCATGGCCGCTAGCAGCCGCCCGCCTCCAGCGGAGGAAGCAGCGTTCGTTCGTTGATGGGCACTTCCACGCCGAACCTCGCCAACGCCTCCGAGCCCAACACTCCGAGTCGGCCTGCCGAACCAGCTCCACACCGTCCAGATCGCAACCTAGCTGAGTAGCTGTGGTTCACTTGGATGGGCAGGAACACTCAGATGAGGCATCCACTCGAATGGCCCTCGTTTGGTCGTGAAGCCCCTGGGTTCACTCGACCAGTTAACATCCAGAACATCATCGACAGAAACTACGACCGTGAATCTACGGAACCAACCGCATCTTCATCCACTTCGCCGCCCCGCGCGTCACCACTCCGTGGGACGCGTCTACTTCACTCGGACGCCCCACGCATCGTTACTCCGCGGCACGCGTCTACTTCACTCGGACGCCCCGCGCGTCGCCACTCCGCGGGCACTCGGACGTCCCGCGCATCGTCATTCCGCGGCACGCATCTTCATCACTTGGCCACCCCGCTCGTCGCCACTCTGCGGGACGCGTCTACTTCACTCGGACGCCCCACGCATCGTCACTCCGCGGCACGCGTCTACTTCACTCGGACGCCCCGCGCGTCGCCACTCCACGGGCACTTGGACGTCCCGCGCATCGTCATTCCGCGGCACACATCTTCATCACTTGGCCACCCCGCTCGTCGCCACTCTGCGGGACGCGTCTACATCATTCGGCTGCTCCGCGCGTCGCCATCGGTTGGTCACCTCATCACCACTTGGCCGCCCCGCGCGTCGCCATCGGTTGGTCACCTCATCACCACTTGGCCGCCCCGCGCGTCGCCATCGGTTGGTCACCTCATCACCACTCGGCCGCTCTGCGCGTCACCAATCGGTTGGTCACCTCATCACCACTCGATCACCCAGCGACACAGTTTTTACAATCTCATAAATGATTGTTATTTTTTTATATGCTTTAAATCCCCCCAGTGGGTGACTTAGTTGTGAATCCGTCTCGCCTAAGTTTCAAAAAATCCTACCGAGTGGAGAGCAACCCTCCCACTCTGGGACTTAGATGCGAATCCGTCTCGCCTAAGTTTCAAAAAATCCTGCCGAGTGGAGAGCAACCCTCCCACTCGGGGGCTTAGCTGCAGTCCAGTACTCGCCTAAGTTTCAAAAAATCCTGCCGAGTGGAGAGCAACCCTCCCACTCGGGGGCTTAGCTGC
>LT934122.1:123752187-123795731 GCA_900231445.1 Triticum turgidum subsp. durum
CAACGTATCTAGGACCGGGGCACACAAGTTATCAGGTCTATGAAATGTGAGTTACCATGTTGTTCACACAAAAGTTACCAGAGGATATTTCATCACCCCCCCCCGGGGTCTGTAAAGTTAGTAGGAACGGGGTACATAAGTTATCAGGTCTGTGATGTGTGAGTTACCGCTATTCACAGAAAACATACCGGGGGGGGGGTTATATTTCATCAACTATTTCTCCATACTTTCCAAAGTTAACATGGCGTTCGTATGTACGTGAGTTATCAAGAGTATATTTAGAGCAAAACAAATATCTGGGGTCACAATTACAATGGTTGTCAGTGTCAAAACCGGCGGATCTCGGGTAGGGGGTTCCGAACTGTGCGTCTAGGCGGATGGTAACAGGAGACAAGGGACACAATGTTTTTACCCAGGTTCGGGCCCTCTCGATGGAGGTAAAACCCTACTCCTGCTTGATTGATATTGATGATATGGGTAGTACAAGAGTAGATCTACCACGAGATCAGAGAGGCTAAACCCTAGAAGCTAGCCTATGGTATGATTATTGTTCGTCCTACGGACTAAAACCCCCCGGTTTATATAGGCACCGAAGAGGGTTAGGGTTACACAGAGTTGGTTACAATGGTAAGAGATCTACATATCCGTATCGCCAAGCTTGTCTTCCACGCCAAGGAAAGTCCCATCCGGATACGGGACGAAGTCTTCAATCTTGTATCTTCATAATCCAGGAGTCCAGCCAAAGGTGATAGTTCGGCTATCCGGACACCCCCTAATCCGGGACTTCCTAAGTAGCCCCCGAACCAGGCTTCAATGGCAATGAGTCCGGCGCGTAGATTGTCTTCGGCATTGCAAGGCGGGTTCTTCTCCAAATCATGTGTACCTGTTGAATAGCGTCCGGCTCCTTATAAATATTGTGCTCCTCGGCTTCCACGTCCAATAATGGCCATCTTCCACGTGTTGAACGAATGCGAAAAGCCAGGGTATTTTTTACTTTTACACCTCTAGCTGCGCAAATGAGCTGCCTATAAAAGAGACGAGGATCTAGATCCGAATCACACCATCCTCCCTTCGCGAGCATTCATCAGAGCGCTTCTGACAGAAATCCATTCCATCATGGACAGTCTACGCGGCTCCTCCTCTCGCCCTCCCAGCCCTCAACCTGGAGATTGGGAGAGATACTCCGTCCCGCACAGTGAACTAGTGGCGCTCCAAGCCAAGGGATTTCTTCCCCCAGCCTTCATGGTCCCGGTTCGAGCCGGACTCGCCACCTATAAGGGAGGAAAGCAAGTGGAGAGCGTCCCCAGCCCCTCCAAAGGAGAGCGGGTATGCCTTATCTCTTATTTGATAAGAGGGCTCGGATTTCCAATTCATCCATTTCTCTGGGGGCTCCTGGAGTTCTACGGCCTCCAGTTGCACAACCTTACGCCTGCCTCCATTTTACATATTGTGGGCTTCGTGGCCCTTTGCGAGCTGTTTTTGGGCATCGAGGCTCATTTTGCGCTGTGGAAGAAGCTGTTCTGCCTTGTGCCCCGTTCTCAAGAGGGGTCGATATATCAAGTGGGCGGAGCCGAACTATGGCGCATCACCGGGACCGTATATCTATCCGGAACCCCGAAGAAGGCGTCCGAAGACTGGCCTTCGGCATGGTTTTATATAGTAGATGTCCCCCTGCCGGACCCTATTCGGGTCGGCCTCCCTGAGTTTAATAACGCCCCTTTGAAGAAACGCCTAAGCTGGCGTCCACGGAGCCCTCAGAAGGAAAACGACAGGGACGTCCTTTACCTGATGAGCCGGATAAGGTTGTTAGCTCATTCCGGACTGACCATGATCGGGGTCATGGCCACATGCATTATGCGGGGGGTGCAGCCGCTCCAGTATAGAGGCCACCCATGTGGGATTTCAACGGGGAGGATGATGCCACCCGTTGAGGCCGTAAGGGGCCGGGATCGGTCGCCGATCTGATGAAAATCTTGTCCGCATTGTACAAGGGAGAAGAGGAGGAATTTCTCCGTGTCAATCCAGAGAACAGATTTTCTATGTACAATCCTCCGAGCTGGGTAAGTGGACATTTCTGTTTGCCTATCCGATCCATATTCCCATAGTCAAATATCTCATTTTGTGATTTCGGCGCAGGAACTGCGCCAGGCCGTAAAGGACATAAACAGCCCGCCTCCACAACCCGAGGATCCGGAATGGTCCCTCGATCCGACCTCCCAAGAGGATCCGGATATATCGGTGGAGCTGATAGATGGGGTATTTCACCAACTGAGCATCGATAATGCCTTGGTCGCCAATACGGCCGATTACCCCGGAATACTTCCTGCCTCGCAGGTAACTGAGACCGAAGTCCCAATACTTTGAAAATGACCCATCCGTGCGTGTTTTTGATCACCGTATACCGATGGTGTTTCGCAGGGGACGCCCTTGAGGCGGAAGGCCTAGCCTATGGTGGCTAGCCAACAAGGGGCAGCATGGCCCAGCAGGCTAAAAAGAAGTGCGGTCCGGATTGAAACTCCGGCTCAACGGTATGGCGTGTCACCTTACTCCCCGACTTTATTCCCGGGAGGCATACTAACGCTCGTGCCTTTTCAGGAAGAAGAGCGCTCGCCGGACTGTATCCGGAGAGGTTGCCAATCAATCCTCCGCTCGCCAGGCTCCAAAGCCAGGTCCAGAAGTGGAGGCGAACACGGGACGTGCGTCGGATGTTCCTCCGACAGAGGATGCCGACAGGTTATCTGCCACCAATTCCGAGGTGGAGTGTGCCATGAATCACAGGCGCCGCCGGACAGTTCTTCGTGACGCATGTTTCTCCCCAGAGGCATTGGATGCCTTTAATTCGGGAGATGCGCACCTCCGTGCCGCTCAAAATGGTCTAGCCAGAGCCACGGAGCAGTATGTAAAAGACATACGGGTGAGAAAATTTGACAGTTATATATGCCAGTAGCCCCCGAGACTTGAAATAGTTAGAATAACTGATTTAAGGATCATTTATTGTGCAGGATCTTACAGAAAAGAATACCCAACTGTCCCAGGAGCTGGAGGAGTGCAAAGCCCAACTTGAGGCCGCACTAGCCGCAGCGGGGAAGCCAAAGAGACCCCCTCTGGTAATATATGCTTCAAAAGATAAGTAATTTGAGAAATGCGGCGTGTGTATAAGTCTGACAATAATATTGCAGATGGCGCCGGGATAGATCCGGACAAGCAACAGCTCATGCGCCGGTTAAAGGCCGGTGAGAATGTGCTTACAAGGGTGAGGCGGGAGAAAAATAATCTCCAAGATGACAACAACCAGCTGGGTGAGGAACTAAAGGATGTTTGTGCCCAGCTATCTGACTCCGTTAAGGAGAATCGGCGGCTTCAATGCGGCATTTTTAGTAAGTGCTTGAACGAACTTTGAAAGAGAGTTCGGCGAGGAAGTCGACTAACAGAGTTATGTTTGTAGGTATGCTCACAGGCCGTCCTGTAGAGGAAATGCCCAGTTCTACGGGTGACCTTCTTCCCGAGCTCTTGCAACTGCACGAACGAGTTCGGCAGGTGATGAAAGGCGTCGCCCAGGCCTTGTGGCCATCTGTCTCCCTGCCCGAAGGCCTTGGAGAACTTGCAGAGAGGCTTCAGGGAGCGCGGCAGCGCTGCCGCTTATGGAAGATATCGTCCTGTCGTCAAGGTGCCAGGGAGGCCTGAGCCATGGTGAAGACGCGGTACATGAAGGCTGACCCAAACCACATGGCCGAGGTCGGACCTGCGGGGCCTGATGGGAAGGAGATCCCTGTGAGCTTAGTGTATGGCCAAGTAGAATTGGCCGCAAAGTATTCCCAACAGGACTGTAAACTACACAGCCTGCTGGATGGCATTGAAGAGGAATATGCCCAGTCAAGTTGACTATGTATTTTAAGATGACATGTAAAATGCCTTCTAGCCGGATTGTAGATCGTTTGTCATAGCGGACCTTTTCGCTTCAACCTCGGGACCCAATAGTCCGGAGTGTGTCTGAATACCCTCGCGGTTATATAAGAACCGGGGCATGCATGGAGACCAGGCGTAGGGGTCATTAGTGCTTTATCAGACAAGTGCCCAACTAGTTATGTTATATTACATGGTTAGTAAGAAACATCTTCCAGGGAGAATAGTTCCGTTAGGGGTTCCTTTCCCTGGGGTGCATGCCCTAAAGTGCATGTCCGGACTGCAAAAAAAGCAGAAAAACATCTGGGGGCGGATAAATAAATAGATAAGAAATCGTCTTTTAGTTCACCGACCGAATATTCCCTTGAGAACGCTAGCTTTCGGCTTCACCCAGTCTGAGGTACACATCCGGCTGACCCGGCAGTAACAATCGCAGAGGTGCTCCCTTTACCGCCTAGCCGAACAATCAGGAATGTAGGGGTAAGCACAGGAGCCAGGCAACCCAGCTTGGCCAAAACTTAAGTCATATCAATGCATATAATGGTGAATAAAAGGTACATGCAGAAGTGTGACACATGTGTTGGGCATGAAGCCCATATAAATAAGCTTCTTTTAAAGAAGCCCCCAGGTATAATGAGCGCGGATAGCGCGTCAAGTGTGTGCGAACAATGCGCGAACAAGCTTTCAAAGGCTGTAATAGGAAAGGAGGGAGAAGGAGAGAAACAAAAGACAGCTAATATGTAAAATATAGATGGAGGAAGGAGACGAACTCAGAATCCGGCGCTAGGCGTAGAATCTTCGGAGACGGGCTGCGGTCCATGGGTTCAGCTCGAGTCGGTTATCCGATGCATCCCGCAGACGGTACGCTCCACCGGTCAGGACTTGGTCGATGATAAAGGGACCTTCCCGTTTGGGCTTGAGTTTGTCCTTTTTCTTGTCCGGCAAGCATAGAACTAACTCGCCAACGTTGTAAGTTTTGGCCCGCACTTCTCTGCTTTGATATCTTCGAGCTTGCTGTTGATAGAATGCGGAACGGGCTTTTGCCACGTCACGCTCCTCCTCCAATGCGTCCAAACTGTCCTGCCGATCGAGCTCGGCTTCTCTTTCTTCGTACATTCGCACGCGAGGTGAGTCATGAATTATGTCACAGGGCAGAACAGCCTCTGCGCCGTATACCATAAAGAATGGTGTAAATCTGGTGGTGCGATTCAGAGTGGTCCGCAGCCCCCAGAGTACGGAGTCGAGCTCCTCTACCCAGTGCGTGTTAGATTCCTTGAGGGATTGCACTAATCTGGGTTTGATGCCGCTCATAATTAGACCATTTGCTCGCTCGACTTGACCATTAGTTTGAGGGTGATAGACTGAAGCATAGTCGATCTTGATGCCCATGTTTTTGCACCAGAGTTTAACCTCGTCGGCCGTAAATTTTGTGCCATTATCAGTGATGATGCTATGGGGTACGCCGTAACGGTGTACGACCCCTGATATGAAGTCTATCACCGGTCCGGATTCGGCCGTCTTAACAGGTTTGGCCTCTATCCATTTGGTGAATTTATCCACCATGACCAGTAGGTATTTTTGCTTGTGGGTTCCTCCTTTAAGGGGTCCAACCATGTCAAGCCCCCAGACCGTGAAGGGCCAGGTTATGGGTATAGTTTTGAGGGCGGTGGGTGGCATGTGGCTTTTATTAGCAAAGATCTAGCAACCGATGCATCATTGGACTAAGTCCTAAGCATCTACCCGGGCCGTCGGCTAATAAAATCCTGTACGGAAGGCCTTGCCTACAAGGGCCCGGGCTGCGGCATGGTGCCCGCCGAGTCCAGCATGAATTTCAGCCAGAAGATTCCGCCCTTCCTCTTCGGAGATACACCTTTGAAGGACTACGGTTGTGCTTTTCTTGTAAAGCTCTCCCTCATGGACTTTATAGGCTTTAGATCACCGCACTATGCAGCGGGCCTTGTTTTGGTCCTCGGGAAGTTCCTGCCTGGTTAGGTAGGCTAGGAATGGTTCCGTCCACGGGGCAATGACTGCCATTATTACATGGGCTGAGGATGTTACTTCGTTGGACGAACCGCCAATTGTGTCAGGATGTTCGGTGTCGGGCAGTGCGGTTGGGTCCGGATTATTATTTCCGGATTCCCCCTCCCATAGTACAGATGGCTTGAACAGCCTCTCTAGGAAGATGTTGGGAGGGACGGCATCACGCTTTGCACCAATGCGTGCCAATACGTCTGCTACCTGGTTGTTATCCCGGGCTATATGGTGAAATTCGAGCCCCTCAAACCGAGCTGACATTTTTAGGACGGTGTTGCAATAAGCTACCATTTTCGGATCCTTGGCATCGAAGTCTCCATTTATTTGGGATATCGCGAGGTTCGAATCCCCGCGCACCTGTTATCACATCCCTAGTTCTGGTATGCTCAAGGCTAGCTAGTCATGTGTGCATCATGTTTAAATTTCATTTAAATTTGAAATGGGGATTGTGAAACCCTTAGAATCATTTTGGAAATGACCCAAATAAAATTGTTCCAAAAAGGTCGAAAATGCTCATGTTGCTCTCTGAAAATATTGGACAGAGATAAAAATCAAACCAATATTTTTAGGACCTCATAAGTATTTATTTTGGGCATTTGGAATTAATGCAGTAATTATTTGCTTTGGATATATATTTGTTATATATATAAAATATTGTCCAAAAATTATGCCATTTATAAAGGAGCTCTGGAATAATATAACTAGCTTCCATAAAAATTGGCATAAGAAAATAAAATGATTTAGTATTTTTATTAAATCAAAACATATGTCAGAAAATAGAAAAAGAACAAAACAGGAGAAAACTTACTTGGCGCTTAGCTCCTGTGCAGCCCAGCGGCCTAGCAGGCCGGCCCAGCCGGCAGGCGGCCCAGCCCACCTGGCCTCCTCCGCTGTCGTCTTCCTCCCCCTCGCCAAGCAGCTGCGTGCTCGCGCCACAGCCGGCCGCGGCCACGCGCCGGCCACGTCTCCCCGCCACCTCCTGCTTCTCCCCCTCGTCGTCTGGATGCCCCGGACATCGCCACGCGCCGCCCCGGTCCTCCCCCACTCTCTCTCGCTCTCCCTCCTCCCCTGGACCTCTCCCTCTCCCCGCGCCCGAAGCACTGCCGCCGCCGCAGCTCATCGCCGACGCGCTCCCCGCCGTCCCCTCGCCCCTCCGTGGAGTCCGTGAGCTCCGCCACGACTCCCTCGTCCTCTCCGTCAAGCCACAAGACGCCGGACGCCCCGTGGAGCCGTCGCCGTCGCCTTCATCACCTCCGGCCGCCGTGGATCTCCGTCGCCGCTCGCCGCCGTCAGCGCCTCCCCTGAGCTCGTCGTCGTCTCTTCCGGTCCCCTGTGAGCTCTCCCGCATCGGTTCCCCCTCCTCACCTGCCTCCCTGTGCGCCGTAGCCGCGCGCCCGCTTGAGCCGAACTCCGGCCGCCGCCGCGAGCTCTGCTCCGGCGCCCCCGCGGCTTCCCGTCTGCTCCCCTGGATGCGGACGAGCCCGGGCTACGCCCCGGTGCTCTTAGCCCCCCCCTCCCGTGGCCTGTAACGCGGACGCCGCCGCATCCTGAGGTCGCCGCCGACGACCTCGCCGGCCTGACGTGTGGGCCCGACCTGCCAGTGGGCCCCAGCGCCACTAATCTAAGTTAGATTAGAAATAACCCCCCTGTTAACTAACTGTGACACTGATGTGTGGACCCCACACGTCAGGTTTGACCCTGGTCAGCCCCGGTTGACCTGCTGACGTCATGCTGTCGTCATGCTGGCGCAATAATATATTTTCTGGAATTAAAATAAATCAGGAAATTCCAGAAAATGTTCAAACTTCAAAAATTCATATCAATTCAACCGTAGCTCAGATTGAAATAAATTATATATGAAAAATTATCAGAAAAATGCAACCTATCCATCTGTACTAGTTTCATGCATGACAAACCAACTTATCCCTACTGTATAAGCGAAACACTATAAATGGCATATATAAGAGTTTAATTTGGAGTTGCATTTGAACCCTTGATTCAAATGGACTTCATTCAATTTGAATACTAGTTGCATTAGCTCAAACAGCATCACATCTACATGCCATGTTCATGCATCATATTGTTGCATATGTTTGTGTATTGATTGTTGGCACCGTTCCTTCTCGATAGGTCTTGCTCGGGAGACCGTTCCAGAGTACCTGTCTGTGAAGCAGTGCCTCCCTTATTGATCTACCAGGCAAGCAAACTTCCTTGTTCATTCCGATACAATCCTACTCTCTCGCTCCTGCTCTTAGTTATTGCATTAGGACAACAACGATTCATCTGCTACTTTGTGCTGCGGTAGTTGAACCCATTCCTCTGCATGACCTGTCATTGCCATAGTAAATAGTTAAAACCCACTAGCATGTGTAGGAGTTGATTGAAGCCATTGTTGTGTTCCTACCATGCTATGCCTGCTATTGCTTAGAGTGCGTCAGGTATGATTCATTGGGAATGAATTGGAGTGCAGTCTTATGTTTTGATACTGAGAGTGAAGTGTGTGAACACGATTTGGTAAAGGTAGCGGTGAGAGGCCATGTAGGAGTACATGGTGGGTTGTCTCACTGGAACCATCCTTAAGCACTGAGTTCTATGTATGTTGTCCAATGACTCGATACTACCACACATTGGGTTCCGGTAACTCGACCCCTCTCGACTTATTAACCAACTTGATCTCTGTCCAAGAGTCGCAACTAGTTTTTGGTGTTTGTAGGTAGTGCTATTTTTCTACCAAGTGGCACCCGGCAGGGTGGGCTTGGGACAGACTAGGCACAGGTGGCATGGTGTAACAAGTGGCACCCGGATGGTGGGCCTGGGAACCCTGCTCACATCGTTTGGGGCCGTGAGCGACACCCCGGCCGGATCTCCTTGCGGATGGAACCCAAATAGGCGATAAACCTGGACTAGAGTCTTGTGTGGTTAGTCAGGTCGTGGCCGACACCCTCGCCAGGCTTCCGCTTGAAGGTTGCCGAGATACATGACGTGTACATGGCGGTAAGTGGCGAGAGCGTGTGTGGAGAAGTACACCCCTGCAGGGTTAACATGATCTATTCGAATAGCCGGGTCTGCGGTTATGGACTTCTTGGATGCTTACATGGTACATATACAACTTGAAGTGGATACTCTAAGATGCTCAAGACATAGTGTGAGTGCTATGGATGGCCTTCTCGTAGGGAGACGGGGATGAATCCATAGTAGTGTATTGTGTGGTGATTAGTGGACTCGTGTACGTTGTCTCACCTCAAGAGTTTCTGGTAGTCGTAGAACAGGATAGCCACGGAGTCAAAGCTGGCTTGCTGCAACTAAACCCCACATTACCCTCTTGATACAAATGCATGTATGATAGGATCTGATGTAAGTCTTGCTGAGTACCTTTGTACTCATGTTGCTTTATTTATGTTTTTGCAGCGGAGACTTCGGTCTTACTAGTGTTCTCGTGGACTTCGACAAGTAGCTTGTACCTCAGCTACGATCTTGATCGGACGTTATAGATAGTCAGGCTCTTCAGCCTTTTTCATTTGTAGATGTCTGTACCCAGACATGTAATGCTTCCGCTTGTTGCTTGATTGCTCTGAATGTTGGGTCATATGACCCCTGTTTGGAATAAATGCTATGATGGCTCTTTGAGCCTTATCTATATGAGTTGTTGAGTTATGCTGTGATGCCATATTGTACAACACATACTTGCATGTTATGCGTATGTGTAATGTGTATTGCTATGTGTGGGATCTGACTATCTAGTTGTTTATCCTTAGTAGTCTCTCTCACCGGGAAATGTCTCCTAGTGCTTCCACTGAGCCATGGTAGCGTGCTACTGCTCCGGAACACTTAGGCTGGCCGGCATGTGTCCTTCTTCGTTCCTGTGTCTGTCCCTTCGGGGAAATGTCACGTGGTGTCTACCGGAGTCCTGTTAGCCTGCTACAGCCCGGTTTACCGGAGTCCTGCTAGCCCAGTTGCTACAGCCCGGATTCACTCGCTGATGACCGATACGTTCGATGCTGGGTCATGTATGCCTGTCCCTGTAAGTTAGTGCCACTTTGGGTTCACGACTAGCCATGTCAGCCCGGGTTCTTTGTCATATGGATGCTAGCGACATTATCATATACGTGTGCCAAAAGACGCAAACGGTCCCGGGCATGGTAAGGCGACACCCATGGGAATACCATGCGTGAGGCCGCAAAGGGATATGAAGTGTTACATGCTAGATCGGTGTGGCATAGAATCGGGGTCCTGACAGCTTTGGTATCAGAGCCTGACTGCCTGTAGGATTACCAAGCCAAACTGGTCGAAATTGAGTCTAGAAATTCTCTAGTTATGTAAGGGAATTGATTGTGGGAAGGAACGTAAGGCTCTTTTTACTCCTTATACCTCATGGCCTTCTGATCTGAGTCATCCTATCTTTCCTACGGGGTTAAGGAACTAGGCTTCTCTTCCGTCTATTAGGATCACGTGTTACTACTCCGTAGTCCCATAGGATTGGTTGATCAGAGTCATACCCCAGTTTTCGAGTACTTCCGGTGTAGCCTGTTTAGTATGATATCAGAACCTTGAGTGGTGTTGTTGAGTTATTGTTCTACCCCAATTTTGGCAGGATGTCTCATTTTGAGCATTTTACTGACGTTATGCTGCCGGAATTGCCCTAGGAGTTCGAGAGATACTAATTTCTTTATCCTACATCCTATAGCCTATAGATGATGCTGATTCCGTCCTTGGTTTCGTTTCTCAGGATGTCATCAGTTAAGCAAAGTTCTGTTGCTCGTAGCCAGAACCACGGAGATGGTAGGGATGAGGATCCTCCCGACCCGTCTTCGTTGACGGAGTTCATGCTAGAGATGGAGAGGAACAAGCGTGAGTCCAACCGCTTGTTGGCACGTATCGAGGAGAATACCGCACATCAGTTCAAAGGGTCTGTAACCATTCATGACTTCATTCGCTTGCACCCACCTACCTTTCATCATTCCATCGAGCCACTCGATGCAGATGACTGGCTCCGTAGCATCACTCATAAGCTGCGTTCCGCGAACGTAGCTGAAGATGACAAGGTCACCTATGCCACATACCACCTGGAAGGTCCTGCTAGTCTTTGGTGGCAGAACTATGAGGCTATGCTTCCAGCTGGTCAGATTCCTACTTGGAGGGATTTCATTGAGGCTTTTCGCGAGCATCACATTCCTGAGGCCCTCATCGATCGCAAGAGAGAAGAGTTCTGTAATTTCACCCAGGGTAAGATGGCTGTTGATGCTTACAGTAGAGAGTTTGAGAACCTCGCCCGCTATGCCACAGAAGAGGTGTCCACAGACGCCAAGAAGCAGGCTAGGTTCCGGAAGGGTCTCAACCCCAAGTTGCGTCGTGATCTCCACCTGCATCATTGTGATACATTCCAAGCTCTTGTGAACAAGGCCATTAATGCAGAGAAAGCTCAGCTCACTTACGAGGAGTCTCGTAAGCACGCCCGTGATTTGGGATCTTCCTCCGGTTCTGGTTCTCAGAAGCGCCGGATTTGGGTTTCAAACTCCGCTCTTCCTTCCGGATATGCACCGAGGCCATCCCATGTGGTGCCTTCCCCAGCTCAGCCGTGTGTTCCACCCATGCCTACTGGTAGACCGCTTGTCAGTGCGGGTCCACGTCCAACCTCAGGGACTTGCTTCACATGCGGGAAGCCAGGACACTATGCACGTGACTGCTCTCAGACTAGCTATGATCCACCCCAGCCCGAGAAGTCTGTTGGCCATGGTAAGCCATCACGCAAGATGATCAGTGCCAAGCCAGCCCCCACTGAACATGGACGTGTGCATCACGTCTTAGCTAAAGACGCTCATGATGATCCGGATGTCGTTCTTGGTACACTCCTTGTCAATTGCCATCCAGCATCGGTTTTGTTCGATACTGGAGCATCTCACTCCTTCATTTCTGAAAGCTATGCTAACTTGCACAACATGTCATTTTGTGATATGCCCTCCTCACTAGTCATTCAAACTCTTGGATCCAAATGGCAAACCTCTAGTGTAAGCCATGGTAATGAAATCCTTGTAGACAGACTTGTATTCCTTGCATCACTTGTAGCCCTCAAGTCTACAGATATTAACATCATCTTGGGTATGGACTAGATTAAAGCTCATTATGCCAAGATTGATTGTTACACTAGGTCTGTTCAGCTTACACACCCATCTAGCAAGATAGTCATTGTCTCCACTAGAGTTGCGAAGCGTCAGCTCTATTCTCTTAATGCCAGCCCTCTTCCAGACCTTGAAGATATCCCAGTAGTCCGTGACTTTCCGGATGTCTTTCCAGAGGAACTGCCAGGTGTTCCACCTGACAGAGATGTAGAGTTCGTCATAGACCTTATCCTAGGAACCGCTCCAATCTCTAGGAGACCTTACAAGATGGCACCCTTAGAACTAGCTGAGCTTAAGAAACAACTTGATGAGTCCTTGCAAAAGGGTTTCATCCGTCCTAGTTCTTCTCCCTGGGCTTGCCCCGTCCTCTTCGTCAAGAAGAAGGATGGTACGGACCGGATGGTTGTAGACTATCGTCCCATTAATTTGGTCACGATAAAGAACAAGTATCCGCTCCCCAGGATCAATGACCTGTATGATCAGCTCGCCGGATCCTCAGTCTTTTCCAAGATGGATTTGAGGTTAGGCTACCACCAAATCAAGATCAGAAATGGGGACATTCCTAAGACGGCTTTTGTCACTCGTTATGGCCAGTACGAGTACACCGTCATGTCCTTCGGCGTAACCAATGCTCCAGCCACATTCTCCCGCCTGATGAACTCGATCTTCATGGAGTACTTAGATAAGTTCGTCGTGGTTTACCTCGATGATATTCTTATTTACTCGAAGAACGAGGAAGAGCATGCCGAACATCTTAGACTTGTGTTAGAAAAACTCGGAGAGCACCACCTTTATGCCAAGTTATCCAAGTGCGAATTTTGGTTGCCAGAAGTGACCTACCTAGGCCACGTAATCTCTGGTAAGGGCATTGCTGTCAACCCCGAGAGAGTTAAGGCTGTTCTCGATTGGACTCCACCTGAAACCGTTAAACAAGTTGGGAGTTTCCTTGGTCTAGCCAGCTATTGTCGCCGCTTTGTTGAAAACTTCTCCAAGGTAGCCAAGCCCCTCAGGGAACTTCTCAAGAAAGATAAAAAGTTTGAGTGGTCCCCACAGTGTGAGTACAGTTTTCAGGAACTGAAAAGACGCCTGACATCTGCTCCCATACTTGTGCCATCGGATTTCACGAAGGACTTTGTTATCTACTGCGATGCCTCACGACAGGGACTAGGTTGCATTCTTATGCAAGATCGTCATGTGATTGCCTATGCATCTCGACAGTTGCATCCACATGAGGAGAATTATCCCACACATGATCTAGAGCTTGCAGCTGTAGTCTATGCCCTCAAGACCTGGCGACATTACTTTCTTGGTAAACGTTGCGAGATCTACACAGATCACCAGAGTCTCAAGTATATCTTCGCCCAACCAGATTTGAACCTTAGGCAAAGACGTTGGTTGGAGTTAATCACAGATTATGATCTAGGGATTACCTACACCCCAGGCAAAGCCAATGTCATGGCTGATGCTCTAAGCCGTAAATCCTATTGCAACAATCTCATGTTGCAGCAAGGCCAACCCCTTCTCCATGAGGAATTTTGTAAGCTTAACCTTCACATTGCTCCTCACGGATTCCTTTCTACCTTGGTGGCGAAACCTACTCTTGTAGATCATATTATAGAAGCCCAGAAGCATGATACGGGGATTACCCGGATCAAGAGAAACATTGCCAAAGGTGTTGCTGGTAGTTTCTCTATAGATAATCGAGGTGTTGTTTTCTTTGGGAACCGCCTGGTGGTCCCCAAGAAGCAACATCTTCGACAATTAATTCTTAAGGAGGCGCATGAATCTCCTCTCACGATTCATCCCAGTAGTACTAAGATGTATCAGGACCTACGCCAGAGGTTCTGGTGGACTAGGATGAAGAGAGAAATCGCTCAGTTTATTGCTAATTGTGACGTTTGCTGTCGCGTTAAGGCAGAGCATCAAAGACCTGCTGGCACCCTTCGGCCTTTAGCTATCCCTGAGTGGAAATGGGATAAAGTTGGTATGGATTTCATCACCGGCTTTCCCAGGACCAAGAAAGGGAATAATGCTATCTTCGTAGTCGTTGATCGTCTTTCCAAAGTGGCTCACTTCCTTCCTGTTCGAGAGAGTATCACTGCTAGTCAGCTCGCTGACTTATACATTTCTCGAATAGTGTCACTCCATGGTGTTCCACTAGAGATCAATTCAGACCATGGTAGTCTTTTCACTTCTCATTTCTGGGAGAGTTTCCAAACTGCCATGGGAACCCATCTTTCCTTCAGTACCGCTTTCCACCCTCAGTCAAGTGGTCAGGTGGAAAGGGTCAACCAAATTCTCGAAGACATGCTTAGAGCTTGCGTTATCTCATTTGGTATGGATTGGGAGAAATGTCTTCCTTTCGCCGAGTTTGCTTATAACAATAGCTATCAATCCAGCCTCAAAAAAGCTCCTTTTGAGGTTCTCTATGGACGAAGATGTTGAACACCTTTGAACTGGTCAGAAGCCGGTGAAAGACAATTCTTTGGACCGGACATGATCCAGGAGGCAGAAGAGCAAGTTCGCATCATTCGTGACAATTTGAAAACAGCTCAGTCTCGTCAGAAGAGTCAGTATGACCGCCATCATAAGGATATGACTTATGAAATTGGCGACAAAGCTTACCTTTGGGTCACTCCTTTGAAGGGTACCCATCGCTTTGGTATCAAGGGCAAGTTGGCTCCTCGTTACATTGGTCCTTTTCGCATTCTCGCTAAACGAGGAGAGGCTGCCTACCAGTTGGAACTACCCCCACATCTTTCCAGAGTTCATGATGTCTTCCACATCTCTCAACTCAGGCGTTGCTTCTCGGATCCTATCCGCGAAGTGGACCACGAAACGCTTGATCTCCAAGATAACCTCACATATCGAGAGTACCCGGTTCGCATTCTTGATCAAGCAGAGCGTGTCACTCGACGTCAGAATATCAAGTTTCTCAAGGTTCAGTGGTCTCATCATTCCGAGAGAGAAGCTACTTGGGAGCGAGAAGATCGTCTTCGACTGGAGTACCCCGCTTTCTTTCCGTCGACCCCCTAAATCTCGGGATGAGATTCTTTCAAGTGGGGGCGAGTTATCACATCCCTAGTTCTGGTATGCTCAAGGGTAGCTAGTCATGTGTGCATCATGTTTAAATTCCATTTGAATTTGAAATGGGGATTGTGAAACCCTCAGAATCATTTTGGAAATGACCCAAATAAAATTGTTCCAAAAAGGTCCAAGAAAATTCTCATGTTGCTCTCTGAAAATATTGGACAGAGATAAAAATCAAACCAATATTTTTAGGACCTCATAAGTATTTATTTTGGGCATTTGGAATTAATGCAGTAATTATTTGCTTTGGATATATATTTGTTATATATATAAAATATTGTCCAAAAATTATGCCATTTCTAAAGGAGCTCTGGAATAATATAACTAGCTTCCATAAAAATTGGCATAAGATAATAAAATGATTTATTATTTTTATTAAATCAAAACATATGTCAGAAAATAGAAAAAGAACAAAACAGGAGAAAACTTACCTGACGCTTAGCTCCTGTGCAGCCCAGCGGCCTAGCAGGCCGGCCCAGCCAGCAGGCGGCCCAGCCCACCTGGCCTCCTCCGCTGTCGTCTTCCTACCCCTCGCCAAGCAGCTGCGTGCTCGCGCCACAGCCGGCCACGGCCATGCGCCGGCCACATCTCCCCGCCACCTCCTGCTTCTCCCCCTCGTCGTCTGGATGCCCCGGACATCGCCACGCGCCGCCCCGGTCCTCCCCCACTCTCTCTCGCTCTCCCTCCTCCCCTGGACCTCTCCCTCTCCCCGCGCCCGAAGCGCTGCCGCCGCCGCAGCTCATCGCCGACGCGCTCCCCGCCGTCCCCTCGCCCCTCCGTGGAGTCCGCGAGCTCCGCCACGACTCCCTCGTCCTCTTCGTCAAGCCACAAGACGCCGGACGCCCCGTGGAGCCGTCGCCGTCACCTTCATCACCTCCGGCCGTCGTGGATCTCCGTCGCCGCTCGCCGCCGTCAGCGCCTCCCCCGAGCTCGTCGTCGTCTCTTCCGGTCCCCTGTGAGCTCTCCCGCATCGGTTCCCCCTCCTCTCCTGCCTCCCCGTGCGCCGTAGCCGCGCGCCCGCTTGAGCCGAACTCCGGCCGCCGCCGCGAGCTCTGCTCCGGCGAGCTCCGGCGCCCCCGCGGCTTCCCGTCTGCTCCCCTGGATGCGGACAAGCCCGGGCTACGCCCCGGTGCTCTTAGCCGCCACCCCCGTGGCCTGTAACACGGACGCCGCCGCGTCCTGAGGTCGCCGCCGACGACCTCACCGGCCTGATGTGTGGGCCCGACCTGCCAGGTGATTAGCTTAAGCTAATCACCACTTAGTTAACCTTGAGACACTGACAGTGGGCCCCAGCGCCACTAATCTAAGTTAGATTAGAAATAACCCCCCTGTTAACTAACTGTGACACTGACGTGTGGACCCCACACGTCAGGTTTGACCCTGGTCAGCCCCGGTTGACCTGCTGACGTCATGCTGTCGTCATGCTGGCGCAATAATATATTTTCTGGAATTAAAACAAATCAGGAAATTCCCGAAAATGTTCAAACTTCAAAAATTCATATCAATTTAACCGTAGCTCAGATTGAAATAAATTATATATGAAAAATTATCAGAAAAATGCAACCTATCCATCTGTACTAGTTTCATGCATGACAAACAAACTTATACCTACTGTATAAGCGAAACACTATAAATGGCATATATAAGAGTTTAATTTGGAGTTGCATTTGAACCCTTGATTCAAATGGACTTCATTCAATTTGAATACTAGTTGCATTAGCTCAAACAGCATCACATCTACATGCCATGTTCATGCATCATATTGTTGCATATGTTTGTGTATTGATTGTTGGCATCGTTCCTTCTCGATAGGTCTTGCTCCGGAGACCGTTCCAGAGTACCTATTTGTGAAGCAGTGCCTCCCTTATTGATCTACCAGGCAAGCAAACCTCCTTGTTCATTCCGATACAATCCTACTCTCTCGCTCCTGCTCTTAGTTATTGCATTAGGACAACAACGATTCATCTGCTACTTTGTGCTGCGGTAGTTGAACCCATTCCTCTGCATGACCTGTCATTGCCACAGTAAATAGTTAAAACCCACTAGCATGTGTAGGAGTTGATTGAAGCCATTGTTGTGTTCCTACCATGCTATGCCTGCTATTGCTTAGAGTGCGTCAGGTCTGATTCATTGGGAATGAATTGGAGTGCAGTCCTATGTTCTGATACTGAGAGTGAAGTGTGTGAACACGATTTGGTAAAGGTAGCGGTGAGAGGCCATGTAGGAGTACATGGTGGGTTGTCTCACTGGAACCATCCTTAAGCACTGAGTTCTATGTATGTTGTCCAATGACTCGATACTACCACACATTGGGTTCCGGTAACTCGACCCCTCTCGACTTATTAACCAACTTGATCTCTGTCCAAGAGTCGCAACTAGTTTCTGGTGTTTGTAGGTAGTGCTATTTTTCTACCAAGTGGCACCCGGCAGGGTGGGCTTGGGACAGACTAGGCACAGGTGGCACGGTGTAACAAGTGGCAGCCGGATGGTGGGCCTGGGAACCCTGCTCACATCGTTTGGGGCCGTGAGCGACACCCCGGCCGGATCTCCTTGCGGATGGAACCCGAATAGGCGATAAACCTGGACTAGAGTCTTGTGTGGTTAGCCAGGTCGTGGCCGACACCCTCGCTAGGCTTCCGCTTGAAGGTTGCCGAGATACATGACGTGTACATGGCGGTAAGTGGCGAGAGCGTGTGTGAAGAAGTACACCCCTGCAGGGTTAACATGATCTATTCGAATAGCCGGGTCCGTGGTTATGGACTTCTTGGATGCTTACATGGTACATAGACAACTTGAAGTGGATACTCTAAGATGCTCAAGACATAGTGTGAGTGCTATGGATGGCCTTCTCGTAGGGAGACGGGGATGAATCCATAGTAGTGTATTGTGTGGTGATTAGTGGACTCGTGTACGTTGTCTCACCTCAAGAGTTTCTGGTAGTCGTAGAACAGGATAGCCACGGAGTCAAAGCTGGCTTGCTGCAACTAAACCCCACATTACCCTCTTGATACAAATGCATGTATGATAGGATCTGATGTAAGTCTTGCTAAGTACCTTTGTACTCATGTTGCTTTATTTATGTTTTTGCAGGGGAGACTTCGGTCTTACTAGTGTTCTCGTGGACTTCGACAAGTAGCTTGTACCTCAGCTACGATCTTGATCGGACGTTGTAGATAGTCAGGCTCTTCAGCCTTTTTCATTTGTAGATGTCTGTACCCAGACATGTAATGCTTCCGCTTGTTGCTTGATTGCTCTGAATGTTGGGTCATGTGACCCCTGTTTGGAATAAATGCTATGATGTCTCTTTGAGCCTTATCTATATGAGTTGTTGAGTTATGCTGTGATGCCATATTGTACAACACATACTTGCATGTTATGTGTACGTGTAATGTGTATTGCTATGTGTGGGATCTGACTATCTAGTTGTTTATCCTTAGTAGTCTCTCTCACCGGGAAATGTCTCCTAGTGCTTCCACTGAGCCATGGTAGCGTGCTACTGCTCCGGAACACTTAGGCTGGCCGGCATGTGTCCTTCTTCGTTCCTGTGTCTGTCCCTTCGGGGAAATGTCACGCGGTGTCTACCGGAGTCCTGTTAGCCTGCTACAGCCCGGTTTACCGGAGTCCTGCTAGCCCAGTTGCTACAGCCCGGATTCACTCGCTGATGACCGATACGTTCGATGCTGGGTCATGTATGCATGTTCCTGTAAGTTAGTGCCACTTTGGGTTCACGACTAGCCATGTCAGCCCGGGTTCTTTGTCATATGGATGCTAGCGACATTATCATATACGTGTGCCAAAAGACGCAAACGGTCCCGGGCATGGTAAGGCGACACCCGTGGGAATACCATGCGTGAGGCCGCAAAGGGATATGAAGTGTTACATGCTAGATCGGTGTGGCATAGAATCGGGGTCCTGACACCTGTAGGCGTTGAATGCCCATGGAGACTGCCATCCGGAGGCCATGTAGAAGGGCCTCGTATTCGGCTGTGTTGTTGGAGTCCGTATACATTATCTGGAGTACGTATTGAACCGAATCTCCGGTTGGGGACGTCAGAACGACGCCAGCCCCAGACCAGCCAACATTTTGGAGCCATCGAAGTGCATGATCCAGTTGGAATATGCGCCGTACTCTTTAGGGAGTTCGGCTTCAGTCCATTCGGTGACAAAGTCGACCAAAACTTGCGACTTAATAGCTCGCCGTGGCTTATAGTTATGTCGAACGGGAGGAGCTCAATGGCCCATTTGGCAATCCGGCCCGTCGCGTCGCGGTTGTTTATAATGTCATTAAGAGGTACTTCGAAGGCTACTATTATCGAACACTCTTGAAAGTAGTGTCGCAGCTTCTGGGATGCCATGAACACCACGTACGCTATCTTCTGATAATGCGGGTACCGTGACTTGCATGGAGTTAGGACCGTGGACACGTAGTAAACTGGTTTTTGAAGGGGGAACTTGTGTCCGTCCGTTTCTCGTTCGACAACGAGCACCGCGCTCACCACTTGATGAGTTGCCGCGATATATAATAGCATTGGTTCACCTATGTTGGGCGCGGCCAGGACCGGGTTTGTTGCCAATATGGCTTTTATTTCTTCGAGTCCGGCCGTGGCGGCATACGTCCACTCGAAGTGTTCGGTGCGTCGGAGGAGGCGATAAAGGGGTAATGCCTTTTCTCCTAAACGGGAGATAAAGCGGCTTAAAGCCGCCACGCATCCCGTCAATTTTTGTATTTGTTTGAGGTCCTTTGGGATATCCAATTGTGACAGAGCTCAGATCTTGGCTGGGTTTGCTTCAATTCCTCTACCGGATACAATGAAGCCCAAGAGCTTTCCGGCTGGTACGCCGAAAACACATTTTTCCGGGTTAAGCTTAATGTCATATGTTCGGAGATTATCGAACGTGAGCCTCAAATCGTCTACTAGAGTTTCGACATGCTTGGTTTTGACGACCACATCGTCTACGTATGCCTCCACTGTTTTGCCGATCTAGTTTGCTAGACATGTCTAAATCATGCGCTGATATGTTGCGCCGGTGTTTTTGAGCCCAAAGACATTGTGTTGAAGCAGAATGGGTCGTATGGGGTGATGAATGCCGTTGCGGCCTGGTCGGGCTCTGCCATCTTAATTTGGTGGTAGCCAGAGTATGCATCGAGGAAACACAATGAATCGTGTCCTGCAGTAGCGTCGATAATTTGATTGATGCGGGGGAGGGGAAAGGGATCCTTTGGGCAAGCCTTGTTGAGGTCCTTAAAATCGACGCACAGGCGCCAGGATTTGTCCTTCTTTGGTACCATCACCAGGTTTGCTAGCTGTCCGGATGTTTTATATCTCTGATGAATCCGGCCTCCAATAATTTGGCTAGCTCCTCTCCCATGGCCTGTCTCTTGGGTTCGGAGAAACGCCGAAGGGCCTGTTTGACTGGCTTGAATCCTTTTAGGATGTTTAGGATGTGCTCGGCCAGCCGGCGTGGGATTCCTAGCATGTCTGAAGGGTGCCAGGCAAAGATGTCCCAATTTTCGCGTAGGAATTCTCGTAGTGCGGCGTCTACATCAGGGTTTAATTGTGCCCCAATGGAGGCCGTTTTTGTAGGGTCCGTTGGATGGACTTGGAATTTGACTATTTCGTCCGCTGGTTTAAAGGAGGTGGACTTGGATCTCTTATCGAGTATCACGTCGTCCCTATTCATCATGCAGCGCAGCGCAGTGAGCTCCTCGGCCGCTAGGGCTTCGGATAGTGCCTCAAGGGCCAGTGCGGCTGTCTTATTTTCGGCGCGGAGTGCTATGTCCGGGTCACTAGCAAGAGTGATGTGTTGGGGAACGTAGCAGAAATTCAAAATTTTCTACGCATCACCAAGATCAATCTATGGAGATTCTAGCAACAAGAGGAAGGAGAGTGCATCTACATACCCTTGTATATCGCTAAGCGGAAGCGTTCAAGAGAACGGGGTTGAAGGAGTTGTACTCATCGTGATCCAAATCACCGGAGATCCTAGTGCCGAACTGACGGCACCTCCGCGTTCAACACACGTACAGCCCGGTGACGTCTCCCATGCCTTGATCCAGCAAGGTAAGAGGGAGAGGTTGGGGAAGACTCCGTCCAGAAGCAGCACGACGGCGTGGTGGTGATGGAGGAGCGTGTCAATCCTGCAGGGCTTCGCCAAGCACCGCGCGAGAGGAGGAGTACTTGGGAGAGGGGGAGGGGCTGCGCCAGAACTTTGTGTCAAGCTCCCATGCGCCTCCCCACTATATATAGGGGTGGAGGGGCTGGTTTCTTGCCCTCCAAGTCCATTGGGGCGTTGGCCAAGGTGGGAGAAAAGAAATCCCATCATTTCCTTCCCCACCGATTGTTATCCCCCTTTTTGAGGGATCTTGATCTTATCCCTTCGGGATATGATCTTATTCCTTCTAAGGGGGGATCTTGGTGCACCTTGACCATGGGTGTGGGGCCTTGCCCCCACTACCCACGTTCATGTGGGTCCCCCCATGCAGGTGGGCCCCACTCCGGAACCTTCTAGAACCTTCCTAGTACAATACCGAAAAATCCCGAACATTTTCCGGTGGCCAAAATAGGACTTCCCATATATAAATCTTTACCTCCGGACCATTCCGGAACTCCTCGTGACGTCTGGGATCTCATCCGGGACTCCGAACAACATTCGGTAACCACATACAAACTTCCTTTATAACCCTAGCGTCATCGAACCTTAAGTGTGTAGACCCTACGGGTTCGGGAGACATGTAGACATGACCGAGACGTTCTCCGGTCAATAACCAACAGCGGGATCTGGATACCCATGTTGGCTCCCACATGTTCCATGATGATCTCATCGGGTGAACCACGATGTCAAGGACTCAATTAATCCAGTATACAATTCCCTTTGTCTAATGGTATTGTACTTGCCCGAGATTCGATCGTCGGTATACCGATACCTTGTTCAATCTCATTACCGGCAAGTCTCTTTACTCGTTCCGTAACACATCATCCCGTGATCAACCCCTTGGTCACATTGTGCACATTATGATGATGTCCAACCGAGTGGGCCCAGAGATACCTCTCCGTTTACACGGAGTGACAAATCCCAGTCTTGATTCGTGCCAACCCAACAGACACTTTCGGAGATACCTGTAGTGCACCTTTATAGCCACCCAGTTACGTTGTGACGTTTGGTACACCCAAAGCATTCCTACGGTATCCAGGAGTTGCACAATCTCATGGTCTAAGGAAAAGATACTTGACATTAGAAAAGCTTTAGCATACGAACTACACGATCTCTGTGCTAGGCTTAGGATTCGGTCTTGTCCATCACATCATTCTCCTAATGATGTGATCCCGTTATCAACGACATCCAATGTCCATGGTCAGGAAACTGTAACCATCTATTGATCAACGAGTTAGTCTACTAGAGGCTTACTAGGGACATGGTGTTGTCTATGTATCCACACATGTATCTGAGTTTCCTATCAATACAATTATAGCATGGATAATAAACGATTATCATGAACAAGGAAATATAATAATAACTAATTTATTATTGCCTCTAGGGCATATTTCCAACAGTCTCCCACTTGCACTAGAGTCAATAATCTAGTTCACATCGCCATGTGATTAACACTGACAGGTCACATCGCCATGTGACCAACATCAAAAGAGTTTACTAGTGTCACTAAACTAGTTCACATCATCATGTGATTAAGACTTAATGAGTTCTGGGGTTTGATCATGTTTTGCTTGTGAGAGAGGTTTTAGTCAACGGGTCTGAACCTTTCAGATCCGTGTGTGCTTTGCAAATTTCTAGGTCATATTGTAAACGCTGCTTCCACGCTCCACTTGGAGCTATTCCAAATGGTTGCTCCACTATACGTATCCGGTTTGCTACTCAGAGTCACTCGGATAGGTGTTAAAGCTTGCACCGACGTAACCCTTTACGCCGAACTCTTTATCACCTCCATAATCGAGAAACATGTCCTTATTTACTCCAAGGACAATTTTGACCGCTGTCCAATGATCCATTCCTGGATCTTTCTTGTACCCCTTGACTGACTCATGGCAAGGCACACTTCTGGTGCGGTACATAGCATAGCATACTATAGAGCCTACGTTTGAAACATAGGGGACGACCTTCGTCCTTTCTCTCTTTTCTGCCATGGTCGAGCTTCAAGTCTCGACTTCATACCTTACATCTCAGGCAAGAACTCCTTCTTTGACTGATCCATCTTGAACACCTTCAAGATCATGTCAAGGTATATGCTCATTTGAAAGTACCAAGCGGTTTTTGATCTATCCTCATAGATCTTGATGCTCAATGTTCAAGTAGCTTAAACCAGGTTTTCACTTGAAAAACACTTTTCAAATAACCCTATATGCTTTACAGAAAATTCTACATCATTTCTGATCAACAATATGTCAACAACATATACTCATCAGAAATTCTATAGTGCTCCCACTCACTTCTTTGGAAATACAAGTTTCTCATAAACTTTGTATAAACAAAAAATCTTTGATCATCTTATCAAAGTGCATATTCCAACTCCGAGATGCTTACTCCAGTCCTTAGAAGGATCGCTAGAGCTAGCACACCTTTTAGCATCCTTAGGATAGACAAAACCTTTCTGATTGTATCATATACAATCTTTCCTTACGAAAACTGGTAAGGAAACTCGTTTTGACATCCATCTGCCAGATTTCATAAATGCAGCTAATGCTAACATGATTCCGACGGACTTAAGCATCGCTACGGATGAGAAAATCTCATCGTAGTCAACTCTTTGAACTTGTGAAAAACTCTTCACCACAAGTCGAGCTTCATAGATGGTGACATTACCATCCACGTCCGTCTTCTTCATAAAGATCCATTTATCTCAATGGCTTGTCGATCATTGGGCAAGTCCACCAAAGTCCATGCTTTGTTCTGATACATGGATCCTATCTCGGATTTCATGGCTTCTAACCATTTGTCGGAATTTGGGCCCACCATCGCTTCTCCATTGCTCGTAGGTTCATTATTGTCTAGCAACATGACCTTCAAGACAGGATTACTGTACCACTCTAAAGTAGTACGCATCCTTGTCACCCTACGAGGTACGGTAGTGACTTGATCCGTAGTTTCATGATCACTATCATAAGCTTCTACTTCAATTGGTGTAGGTGCCACAGGAACAACTTCCTGTGCCCTGCTACATACTGGTTGAAGTGATGGTTCAGTAACCTCATCAAGTCTCCACCATCCTCCCACTCAACTTTTCGAGACAAACTTTTCCTCGAGAAAGGACCCGATTCAAGAAACAATCACTATTGCTTTCGGATCTGAATTAGGAGGTATACCCAACTGTTTTGGGTGTCCTATGAAGATGCATTTTATCCGCTTTGGGTTCGAGCTTATCAACCTGAAACTTTTCCACATAAGCGTCACAGCCCCAAACTTTTAAGAAACGACAACTTAGGTTTCTCCAAACCACAGTTCAAACGGTGTCGTCTCAATGGAATTACGTGGTGCCCCATTAAAGTGAGTGCGGTTGTCTCTAATGCCTAACCCATGAACGACAGTGGTAATTCGATAAGAGACATCATGGTACGCACCATATCCAATAGGGTGCAACTATGATGTTCGGACACACCATTACATTATGGTGTTCCAGGCGGTATTAATTGTGAAACAATTTCCACAATGTCTTAATTGCGTGCCAAAGCTCGTAACTCAGATACTCATCTCTATGATCATATCATAGACATTTTATCCTCTTATCTCGATGATCTTCAACTTCACTCTTAAATTACTTGAACCATTCAATAATTCAGACTTTTGTTTCATCAAGTAAATATACTCAGTATCTACTCAAATCATCCGTGAAGTAAGAACATAACAATATCCACTGCGTGCCTCAGCACTCATTGGACTGCACACATCAAAATGTGTTACTTCCAACAAGTTGCTATCTTGTTCCATCTTACTGAAATCGAGGCTTTTTAGTCATCTTGCCCATGTGGTATAATTTGCATATCTCAAGTGATTCAAAATCAAGTGAGTCCAAACGATCCATCTGCATGGAGTTTCTTCATGCGTATACACCAATAGACATGGTTCGCATGTCTCAAACTTTTCAAAAATGAGCGAGTCCAAAGATCCATCAACATGGAGCTTCTTCATGCGTTTTATACCAATATGACTTACATGGCAGTGCCACAAGTGAGTGGTACTATCATTACTATCTTACATGAAAATGTGTATCACTACGATCGAGATTCAATAAACCATTCCTTTAGGTGCAAGACCATTGAAGGTATTATTCAAATAAATAGAGTAACCATTATTCTCCTTAAATGAATAACCGTATTGCGATAGACATAATCCAATCATGTCTATGCTCAACGCAAACACCAAATCTCAATGGTAGAGGGAGCGTGCGATGCTTGATCACATCAACCTTGGAAACACTTCCAACACATATCCTCAGCTCACCTTTAGCTAGTCTCCGTTTATTCCGTAGCTCTTTTATTTCGAGTTACTAACACTTAGCAACCGAACCGGTATCTAATACCCTGGTGCTACTAGGAGTACTAGTAAAGTACACATTAACATAATGTATATCCAATATACTTCTATCGACCTTGCCAGCCTCCTCATCTACCAAGTATCTAGGGTAATTCCGCTCTAGTGACTATTCCCCTTATCACAGAAGCACTTAGTCTCGGGTTTGGGTTCAACCTTGGGTTTCTTCACTGGAGCAGCAGCTGATTTGCCGTTTCATGAAGTATCCCTTCTTTCCCTTGCCCTTCTTGAAACTAGTGGTTTCACCAACAATCAACAATTGATGCTTCTTCTTGATTTCTACTTTCGCGGTGTCAAACATCGTGAATACCTCAAGGATCATCATATCTATCCCTGATATGTTATAGTTCATCACGAAGCTCTAGCAGCTCGGTGGCAATGACTTTGGAGAAACATCACTATCTCATCTGGAAGATCAACTCCCACTCGATTCAAGTGATTGTTGCACTCAGACAATCTGAGCACAAGCTCAACGATTGAGCTTTTCTCCCTTAGTTTGCAGGCTAAGAAAATTGTCGGAGGTCTTATACCTCTTGACATGGGCACGAGCCTGAAATCCCAATTTCAACCCTCGAAAACATCTCATATGTTCCGCGACGTTTCGAAAACGTCTTTGGTGCCTCAACTCTAAACCGTTTAACTGAACTATCACGTAGTTATCAAAACGTGTATGTCCGATGTTCGCAACATCCACAAACGACGTTTGGGGTTCAGCACAGTGAGCGGTGCATTAAGGACACAAGCTTTCTACTGATCGCATAATAGCTACTGTCAACTTTCAACTATATTTTCTCTAGGAACATATCTAAACAGTGGAACTAAAGCGCGAGCTTACGACATAATTTGCAAAGATCTTTTGACTATGTTCAGGATAATTAAGTTCATCTTATGAACTCCCACTCAGATAGACATCCCTCTAGTCATCTAAGTGATTACATGATGCGAGTCAACTAGGTCGTGTCTGATCATCACGTGAGACGGACTAGTCATCGTCGGTGAACATCTTCATGTTGATCGTATCTACTATACGACTCATGCTCGACCTTTCGGTCTCTGTGTTTTGAGGCCATGTCTGTACATGCTAGGCTCGTCGAGTTAACGCTAAGTGTTTTGCATGTGTAAAACTGTCTTACACCCGTTGTATGTGAACGTAAGGATCTATCACACCCGATCATCACGTGGTGCTTCAAAACGACGAACTTTAGCAACGGTGCACAGTTAGGGGAGAACACTTCTTGAAATTGTTGTAAGGGATCATCTTATTTACTACCGTCGTTCTAAGTAAACAAGATGCATAAACATGATAAACATCACATGCAATCAAATAGTGACATGATATGGCCAATATCATTTTGCTCCTTTTGATCTCCATCTTCGGGGCTCCATGATCATCATTGTCACCGGCATGACACCATGATCTCCATCATCATGATCTCCATCATCGTGTCTCCATGAAGTTGTCTCGCCAACTTATTACTTCTACTACTATGGCTACCGGTTAGCAATAAAGTAAAGTAATTACATGGCGTTGTTCAATGACACGCAGGTCATACAATAAATAAAGACAACTCCTATGGCTCCTGCCGGTTGTCATACTCATCGACATGCAAGTCGTGATTCCTATTACAAGAACATGATCAATCTCATACATCACATATCATTCATCACATTCTTCTTGGCCATATCACATCACATAGCATACCCTGCAAAAACATGTTAGACGTTCTCTAATTGTTGTTTGCATGTTTTACGTGGCTGCTATGGGTTTCTAGCAAGAACATTTCTTACCTACGCAAAAACCACAACGTGATATGTCAATTGCTATTTACCCTTCATAAGGACCCTTTTCATCAAATCCGATCCGACTAAAGTGGGAGAGACTGGCACCCGCTAGCCACCTTATGCAACAAGTGCATGTCAATCGGTGGAACCTGTCTCACGTAAGAGTACGTGTAAGGTCGGTCCGGGACGCTTCATCCCACGATGCCGCCGAATCAAGATTGGACTAGTAACGTTAAGCATATTGAACAACATCAACGCCCACAACTACTTTGTGTTCTACTCGTGCAAAGAATCTACGCAATAGACCTAGCTCATGATGCCACTGTTGGGGAACGTAGCAGAAATTCAAAATTTTCTACGCATCACCAAGATCAATCTATGGAGATTCTAGCAACAAGAGGAAGGAGAGTGCATCTACATACCCTTGGAGATCGCTAAGCGGAAGCATTCAAGAGAACGGGGTTGAAGGAGTTGTACTCGTCGTGATCCAAATCACCGGAGATCCTAGTGCCGAACGGACGGCACCTCCGCGTTCAACACACGTACAGCCCAATGACGTCTCCCATGCCTTGATCCAGCAAGGTGAGAGGGAGAGGTTGAGGAAGACTCCGTCCAGAAGTAGCACGATGGCGTGGTGGTGATGGAGGAGCGTGGCAATCCTGCAGGGCTTCGCCAAGCACCGCGCGAGAGGAGGAGTACTTGGGAGAGGGGGAGGGGCTGCGCCAGAACTTTGTGTCAAGCTCCCATGCGCCTCCCCACTATATATAGGGGTGGAGGGGCTGGTTTCTTGCCCTCCAAGTCCATTGGGGCGTTGGCCAAGGTGGGAGGAAAGAAATCCCATCATTTCCTTCCCCACCGATTGTTATCCCCCTTTTTTAGGGATCTTGATCTTATCCCTTCGGGATATGATCTTATTCCTTCTAAGGGGGGATCTTGGTGCACCTTGACCATGGGTGTGGGGCCTTGCCCCCACTACCCACGTTCATGTGGGTCCCCCCATGCAGGTGGGCCCCACTCCGGAACCTTCTAGAACCTTCCCGGTACAATACCGAAAAATCCCGAACATTTTCCGGTGGCCAAAATAGGACTTCCCATATATAAATCTTTACCTCCGGACCATTCCGGAACTCCTCGTGACGTCCGGGATCTCATCCGGGACTCCGAACAACATTCGGTAACCACATGCAAACTTCCTTTATAACCCTAGCGTCATCGAACCTTAAGTGTGTAGACCCTACGGGTTCGGGAGACATGTAGACATGACCGAGACGTTCTCCGGTCAATAACCAACAGCGGGATATGGATACCCATGTTGGCTCCCACATGTTCCATGATGATCTCATCGGATGAACCACGATGTCAAGGACTCAATTAATCCCGTATACAATTCCCTTTGTCTAACGGTATTGTACTTGCCCGAGATTCGATCGTCGGTATACCGATACCTTGTTCAATCTTGTTACCGGCAAGTCTCTTTACTCGTTCTGTAACACATCATCCCGTGATCAACCCCTTGGTCACATTGTGCACATTATGATGATGTCCTACCAAGTGGGCCCAGAGATACCTCTCCGTTTACACGGAGTGACAAATCCCAGTCTTGATTCGTGCCAACCCAACAGACACTTTCGGAGATACCTGTAGTGCACCTTTATAGCCACCCAGTTACGTTGTGACGTTTGGTACACCCAAAGCATTCCTACGGTATCCGGGAGTTGCACAATCTCATGGTCTAAGGAAAAGATACTTGACATTAGAAAAGCTTTAGCATACGAACTACACGATCTCTGTGCTAGACTTAGGATTGGGTCTTGTCCATCACATCATTCTCCTAATGATGTGATCCCGTTATCAACGACATCCAATGTCCATGGTCAGGAAACCGTAACCATCTATTGATCAACGAGCTAGTCTACTAGAGGCTTACTAGGGACATGGTGTTGTCTATGTATCCACACATGTATCTGAGTTTCCTATCAATACAATTATAGCATGGATAATAAACGATTATCATGAACAAGGAAATATAATAATAACTAATTTATTATTGCCTCTAGGGCATATTTCCAACATGATGATTCTGTTGGGCCCGGGCATTTTGAGCTTCATGTACCCATAATGGGGTATAGCTCGAAAAATTGTGAATGTCTCTCGCCCTAATAGAGCGTGATATCCGCTGCTGAACGGGGCCACTTGGAACGTGACCTCCTCGGACCTGTAATTATCCGGCGTGCCGAACACCACATCCAGTGTGATTTTTCCTGTATAGCATGCTTCCCGACTAGGGATTATTGTCGTGGTTCTAAGCCTGACAGTAGAGTGGGGGTAGGTATGGAGAGGCAAGGTCCTAGCTATGGAGAGGTTGTAAACACAAGGGATGTACGAGTTCAGGCCCTTCTCGGAAGAAGTAAAAGCCCTACGTCTCGGAGCCCAGAGGCGGTCGAGTGGATTATGTGTATATGAGTTACAAGGTGCCGAACCCCTCTACCTGTGGAGGGGGGTGGCTTATATAGAGTGCGCCAGGACCCCGGCCAGCCCACGTAGGAGAGGGTTTAAGGTGAGTTAAGTCTGGGGCGTTACTGGTAACGCCCCACATAAAGTGTCTTTACTATCATAAAGTCTACTTAATTACAGGCCGTTGCAGTGCAGAGTGCCTCTTGACCTTCTGGTGGTCGAGTGAGTCTTCGTGGTCGAGTCCTTCAAGTCAGTCGAGTGAGTCCCTCGTTGGTCGACTGGAAGGTGACCTCGTCTAAGGGTGTCCTTGGGCAGGGAACTTAGATCAGGTCTGTGACCCTACCCTAGGTACATGACCCCATCATTAGCCCCCGAATGGATTGAGGCTTCGAGTGAGGAAGGAGTTGATGTTGTTTCCGATTAACTTTTGCACACTGGTCGTGCGTTGCTCTGGACCAAAGAATCTCTTCGTTGATAGTGGCCAACTTGTCTTCAGTCGACTCGATCCATTTTCTTCTTTCGTCGAGTGATCTTTCGGGCTTTGACGATTTCCGAGCGACGGATCGCAGGAAATCCCGCGTCTGATAGACCGGTCTGCCCTTCGCGGATTTCGCGGGATGCGAAATTTGGGGAAGCGCGCGAAGCGGAGCGGACCGCGGCGTTCGGATGGGACGGGACATAGACGCCTCGATCCCCGCGCCGCTTTCTTCGCCACGTATCCTGCCTGCATAACTGTTCCTGGATATGATTAGATCGACCGGGCCCACCTGTCATCCACTCGGAAGGGACCTTATAAATGTGCCCGGCGAGGGTTTTTTGTACAGTGCCTCAGCATTCCCTTTCTTTGCTCCCTTCGTCTCTGCCCAACGCGCTCGCTCTCGCCTCCGCCCAACCTCTCCTCGCGCGTCTCACCGGCAACCATGGCCAAGGAGAAGACGACGGCGCTGGAACGCGCGAAGAAGGCGTCGGCGACGGAGAAGGCGAAGGGGAGATCCACCAGCCGCGGCGGGTCTTCGTCTAGATCCCACCTGCCGAAGGGCTGGGTCCAAGGAGATTGGATCCAGTCGACCATCACGGAGAAAGATCTCCTCGACATGGCCAACGAGGGCCTGATCCCCCATGGAGCTGCGAGGCTTCCGGGGAAGGAGTGGCAGCCCCAGCCAGAAGAGGGTGAGTGCGTGCTCCTGGCTACCCTTGTCGATCGTGGATTTTCTTTGCCGCCGAGTATTTTCTTCCGTGGTTTCTTGAACTTCTTTGGAGCGCAGCTCCATCACTTTACCCCAAATTCTATCGCCTATCTTGCCGCGTTCGTGTCCATGTGTGAGGGTTTTCTGGGCTGTCGACCGCACTGGGGCTTGTTCAAGCATATATTCACGTGTCGCTCTCAGACCGTAAAGAAGGCGAGCCCAGGCGACGAAAGAACCCGAGTCGTCCAAATGTGTGGGGGCCTGGGGATCCAGGTGAGGAATAAGAGCACGTTCCCAGCCATGACTTTTCCCGAGTCAGTCAGAGGCTGGCAGTCGACCTGGTTCTACTGCCAGGATCAGTCGACGCCGGGGCAGTCGAGTGGACTCCCTCAGTTTACCATGGACCGAGTGAACAAGCCCTCCTCTCTGAAGTTGATTCCGGAGGAGAAAGCTGACGTGAAGATGTTGATGGAGCGCGTGGTACAGTTGGTTCGGGAGGGAGTGACGGGCATGGATCTCCTGGAGGTTTTCCTTAGGCGTCGTATCCAGCCCCTTCAGTTCCGGAGCCACTGCATGTGGTTGTACTGTGGGACTGAGGACGAGACTCGGGTCCATCCAGAAGTAGTCGACGATGTCACTCTGGAAAGATGGATGGCCGCCGTTACCGGAAACAAGGATAACCCACGCGGAGCCAGAAGGATTCCTCCACTCGACCACAACAGTGATCCAAACAAGGTATGCCTGCTCTGCTCTCCACTGTGTTCTTGTCATATTCATTTCTGTTTATTCTGCCAATTGGTCGACTGATCCTTGTCTTGATGTCTACCAGGCCCTCACCGAGCTGTACTCGATGCCCAATGGAGCACAGGCTCCGACTGAGGAGGGTGAGGCGAGTGGGGCCGAGAGCCAGGAGGAGGAGGAGTGGGACTCGGACGTTGCTGAGGATGATGATGACGATGACGACGATGACGTTGATGAAGATGACGCTGAAGACGAGGAAGAAGAGGAGGAGGAGGTCGTACCACCGCGCTCAGAAAGGCGGTCGAAGCTTGTCCACGACCCTTCGACTGAACGTGGCAAGGGGGTTGTGACCGTTGCATAGTCGACCAAGCGCCCTCGGACCACCTCTCCGGCGCCGACTGAAAAGGCGCCGAAGCAGCCCAGGGCGGCTCCGTCAAAGCCGACCAAGCTCCTGCCGAAGATGAAGGTGTCCATCCCCACCATATCAGGGTAATCATGCTGCTTAAGTCTTCTTATTTTGTGTGAACTTTGTCTCTGGTTGACGCTGAAGTTAGTCGACTGATTCTTTGGAGTTGCAGTGCTGCTACTTCTGAGACCTCAGCCCGGGCCGATGACCATGAGATGAAGGACGCAGCAACCTCAAAACCAGGTACTATATTCTTAACGCCGTTTTTAGTCGACCGACTCATGATCTCTAATCCTGATTCTTCTCTGTAGCTCCACCCAATGTTGTTATCACTCTCCCTGATGATGATGAGGATGAGGAACCGCTGAAGCGCAGAAGGAGTAGGAAAGCGTCCGCCAGCAGGGTGCCCCAGGATGTGACGGCGCCTGAGACTCTGATTGCGGAGGAAGAGAACACCACTCGACATACTGTGTCCTTCGCAGATCCACTGACGAGTGCTCAGCAGCCCTCCCTCTTCATGGTGCACCACGTCCCAGAGGACCAAGCTGGCGCCGCGAAGGAGGCGATACGCCAAGCAGGGATCATGATGGAGCAGTTAAGGACCATCCGGGATGCGAGCCAGGCAGCTTACGACGCCAGTTCCGCCCTTCAAAGCAATGTTCAGGTCAGTCGACCACCGCCTGTTCTATTAGGGTATGCTATCAAAAACTTTTCTTTCTAGAATTTATAGTAGTCACCTAGTGGGTGTGTCGATTCAGACTCCGTGTTAGCGGGGGCACGCTGAGTGCACCCGCTGGGTGTAGTCCCCAAGGCTAAGGTCGACTGCTGGCAGTCGGCCTTAGGCTTTATAATTTCAGGTTTTCCGTCATTCGACTATGTCGAATGGATTTCGCAAACCGGTGGGGGCACGCTGAGTGTACCCACTGGGTGTAGTCCCCGAGACTGTGGTCGACTGCTTGCAGTCGGTTACAGTCTTAAAGAATACATTTCTCTTCTTCTTCTTTTTTTTGAGGTCGACTGGTCGACTCTATCTTCAATAGGATTAGTGGGGGCACGCTGAGTGCACCCACTGGGTGTAGTCCCCGAGACTACGGTCGAATGCTTGTATTCGACTGTAGTCTTAGAAACGTGTGATTTTTCTTTTTTCACTCGGAAGTGAATTATATTTGACATCTAGTCGATTGGTTCTTCGTAGAACTCCTGTGATCTTGTGGCTCGCTACTCTGAGCTAGAAAACAAGCACACTCAGCTCGAGCTGAACTTGAAGCTGGTTCAGGAGAAACTGACGAAGGCAAAGGAGGAGACCGAAGGTATGTTTGGTGAGACCTTGACGACTGCTTTTCCCTTTGTTTGTTTCAAAATCTGATCTTGCTATAACTTGCAGGTAAGGTAAGGGAGGCCCAACAGAAGAAAGACCTTGAACTAGCTGAGAAGATCAAGCTTGCTGACGAGAAGTTAGCTTCAGTCTCCAAGCTTGAACAAGACAATACCAATCTCAAAGCTGATCTTGGGATCGCCAACAAGGAGGTCAGTCGACTGAAAACTGATAAAGCTGCCCTGACTGACCAAGTCAGTAAGTTGACTGGGAAGAAAAATGATCTGGAGGCCTTCCTGAGTGGTCTTGCCAAGAAGCTGTTTCTTATGCTTGAAGGTAAACCTCTATGCTCGGCAATTATTTCCAATCGTGGTTTTTCCATTCGACCATCACCTTGACTCGGAGATCGTCCTTGCAGAATTTTGTCAAAACTTTGAAGAAGAAACTAGCCGGCTGGAACCAAACCTCGACCCCGTCAATTCTCCGGTGAGCGACGAAGTTGCCATGAATGTTTTCCGACTGGAGTCCCGTGTTGCAGCTGCCGTGGACTATCTTGCAAGGCTGAAGTGTTGGGTTTCATAGTAATTTCAAAAATTTTCCTACGCGCACACAGGATCATGTGATGCATAGCAACGAGGGGAGAGTGTTGTCTACGTACCCAACGCAGACCGACTGCGGAAGCGATGACACGACGTAGAGGAAGTAGTCGTACGTCTTCACGATCCAACCGATCAAGCACCGAAACTACGGCACCTCCGAGTTCGAGCACACGTTCAGCCCGATGACGATCCCCGGACTCCGATCCAGCAAAGTGTCGGGGAGGAGTTCCGTCAGCACAACGGCGTGGTGACGATCTTGATGAACTACAGCAGCAGGGCTTCGCCTAAACTCCGCTACAGTATTATCGAGGTATATGGTGGCAGGGGGCACCGCACACGGCTAAGGAATAGATCACGTGGATCAACTTGTGTCAACTTGTGTGTTTAGAGGTGCCCTTGCCTCCGTATATAAAGGAGGAGAGGAGGGGAGGCTGGCCGGCCAAGGGGGGAGGCGCAGGAGAGTCCTACTCCCTCTGGGAGTAGGATTCCCCCTCCAATCCTAGTCCAACTAGGATTCCTCGGAGGGGAAAAGAGGAGGAGGGGGCCGGCCACCTCTCCTAGTCCTAATAGGACTAGGGGAAGGGGGTGGCGCGCAGCCCATCTAGGGCAGCCCCTTCTCTTTTCCACTAAGGCCCACTATGGCCCAAATAGCTCCCGGGGGGTTCCGGTAACCCTCTCGGTATTCCGGTAAAATCCCGATTTCACACGGAACACTTCCGATATCCAAATATAGGCTTCCAATATATCAATCTTTACGTCTCGACCATTTCGAGACTCCTCGTCATGTCCGTGATCACATCCGGGACTCCGAACAACCTTCGGTACATCAAAATGCATAAACTCATAATATAACTGTCATCGTAACCTTAAGCGTGCGGACCCTACGGGTTCGAGAACAATGTAGACATGACCGAGACACGTCTCCGGTCAATAACCAATAGCGGGACCTGGATGCCCATATTGGCTCCTACATATTCTACGAAGATATTTATCGGTCAGACCGCATAACAACATACGTTGTTCCCTTTGTCATCGGTATGTTACTTGCCCGAGATTCGATCGTCGGTATCCAATACCTAGTTCAATCTCATTACCGGCAAGTCTCTTTACTCGTTCCGTAATACATCATCTCACAACTAACATATTAGTTGTAATGCTTGCAAGGCTTATGTGATGTGTATTACCGAGAGGGCCCAGAGATACCTCTCCGACAATCGGAGTGACAAATCCTAATCTCGAAATACGCCAACCCAACATCGACCATTGGAGACACCTGTAGTACTCCTTTATAATCACCCAGTTACGTTGTGACGTTTGGTAGTACCCAAAGTGTTCCTCCGGTAAACGGGAGTTGCATAATCTCATAGTCATAGGAACATGTATAAGTCATGAAGAAAGCAATAGCAACATACTAAACGATCGGGTGCTAAGCTAATGGAATGGGTCATGTCAATCAGATCATTCAACTAATGATGTGACCTCGTTACTCAAATAACAACTCATTGTTCATGGTCAGGAAACATAACCATCTTTGATTAACGAGCTAGTCAAGTAGAGGCATACTAGTGACACTTTGTTTGTCTATGTATTCACACAAGTATTATGTTTCCGGTTAATACAATTCTAGCATGAATAATAAACATTTATCATGAAATAAGGAAATAAATAATAACTTTATTATTGCCTCTAGGGCATATTTCCTTCAGTCTCCCACTTGCACTAGAGTCAATAATCTAGTTCACATCGCCATGTGATTTAACAGCAATAGTTCACATCACCATGTGATTAACACCCATGTGATCAACACCCAAAGGGTTTTACTAGATTCAGTCATCTAGTTCACATCGCTATGTGATTAACACCCAAGGAGTACTAAGGTGCGATCATGTTTTGCTTGTGAGAGAATCTTAGTCAACGGGTCTGTCACATTCAGATCCGTAAGTATTTTGCAAATATTTATGTCAACAATGCTCTGCACGGAGCTACTCTAGCTAATTGCTCCCACTTTCAATATGTATCCAGGTTGAGACTTAGTGTAACTTTTACAACAAACTCTTTTATCACCTCCATAATCGAGAAACATCTCCTTAGTCCTTACTAAGGATATTTTTGACCAATGTCCAGTGATCTACTCCTAGATCACTATTGTACTCTCTTGCCAAATTCAGAGTAAGGTATACAATAGGTCTGGTACATAGCATAGCATACTTTATAGAACCTATGACTGAGGCACAGGGAATGACTTTTCATTTTTTCTATTTTCTGCTGTGGTCGGGATTTGAGTCTTACTCAATTTCATACCTTTGCAACACAGGCAAGAACTCTTTCTTTGACTGTTCCATTTTGAACTATTTCAAAATCTTGCCAAGGTATGTACTCATTGAAAATCTTATCAAGCGTCTTGATCTATCTCAATAGATCTTGATGCTTAATATGTAAGTAGCTTTTACTGAGGTCTTTTCCTTTTAAAGAACTCCTTTAAAACACTCCTTTATGCTTTGCAGAAAAATTCTACATCATTTCTGATCAACAATATGTCACTCACATATACTAATCAAAAAGGCTGTAGTGCTCCCACTCACTTTATTGTAAATACAGGCTTCTCAAAAAGTCTGTATAAAACCATATGCTTTGATCAACTCATCAAAGTGTATATTCCAACTCCGAGAGGCTTGCACCAGTCCATAGATGGATCGCTGGAGCTTGCACATTTTGTTAGTACCTTTAGGATTGACAAAACCTTCTGGTTGCATCATATACAACTCTTCTTTAATAAATCCATTAAGGAATGCAGTTTTGTTTATCCATTTGCCAGATTTCATAAAATGCGGCAATTGCTAACATGATTCGGACAGACTTAAGCATAGATACGAGTGAGAAAATCTCATCGTAGTCAACACCTTGAACTTGTCGAAAACCTTTTTGCGACAATTCTAGCTTTGTAGATAGTAACACTACTATCAGCGTCCGTCTTCCTCTTGAAGATCCATTTATTCTCAATTGCTTGCCGATCATCGGGCAAGTCAACCAAAGTCCATACTTTGTTCTCATACATGGATCCCATCTCGGATTTCATGGCTTCAAGCCACTTTGCGGAATCTGGGCTCACCATCGTTTCTTCATAGTTCGTAGGTTCATCATGGTCTAGTAACATGACTTCCAGAACATGATTACCGTACCACTCTGGTGCGGATCTTACTCTGGAAGACCTACGAGGTTTGGTAGTAACTTGATCTGAAATTTGATGATCATCATCATTAACTTCCTCACTTATTGGTATAGGAATCACTGGAACTGATTTCTGTGATGAACTACTTTCCAATAAGGGAGAAGGTATAATTACCTCATCAAGTTCTACTCTCCTCCCACTCACTTCTTTCGAGAGAAACTCCTTCTCTGGAAAGGATCCATTTTAGCAACGAATGTCTTGCCTTCGGATCTGTGATAGAAGGTGTACCCAACAATTTCCTTTGGGTATGAAGACGCACTTCTCCGATTTGGGTTCGAGTTTATCAGGATGAAACTTTTTCACATAAGCATCGCAGCCCCAAACTTTAAGAAACAACAGGTTAGGTTTACTGCTAAACCATACAGTGTCGTCTCAACGGTTTTAGATGGTGCCCTATTTTAAAACGTGAATGCAGCTGTCTCTAATGCATAACCCCAAAACGATAGTGGTAAAGAGATATCATAGATCGCACCATATCAAATAAAGTGCGGTTACGACGTTCGGACACACCATAACGATGTGGTGTTCCAGGTGGCGTGAGCTGTGAAACTATTCCACATTGTTTTAATTGAAGACCAAACTCGTAACTCAAATATTTGTCTCCGCGATCAGATCGCAGAAACTTTATTTTCTTGTTACGATGATTTTTCCACTTCACTATGAAATTCTTTGAACCTTTCAACTATTTCAGACTTATGTTTCATCAAGTAGATATACCCATATCTGCTCAAATCATCTTGTGAAGGTCAGAAAAACAACGATGCTTGTCACGAGCATCAGCACTCATTGGATCGCATACATCGGTATGTATTATTTCCAATAAGTCAGTAGCTCGTTCCATTGTTCCGGAGAACGGAGTTTTAGTCATTTTGCCCAAAAGGCACAGTTCGCAAGCATCAAGTGATTCATAATCAAGTGATTCCAAAATTCCATCAGTATGGAGTTTCTTCATGCGCTTTACACCAATATGACCTAAACGGCAGTGCTACAAACAAGTTGCACTTATCATTATTAACTTTGCATCTTTTGGTTTCAATATTATGATTATGTGTATCACTACGATCGAGATCCAACAAACTATTTTCATTGGGTGTGTAACCATATAAGGTTCTATTCATGTAAACAGAACAACAATTTATTCTCTTACTTAAATGAATAATCGTATTACAATAAACATGATCAAATCATATTTATGCTCAACGCAAACACCAAATAACACTTATTTAGGTTCAACACTAATCCCGAAAGTATAGGGAGTGTGTGACGATGATCATATCAATCTTGGAACCATTTCCAACACACATCGTCACTTCACCCTTAACTAGTCTCTGTTTATTCTGCAACTCCCGTTTCGAGTTACTAATCTTAGCAACTGAACTAGTATCAAATACTGAGGGTTTGCGATAAACACTAGTAAAGTACACATCAATAACATGTACATCAAATATACTTATGTTCACTTTGCCATCCTTCTTATCCGCCAATCACTTGGGGTAGATCCGCTTCCAGTGACCAGTCCCTTTGCAGTAGAAACACTTAGTCTCAGGCTTAGGATCAGACTTGGGCTTCTTCACTTGAGCAGCAACTTGCTTGCTGTTCTTCTTGAAGTTCCCCTTCTTCCTTCTGCCCCTTTTCTTGAAACTAGTGGTCTTGTCTACCATCAACACTTGATGTTTTTCTCGATTTCTACCTTCGTCAATTTCCGCATTACGAAGAGCTTGGGAATCGTTTCCGTTATCCCTTGCATGTCATAGTTCATCACGAAGTTCTACTAACTTGGTGATGGTGACTAGAGAATTCTGTCAATCACTATCTTATCTGGAAGATTAACTCCCACTTGATTCAAGCGATTGTAGTATTCAGACAATCTGAGCACATGCTCACTAGTTGAGCGATTCTCCTCCATCTTTTAGCTATAGAACTTGTTGGAGACTTCATATCTCTCAACTCGGGTATTTGCTTGAAATATTAGCTTCAACTCCTGGAACATCTCATATGGTCCATGACATTCAAAACGTCTTTGAAGTCCCGATTCTAAGCCATTAAGCATGGTGCACTTAAACTATCAAGTAGTCATCATATTGAGCTAGCCAAACGTTCATAACGTCTGCATTTGCTCCTGCAATAGGTCCGTCACCTAGCGGTGCATTAAGGACATAATTCTTCTGTGCAGCAATGAGGATTTAACCTCAGATCACGGATCAAATCCGCAACATTGCTACTAACATTTTTCAACACAATTTTCTCTAGGAACATATCAAAATAAACACAGGGAAGCAACAACGCGAGCTATTGATCTACAACATGATTTGCAAAATACTACCAGGACTAAGTTCATGATAAATTTAAGTTCAATTTAATCATATTACTTAAGAACTCCCACTTAGATAGACATCCCTCTAATCCTCTAAGTGATCACGTGATCCAAATCAACTAAACCATGTCCGATCATCACGTGAGATGGAGTAGTTTCATCGGTGAACATCATTATGTTGATCATATCTACTATATGATTCACGCTCGACCTTTCGGTCTCCGTGTTCCGAGGCCATATCTGCATATGCTAGGCTCGTCAAGTTTAACCTGAGTATTCTGCGTGTGCAAAACTGGCTTGTACCCGTTGTAGATGGACGTAGAGCTTATCACACCCGATCATCATGTGGTGTCTGGGCACGACGAACTTTGGCAACGGTGCATACTCAGGGAGAACACTTCTTGATAATTTAGTGAGAGATCATCTTATAATGCTACCGTCAATCAAAGCAAGATAAGATGCATAAAAGGATAAACATCACATGCAATCAATATAAGTGATATGATATGGCCATCATCATCTTGTGCTTGTGATCTCCATCTCCGAAGCACCGTCATGATCACCATCGTCACCGGCGCGACACCTTGATCTCCATCGTAGCATCGTTGTCGTCTCGCCAATCTTATGCTTCCACGACTATCACTACCGTTTAGTAATAAAGTAAAGCATTACATCGCGATTGCATTGCATACAATAAAGCGACAACCATATGGCTCCTGCCAGTTGCCGATAACTTGGTTACAAAACATGATCATCTCATACAATAAAATTCAGCATCATGCCTTGACCATATCACATCACAACATGCCCTGCAAAAACAAGTTAGACGTCCTCTACTTTGTTGTTGCATGTTTTACGTGGCTGCTACGGGCTTAAGTAAGAACCAATCTCACCTACGCATCAAAACCACAACGATAGTTTGTTAAATAGACTCCGTTTTAACCTTCGCAAGGACCGGGCGTAGCCATACTTGGTTCAACTAAAGTTGGAGAGGCAGTCGCCCGCAAGCCATCTCTGTGCAAAGCACGTCGAGGGAACCGGTCTCGCGTAAGCGTACGCGTAAGGTTGGTCCGGGTCGTCTCGTCCAACAATACCGCCGAACCAAAGTATGACATGCTGGTAGGCAGTATGACTTGTATCGTCCACAACTCACTTGTGTTCTACTCGTGCATATAACATCAACATAAATAACCTGGCTCGGATGCCACTGTTGGGTTTCGTAGTAATTTCAAAAATTTTCCTACGCACACGCAAGATCATGTGATGCATAGCAACGAGGGGAGAGTATTGTCTACGTACCCAACGCAGACCGACTGCGGAAGCGATGACACGACGTAGAGGAAGTAGTCGTGCGTCTTCTCGATCCAACCGATCAAGCACCGAAACTACGGCACCTCCGAGTTCGAGCACACGTTCAGCTCGATGACGATCCCCGGACTCCGATCCAGCAAAGTGTCGGGGAAGAGTTCCGTCAGCACGACGGCGTGGTGACGATCTTGATGAACTACAACAGCAGGGCTTCGCCTAAACTCCGCTACAGTATTATCGAGGAATATGGTGGCTGGGGGCGCCGCACACGGCTAAGGAATAGATCACGTGGATCAACTTCTTGTGTCTTTGGTGCTAGCCCTGCCCCTCTATTTATATGTTGAGCCCTGGGGTCGAAACTTGGAGCAAAAGCCTCCTCAAAGTCGGTTTTGCCCGAAAGGCAAGAGTCCCACTCGGACTCCAGGACCAAACGCCACAATCCTTGGCGTCTGGCCCAGACGCCATGGGCCTCGGCGTCTGGCCCAGGGCCAGACGCCAGGGTCTCCGGCGTTTGGCCCCTTGGCCTCCGCAAGACTCCTTTTTGCACCGACCTAAAGCCTCATGGGCTTGACCCCTTGGCCTAACCATATCATCCAATATATGAATCTTTACGTCTCGACCATTTCGAGACTCCTCGTCATGTCCCCGATCTCATCCGGGACTCCGAACTCCTTCGGTACATCAAAACATGTAAACTCATAATATAACTGTCATCGTAACCTTAAGCGTGCGGACCCTACGGGTTCGAGAACAATGTAGACATGACCGAGACACGTCTCCGGTCAATAACCAATAGCGGGACCTGGATGCCCATATTGGCTCCTACATATTCTACGAAGATCTTTATCGGTCAGACCGCATAACAACATACGTTGTTCCCTTTATCATCGGTATGTTACTTGCCCGAGATTCGATCGTCGGTATCCAATACCTAGTTCAATCTCGTTACTGGCAAGTCTCTTTACTCGTTCCGTAATACATCATCTCACAACTAACATATTAGTTGTAATGCTTGCAAGGCTTATGTGATGTGTATTACCGAGAGGGCCCAGAGATACCTCTCCGACAATCGGAGTGACAAATCCTAATCTCGAAATACGCCAATCCAACATCGACCATTGGAGACACCTGTAGTACTCCTTTATAATCACCCAGTTACGTTGTGACGTTTGGTAGTACCCAAAGTGTTCCTCCGGTAAACGGGAGTTGCATAATCTCATAGTCATAGGAACATGTATAAGTCATGAAGAAAGCAATAGCAACATACTAAACGATCGGGTGCTAAGCTAATGGAATGGGTCATGTCAATCAGATCATTCAACTAATGATGTGACCTCGTTACTCAAATAACAACTCATTGTTCATGGTCAGGAAACATAACCATCTTTGATTAACGAGCTAGTCAAGTAGAGGCATACTAGTGACACTTTGTTTGTCTATGTATTCACACATGTATTATGTTTCCGGTTAATACAATTCTAGCATGAATAATAAACATTTATCATGAAATAAGGAAATAAATAATAACTTTATTATTGCCTCTAGGGCATATTTCCTTCATGAAGGTCGCCACATCTCGCATCGACTCGACGCTCTGGCCCGGGGAGACACTTCAGAATGACCTTGAGTCGCTGATGGCTCGCTTGAACACGATCCCTGGTCGAGTGCAGGAGTGGAAGAAGTCCTCGGCTCGGTGCGGTGCAGATGTTGCTCTGTGTCTGGCCCGAGTCCACTGCAAAGATGTGCGAGAAGAGAAGCTGGCGGCCCTCCGGGTGGCCAACACCAAAAAACATGACTTCAGGTCCTTTATGGAAACTTTCCTTGTGGCTGCCACTCGGATCGCAGACGGAATTGATCTTGATGAGTTTGTTGCACCTTCCAGCCCTCCACAGGAGGGGTAAAAAACTTCTTCTAAGCTCGACGCTTTAAATTTGCCTCGGTATGCCGAGTGGAATTGTAACCGATAAACCTTAACAGGCTTAGCGCCTGAGCACTCCCGGTTCCTTTAGATATCGATTCGGACTTGAATTTGGTGCTTGAATATGATTGCTTTTGGCTCGAAATGTCTTTTGCAGGTTCAAAGCAGGGCGCCTTTACTGCAATCGACTTATTCCTTAGTCCACTTAGGCGAGCACTGGGCTGCGGCTAGGCCTCCGGGTGGAAGTCTGGCTTACCACTCGGTAGGATTTTTATAACTTGGGCGAGTACTCGGACTGCAGCTAAGCCCCCGAGTGAGAGGTTTGCTCTTCACTCGGTAGGATTTTGATAACTTAGGCGAGTACTTGGACTGCAGCTAAGCCTCCGAGTGGAAGTCCGGCTTACCACTCGGTAGGATTTTTATATCTTAGGCGAGCACTAGGCTGCAGCTAAGCCCCCGAGTGAGAGGTTTGCTCTTCACTCGGTAGGATTTCGATAACTTAGGCGAGTACTTGGACTACAGCTAAGCCTCCGAGTGGAAGTCCGGCTTACCACTCGGTAGGATTTTTATATCTTAGGCGAGCACTGGGCTGCAGCTAAGCCCCCG
>LT934122.1:123797085-123820184 GCA_900231445.1 Triticum turgidum subsp. durum
CTCGGTAGGATTTCGATAACTTAGGCGAGTACTTGGACTGCAGCTAAGCCTCCGAGTGGAAGTCCGGCTTACCACTCGGTAGGATTTTTATATCTTAGGCGAGCACTGGGCTGCAGCTAAGCCCCCGAGTGAGAGGTTTGCTCTTCACTCGGTAGGATTTTTGATAACTTAGGCGAGCACTGGGCTGCAGCTAAGCCCCCGAGTGAAAGTCTGGCTTACCACTCGGTAGGATTTTTGACAAACTTAGGCGGAACGGATTCGCGGCTAAGCCACCCACTGAGGGGGAATTTTATTGGACAAAAATAAAAAGTGACAAAAATTATGGAGGAACTATGACACTATTATTTTGAGGTCCATGAACTACAGAAGTACTTTATTGCAACTCATCCGAGTCATAAACCTTAAGTGTAAAATGGGCAGAGTAGATCCGCGTTCCACGCTCGGGGCTCGTCGATATCATGCTTGACGTTGTAAAGACGGTACGCCCTGTTGTGGAGAACTTTGGTGACGATGAAGGGACCTTCCCAGGAAGGAGCAAGCTTGTGTGGTTTGTGCTGATCCACTCGGAGAACCAAATCTCCTTCCTGGAAGGCTCGACCTCTCACATTTCCGGCGTGGAAACGACGCAAATCTTGTTGGTAGATGGTCGACCGGATCAGAGCCATCTCCCTTTCTTCCTCTAAAAGGTCGACTGCGTCCTGCCGCGCTTGTTCAGCTTCTGCTTCGTTGTAGATTTCAACTCGAGGAGCATTGTGGAGAAGATCACTCGGCAAGACTGCTTCAGCTCCGTAGACCAAGAAGAATGGAGTTCTTCCGGTCGACCGATTAGGTGTGGTCCGCAGTCCCCAAAGCACTGGGGAAGTTCATCGACCCAAGCTCCAGCTGCATGCTTGAGATCACGCATCAGTCGGGGTTTCAATCCCTTGAGAATCAGGCCATTGGCTCGCTCCGCTTGTCCATTCGACTGCGGATGGGCGACTGAAGCGTAGTCGACCCGTGTGCCTTGAGAGTTACAGAAATCTCTGAATTCCTCCGAGTCAAAGTTCGACCCATTATCCGTAATGATGCTGTGCGGGACTCCATATCTGAATATTAGTTCCCTGATGAAGCTAACAGCAGTACCGGCGTCAAGGTTCTTGATTGGTTTAGCCTCAATCCACTTGGTGAACTTGTCGACTGCCACCAGTACATGCGTGAAGCCACTTCGCCCTGTTTTCAAAGGACCGACCATGTCCAACCCCCATACGGCGAAAGGCCAGACGAGTGGGATGGTCTTCAGAGCCGATGCAGGCTTGTGCGACATATTCGAGTAGAACTGACATCCCTCGCACTTATCCACTATCTCCTTTGCCATCTCATTCGCCTTTGGCCAGTAAAATCCGGCTCGGTATGCTTTGGCCACGATGGTCCGAGAGGACGCATGATGACCACAGGTCCCCGAGTGGATATCATTGAGGATGAGTCGACCTTCTTCTGGTGTTATGCACTTCTGACCAACTCCAGTCGCGCTTTCTCTGTATAATTGTCCTTTGATTACGGTAAAGGCCTTAGATCGACGGACGATCTGTCGAGCCTCTTCCTCATCCTCCGGAAGCTCTTTTCTCAGGATATACGCGATATATGGAACTGTCCAGTCGGGAATGACCACCAAGACCTCCATGATCAAGTCGACCACCGCTGGGACTTCAACCTCAGTCGGATTTGTGGCACTCTTGGGCTGTGGAGCTTCTTCGGTGAAAGGATCTTCTTTGACTGACGGAGTGTGTATATGCTCCAAGAACACACCACTCGGAATGGCTTCTCTCTTGGAACCTATCTTTGCTAGATCATCAGCTGCTTGATTTTTCAGTCGGGGTATATGATGGAGCTCCAACCCCTCGAACTTCTTTTCCAGCTTCCTCACTGCACTGCAGTATCCAGTCATGGTTGGGCTTCTCACGTCCCACTCTTTCATCACCTGGTTGACCACTAAATCCGAGTCGCCATAGACCATCAGGCGACGGACGCCGAGTGAAATGGCCATGCGCAACCCATATAAGAGGGCCTCATATTCTGCCTCATTGTTGGAGGAATCAAAGTGAATCTGGAGCACATATCTGAGCTTATCTCCTCTGGGGGAAACCAGGACAACCCCAGCACCGGAACCATTCAACATCTTAGAGCCATCAAAGAACATGGTCCAATGCTCCGAGTGAACTTCAGTCGGCTGCTGCTGTTCAATCCACTCGGCGAGGAAATCTGCTATTGCCTGGGACTTAATGGCTTTCTTTGCCTCGAACTTGATATCAAGGGGAAGAAGTTCAATCGCCCATTTGGCCACTCGACCAGTTGCATCTCTGTTGTGCAAAATCTCTGATAGTGGAGCGTCGCTGACGACTGTGATGGAATGATCAGAGAAATAATGAGCAACCTTCTTTGTGGTCATGTATATTCCATACACAAGCTTCTGATAATGAGGATATCTCTGCTTGGATGGAGTCAAGACTTCAGACAAATAATACACTGGGCGCTGAACTTTGAGAGCTTTTCCTTCTTCTTCCCGCTCGACCGTAAGCACAGTACTGACGACTTGTCCTGTGGCTGCGATATAGAGCAACAGAGGCTCTTTGCTGATTGGAGCAGCAAGCACCGGCTGGGTGGAGAGCAGAGCTTTTAGCTCGGCAAACGCTGCATCAGCTTCTGGAGTCCACTCGAACTTGTCTGCCTTCTTCATCAGTCGGTAAAGAGGCAATGCCTTTTCACCGAGTCATGAGATGAATCGACTTAATGCGGCCAAGCATCCAGTAAGCTTCTGGACATCGTGCACTCGCATAGGGTGTTTCATTCGGAGAATAGTGCCAATCTTCTCTGGATTAGCGTCGATTCCTCGTTCGGAAACGAGAAAACCGAGTAACTTGCCACCAGGAACTCCAAATGTGCACTTTGATGGATTGAGCCTGATATCATACCTTCTGAGGTTGGCAAATGTTTCGGCGAGGTCAGCGAGCAGGTCGGAACCTTTTCGTGACTTGACGACGATGTCATCCATATACGCTTCCACATTCCGACTGATTTGAGTGAGTAGACACTTCTGAATCATTCGCATAAATGTGGCTCCGGCATTCTTGAGGTCGAATGGCATGGTGATATAGCAGAAGCACCCGAATGGAGTGATGAAAGCTGTTTTTACCTCGTCGGGTCCGTACAGACGGATTTGGTGGTACCCGGAGTAGGCGTCTAGAAAAGACAGTCTCTCGCATCCCGCGGTCGAGTCAACAATTTGATCTATGCGAGGGAGAGGAAAATGATCTTTCGGGCAGGCCCGGTTGATGTGCTTGAAATCAATGCACATTCAGAGAGATTTGTCCTTCTTAGGAACCATGACGACATTAGCGAGCCACTCGGAGTGGTATATCTCGCGGATAAATCCTGCCGCCAACAGTCGAGCCACTTCCTCACCAATGGCTTTTCTCTTCTGGACAGCGGACCGCCGAAGATGCTCTTTAACTGGTTTTGCAGATGAGTTGACTCTTAGGCGATGCTCAGCCAGTCCCCTGGGAACACCTGGCATGTCAGCGGGCTTCCATGCAAAAATGTCCCAGTTCTCACGGAGGAACTGGATGAGCGCTTCTTCCTATTTCGGGTCGAGTGTTGTGGAGATGTGGGTCGGAGCTGCATCGGGGTCGGTCGGGTGAATGTGAACAGGCTTCGTCTCACCGGACGACTGAAATGCAGACTCTGTGGCGGGTTTCTTGGATCGCAGCAAATCACTCGGATCTGCATTTTGCTTGTATTCTTCGAATTCGACCGCTGTCACCTGGGAATCGGCAATCTTTGAGCCCTTCTGAAAGCACTCTTCTGCCTTTTTCCGATCACCAGTGACAGTGATCACTCCTTTGGGGCCGGGCATCTTCAATTTGAGGTACACGTAACATGGTCGAGCCATGAATCGTGCATAAGCTGGTCTCCCCAAAATGGCATGATATGCACTCTGAAAATCCATGACCTCAAACGTCAACTTTTCTTTGCGAAAATGTTTCGAATCACCAAACACCACGTCCAGAGCTATTTGGCCGAGTGACTCGGCTTTCTTCCCTGGTATAACTCCATGAAAGCTCATGTTACTGGTGCTCAGTCGGGACATCGGAATGCCCATTCCTTTCAGTGTGTCTGCATACAGCAAATTCAACCCACTACCACCGTCCATAAGCACTTTTGTCAGTCGAGTGCCTTCAACAACTGGATCGACCACCAAAGCTTGCCTCCCAGGGGTGGCAATATGAGTCGGGTGATCAGATTGGTCGAAGGTGATGGGTGTTTGGGACCATTTCAGATAATTTGCTTTTGCTGGGGCAATCATGTTCACCTCACGGTTAATTACTTTCAATCGACTCTTGCTCTCCACATCTGCGAAGATCATTAGAGTAGAGTTGATATGCGGATATCCTTCCTCACTGTCCTCCTTGTCTTCGGCCTTGTCCGACTCCTTCTCCTTGTTATTAGATTGTTTTCCCTGAAACTGCTGGATCAGGAGTCGACATTGGCGAGTGGTGTGCTTCGGGTAGATGATATTCCCCTCTTCGTCTTTCGTCGTGTGGATGTGACATGGCATATCCATTACGTCGTTCCCTTCTTTATCCTTTACCTTCTTAGGGTTCCAGGATCCTTTTGGTTTCCCTTTAAACTTTCCCTGAGTCACGGCCAGAGCCTCTCCAGGAGCTGCTGGTTTAGCCTTCCGCTTCTGTTTCCGACTGGTGTTTCCTTTTTCCGACTGAGTCGGCTTGTGCTTGCCGCTTCGGAGTCGGTCTTCTTCTTCGTCGTTGGCGTACTTGGTAGCAATCTCCATCATCCGACTCAAGGTCATGTCACCGGTTCGACCAAACTTCAAACTCAATTCTCTGTTCTTGACGCCATCTTTAAAGGCGCAGACTGCCTGATGATCAGACACATTCTCCACAGTATGGTGCAAAGTGATCCATCTCTGAATATACTCTCTGAGAGTCTCATTGGTCTTCTGCACGCAGACTTGCAACTCTGTCAGTCCAGCTGGTCGCTTGCAAGTTCCTTCAAACGTTCTGATGAACACTCGGGACAGATCTTCCCAAGTGTAAATGCTGCTAGGAGGTAATTGAGTCAACCATGCCCTGGTAGAACCTTCCAGCATGAGAGGCAAATGCTTCATGGCCACCTCGTCGTTTCCACCACCAATCTGAACTGCCACTCGGTAGTCCTCGAGCCAAGTTTCAGGCTTAGACTCACCAGTGAACTTGCTGACTCCTGTTGCCAACCTGAAATTGGGAGGGATAAGTGCGGCTCTGATAGCTCTGCTGAAACATTCAGGACCAGAAACATGCACTCGACTGCTTGTGGGCGCATCTCTGTCGAGTCCACCTCGGTGGGCTCTATTCCGGTCGACCAAACCTTGCACGATAATGGATCGCGCGTCGAAGCCTGGTTCTCGGGGGTCGACTGGAACTCTTCGCCCCGCGCTGGGCTGACGCCTGTCATCTTGCTGCCGAGGAGTGTAAGACCCACCCTCGGAGGGGAATTGGGCACTCGACGCCTATCATCTCGGTCGAGTCGGTCACCATATTGGTCTCGCCGATTCTCGCTCCCTTCACGCCGCGGAGGCGATCTGGGGCTGTGAGTCGACTGAACCGTATTCGCAGCGATGGATCGACTGTGAATTCTGTTGCGCGACTGCGACACGGCCGAATTCTGATTTCCTGCTGCCCGGAGCAGATCCCTGATCTGCATCAAGCCTCTGCCAGCTTCCGACTGAGAAGGCTGGATGGACTCTGCTATACGGGTCGCAGCTGCTAAATTCTAGATTGGGGTTCGATATACCTGAGTCGGCGGGAAGAGTTGACGTCGACTGGTGTCGGGAACTCGTTGCCGCGCGCGCTCGTCGAGTGCTCGCTGAAGATTCTCCAGTCGAGTGCGTTCGGCCAAATTGGCCAAACGTGCCTCCTCCAAGGCGCGAGCCTCAGGGGTTTCTCCTGCGATGGGAGTACGCAGGGCATCCACGTTCCTGCGGCGAAGTTCCTCTCTTTGCAGAGAGTCGAGTGGCTCGGGCTGGTACTCTTCATGGTCTCGTGCGGGGTCGCCTCCGTCGCCTGCTCCACCATCACGGGCGAAGCCAGGGGGACTGCGGGGCCCGTCGACCATCAGGATTTCTGCCGCTGGATCACTGCTATCGCACTCGGATGCGGTCTCTACGGAGCCAGTCGACAGATCGAACAAGCCGTAGAGAGATTCGTCGGGCTCGATTGCCGCAACTTGGGTGGTGGCCGACTGGCGAGCCACCGCGTGCCTCACCCACCGCTGAAGCCTCGACCGGCCCGAGCGCTTGCGCTGGCGGAAGACCGGGAGGGTGGCCGATGGGGGAGTCGACCGATACGGGGTCGACGGTTGCCGCAGCAGAACGCCGCGGACACATGCGCGAAAATGCGTCGCACCGCGGATGGGGAGCGCATCAACGTCGAGTGGAGCCTCCTGGAGCCAGGCGGAGTCGTCGGCGATGAAGGTGAGAGCGCCGAGACGGATCTCTCGACCCTCGACCAAAACTCCAGCAGCCACCATGATGAAAGTACTCGGAAGAATCGCAACCTCCCCACAAAATCGCTAAAACACCTGCCCCACGGTGGGCGCCAACTGTCGTGGTTCTAAGCCTGACAGTAGAGTGGGGGGTAGGTATGGAGAGGCAAGGTCCTAGCTATGGAGAGGTTGTAAACACAAGGGATGTACGAGTTCAGGCCCTTCTCGGAAGAAGTAAAAGCCCTACGTCTCGGAGCCCAGAGGCGGTCGAGTGGATTATGTGTATATGAGTTACAAGGTGCCGAACCCCTCTACCTGTGGAGGGGGGTGGCTTATATAGAGTGCGCCAGGACCCCGGCCAGCCCACGTAGGAGAGGGTTTAAGGTGAGTTAAGTCCGGGGCGTTACTGGTAACGCCCCACATAAAGTGTCTTTACTATCATAAAGTCTACTTAATTACAGGCCGTTGCAGTGCAGAGTGCCTCTTGACCTTCTGGTGGTCGAGTGAGTCTTCGTGGTCGAGTCCTTCAAGTCAGTCGAGTGAGTCCCTCGTTGGTCGACTGGAAGGTGACCTCGTCTAAGGGTGTCCTTGGGCAGGGAACTTAGATCAGGTCTGTGACCCTACCCTAGGTACATGACCCCATCATTTATTCCTCTAAAGTTTGTGCTGCTTCGCTCAATGCTGCTCCAGTCTATTTCCATTTTTCTGAGGGTTTCCTCGTAAATGAGGTTCAATCCGCTGCCACCGTCCATGAGTACCTTGGTAAGGCGAAAGCCGTCCACTATTGGACTGAGGACCAATGCGGCTGGTGCTCGGGCTGTTCGGAATTTAGGTTCGTCACTGGCATTAAAGGTAATGGTCGTGTCACTCCATGGGTTTATTGTTGCTACTTGGTAGACTTCGGCAAGGCTGCGGAGTGTTCGTTTTCGCATATTATTTGATGCGAATGTCTCGAAGACTGTTAATACTATACTGGTATCCTTGGGCTGGTGCTCTGGAGTTAGAAGCTCTTCGCCACTTTTGGCCACCTGCCGTAGTATCCAACATGCTCTAAGGCTATGAGTTGGAGTGACGCCCTCTGTGCTATGAATTTTGCAGGGTCCATTGAGCCATCCTTCCAATACGGTTCCAAGCCCTATAGAGGGTTTTTGCTTTTGGGGATTTAACCCAGGTGCCTGGCGGTGATGCACGCTTTTATTTCGGACTGGGATTGTATTCAGGGCCGGATTGTCCCAAAAATTGATTTTGGTTTTCCAGGCGCTTTCCATCGCACAGTACTTTCGTACTATGGACGCCAAGTCAGCGTAGCGTGTAATTTCACGATGACTTACGGCGTTGAGGATTCCCTTGTCCGTGCAATTATTGCAGAAGAATGAAATTGCGTCCTCCTCACGACAATCATTTATCCTGTTTATGACCAGGAGGAATCTGGCCCAGTAATGGTGTACTGTTTCTGCGGGCTCTTGCCGGATTTGGGATAGATCGCTTGTGTTTGGGTGGGAAGGTGGAATTAAATTTGGAACCCCGTCCAATCTAAAACTCAGGGGCCAAGAAGTTTCCGAACTTGGAAGCTTGGGTTCTTGGATGTTGTCCAATGAATCTAGCCCGCTGCCTGACTTTAGGTTCAGGGCTTGAGTGACGTCCTCCCCTCCGCGGGAATCCGGCATAGAGGGATCGGGAATCCGGACATAGCTAGTCCTTAAGATAGAAGAAGGGTCGCCGCATTGTTCCTCTACCACAGCAACGTGGTGGGTAACCTGGGGAGAGTTAATCTCTCTCAGATCGGGTTTAAGCCTAATCTGATCGTAGTCTGTAGCGACTCCCAGGGCGGCGATGCGATCCAAGAGCTCGTTTAAGGAAGAGAGCTCCATCGGATCTAACTGCTCGGCGAGTTCCGAGTTAACGTGAAGATTGCTTTCGATGACCCGAGAAGTCATCGTCGGTGCGGCGGCCGAATAGGCGGTCATAAGGAAACCGCCTATCCGGAGAGTTTGGCCGATAGCCAAAGCTCCTTTAGCCACAGTGCCATCTTTAAAGACGGGACGGGGCATCCTTCCTGATGGCGACGGCACAGAGGAACTCTCAATGAAAGCACCAATGTCGGTGTCAAAACCGGCGGATCTCAGGTAGGGGGTTCCGAACTGTGCGTCTAGGCGGATGGTAACAGGAGACAAGGGACACGATGTTTTTACCCAGATTCGGGCCCTCTCGATGGAGGTAAAACCCTACTCCTGCTTGATTGATATTGATCATATGAGTAGTACAAGAGTATATCTACCACGAGATCAGAGAGGCTAAACCCTAGAAGCTAGCCTATGGTATGATTGTTGTTCGTCCTACGGACTAAAACCCCCCGGTTTATATAGGCACCGAAGAGGGTTAGGGTTACACAGAGTCGGTTACAACGGTAGGAGATCTACATATCCGTATCGCCAAGCTTGCCTTCCACGCCAAGGAAAGTCCCATCCGGACACGGGACGCAGTCTTCAATCTTGTATCTTCATAGTCCAGGAGTCCGGCCAAAGGTGATAGTTCGGCTATCCGGACACCCCCTAATCCGGGACTCCCTCAACGGTGTTCGATAAATTACCGGATGTATACTTTTTAAGAACTTTTTTCCCGGGTCAAGAAAGTTATCGCGTCTAGGCTCAATAAGTTATCAGGTCTGCTATACGTATATACAAAGTTATTTACACATCAGTTACCGGAGGTGTTTTTCAACAAAAAAATAGCAGGCTCAAAAAGTTACCATGTTTCAGCTAATTAAGTTACCAGCTAAGCACTGTGTATATTACCATGCTCGGGATAGATGGCAAGAACCACTAAATTTGGAGCAAAATCTTATCCGACCCAGCAAATTATGATTTCATTTTGTCGAACTAGTTAACTCAACTGGAGACATGCATAAAATCAAGACAAACAACACTAGTCGAGCTTTAGGAATTGACACAAGTACCACAACGCAACAATTTATCACAACAAGCAGCTTAGTCCAGGTGGTTCATGTCCCTCGTCACAATTCTTGAGTCTGAAGTTTGACTTCAGCTCCTAGCGAAAAAAAATCAAGAATTAGCACAACTTTTATTTTGATGCTACGAGATTTAAAAGGTTCAGTTCTTATGTTTTCCAACTTGAACCACTAACATGCTGTAGCTCGTTGGTCGAACGGAGCGTGCGGAGGCTGTGCATTCTGGGTTCGATCCCCATCGGCCGCTTTATTTTTCTTTCTCGGGTATAGCAATCAGCCAACAGAAAAGAAAAAGTAGCTAGCGATCCATCCAATGCGGGAGGTAGAACGTGGATCATTAGATGCGGATCATGCGACTGGCGAATCGTGCGCACCTGTTGCAAACCACCAGCCGACTGGTGGTTAGATTTCTCGATTATAAAATCTTATTACATCGAATATACGGGATGAAGGGAGTAATTCTTTAGTTTGCCATGTTTTCCTTCGAATGAAGTTATGGCATGACCTAGATAAGATACAATGTTCTATTCATCAGTATTTTGCACATGCGGCCATCTTCGTATTATATATCCAGCTTTTTATTCCAAAAAGGAGGATAACCCCCGGCCTCTGCATCGAACGATGCACATGGCTATTCTTTTTTAATTATTTAACAAAGCCTTACAACGTAATACATCAATTAGTCTAAAACCACCTTCATGACAACATATGTCGCTAATCTTACCGACTTGATGAAGTAGGTGCACATGATCAGGGCCATATGTCTAGACCTCACACCAATGTCGATTATCTAAATCCGGAGACTCAACCAATCCGCCCAACGGTGGGTCGGGGGCACAAACCGGTCCAGCGGGCACCGTATGGGCGCGCACCAGAGGCCGCCGCCACCGTCTTCCGCCGATCCATGTTTAGAGCTGGTATCCATGCATTGACCTTGACAGGCCTGGCATAGACGCCCCCACGATGATAGACAACGCCACCTCCTTACACGCGTCCATCATCACGTATGCGTCGTCAAGACTCTGATGCGCCATGCCGCCGAGACTCCATGTCGTCTATGTGTCACATGCAACGTCGCTCCATCGCTGAAACCATCCATTGGTCCCTCGAGCCGATGAACACCTCCAAGATGACGCCCCCAAGGGAGGAATGTCACATCAGCATCGACATCATCTGATCGACTGATCAAGGGTTTCACCCTGAAGTAGCGGAAGGAGGTGGGAGCTTCACCTCGACGATGCCTTCAAGGAGACGGCGTCAAGGGTGTCCCCATCAACGGCTCTGGCCACCAGACGAAGACAAGATCTTCTCCCGAATCTGACTCACGAGATTCCAACCGGCATCCTATGCACCGTACAGACCACCTTCAAAGCCCCACATTTGCCCGCCTAGATCCGGCAATCCCACCCCGCAAACCGCAAGAGCCGCCGGGAAGGACCCTGCTCATGCTCGTCGCTGTCGCTGAGCCGAACCAACCAGAGCCAAAACGACCAGCTCGTTGGAGCAACTCTGCCTTGGACTTGGGCACCACCATGCCATGTTGTTGAGGGGTGCCTGAGCTTCATCCACCGCCACTGACATTGACCTCCACCCGGGATCCAGTCCAGACGTCGCCGCTGCCACCGAACATGCCCAGCCACACCCCCTACCTCCGGTTGATCAATCCCCACTAGCTCCACACCAAGCACCACCGCCAGGAGCAGCAGCGCCGCCGTGGGCCGAAGCGAGGGCCGCACCCCGTGAATCTAGGTGCCCCGCGCCTCCCTTCGATCCGGGAGAGGGTGGAAAAGCCCTCTGCTGTCGCCGTCGCACGCACAGGCTTTGCTCGGCGGCGATGGAGGGAGGGAGGAGGGTCCTGGCTGGTAGGGTTAGGAGCCTCATGTGTCGCATCGCGAAGGGGGGGCGATGCGAGAGCCAGATGCATTCTATATATAGTTTCCTTCTAGTAGTCATGGAACCGTGCGACCGCATGGCGCCCTAGCGATTAACAGAAACAAAACATATAAAGTTATTTGATATGTAAAAAAAGAGTGAAATGCGTGAATAGACCATTGACCCAAGCTCACACTTTAGGCTAATAACTCAGAAAGTGATCAATTTAGAGCGTAAACTCATTTATTTGATCAATTACGACCAAAACCGATGCAGAAGACAAAAACATCCACATGGCAGCCACGTTGGCATATCTTGAACCACTCGTGATTGGTTAACTTTCAATGATGCTTTTTTCAAAGGAAAAAGTCCATTTTAAACCCTGAATTCATAGACGTTCGGCGAATCAAACCCTCAAGTACAAATCCTTGTCGTTTGCACCCTAAAGTATGCAATCTTGGTCTAAATCGAACCCTCGAGTCATTTGCCAAACGGGGATTGTGAAGGATGGTCGGAATCTTATGTTTTTCGAGACAAAGGGGCGGGATTGGGGGAGCTCCTATAGGGCGACTTATGCGCCCGTTGACACAACTAGCGCCCAGTGCAGCACGATAGTGGGTCGGCCCATCAAAACACGCGGGGCAGTGAAAAAAAAAATCGTATTTTGGCACGAAAAATCAATCCCAAAATGTCGATCTCTAGAATATTCGAACCTGCGGCAGTTAGCTCCACCGCTTGTTCGGCTAACCACTAGACCTATTAAGCACTTGGGGAACAAAACAACGCGAAATGTTTAAAAACTAACTTTTTATTTAGGAAAACGGGATTTCTTTTGCAAAGGAATGTGAACAAAATTTGAATAACCACATATTTAAAAAATATCACGAATTAGAAAAAAAAGTTATTTTATTCAAAAACGTTCAAAGAATTCAAAAAGGTTCATTAAATTGAAAAGGTTCATTAAATTTTTAACAAATACAAATTTTAAAATAAGTTCACTGGTTTTTTATAAAGTTCATTGCTTTGAAACAAGTTCATCGATTTTGCAAAAACAAATCACAAATTTTAAAATAGCTCACTTATTTTGAAAAAAAAATCATCATTTTTAGAAAAAGTTCACAAATTTGGAAGAAGGTTCATCGATTTTGAAAAAATGTTCATCAAATTAGAAAACAAATATATAATTAGAAAAGAGTTCATCAATTTCAGAAAAAATTACCAAAAATATAAAAATTCATCAATTTTAAGAAAAGTTCATATTTCTTTAAAAAACTAAATAATAAATGTAAAGAAAATAAAAAGGAAAAAACTAAACAAAAACCAATCAAGAAAAAAACGAAAAAAACGATTATTCGAACAGAATGAAAAATAACAGGACCGAAACGCAGGAAATGGTCACAAGCGACGAGTAGTACTAGTGGTTACTTCCTTTCCCCACGAAAGAAAGGGCGCCATTTAAGGAATGCCCGGGATTGGTTGCGGAAAAGATTGAGAGCTCCTGGGCATTTCCTATTTGGCGCCGGTTAACGTGCATTTTTGTTAACTGGCGCATGTGGTGTCCGTAAATGGGCCGGCCCATCTAGCCGCCAGTTGACTAGTTCTTTTTTGATAATTCTATGAACTTTTCTGAATATTGATGAATTTTTTTTAGATTTCGACCGTTTTTTTCAGATTGATGAACATTTTTGAAGATCGACGTGCTTTTTTGAAAATGGATGAACCTTTTTTAGATTTATGAACTCTTTTTCAGTTCGATGAATTTTTCTAAAAACACTGAACTTTTCTGAATTTCTATGAGGTTTTTACAGGTTTAATGAAATTTTTAAAAAATTAATGAACTTTTGCTAAACTGGATCAACTTTTCTTTCAATTTGAATGAACTTTTCAAAATTGATGAACCTTTTTTAAAGACATTAACTTTTTTTCAAATGTTTGATTTTTTTTCTTTAAATCTGTAAACCATTTTTGATTTCATATTTTTATTTTCGTAACAAAAAAAAACTGGGGCAACACGCTAGTGGGCCGGACCATGCTAGCAACACTGCAGGCGCCGGATCCTTAACGGGCGCCTGCGGCGGAACATAGGAGGTCCCGAGCTCCTGCTGCATCAAAACGAGCAGCCTACGCTAAAGGTGGCGCGCAAATGGGCCAGCCCAATTTGCAGCAGCCGAGAGACTGCTAGCTCTGCTAGCCAGATGAGCTACGAACTGAGTACATCTTACATGCAGCACTATATTTAAAAGTACCAGCCAAGGAAGCGGCAGATCTTAAATGTGAATAAAGTTTCCTACAAATGCGACCAATGTTTGGAAATTGCAAAACGAAAAGGTATTCATTTTATAAAATTGTGAAACAAATTCATAATTCTGAACAAATTTTTTGAACTGTGAACAATTTTTTTAAAGTGAATTTTAGGCGTGTACATCGATGCCAAGCAAATGCAAAAGAAATTTTTTACTATAATTTGCAAGTAGCTAGATTCGAACTCCAGATGGCTGTTGCCATTAACCACTAGGTCATCTTCATTTAGTTGTGCACTATTAGGACAACAGATCTATTTGACCATTTTTTAGTTCACGGTAATGAAAAAATCCGTAGAAGTTAGAAGAAGTTAACGGAAATGAAAAAAATCATGAATTTGGAAAAAAAAAGTTCATGAATTTGAAAAAATTCACGAATTTGAAAAACAAACTTCGTGATCTTTTCTAAAAATATCACGAAATTTCTTTTATAAAAATCATCAATTTTGAACAAACATATCACAGATTTGTAAAAAGTTCTTCATTTTTGAAAATAATTCATCTTTTGAAAAATTCATGAATATGCTAAAATCTCATCAATTTTAAGAAACCGTCATCAATTTAAAAAATACACAGAGTTGGAAAGAGCTCATCAATTAAGCAAAAAAGTTCAACGATTTTGAAAAGAAGTTCAAATATTTTCAAATGAAAAGTCCACGGATTTGGAAAAACAACACGGAATTTGGGAAAAAGTAAAAGTTGAAAAAGAGTTCGCGTATTGGAAGAAAAATCATGGATTCAAAAACGTCCACAATTTTGTAGAAAGGTTCACACATTTTTTCAGCAGTGTAACAGGAAAAAAAACAAATAGGTCGGCCCAGCGCGAGGGACGGGTACGCGCAGTGGTCAACAAATGGACCGGCCAACGAGTCAGATGAATCCCGGTTGACATTTGCCACGTCAGCATTTTTATGCCTCAAATGATGCCGGGGTTCGATTTAGTCCGGGATTACATAGTTCAGGGTGCAAATGACCGGGATTTGGACTTGAGGGTTTGATTTGCCAAACCTCTACAAATTCAGGGTTTAAAATGAACTTTTTCCTTTTTCAAAAGCAGCCGACACAATTTAACTATTGGCACATTCAAAAAGAAGATAAGCGCATTACACCGGATTAATTAATTAATTATCTGACTGGAGAGCGCCTATCACCCTGGCATGTTGGGCTGGGCCAGCAAGAAGACTTCGACCAAGGGAGGCTCTGCTCCGCCTCTCTTCGGCAACGGTACACCGAAGATCCTTCTTCGGCCTAAAGGAGGTCGGCGAGGCTCTCTTCGGCCAACAAATGGCGGCCGGGGTCATAGTTTTGGTTTTTAGAGTCATATAATTTCCGAATTCACTATAAAAAACATGATAGTTTCAAAAAAAAATTGTCATCAAGGCCTGCACAAAGGCAGTGGGCGGTGGCGGTGCAAGCAGCAGCGACGGCAGCGGCAAGCAACAGCAGCGGCGGCGGCGGCCAGCCACGGCTGGCGCTGCCAAGGCCGTAGCAGCCACGGCCCGCCACCACCACGGCCGGCGCACAAACAGGACTTTTTATTTCAGCTGACAAACAGGACTTGATTTCTTTTGAAAGAAACAAACACGTACTTGATTTCTTTTATTTTAGTTATAGGACCTGATTGCTTTCCGGGTACGTCTCACCCAAGGAGGGGACGCCATAGTGGTTAACTGTAGTCTATGGGCCGCAGGAGGACGAGCACAAGATCAACTTCCTGAATGAGATTTCGGAGCGTAGATCGCTAAGCCCAGGACTATGGCTTGTCATTGGCGACTTCAATCTTATCCTGCACGCGGAAGACAAGAATAATGCCAACTTGGACCGGAGAATGATGGGAAGTTCAAGCGTTTTGTGGACAACAACACTCTCAAGGAGCTATTTTTGCATGGCCGCAGATTCACGTGGAGTAACGAAAGGGAGACGCCCACGCTCACCAAGATTGATCGTGCGTTTGTCTCCGTGGATTGGGAGCTAGATCACCCGGATTGCTTGCTGCAAGCCTTATCCACCTAGTACTCGGACCACTGCCCGTTGCACCTCACGCTTCAAGAGCCGATGCAGGTGAGGAGGAGTTTCCGATTCGAGAAATTCTGGGTTAAAATGGATGGCTTCTTGGACATCGTTAAGGAGGCTTGGAAGTGCGACCCTAGTATTTCAGACCCCTTCATGTGTCTGGATATTATGCTTCGGAACACGGCTAGAGCACTTGCCACTTGGGGCCAAAAGGAGATAGGCAATATCAAGCTGCAAATTGCCATCGCTAATATAGTCATCATGCGGTTGGACTGTGCCCAGGAAAACCGTTTGCTTACAGAGGAGGAGAGATGGCTCAGAAGAACTCTTAAACATCTGGTGCTAGGACTGGCATCCCTAGAGAGGACCATTGCCAGACAAAGATCAAGAATAACATGGCTTCAAGAAGGCGATGCAAACACGCAGCTATTTCACTTGGTAGCTAATGGGAGACGTATGAAGAACTATATACCTTCCTTGACCATGGATGGGCGTATTATCACGGATCAGAAAGGCAAGGAGGAGGCCTTCTACACGGCCTACAAAGACTTGTTAGGCAAGGATGAGGCACGTGAATTCACTCTAGATCTGGACAGACTGGGGATTGAGCCTGTTGACCTCTCGGAGCAGGATGCGGTGTTCACGGAGGATGAGATTTGGGCGGTGATAAAGGATCTACCCTCGGACAAGGCACCAGGGCCGGATGGGTTCATAGGTCTGTTTTTCCAGAAAGCTTGGGAGGTGATTAAGGGTGATCTGGTGGCGGCGATTCACAAGCTCTTTCTTGGAAATGGAAGGGGATTCGGCAGACTAAACCAAACTCTGATCACCCTCTTGCCGAAGTCTCCGGAAGCATGTAGTGTATTCGACTTCCGACCTATCTGCCTCCTACACAGCATGCCCAAGATCGCATCTAAACTCCTGACTTCTAGGCTCAGACCATGTATGGGAGAGCTTGTTCAGGTGAACCAGTCCACTTTCATTAAGAGGCGTTGCTTGCATGATAATTTTCTCCTAGTAAGGCAAATGGCACGCTCATTACATCGAAGGAAAGCGAAAGGAGTAATGCTCAAGTTAGACATAACTAAAGCCTTTGACTCCCTGGCTTGGACATTCTTGTTCGAAGTGTTGAGAGCTAAAGGATTCTCGGAGCGTTGGATATCTTGGATAGCGACACTTCTTACCACGGCCAGCTCAAGGGTGCTTGTAAATGGATGTGCAGGAGACAAGTTCATGCACACTAAAGGCCTGAGGCAAGGGGACTTAATCTCCCCTTTGCTTTTCGTAATTGCCATGGACGTTCTCACGGCTATTGTTGTGAAGGCGCACGAGGATCGTGTTCTGAGTACCATTAATGGGTGCAGCCCGATGCAGCGGCTGTCCTTATACGCGGATGATGTGGTGCTCTTCATCAAACCAACTTGGCCAGATCTTTTGTTCGTTAAGGAAACCCTCGCCATCTTCGGGGTGGCATCTGGTCTTAAAGTGAACTTTGCCAAATCTGCGGCAATTATGATCCGGGCAGAGACCGAGGACGAGGAGCTTGTAAAGTCGGCTCTACCATGAAAGATCGCCACCTTCCCGTGCAAATACCTGGGGATCCAGCTTAGCATAAGACAACTTAAAAGATCCGAGTGGCAGCCGGTGGTCGATGCGGCCCTACACATCTTGCTAGGGTGGCAAAGGGGATTGGTGACAAGACCTGGGAGGCTGATCCTCGTCAATCAAGTCATGAGGGCACGAGCCACCCATCATCTCATGATTGCGGAGGCACCAAAATGGGCTCTTGAAAGGGTGGACAAAGGCTGTCGGGCATTCTTTTGGGCCGGGACAAAGGAAGTGAGCGGTGGCAAATGTGTGGTGTCCCGGGCCAAGGTGTGTAGGCCAAAACACATGGGAGGATTGGGAGTCATTGACCTATATAAACATGGCCTGGCTTTAAGATTAAGATGGGAATGGCTCCGACGGACAGACGCGTCCAGGCCTTGGCAGGGGCTTAATCTGGCGGTGGACAAAAAGGTAGTCCAAGCCTTTGGGAGTCGAGTCAAATGGAAGGTTGGCGCGGGAGACAAAATCTTGTTTTGGAAAGATAGGTGGCTGCAGGGTGCGACAATCTCAGAGATTGCCCCCTTGGTGCTGGCAACGGTTCGCACGCAAGTGGCCAATAGGAGGTTGGTATGTGATGCGCTGGGCATGCATGCTTGGATGAACGACGTAGTGGGTAACCTATGCACGGAAGGTTTGAGCCAGTTCATCGGGCTTTGGGAAATCATCTTCGAGGTTCAATTGGATGAACAGTTGGAGGACCGACCCATTTGGGCTTGGAATGAATCAGGAGTCTACACGGCATCATCAACATACAAGATGCTTTGTGAGGGAGGAGTGAGATTTCACTCATTCGGAGGCATCTGGAAATGTTGGGCTCCACTTGCGTGTAAGATCTTCATGTGGTTGGCAGTACAATACCGACTGTGGACTCAGATAGAAGGACGAGACATGGGTTGCAAGACCAAACATCTAGATGCTACTTATGCGACCAGGAGGAGGACACGGTGGACCACATTTTGCAGCAGTGCGTGTTCTCGCGGCAAGTGTGGTTTCGTTGCATTGCCAGAATGGGTTTGAGGATCGAGCTTTGCCCTGCTAATGACTCTAGGCTGGTGCAATGGTGGACGGAAGCTAGGAAACAAATTCACAAGCAAACTCGGAAAGGGTTCGACACGTTCGTGATGCTAATATGCTGGATGCTTTGGAAACAGAGGAACGCGAGGGTCTTTGGATCGGGCCAGACCAAGAACGAGGGTGATACGGTGGACTCGATCTTCGATGATTTGAGGACTTGGGCCATGGCAGGAGCGTTTGGAGGACAACTAGTATCCGAGTAGTCGAGTATAGTGTGGGAGTGGGGTGGAGGCTCGGTTAGGGTCGGCTTGTGACTCCTAACTAGCACAATTGTAATCTCTTGTACATATATTTCTCTCTTCTATAAAGCTAAGGTACGCCATTAGCGTACCCTCGAAAAAAAGGACCTGATTGCTTTTTTAGAAAAGCTACAGGGACATGATTGCTTTTTATTCTTTTTAAGGGACCAACATGTAGGCTTCACCTGTCATAATGGTCAACCTAACGATCAAAGCTGACGAATGGACCCCACAAGTAGACCAGCCCCGTCAGTTTTGTGCTGTCGCAGCTCATCCCTGGAACAGTGTGATTTGTCACTCACTTGCCACGGAGTTGGTGGATACTTGTAGTTTCTGGCAAAAGCGGTGGTAACCCTGTTACCTTAGCCGCAAATGTTGTGGTTTTGAGCAACTTAATCTCGGTCCAACATGTTGGACGACCCGCACATCACTGTTTAACTTTCCATCAACGGCCACGTTCTTCCAGCTCGCTTTGTTACTGACTGATTGATTGTAATTGGCTATAATGCCTAGAATTCCTTAGTAGCTGGCATCTCTTTTGTAACTACTCCCTCCGTCCCATAATGTAAGACGTTTTTTGATACTAGTGTAAAAACGTCCTACATTATGGGACGGAGGGGAGTAGGTTAAACCCTAGTCACTATTTGCCACTTTTCCTTTTCATCAAGAAACCCTAGGTTCCAAAGTTGGTTACTTTGAGCAATGAGCCTGTCTAAACTTAATACTTCCGACAGATAAAACTAGTTCATCTCCCCCTTCCCGGCCCTCAAGAAGATCAGAACCATAGATCAAAAGCATTTTTTTTGCCCAGCTCAGGACATATAAATTGAGATTTAACTGTATATACATCACCTACAGCAGATCAGCATAACATACAAAGCATTCACATACATTGCCTACCAAAATCTTCCAGCTTCAAGTGCATGCCAGATGAAATCCGCACCTTCCGACGGGGTTACCCTGGGAACATGAAATCTTATCCTGGGAACATATTCAGCAACAGGGATCACATCAATGCGCTCATCACTTGCTCTAGTTTAAAACAAGGCCCAAACTCAGGGGCTGCAAGTTCAACTCCAAGAAATACAACCACCATCAATTTTACATGTGCTATTTACACAAGGGTATAGTACTTGTGTTTTGTATGCTACCTAGTTCGAAACTGATATCTTTATGAAGACGACAACATGCAGTACCAATATATAGAGAACAAAAGCGGACCTAAGAATCATGAGCCTCTTCTGGCCTTCTGTTCTAAAACCACCAGATTGGCCAGGTCTCCGGGCAGCTTTGGAGCCAGAATCTTCATCCCCGCTCAGAAGCCCTCCGCTGAATCGGTTCCGTGCTGCACCTGCTTCGCTGGAGCCGCTGTGAAGATTTCTATGTATATTGTTCAACCTTTCCAGATCCTTTTCTTTGGCATGTATATCAGTGATGAGCCTTTCAGCTTGAGCCTAGGAAGTAGAAGACCAAAAGTATGTTTTAAGATATTAGGAGGGAAGAATTATTGAGAAATTAACAAGATACTGCAGTTGGTAGACTGAAGAATATGAGCTCACTTGTTTAGCTGTCAACTGTTCAATGAGGCTATGTAATTGTTTCTCCAGTACCTTCTCCCTCTGGGCTGCACATGTGAGAGAGGACAACCGATTTGTACAAGACGATGTAACAGCAGGAATAATTTTTCGGTGGGTATAACTGGGCATCACTTCTTAAGAAAGGAAAACCACTTAACTAGTTGTCTTTGCCACTACATCCTACGAGGATCTACAACTGAATTAGGTTATAATTAAAGTCTGTTCAGATTTTTATGGCTAAATTCAAATAACGGTGTTATCAAGTGTTTATTTTAAAACAGAGATATAAAATCCCAGCCATTTTATATCCACAAATGGATCACCTATCATCGCCACTCTGAACAAAGCTCTGACACTGACAAGTACCACCATCCTTTAAGCATCATGGATTCAGATCCATGGACCTTGCAAACAGGTTAGCTGGTTGACCACCTCACAAAGTACAATGCCACAACTAAATAAGTTCTAGTCCAGCAGAAAGAAATTTGGAACTCAGCTCATCAAAATTGAACACTTCGATCACGTAAGGTACATGTTCGCATGAGGCAATAATAAAACTATTTTTGTCGCACACAATTTGGTGCTTCTCATCTCAGTTAAAAAAAAGGTGCTTCCACAGATACACATGTAGCTTTAGGTGTGTTGTTTACTCTTTATTAAAAGGCACTAGCCTAAGTAACACTTGATTTAGGCATTGTGTCGTTTTGCACAATCATACATTACCAGGGATAGGTTATAAAGTATGCAGGGTAACAGCTTCAACAATCTATGCTGCCTATACTTGTGCAAGTAAAGATGAATAAAATAGAGCTAGTTAATATTCACGGGGAATGTACCAGGACTTGGATTTTTCAAAGATTCTTCTTCAACCGAGGACCATACTTTCTCCAATATTTGTATCTTGTCTTCCAATAATTTCTGTTTAAGGTGAAAAAGTCATTGACAACCGAACATGCGTTTTTGATCCACAAAAGATGCTATAAAATGTCATACCAACTCCCCCTTCTTCTCTTCCAAGTCTTTAGACTTGAGATTCATCAACGATTCAGCTTCTAGCAGAGCATTTCCAGTAGCTTCCGAAGCAGCCATTGATGCTTTACGTTGAGCAGCCTCTTGCTCCATGATAGCATTGTCAACCTTTGCCTTTAAATCAAGCTCTGCAATTTCCATTTCCTGCAAATATCATATTATATGACGGTGTTATCTGTTGTGCCAGCTTCTGCACATTTTGGCTGAAACAGGGAAAACAGTCGACAAGAGCCTGTTCATGAAGGTCCTGCTGGAACATTATTGGTTGGGAAGTGGAGATAAGAATAATTAATTTGAGTTAGATTGGATTGCTAAGGATAAAGCTCAAGACTTGGAGTTAGATTGTACTGCTAGAGATAGAGTTTGAAGAAGATTAAATTGCCAAAGGTAAGTTCAAGTCTTAATGGATAAGTCAGAGTTGGGCCTATAGGAAGGCTATGCATTGTATCTAATGAGATCAAGTAATAAACGATTAACTACCACCCATGTAAAGTGGTGGATCAAGGTTCACAACAAATATGATGCAATAAAGGAAGATTGTTAAATGTCAAGAATTAGAGAGGGAGAAGAATTGCGCTAGAGAGGCAAGGTCGAAGGCTCACTACTTCGGTATTCTTCTTTAATATCAAAAGAGTACACACTAGTCGTTTATACATAGGACGGCTCTTGACTTGAACCACATGTTGGATCCTAATTTAAACTGTCAGCCCTACTCTTTGAAATCCTATCTCTAAGATAGCAATTCTAACTATCTATTTTTTAAGAGAGAGCTGCTGCCTGGTTTGATGCTACCATATGGTCCTTGGCCCATATCACCTACAAAGTAGACTAAGGAAGGGACAAGAAAAACAGAGAGAAAATGATACAAGGGTAGAACAAGTACTTAAAAGTACAGCCATATGACAATGTACCTTCAAATTACTCTGGAGCACAGCAGCCTCCATCTGCTTCTCCTGAATTTTCTGGCGGCAATCGGATATCGCCTTCTCATAGGCGGTATTTTCCTCTTGAATTTTCACCTCTCTATGCAATGCCTACAAAAGGTGGTCAATTTACATTAGAGATATCCATTTAGGAACGCGAAATTTACAAAACCATCACATTGGTTCCACTGCAAGTGGGAAACCTTGACCATAGATGTCCAAAGTGATAAGAGCAGTTGAAAGAAATGATCCTAGTATATTAACACTGTTATCAGCAGACCCATTCCGAAACTAGGAAATAGAAAAGGAGTATAAATGTAATCACAGCAAGTATGGCTCAATCAGATTTCATAATGGAATTAACAGCTACAGATGTTCACATACGGACTGCCCTTCTTAATCACGTACTCAAATGGGATGTGCTAGGATGCGCTATTCTCCAATCGAAGGTTATTCGCATAGAATCCATGTATGCAACATTGGATCTGCACGGACGCCAGAAACTGGAGTGCGGAAGAAGGACGAGCTACCTGCTCTTTGGTGGAGGAGTGGGCGTTGAGCTGTAGTGCGAGGGCGGCAGAGGAGGCGAGCGAGTGGGCATGCAGGTGCGGCAGCCGCTGCGCCACGTTCGGCGGGGGCACGCGGGCGCGCAGGTCCTGGATCGCGCGCCGCAGCGACGACGCCCGCGCGTCCAGGTCGGCGGCGCGGAGCCGCTGCTCCGGGGTCATGGCCGCGGCGCGCTCCCGCTCGGCGGCGGCCTCGTCGTCGCTGTCGCCAGCGCCGCCGACGACGTCGGCCGCCCACGCCAGGATCCCCGCCATGGCTTTGTTCCTCCCCTTTCCTGTTCCAGGGAGCGATTCTGACGACGTGAAAACGGATGGATTCCTCCCTGCTGAAACTCAAGTCATTTCATCTAAAAAAATAATACGTAAATGATAAACAGCACTTAGTATTGAACCTGTTGTCCCTTGGGTCAAGAG